>CM052901.1:84274082-84451385 GCA_028534135.1 Potos flavus | reverse complement strand
ATTAAAAATAAAATAAACAAGAAAGAAAAGGCTATGTATAGAATGGGAGACAAACTGCCTAGGTGATAAGGGGTTCATTTTCAAAATATATAAAGAACTCATACCACTCAATAGGAAAAGTTAATAATTCAATTAAAATGGGCAACGGGGAAAGATATTTTTCTAAAAAGCAGATATGTTGGCAAATAGGTGCATGGAAAGATGCTCAATATCATTAATCATTAGGAAAATGCAAATCAAAACCACAGTTAAGTCATTTCTTACATTGGAAGGGTGACTAGCATAAAAAAAGAAAACAAAATGAAAAGATAACAAATGTTGGTGAGGATTTGGAGAAAAGGGAACCATTATACATTTTTGGTGGGAATGTAAATTGGCAAAACCATTATGGAAAACGGTATTACTGTTTCTCAAAAAAATTACAAATAGAACTATAACTATCCTATGACCCAGCAGTTGCTCTCCTAGGTATATATTCAAAGCAAATGAAATCAGCAACTTGAAAAGATATCTGCACCCCCATATGGATGATAACTTACTTTTTACAAAAGGTCTGATCAAATGTGATTTTCTCTTTCTGTCACGTTTGCTGAACTTTTTTTTTTAAGATTTTATTTATTTATTTGACAGAGAGAGAGACAGCGAGAGAGGGAACACAAGCAGGGGGAGTGGGAGAAAAAGAAGCCAGCTTCCTGCCAAGCAGGGAGCCTGATGTGGGACTCGATCCCAGGACCCTGGGATCATGACCTGAGCTGAAGGCAGACGCTTAACGACTGAGCCACCCAGTCGCCCAGGTTTGCTGAACTTTTTAACAGTGAGATAAAAAACAACTCAACAAGGGAAGTGCTAACTCTGAATAAAATCAATTTTAATGCAGCTGCTTGCAGATTTGCGTTGTAAATAGTTGTCTACCAGATTGTTCTGGTTCTGGCGGAAAAGATGACCCAGGTCCAAAAGACAATGGTGTGCAAGGAAGAATTAATTCAGGTACTGAGAACAAGCCCAACTGATCTATTAGTTCAACAGGATCATTATACGGAGAAGCAATTTCACCTTAAAAATGGAGATGTTGGATGAGGTTAATTGAATCTGACATGGAAGATCCCACTTAAAATTAGGACTAGAATATGAGGTAGATATTCCGATTAAACTAAGTGTGAACAGAAGTGCTTGTAAGAGAGTAAGATTTATTTATTTGGAAGGTATGATGCAGACTAATAATCTCAAGGTGTACCTACGTGATTTCCAGTGGAATGTTTACACCTTTTCGACTGGTTATGTTATCATACATTTTAAGTTTTTTTTAACACTGTTGGATCAAGTCTTTCTCCTTATGACGGAGAATCTCAATTGAAGAGTGAGGTCTCTTATCACCTCAACCACCAGAACATCACCATGAAAAAACAAGGTTGTAATGATTATTTGTGGGGACGCTAATGAAAGGTTTACACTGTCAAACTTCCTGTGTTGGACATGAAAGGAAAAAGCTGTTCAGGAAGCCAGCTTTTGTGTTGCCGGTATGGACGAAGGAACCCCATACACAAAGGTATTTTGGGACCCGGGATGCAAAAAGCCAGGCGAAGATCTCCACGAAGTTAAGGCAGTAATTAAATTCTAGGCCAAGTTTGAATCAGAAATGGCAGCAGGAGCTTGGGCATCACTGCTGAAGAGAATGACGTGCTTTCTGTTGAACAGAGAAGCCGCCCAATATTCCTCTGGGGAAATTTAATTACCTGGGTCTAGCCTCTCCATATTTTCTGTTATTATTGTGATCCTAACTAACGAAATCTTACTTGCTGCGTGGGTAAAAGATTGTAAACCGCTCTCGTGCAAATCTTTGCTTTACGTTAGTAAACAGGGGGAGGGGAATTGGAAGCATGAGATCAATGAGTACTGTTATATATATAGTGTACCTATGTATGAAGGTATACAGATTTTATCTCGCTTGAGACAGCTCCAACCGGATAATATGAAGAGTTCCCTCTGTGTGTGATTACAGGAATGTAAACATTATACAGTCTTGTCTTCCTCATCATGCTGAAGACAATTTCAACATAGCACTTAACATTTTGCAAGTACATAGGGCCATAAGATTATTTCTATTTTTATAAGGCCTTATATCAAATACAGTACTACAATTGTATAACGACATTTGATCAAAGTTTATGGCCTATAACTTCTGATGGTTAAGTGCACTTGTCTAGCTTATTGAATGAATGTGAAATGGGACAAATCTTGGCAGTGCCAGCAAACATCCAGATAGGGAAGGAATTAAAATTTTGTACTGTGTCAATTGAAACATTTTAAAATCCTTACATCTTTTCTAATCCTACTTTATTCTTCCTAGTATTTAGTAAAGGTTTTTAGATTACTGATAATGTAAATAACTTTGTCATCAATTTTTAAATATTTTATATTAATATTAAAAGCCAAAATACGACAGGGGTTATTCTGGAATATATATAGAAAATCTTCTTCACCACTCCATAGTTTACAACTGAATCCCAATATAACTTTTCTGGAATTTCCAAAATTTAAACTACAACACATGAAACCTTAAATATATGCTTATAATTCCATGTCGTGATTGGTTTTACAAAAACAAACAATTAACTCCTCAAGAGGAAATTTCAATTCTATCGCCTACATGCACATATCTCCAAATAGCTGATGGTCCTAACTAGTTCTTGTCTGGGAAACTAGACAACGTTAAGTGATGTCTTCCCTCCTCAATTTCTTGTGCTATAAAATTTACTTAAGGCTTTTGACTCTCTTCCGTGTAGGATGAGGATGTCACTGCCTCCATGCATCCCCCACATTCTTTTCCTCTCTCATTTCCCACCATCTGTCACTTACAGTTTTACTTTTACACTTGTCAAGGTTGTTAAATCCTACATTTTCTTCCTCAATCATAATCGTAACTTTCTTGCTTTGCCTATAAATTTGCAAAGCTTAAAATTAAACCCACTGCAAATTCAATAGGATGCAAGTAGTATGACTGCAGAAATAGTGTTCAGTGAACAATCGAGCGGTGTGTCAGGGTGACCAATCCTTCTTCTGGATAACACGCATTGGCCCTAAGTTATATGAATTAAAACATCACCGTCATCAAGATTACATATATGTATTTGGACCGTGGCTACCCTGTAACATTGTTTTTCCCCTGAATTTTATAAATGCTTTCACTTTTTCTTCAAGAAAAAGTGAGAGAGAGAGAGAAAGGTTTATTTCTATCCCGAATACCTCTCACGAACTCCAACCTTATATTATCCAACTACCTGTCCCCGGCCCCCTCAAATGTGCTTTTCGTTCCCTCTCCTTGTCCCACTAAATGGACACGGTGTTGTTCGAGTTCTTCACGTGCAATACTTTGCTGTCAATCTCAACTCTTCTCTTTTTCTCTCCTACACATCCAGTGGAGCCAAAACTCCTGCCTCAGCTATACCTTTAAATCCTATCTCAAATCCATCTCTTGTCATTGCCCTTGTTAAAACTCTATTCCAAGTAACTATCATCTTCCCTCAGAATTATTTTCAAAGTCCCTTTCTTGGTTTTCCTTCTTCTACTCTTTCCCCCTAACAATCCATTTGACATACAACAGAGTAACCCCATCAGAGTCATCCATAGGTCTCCTATCTCATGCAGAATTAAATCCAGTATTTATCATGGCCTTATGCTTATAGGAGGCCCCTCGATAGGTTTCTATTTTCCTCTCTTCCAGCATTTTGGTTTATTCTCTACACTATAAATGCACTCTTTCATGTTCCTACAACTTTAGGCTTCAGCCCAAGGTAGTGGTTAAGAGCATGTCTCAATCCTATTCAACAGCAGCACTGTCATTCACTCACTATGCTCGCTTTTCCCTTCAAATCCACTGTAATACCATCCAAAATAACACACTTCGGTTTATTTGTTTGTGTATTCTATCTCCTACAGGTAGAATATAATCTTGAAAACACAGCTTCTCTGTCTCCCCCCCCCCCGCAGTGTATACAGAAGTGTGTAGAATAAAGTATGTGCTTAAGAAATGTTCATTGAACATTCAATGAAAAAATCAATTATATACCTGAGTGTTTCTATCCTCTGAGTCATACTAACTAATGGAGCATGTTGCCTTTTTTCTACAAAGAAATCTTTCCCAAAGGCCTTCGTCCTCCTGCTTCAAAGAACTGCATTTTTCAGGACTGGTATGCATTGTTCAAGAGAATTTCTTAACCTGCTATTCTGTGATCTACCTACTGCTTCCTGAGTCCCATGCCTTCCTCTCTATTTTAATCTCATTCTGCTGAAGAAAAACTTACAATAAGTCCTCGAAAAGTATGTTTTGGAAATAAACTACACAATCCATTGCATATCTAAAAATATATTCATATTGCTGGTTAGGTAATTCTAGATTTTAAATACTTTCCTTAGAACTTTTCAAATCACTGTTCCTATGTGTTCTTCATTCACAATTGCCAATAAGTACGACAGTTTCTTTTTTTCTCCTTTAAAAAATTTTAAGAACTTTTTGTCATTGGTGTTATGAAATCATAATATGTTTATATGTGGGTCTTGTTCTTTTGTTGAATTCAGTATTCAGTAAGACCTTACATTTGGATGATATTTTTTTTTTTCTGTTATAGGATACTTTCTTCCAGTATTTTATTCTCCAATTTCCTGGTTTTTATCTCTCTAGAGAGAATATAGCAGATATTCGAGAATTTAAACAAATACTCTACATTTTGCATATTTCTAATACTTTTCATAGCTTGATTTATAAAGCTCTTTTCTAGGAGATATTCTCAATATGAAATTCTATCTCTCATTATTTTATTTTACTTTAGCAACTATATTTTTAGTTGCTATGAACTCTATTTTATAATCACTGCTTTATACAGCACCTTGTTTTGATAGAGCTTTACTATTTAAGTGCTCTGAAGTAAAAATAAAGCAGTTTATCCTAATTTCCCATATACTTGAAGAATGAGCTCTATTACCTCTGACATCTACTTTTCTTTTCATTATTTTTACCTTTTTTTTTTTCTTCAAAGAAATGTGATTTCTGGGGCGCCTGGGTGGCTCAGTCGTTAAGCATGTGCCTTCGGCTCAGGTCATGATCCCAGGGTCCTGGGATTGAGCCCCCCATCGGGCTCCCAGCTTGCAGGGAGCCTGCTTCTCCCTCTCCCGCTCCCCCTGCTTGTGTTCCGTCTCTTGCTGTGCCTTTGTCAAATAAATAAATAAAATCTTCGAAAAAAAAAAAAGAAATGTGATTTCTTTAAATGTGCAATGGTTCTTAGCATGGATCATGCCAGTTCAAGAAGGCGTATGTGACTGGCATACATTTCCTGTGCTTTGTGAATGCAGGTCTGTTTTCATTCGGCTTTTCCTCTTCACAGTAATTCTGACATAGGAACTGTGTGTTTCTGTGTGGGATAGGTAAACAGGTTTCTGTCTGTGGCAAGTGAATGGTAAAACAGCTTGCAGGCTGTGGCCATGAGTAGGCTTCTGCTCTGAAATTGAAATTAAAAATAAAAAGTTTGGTGTGGCGGCACTGAAATATTTCATTTCTATGTTAATAAGGCTAACGTTTTAAAGATTTATTTACTTATTTTGAGAGAGAGAGAGAGAGAGAGAGAGAGAGAGAACACGCATGGGGGAAGGGACAGAGGGAGAGAATCTTCCAAGTAGACTCCCTGCTAAGCGAGGAGCCTGATGCGGGGCTCCATCCCACAACCCATTAGATCATGACCTGAGCTGAAACCAAGAGTCCGATGCTCAACTGACTGAGCCACCCAGGTGCCCCTAACACTAACTTTTTAATGGTGACATCTTTTCACCTAATATAATATGGAGAGAACGACCCGTGGCCAGCTTCTTGCCCCCTCTGACAAGATACATCCCTTATTTGGCATTACCTTGTGAAATCATAAAATGTTGGAGTAACTTCATGTGGAACAAAGGGAGTCAGTCACCGGAGGTCCAAGTCTCCTGGTCTCCTTTGCACTGCCTCTTTCATGGTCTGACAGGAAGCTAAAGTAACTCAAGCCAATTTTCAGTCATTCTCATTCATAGGAACTAGAACTGCCTCTGTTCTATCTCATTTAACATACACAGCAACATTAACCAAAAAACATTCGTGGTTTAAGGTGGGATAAGGGGAAAACCAATAGGAATGTGAGAAGCCTACACAGTGTGTGTGAACTGAATCAAGTCCATGGTATTCAGAAGAGAGCGTCTGACATATGGTCTCTGATGACACTTTAAAGCACTAGACAAATAGAAGTCTGCTAAGGCAAAGGACACCTTTAGATAAATACTCAAAACAGGGATTTTAGCTGAAACCAAGAATCCAACAGCCAAACGACTGTGCCACCCAGGCGCCCCATGTGCAGACAATCTTGAAGACGTTTTCTACGGTGCAAGTTCAGAACTCTGGACTCTCACCAAGAGGAAATGGGGCCACAAGAGCTAGGTCCAGAGGACAGCAAGCTGCTACCAGAAGCCTTCTGGAGACTTGCAGCTGCTTGGATAGAGAATCTGTGTCCAGCGAGCTAGGAAAGCCAGACCCACTGTACCTCTCATGGCCCCTGCAGTTGGGCCTCCAGCAAATGGGATAATCCGTTTTTGTGCCTGTTTCCCTTCCTGGTGCCTACTTTTGGCCGCATGCCACATGCGAAAGGTTTTTCTAAGTACAGTATACATTTAGATTTTATGTAGTGAAATGTAACACTTTTTCTGTCTTTTGTACATTCTGGAATTTGTGTTATACTTAGAAATGCTTTTTTTAAGGATGGGGAAAATAAATCTCTTGCTGTTTCCTTTAATAGTTTATTATTTCATTTTTTACATGCATATCCTTGATTCCTTTGGGATTTATTCTGGTATACAGCATGATGTCAATTTCCAACTTCTCAAAAGGTATTTTTATTACTGTTTTAAATAGCCAACCTCATATTATGGAAATCCTACATATATATAAATTTATTTTAATGCACATACACGGTGATCTGGGTTTCTCTATGAAACATTACTTCACTGTTTTAAATAATTTAGCTTTAAAGTAATTTTGCTGTCACTTAAGTCTAGGGCCCCGTTAATATTTTTATCATTTTTCCTGGCCATTCCTACTTTTTTTGCCTATATATGAGTCCTTGTAGGAAAGAGAGGACACTTAAAATTTGTTAATTCAGGAAGAAGTATGTGCAAAGAAAGCATGTACAAAGATTGTGGAAGGGAGTAAAAGAAACAGATAGTACTGTTCCTGTGACTAATAATATCTGGGTACCATTATATTTAGCCCTAAAGAGGTGAGGAGAAGGGACAAGAGGAGGAAGCTGTTAGCATGACCCAGAAGTCATGAGGCGAGGACTGCTAACTCACAATAGGACAGGCCACTGAGTGTTAGAGCACAGGAAACTGAAAGGCAGAAGACAAGGGGCCTGCTGATAGAGTCTATATGGTTCCGCCTTTCAAGCAAGATGGATAGAAAAGTCTGGATTGGTATATGAAAATTATTCAACACAGTAAACTGGTATGGGTTCACAGTACTGCCCATATTTGTCATCTAGGTGACAATTATATAAGTGACATAAATAAAAAAAACATGCATAAATTTTATCTTTATGACACATATGCCTTTTTAAAAAAGACTTATTTATTTATTCGAGAGAGGAGTGTGCAGGTGGGATAAAGGGCAGACAGACAGAATCTCAAGAAGACTCCCTGCTGAGTGGGAAGCCCCACACAGGGCTCCATCCTACAATCCTGAGACCTTGACCTGAGCCGAAACGAAGAGTCGGACATTCAACCAACTGAGCCAACTAGGTGCCCCGTCTGTTTTTTAATAAAGAGACCAGTTTATCTAAACTACCTAAACTTCTATATTTTGGAAGTTAGATATGACAATATTTCCATATAATGTTTAAGATTATGAAAAACTTTAAATTATATGTTCAATTAAGTTTAATCATAATTATGACAAATGCTTTTTTTGTTAATAATAATTACATCGGGGGCGCCTGGGTGGCTCATTGGGTTAAGCCTCTGCCTTCGACTCAGGTCATGATCTCAGGGTCCTGGGATCGAGCCCCGCATCAGGCTCTCTGCTCAGCAGGGAGCCTGCTTCCCCCTCTCTCTGCCTGCCTCTCTGCCTACTTGCGATCTCTCTCCTCTCTGTCAAATAAATAAATAAAATCTTAAAAAAAAAAAATAATTACATCGTGTGGTATATATCAGCTTACACATAATTGTCACTATCTTCATTTACCTTTAAGATCATGGGATAATACTAATCAGAGTGAATTAGACTTTGTATACCTAAATTATTTTTAAGTAAATACTAAATACTAAATACTAAAGTAAATACTAAAATGTCAAGTCAACAAGGGGGGTGTGTGTGTAGTTCTCAATTTTATGTTACAGAACTGCTATATCCTTAGGTTATATTAACAAACATCTTAATTATTGCCAATTTGACAAAATGTAAGAGTGATGTTTGTGGCTATAGAAAATAGTAGTAGATAGGTAAACACATAGAGACATAGAAATACGTAGAGATAAATATTGGTGAATATGGTGGGTCTGCTAAAATACTTGGTTACAACATACATTTTCCATGACCTGGGTTTTCTTTGTGAGAGGGTTTAGTAACTGTTTAAATGTTTTATTTATTACCCGTTTGAGACTTTAGCTAGAAACAAGAATAGCAAAGAGGTATGACTATACATACACAACTTACAACTCAAGGAAAATAGAGCTTCAGTGCTGGAATAAAGTGTTTGGTTTTCCACAATGAGAAAGAGGACAGGGAAAGACAAAACTAGAATGGACATAAAATGTTACAGAATATTTGCCAAAGGTGTACTTCATTTTCTTGTTTATAATATATGCAAATAACGACGCTCAACAAAAATCCTTAAAATATATTGAAATTTTTTTAAGTTTACTCAAGTATCATGGTTGTATTTGTAAGAAAAAAAGAATTAAGTAAAATAAGTCAGACAAAGACAAATATCATATGATTTCACTTACATATGGAACCTAGAAAGTAAAATAAATGAAGAAAGAAAGAAACAAACAAAAAACCACCCCAAAAAACAGACTCTTAAATACACAGAACAAACTGATGGTTGCCAGAGGAGAGAAGGGTGGGAACATGGTCAAAATGGGTGAAAGAGAGTGGGAGATACAGGCTTCAGTTATGGAATGAACAAGACACATGAATAAAAGATACACCATAGGGAATATAGCCAATGGTATTACAATAGAATTATAAAGGGAACAGACAGGAGCTACACTTATGGAGCCAAGCAAAGTGGATAGACTTGTTGAATCACTATATTGTATACCTGAAACTAATGTAATATTGTGTACCAACCATACTGCAATGAAAAAAAACTAATCCTCTAAATTCTACAGAAATTGAAAGATTATGAGGATAAAATTCTGATTGCAGTAATGTTCAAGAGATTCTTAAGGAAGTTTCAGTTGTAATATTTGTTGATAGGAAAAACCGCGAACCTATTTAAAAGTACTTAATGCATATATTAAAACAATTATTAGAACGTTTCATTTTTTAAAGTAGTATGGTTTCCAGTAAGAATGTCCAGCTTTAGAGAATGTACTGCAGTAATTTAAGTTTTTATTTTCACAAGCCACAAGAGATATTTAGAGATAATATTAAGAGTATATTTAATATATATCACATGTATTAACATTTTCAGAAAGATCATTAATTTTTCGATATTTGCCATTATGTCAGTAAAGCAAGGTCCAATTAAGTCTTACGACAGAAAGTTCATTTCCTATTAACCTTAAAAAAGGGCTTAAAGAGGGGTTCCTGGGTGGGTCAGTAAGTTAAGCGTCTGCCTTCAGCTCAGGTCATGATCTCAGGGTCCTGGGATTGAGCTGTGCATTGGGCTCCCTGCTCAGCGGGGAGTCTGCTTCTCTCTCTCCCTCTGCCTCTGCCTCTCTCTCCACTCATGCTCTCTTTCTCAAATAAATAAAGAAAAATCTTAAAAGGGGGGGGGGGCTAAAAAATCTCAAGAAAGGACCAAAAATTCCTTCACATTGAAACACAAATAACTGATAACTGCTTGAATTGCCTTTCTACATCCCAAAATAATAATAACTATATATTTTAACAAAAGAACAAAATAGACTAACAGGATCACATGATTAAATGAGTTTTTAAAAAATGCTCAAACATATTTGGAAAATATCTGAGGAATTAAAAAGTCTTCCTAGAATTCGAAGATTGAAATGAGTAATTCTGCACTTACTTAAGGAAAACCTTAGTCTAACCAAAGGGAAGTGCTTAATTCATCATTTGAAATTATTTTCTAGCAAATCAAACTGTACAACTATGAAATGGTAGACACTGAAGAGTAGAGGACACATGGTCTCTGGATTTAGTTCTCTGTATCTACACAAGACACTGTTCATTTACCTACCTATAATTAGCTTTTATTTTTATTTCTTTTGCAGTGTAACAAATTAAGACAAACAAAGCAACTTGTAACAACACAATTTTATCATCTCACAGTTTTCATAGGTTAAGAGTCCAGGTATGGCTAATTGGGTTTGCTGCTTAAAGTCTCACAGGCTAATAGCAAAGTATAGGTAAGACTGTGTTCTCATTTAGATGCTTTGTTAGGGAAGGATCCACTTGCAGTCTCAAATTTTGGAAGGAAGGCACTTCCCTTGTGGTTGTAGGACTAAAGCATCCTGGCTTTTTGCTGTTTGTTGGCTGGAATTCACCCTTAGCTCCTAGATACTCGTAGTGGGCTTACGTGCAATCTAAGAGTTGACATGCATTAAGGCAGGCAAGTGAAACAGAAAGAAACCGGCAAGACAGAAACCAAAATCTTCTTGTAACTCAGTTTTGGAAGTGCTGCCTCATTACTTTGAGCATAATTGATTTATAAGAAAAAAATCATTTGTTCTAGCTAATACTCAAGGGGGTAGTAGATGAGAGTGAGGATTACACAGAGGTATCAATGTCTGGAGTTGGAATCTTTCAGAAGCATCTTAGAAGCTTACCACCATGTTCTCCTCTCAAAATATAATTCATGAGTGAATTCTGCTAAGTCAAACACCAATCATGATAATTCCTTTGCCTTGCTACATGTAACTCCAACATACTTCATGAGATGTAATGGTAAGCCACCATGAAGAGCTAAGCATTATCATTTTTCTCATGGTTCAGTCCTATTTAAGACTGTGAAAGTCATTTTGTGACCATCAGGGAGCTAGCTTAAAGACAAGGTCAATGCTTTGAGTCTATCTTAATGATAGTTTTAAGACAGAGAATTGGCTAAAGCTGATCTTCCTAATGTAGGACCTTGTTGGTTAATAAAAAAAAAAAAAATGTACTCTTATTTAAGTCCTTCTTATTGAGTTCTTCATTATTTCCAAATGAATGTACTGTAACTGACACAGTATCTATAATGTAGAAAAGCATCTTGCCTTGTATGAAGAGGTGGACTGGATCATCTTTACATTTGCTTCCTTCCAACTAGAAAAATATGCCATTTCTTAGATTCCAAGATACCTGGAATATAGATCTACTGAATGCAAAGATCATAGGCAAAGTAACCCTGATTTACAAAATGCTGTTGATCCATGCTTTGGGACTTAAACGGTTTGAACAAAATACTAAAATACAATAAATAATTACTTCTGAAAATTATGTCTTCCCATATAGAACAGCATGTGTCAATCTTCAATGTGCACACAAATCACAGAAGAATCTTGTCAAACCACAGATTATGATTCAGTTAGTAGGAGATAAGGCCTGAGAATATGCATTTTCTGGCAATCTTCAGAGCGATGTCAATGTTGCTTAGTGTGAAGATCATGTTTTGTATAGGAAACATGTAGACATACAGATTACTGGGAGTGATTTTTTTCAAAAGAGGAAAAAAAAATGAGCTTCTAGCTTTGCCAAGAAAATGATTTCAAAAGTATGCTTAAGTCTGTTTTTTTTTGCCTTACTTCTATTTTACTTTGATCCCTGGGAGATAATCATGAGCTTAAAGAATGTTTAAAGAATTTTAAAAGAAAGTCTAACATGCAAAATAAGTTTGTTTCTCATTTGTATTTTTATAATTCTGTTAGATCAACGAGAAAAAAGAAGAGTTTTTCACTGTTAATTATCTTGGTATCTACTGGGGAGGAAACCGTATCTGAAAATAATGAGGCCAAATGATTCTTCAATTCAGAGGAAGCACGATGGCAATTTTTTTTTCTTTAAAAGAAGAAAGCTAAAAAAAAAAATAATAAAAAAAAATAAAAGAAGAAAGCTTCCCTTTGATGAGCTGACGGTAACATTATGTTCTTCTTTGCAGTCTCCTGTGACTACTGATTTACATCAAAGTTCTGCTGACAATTCAGCATTTTCACTCTGTTCTTTGGACTGAGTGGAAATGTCAGGTAGTTTAGTTTAGATTATTCACTACAAGGCATAGGAAAGGACTTTTATTTAAGTTGAAAAGAGCTGCAAATTAGTACTATCCTGGAACCTTTCTGGAATGCCACTTCTATTTGAAATCCACAAGCCTAAATCATATGACAAAAGATCAGAAACCTTTAAAGGAAGAGCCAAAAATTTATTTTATTTGGAATGTATGTATCTCCAACTGAAATGTTAATTACTTTGAATTTACAGAAGGTGGTTGATTGCCCTTAGTAAGAGTTATCTATCCTTTGTAAAAATTAATAGTAAGGGGTTTCCAAGATTCCTGCTTTATCTTTTTCAACTGCTTAGGACACTTAAATGCTCCTTAATAAAATGTAGTCCTCTGGATGACAAGAAATATCCAACCTGACGTAATAAAGGATAAGTTTATGCAGCAGTAAATCTCCAATTTAAATTTTGTTAACACAACAGTAGTGTAAGGGCTAACATAATGCAGCCATGAAAAGGCTTTAGTATATTTCATATATAAAAATGAGTTTGCTATTAAGATTAATTATCTCAAATCAACTACAGGCCTCTAGTTTTAAAATATAATTTTAGGTAAATACACACATCCCTTAAAATTATGCTTAATTAATTTTATTAGCATAATACTTTTCTTATATGATAAAAAGGAGGCGTTCATTCACTCTTAACCAAAATATTTTTTAAGAGTTTATTTATTTATTTATTTGACAGTGAGGGAGAGATCACAAGTAGGCAGAGAGGCAGGCAGACAGAGAGGGGGAAGCAGGCACCCCGCCGAGCAGAGAGCCCGATGTGGGGCTTGATCCCAGGACCCCGAGATCATGACCTGAGCTGAAGGCAGAGGCTTTAACTCACTGAGCCACCCAGGCGCCCCCCAAAATATTTCTAAATTCTAAATTCAAAGGGCTCCCACTAATGATAAATTATTATATATCAAGTATTTGTAGTAAACTACTTAGAAACCACAATTTGGTGGGAAAAAAAAAACAACCTGTAAAATTTAGAGAAGAAAATATAAATGACTACTCAGAAACAATCTCCACTAACATTTTGGCAGACTTGCTTCTAGTACATTAGTGCTAGTATAGATATACGTTCACAAAATTGATGTCATGATTCAAATATACACAGAGCAAGTGTACGCATACACATAACCAGTTTTTTTTTAAATATATTTTCTTACTGGTATTAGTTTGCTAGGGCTATCCTGACTAGGACCTGGGTAGCTAAACAACAGAAATTAATTTCCCCACAAATCTGGAAGCTTGAAGTCCAAGATCAAGGTAGACAGAGTTGGTTTCTTCTGAGGTCTATTTCCTTGGCTTGTACATAGCTCTCTTCTCCATGTGTCTTCACATGGTCTTCCATCTGCACATGTGTATTTCCAAATTTGTTCATCTTATAAAGACATCAGCCATTCTGGATTAGGGCCCCTCTCATGACCTCATTTTAACTTAATTATCTCTTTAAAGATCCTGTCTCCAAATATAGTCACATTTTGAGGTACTAGGAGTTAGGGCTTTAACATTAATTTTAGGAGGACGCAATGCAGCCCATAATACCGCTTAAATTGACATCATTAACATTTATCCACATCATTAAATATCCTAGTATTGGAGCGCCTGGGTGGCTCAGTCAGTTAAGTGTCTGCCTTTGGCTCAGGTCATGATCTCAGGTAACTCGGGTGGAGACCCACAATTAAAAATGAATAAATATCCTAGTATCACACAATCTAAATGTAGGAAATCTATAATAGATGATTCCCCAATTTCCCATTTTCACATTATGTTCAGTTTTTGCAATTATAGCTACATCTCCCTGTATTAAATCTTTGTCCATATCTTTATTTTCTTAGATAAATCCCCTAAAAGTAAAATGACCACTAGAATGGTAGATATTGCTTTGGCTCCTAATATGTATTGTCACATTTCGCTACCGAATGGACTTCAATGGATGCATCAGAAAATAGTACATAAGAGGATCTCTTCACAACCTTGAGATCACTCAAGGGTATCATCAGTTTTTTTTTATTCTTACCAGTTTCATCAGGGAGGAAAAAATTCTTACTGCTTTTGCTTTTATTACTATTATTAGTAATGTAGACTCTTCATATGCTTATTGGCAATTTGCATTTATACTTTTATAAAAGAGAATCAGCAACTAATGTTTTCATAACTATTATTTTGTGTATTTTAGTTCAATGTTTGTAGTCACTGCTCTTTAAATGTAATTCTACATATAGTACATAACAAAGCTCATACTTTAGTTTATAACCAAGATACTATAGAGACATTTTACCTCTTAGTACCAAATTTTAGGGCAGACTTTCTCAAACTTAGCACTATTAATATTTTGGATGGATAATACTTTGCTGTGGGTTACAATTTTGTGCTCTGTAAGATGTTATTCTCTCATTGGTGCATCTTTTTTGCATGACTTGTGCTAAATACCAGACTATTCCCATAAAATGGGAATACCAAGGAAACATGATAATTTGATATTTGTTTTATAGTAACTGACCTTAATAAACACACATCTACAAACACATTAATTATGTAATTGTGACAGTTCTGTCATATATCAAAAATTATATCATATATCTATCATAGAGAATGAAAAGTCTTTTCATTAAAATATACCTATCACAACAAAACATCTGTAATGGAGTGCAAAACAAGATGGAACTTTGCAGTTTTTCAAATGAAGAAACTAAAGCACAGTAAAATGTTATGTGTAAACTCAGCAGAAGAAAGTTGAATTAAAACCAAATTATAGGGGTGCCTGGGCAGCTCAAGTTGAATTAAACCTGAATAAAAGCCAAAGTTGAAATTAAAACCAAATTATGAGATCCATCTGACTCTGATCTCAGCTCATGTCTTGATCTCAGGGTCCTGAGCTGGGTGTGGAGCCTACTTAAAAAAAGAAAACCCAAAACAAAATCAAATTGTAGATATACTTCCAATGGAGAGGTGGAATTCTGCATCCTTCCCTTGAGTCTAGGTTGGACTTCAACTACTGTAACCAAAAGAGTAAGGAAGAAGTGATGTTATGCCATTTCTAGGCCTAGAATTTAAGAGGATAGCAGTTTCTACTTCCAGTCTCTTAGAGCCCAAAGCTGCTACCTAAGAATGTTGATTATCCTGAGACTGCATTACTATGAGGAAGTACATGCTACGCATGTGCAGAGGTGATGCGAAATAGAGGGAGGGCAATATTTGGCCTGGAGGGGAAGTGAGTGGGGAGGATGAGGTAACTGAGTAATGGGCATTAAAGGAGGGCGCATGATGTAATGAGCACTGAGTGTTATATGCAACTGATGAATCACTGAACTCTTATCTCTAAAACTAATAATACACTATATGTTAATTAACTGAATTTAAGTGAAATAAAATAAAATAATTGAAATCTTGTTTGCAGATATTTGCATTCTCATATTTGTTGCAACATTATTCACAATAGCCGAGATGTAGAAACTAGTTAAATATATGCTGGGAGAAAAATGGATAAAGAAAATATGGTAAAGGGTGCGTGGGTGGCTCAGTGGGTTAAAGCCTCTGCCTTCGACTCAGGTCATGATCTCAGGTTCCTGGGATCGAGCCCCGCATCGGGCTCTCTGCTCAGCAGGGAGCCTGCTTCCCTCTCTCTCTCTGCCTGCCTCTCTGCCTACTTGTGATCTCTCTCTCTGTCAAATAAATAAAAATAAAAAATCTTTAAAAAAATATGGTATATATTATATATATACCATATATATTATTACGTATTATTATATGTATATTTTACATGTGTTTATTATGTATTATTATATGTATACATTATGTATACCATACATACCAACGAATGCTACAACAACGATGAACCTTGAGGATGTTACGTTAAGTGAAGTAAGCCAATCACAGAAAAACAAATAGAGCACGATTCCACTTATAGGAAGTATGTAAAGTAGTCAAACTTGTACAGACAGAAAGTAGAATGGTGGGTACCAGGGGATTGAGGAAAGACTAATGGGTGAGTGGTAGTCAATGGGTACAGAATTTCAATCATGCAAGATGAAAATATTCTAGAGAGCTGCCGTACAACAATGTGCTTACCATTAATGATACTGTATTGTAAACTTCAAAATGTGTGAAGATGGTAGAAATTATGTTATTTTTTTTACATTAGGCAAACAAGAAGGAGAAACATAGACTTCCCCTGACAAACAAAAACAGAGGGAATATGTGGGCATTAGACCTGTCTTATAAGAAATATTTTAAAAAGTTCTTCAGGGAGAACAGAAATGATAAATGTCAGAAATTCAGATGTATATAACGGAAGCAAGAATGGAAGATAAGGGATAAATGAAGGCAACATAAAATGTGTTGTCTTGCCTTTTTTCATAATTGATCTAATAGATGACTATTTGTTCAAAGAAATAATTCCAACATATTTGGTGATTATATCAAACAGATATATAAAATGAATGGTAGCAGTGTTATGAGGACTGGGAGGGAGAAAACGGGAATCCTATGAAAAGCTATCTGCACGACCAGGGAGTGGTGCAGTGTTATTTGAACATGGACTTAGATTAGTTGTAAATATATGTTGCAACTGTAGGAAAAAAACTAAATGTAAGAAATAAGTGTAATTGATATGCTGAAAGACACAAAATGGACTCACACATAAAAAATTTTTACTCAGTTAACAGAGAAAGAAGAAAAGATGATGAGGAAGCAAAACAAAGTGCTGTCAATTGAAAACACCTAGAAATATGATAAATATAACTCAAACTATTTACATTACCACTTTAAAAGCATATGTCCTAGAGATACAAACTACAATACATAGACAGGATAAAAGAAAAGGATTTAACTAGATGTTGTGTACAAGAAACCCACTTTAAATGTAAAGACAGAAAGGTAAAAAAGTACAAGTACGGAGAAAGATGTACCGTGCTAAGAAAGTTGGAGTGTCTAACATTAATTTCAGACAAAGCAGATCACAGAGCTGGGGAAATTATCATGTATAAAGAGGGGCATTACATAATAATAGAGGAGTCCATTCTCCAAGAAGACATACCAGTCTTAACCTGTATTCACCAAGTAATTCAATTTCAGTCAAAATGTCACTAAGTTATTTTGCAGATATTGACAAAATGATTCTAATGTTTATATACAAAGGCCGAAGATGCAGGATAGCTAACACAATACTGAAGAACAACGAAGTTGGAAGACTGACACTATCTGACTTCAAAACTTAGCATAAAGCGAATATAATTATGACATTGTGGTACTGGCAAAAGAACACATAAATAGGTCAGTTAGACAGAACAAAGTACCCAGAAACAGACCTTCACAAAAACAGTCTACTGATTTTTAACAAACGCGCAAAGGCAATTCAATGAACAAACGGACAATTCATTGTCTTTTCAACAGATGGTACCGGAACGAGTGGACATCCACACGAAAAACAAAAAGAATCCATATAAAGAGTGCATACCTTCCACACAAATTAACTTGAACTGGATTATAGATTGAAATGTTAACCACAAACTAAAAAAAATTTCTGGAGGATAACACAGGGGAAAATTCAGGTGACCTTGGGTATGATGATAATTCAAATGTGTAACACCAAAAGCATGACCCATCAAAGAAATAAAATTGATAAACAGGAATCTGTTGAAACTAAAAATATCTTCTGTGTGGAAGATACTGTTAAGACAATGAAAAGACAAGTCGTAGGCTAGGAGAAAATATTTGTAAAACTCATCTGATAGAGGATTTACATCCTAAATTTACAAAAAATTCTTAAAACTTAAGGATAAGAGGGGCGCCTGGGTGGCTCAGTCGTTAAGCATCTGCCTTTGGCTCAGGTCATGATCCCGGGGTCCTGGGATCGAGCCCCTTATAGGGCTCCCTGCTCAGCAGGGAGTCTGCTTCTCTCTTTCCCACTCCCCCTGCTTATGTTCCCTCTCTCGCTGTGTGTGTCTCTCTCTCTGTCAAATAAATAAATAATAAATAATAAATAAAATCTTAAAAAAACAAAAACAAACAAAAACCTTAAGGATAAGAAAACAAGTAGCCCAATTAAAAAATGAGCAAAAGATCCTAACAGACAACTCACCAAAGATATACAGATGGCAAAGAAACATATGAAAGGATGTGCAAGAGCATTTGTCATCAGACAATTGCAAATTAAAACAATAATGGGATGCTAGTGTATCTATTAAGATGGCTTAGATCCAAGTAACTGATCACAGCACATGTGGGTTAGGATGTTGAGCTGCAGGAATGCCCTCTCAGTGCTACTGAGAATGCAAAATGGTATAACCACTTTGGAAAACATTTGGGTAGGTTCCTACAATGTGAAACCTAATCTTATAATACGATCCAGCGCTCAAGCTCCTAGATATTCACCCTACTGATATAAAAACGCATGTCCACACAAGGGGTGCCTGAGTGGCTCAGTGGGTTGTTCGACTCTTGGTTTCGGCTCAGATCATGATCTCAAGGGTCGTGAAATCGAGCCCCAGGCGTTGGGTTCAGGGCTCAGCAGGGAGTCTGCTTCAAGATTCTCTTGCTCTGTTCCTCCACTCGTGTGGGCTCTCTCTCTCTCCCTCTTTCTCTCTCTCGTTTTCTCTCAAAATAAATAAATATTTTTTAAAAACCCTCATATCCACACAAAAACCTGCACATGAATGTTTACAGTGACTTTGTTCATAACTGCCAAATATAAGAAGCAACTAAGATGTCCTTCAGTAAGTGAATGAAATAAACTGTGGTTCATCGACACAGTGGAATATTATTTAGTGATTAAAAAGAGAAATGAGCTATGAAGTCATGAAAACTGGAGGAACCACATATATATATGCATATATGTAAGTGAAAGACGCTAATCCAAAAAGGTTATATACGATAGTATTACAATCATATAACATTGTGGAAAAGGTAAAAACAGAGAGTAAAAAACAAACAAACAAAAAACGGTGCTTGCTAGGGGTTCAGGGAGAGAGAACACATGAATAGGGAAAGCACGGGAATTTTAAAGGTGGCAAAACCACTTCATATGATGTTGTATTGGTAGATACATAACATTAGGCAGTTGTAAGAACCCATACCACAGCACAAAACAAAAAGTGGATCTTAATGTAAACTATATACTTCAGTTACAAATAATGTATCAATACTAGTTCGTTAATTTTAACAAACAGACCACACTAATGCAAGAGGATGGCAATAAATGATCGTGTGAGGGAGGGAAACCCTCTGTACTGTCTGCTCCATTTTTCGGTAACTCTAAAACTATTCTAAAAATATGGTGCATTAATTAAAAAACATTAAGAAGTCATTTAGTTGTAAATTTACAATTTGTGTATTTTACTCTATATAATTTGTGCTTCAAGATAATGTAATAGTGTTCAAAAATACAAAAAAAAAAGAATTAAAATACAACAAAACATAATCAAAACACTTTGGTTGAAATGTTAGTATAACAAAAAAAAAAAAAAAGATTGAGCTCAGTATTTTAAAAGATTGGGAGCCTAAAATATAAAATTATTGTTGAACAAAAAAGCAAGGCCCGGAGACCCCAGATATTGAACCAGAAGGTAGATTATCAGCATATTGTAGTAATCCTTTTTATAATCATTATTTACGGTTATTATTCAAAAAAGATGCGCACCAGCGTCATCACGTAACATCAGAAATGTCCACTTCAGCTAAACTGCGTACATTGATAGATGGAGTTGTTTTAGAATAAGCGTCTCAAATTTTATTTGTTGTTTCCTGAAACTTTGTTTATGCAACACTCGAATGAGACAGAACCTTGTACCTTTTTTTTCCCTCCCCAATTCCAAATGTCTGCTGTGAAGGGCAGGACACAGTAGGAGTGGGTTCCATGAATGTTTGCGGGGAAGCTCAAAGTGTCACGTCATTCACTGGGTTATACTATTCCTTGGATTTCCTTTTGAAGGAACAGATTAAACAAAACTACTCTTTTAATTAAAAACAGACATAAAAGGAGAATTCAGTGAGAATATGTGTGGCATGCATATGCACAACATTAAGAAAAGTTTTAGCAAAATTGCAAATAAAAGTGTTTTTAGGCGTAGAGGGGGAACTAGGGAATATATCCAAACACCAGCAGTTCTAGAAAGCGCTTTTCTAGCTCCCGCTGGTACTGGACTTTATAAAACTCATATAATCACGATGCTGAGGGAACAACCAGCTGGATCAGAGAACTTGTTTGCGCTTGCTTTTTATCTAGTCAGCCCAAATGAACGATTTTGTTCTGACAAGGATTTCTTTCACAAGGGTCCTACAAACCTACAATATATAAATACCAATGCCTCTAAATAGCTCTACCAGCTTACATACACAGAAAAAGAGGATATTATTAGAGTATTTATATAGATTAAAATGTCAACATTTTGAACTGCAATTAAGATTGTTCCAGCTTTTCTTTTGTAAAGCTTTATTTTCAGGGATTCATAATTCAACATAATAATCATTCCCAATATATAACTTGGCTCACAAACTCACAGGATGCAAGGGTTTTATTTTGGTCTTAAAATAAAGCAAATCTGAATTTAAAGGAAGTGACACAGTGTAACTCTCTTTGTTTGATACTATTTTTTAGCCTAGTAGTTACTGCAGTGGATTTAATTTTCTTTAGCATATGGAAGTAACTAAATGTCTTGTGATTGGCCTTCTGAATTGTGATCGTTTGTATATATATTTCCTTGAACTGCAGATAAAAAAGGGCAGCATACAGTTGTTTATTATTTCAAAAAAATTCATGCTTCAAGTATGTGTAGTCAAGGAACCAGGGATAGTGTATCTGGAGGACAACTGTCTTCCAAGGAATTTCAGATTCAATGGGGAGTGGACTTGCTCTGTTTGGACATGGCTGGGATGTGTGAATTAAAGGCATGAGAAAACTAGGGGCACTTGGCTGGCTCAGCCAGGAAAGCATGGGACCTTTGGTTTGGGGGTCATGTGTTTGAGCTCCACGTTGAGTGTAATTACATAAAGAAAAAATAATAATGGTAACTTTAAAGGCACGAGAAAAACAGATGAAACAGCAGAGGGAAAATACTCTTGTAAGTAAATCTGTCCAGAGAGGGTAGCCTCAGTAAGTAGTGAGTTTTGTGTCCTTAAATGTTTTTCTAGAATGGTCTAAAAGATCTCTTCTTGGGTATGTTGGGGAGATGGCTTTGGCAGTACTTGAGATTACTTCAAATTTTGAAAACGCAAAAATTAAAACCAGACTTCAAAATTTTGTGGAGCATGAAGAAAACAAGATTATTTGTACTTAAAAGATACTGTTCCAAAATATGTAAGAGCTGACCATTAGTGTCAACCACTTCTTTCCAACAATTTCAAGCTGCCTATGGAGTATGAACTATCTGGACTAAAACTATGGAATATATTTGTAGGATTAATATCTAAAATTGAGATTGCCCGTAAAAGACGCATGGAATAATGCATTTCTGAAGTATGCTGATATATTGTGCTTAAATTTTCATACTCCTCCTGCAGCGTATGAGAGTGCTCATTTCCTCACCACTCTCCAAAACTAAGAATTGTTACATTTTAAACCATTTAGAGTGATTCTTACTATGTCTTTTTGCAACTGAGATGAAATTCACATTAGAGAAATGTGATCCTTTTAATGTGAACAATTCAGTGACATTTAATACATTCACAAGGTCATACAACCACTTCTATCTAGTTCCACAACATTTTCATCACCCCAAAAGGAAACCTCATATCCATTAAGTAGCTGCATCCCAATCCCCATTCTCCCCAGGCCCTAGCAACCAAAAATTTGCTTTCTGCTTCTATGCATTTATCTATTATAGATATTTCCTAGAAATGGAATCACACAACAGGTAACATTTTGTGTCCGGCTTCTGTCATTTAGCATCATGTTTTCTCGGTTTCTTCATACTGTATTGTTTATTACTATTCCTTTCCTTCCAATGGCTGAATAATGTTTCACTGTATAGATATACAACACTTCCTAGGTCTTCTAAAAGGTACATATTTTAAGAATCATTTCAATGATGTCTCTTTTGTACTTCATTCCATAATCAATTCAGATAAATATAACTTTTGATGTTATAAAAAATAAGCATGACTTTCACTTTTGAAAGCCCTAATAGTAAAGAAAGTATGACCTTATAAAATCAGGCACATTTTTTATCAATCTCATTATCTGGTTTCAACTTTGTTTTGATTATTATTCCAATCACTTATTACCTTCGATTTTATACTAATATATTTGTGCCTGTAATGTCTAACCTTTGGTGGGTCAGAAGTTTAACCGGCATCCAAACAGAGCTCATCACCAATTTTTTGGTCCTCATGGGGAGGTACAAGAAGTATCAGGCATGCCCAGGATTAAGAACAAAGGCTAACTGTTCTCAACTGATTATTCATCTATTTTCAACAGGGAACCAATGCTCATTGTCATCACCCAAACTCCCACATCTTCAGCTATCAGCAACTGTCACCACTTTTGCAAATATGATTCGGTCTCTGCGGACCACTTCTCCCACCCCAAACCTATCATAATGTCCCTCAGTCTCCAGATCTCCAATGGACAAACTGCATTATATCCTCAACTTTTAACTTCTGGCTTTAACTGAAATCTCATTGTCTTTCTAACACTACCCCTTCCATAACCATATCAAAATAAAACTGGTTTTAGTTTCTGTATTTGTTTCCTTCCCACCACAGGTAGCTCACTCCCGAGAAATAAGGTAACTATTCTCCTTTGCTCCAAATTATCATTTGCGGTAGTTTTTCTACTTTCCTCATTGGTAACCACAGATTGGTAACCCCACACCATTAGATGACACCAGTCTTCCTTGCTTTCATCTACTTCACTAGCAGTCATGGCCCCCTCATCCCCTTTCCCCTGACCAGCCATACAGTGAAGATTTAGCTCCCGGTTCTCTAGGTTCCTCCACTGTTAGAACTATTCTGGATGATTTCCATATACAAGTAGATGCGAAAGCCATGAAGCTGGCCACTCAGGTAACCCATTAAGAAATAACATGCCATTCACCTGTGGAGAAGGCAGTTGGCTGACAACCTACAACTGCCCCCCCCCCATTAGTATCTACTGTAGTATTTGACTTGAGGCCATACTCTTCCAGAGAAGCCCCTAGGCAATGACTAAGCATAGTGAGGGTACTAGGTCCTTGCCCGTTCTGACCAAGGCAGGACTTCTATAAGGGCCAATCTTTGCTCCAGACTTATCATGTCAGGCAAAACATCACCACAACCGCATCAAAGTCCAAGGTTCCCTCTGGGTTATGCTCCCTTCTCTACTTTCCTTCACATGTGTCAGATATGCGTTGTGGTCTGATGATTTCCCTGACCAATCGTGTCTCCTCTTTCACAGGAACTGTCCTCCCAATAATGCTGTGGGGCTCCAAACTGCACAATAGTGTGGGCTTAGCATAGGAAGTCACCTGACACAGTGAATGCTCAATCCAAGCTCCCAGCCTCCCTCTTCCTTTACCGCCACTCAGGGATCTTTACCTTTATCTTATTGTAGTGACTCGATCTCATGTGTACACCCTAAATGTTGGTATCATCAATAATTACCACATTCAAAAGATCACTTCAAAGTACCACAAACTCTAGTCATGTGCATTTATTTATTCAGTTACTCTTATTCAAATTCTTTATTTCATTAAAATCCCATTATATTCTTTAAGAAACAAGGACTAGAGCCCTTTTAATTAGCAACACACAGAAATTAATATGTCTAATCCCTGGCAATAATAAAAACTCTGAAACTGCTTTAACTATAAAATCTCCCCTTGTCCAGTTACAGTGGGATTCCGTTAGAGAGCTAGTGGCAGGGAAGGGTCTTGGCTTCCTGCCCCTCTCCATCGTAAGTTAGCATTTAGTTTGTTCTGCTAACATGCTAACACTACTGTGGGTATAGGTGTATATTTACTTTAAATCTTCATATTAAGGCCCAAGGGAAGGGAGGGTCAGGTGCAGTAACAGTTTTCCACCTGGCTTGCAGCTGTCCCATCCGGCACTATGGGCCCCTTGTGGAAAGCTGTAAAATTGCTATTTCTCTCTGGTTTCATGGGCTCTGTGGAGGCCACTGTCTCTATCCCCACTGCTGTTCACAAAGGGGATCCACGCCACTAGATGTTGTGGGAGTCCAAATAGGGGTGATAATCATTTAAAATCAATCTAACTAGGAGAAGTTAATACTTTGCCCCAAACAACTTCCTGTCCTTTTTCTCTCCCTAGCAGCTTTCAGCTAATACAGGAGACTTTTGTCTGAAGAGTGTCCAGGCTGTACCAGAAAACATTTCATCATGTTTAGGAAATGCAGTGAATACATATCAAGCTATCAGAGAAGTTCCCTTAAAGCGCCCTCAACACATTTGCGGGTGAAAGATGGCCACGCCCCCCCCCCCCCCCCCATTTATCTCCTTTAGTGAAGGAAGGAGGCATGGACTCCCAGCACAGGGATAGATAGCTCTAGCCAAAAAAATCTCTTAACAGAACCTTAGACGTTTCCTGTTTCTCCAACCTTTTGTATCCTACTGAGGAACATGGAGGGGTTTTTTTTGTTTGTTGTTTTCTTTAAATCATTAAACTTATTTTTGGGTATCTGCAGATACATTTTAGGTTTTAAAACAATTTTCCTTGACAACCTCCATGTGATGTTTCTCACAACTCACTTTGCCTGATAACTTTTACATTTCAACATCTCTGTCAGCACTTCCCAACTAGCATCATGTTAAATAGGAAATACTTCAAACATACAAAAGAGTTTTCAGAATAACATAATATCTAGGTACCCATTAGCTCCAACTAGCAAATCATAGCATTTTTGCCAGAGCTATGGTTTTCAATTTTTACAGGGGTATTTTGTTGTTAGCCAGAGAGTCTATGCTGATTTAGGGACATCGTTCCAAACTTTCAACCTCATGTTGGAACAAGACATTTTATTTTATTTTATTTTTTTGCTGTATCTTAGTAAGCTTTAAAAATGCAAGCCTTAGCCTTAGAATGAGTTTATAGGTTCTATAAAGCTCTTCTCAAAAAAAAAAAAAAAAAAAAAAAAAAAAAAAAAAAAAAAAAAAAAAAAAAAAAAAAAAAAAAAAAAAAAAAAAAAAAAAAAAAAAAAAAAAAAAAAAAAAAAAAAAAAAAAAGCTCTTTCCACGTTTCCTATCACCAACTCAATAACCAGTTCAGGGCTATGGCCCTATCTTTTCATTTACTCTTTGTTTCGGGCACTTGGGGATTTTCCTTTCTTTCTTACAAGTATCAGCAATACCATTTGCTACCGTTATACTTCATCTGAGATTTTTAAGAGTTTACAGCATGGGAGGAGTTCTATGTTGATTCAGACTGTCTTACGTCATAATGAGAAATCCCCATTCACTCTACTTCCTCTACTCTCACTTTCAAAATACTTAAAATGCACTTGTTGAGGACACCAGCCTTGTTCATAATGATAAATACAGTGACGAATTATGCCCATCATCCTCTCATTAGACTAAACGGAGGCACCAAATGCATTTGACCACACTACCCTATTTGAAAAACCCTCTGGCTTTGATCACAAGACTTGCCTGATGTTCCTAATCTATTATTCCTTCTTTTGCCATCTCCATTGTATGCTTGATCTTCATGTTTGAGTGATCCAGGGTCAGTACTCTGCCCTTCTCTATTCCCCAACTTTATAACAAGCTTATGTGATGTGCACTGAATGACTGTTCCCAAACGTCCACTTCCCCTTTGCCACTAATAAGATTATTTATTGCTGATCACTGACGGGTGACAGGCGGTACTACCCTGAGGGCAGAGTATACTCTCCTATTCCATATGACTTGCATTAACTAAAGAAATGTGAACAGGAGCAATGAATGCCAATGAAGAATAAACACTTTTAAAAATGACTGTGTGTTTCCACAAAGTTTCTTCCTCATTTTCTCGCTGCACTGAAGCCGGGATTACCCCTTAGTAGCTATTCCTTCAGCCTAATTTGGAGAATGAAGATGTGTAGAACGGGGCTAAGCAAAGTCCAGCAGAGGCACAGCTGTCTCTCTTTCCAAAAATATCATATGCGGGAAATAAACGATTTTGTTGTGGTAGGCCGCTGAAACGTTAGGGTTGTTTGTGACTACAGCATAATATAATACAAACTGACTGCTACAAAAACCATCTCATCACCTAAAATTTATTTCTCCAGTCCTAAACTATGGACCGAGTCTCATTCGAGTAACTTTTTTTTTTTTCAAGTAACTTCTTATTGATGTCTCTACTTAGTAAAAAGTGTGATCGTTAAATATAGAAAGATAAGCTATTAAGAAAGATTAAGAGATAAAAGTACTCCTTGATAAATGGCCATGACTTGTTATGATCACAGGGGAGCTATTGTCAGTTAATTGTCATGATTATTGATTAGCACACATTTGAGGAACTAATGCTCCTATGTTTGCAGGTGTGGCCAACATCCTTTGAA
Organism: Potos flavus; assembly: GCA_028534135.1. Taxonomy (NCBI): domain Eukaryota; kingdom Metazoa; phylum Chordata; class Mammalia; order Carnivora; family Procyonidae; genus Potos; species Potos flavus. Next base: position 84,424,471 of record CM052901.1, on the reverse strand, counting down.
ATATGTGCAATATGACAATCTCTCCACAAGGTTTCTTTTTAAAAGTCTAATACATTAACCAGTTGTAATAAAACAATTTTATAAACAAAAATTAGTCACTAAAAGGTACGTGTTCATGTTTTTGAGTACCAATGACCCATACTGATAGGGTTAGAGGGATATTTTAAAACTGTTTTTGTGTATGTTAACCTGCATAGTAGATGTTATTACAATTATTTAAGAAGATTAATACTAAGACATGAATAAATTCATGATATGTACGTATAGGAGGTCAAAATAAGAGATCATATTTTTGGATGTAATGATTATCATTGGTAGGCGTGGGATTTGATCTCAAAACCAACACTAAAGGAAGCTGTAACTGTATTTGTATGAACCACGTGAGTAAATTACACTCTAATTCCTTAGCATTTATTTCTATTCATAAAATGATTGAGTTTTTATTCTCAAGCAGTATACAAAAAAATTTAGTGAAACAAAAATGAAATATCTCTCTTCGAACAAAAACATTGAAAATTCAGTAATTCCCATGGGATAGAATAAATAGGAATAATGAAGTGCTAACCAATGAGAAGAAATACTGTTTTTTCATTGAGTATATGTAGGTAAATTCATGATCAATAAACACTTAAAACATTAAACACTAGAACTTGGAGCTTTAATTATTGAACTTATGAGGATTATTTAGTATAATTTCACAAACCAGAGTGTAGAAATTACTAAAAATTTCCTTAAAATCTTTCATGTACAAGTGTGAATATAATTATTTTATTCCAAAAATGACTTCAAAGTTTTACAGATATGTATGTAAAATAAATCAATGAGAAACTATGGAAGAAGGAAAGCTGAAGGCAGAACAACACAAATTCCAAGGGTTCTGAATGTTATAATGAAGATAAACATAAGAGCAGCAAAACCAAATAGGAAAACATGATTAACAGTATTTTAAAGTATTATAAAATACTCTAGTTATTTTTAACCAAATATATATCCAAAAACAACTGAAAAAATTTTGAGTATTTTACTTCTTTTAAAAAAAGGTTTAATTTATTTGAGAGAGAGAGAGAGCAAGAGCAGGAGTGGGTGAGGGCGGGGTGGGGAGAGGGGTAGCAGGAGAGGGAGAAGCAGACTCCCCACTGAGCAGGGAACCCCGATCTAGGGTTCCATCCCAGGACTCTGGGATCACAACCTAAGCCACAAGCAGGCGCTTAATTGACTAAGCCACCCCAGAACCCCTAATGTATTTTTTTTTTCGTATTGATACATGGGAGAAATTTGATAGGCTGTTGTAATAACCGTTACTGCTATTCTCTCCTATTTCTCTTCTCCTTCTGAGTACAGGGGAATCTGAAATTTCTTGACTCTATAACTCTGAATGGGACAATACAGCTCGTTGTAATCCATCAGTTTTTAGTGTAAAAAATATGAACTACTTCTGGGTTATAGTATTTAATTATTGGTATAAAATCCTAAGGAGATCTCTTGCCCTTAGGCTCAGAGATGAACAACATCTGAGATGGTGGATGCCTTATCTGTCTTACTCTCTGAGTGACTAAGATGAACAAGGACCATTCCGTCAACCTGTAGTGAACATGAAACCTAGAGGAGAAATGCACCTTTATTTCAAACCACTGAGATTTTGGACATTGTTTCTTATGCAGTATAACCCAGCCTATGCTGACAGATACAGTCCTCATAAGAATATTCTAGGTAATGTGGTTATTTATCCTCAACAAAAACCCAGAAGTATTTTAAAAGTATTTTAGAAAGGTCAATGGTATGAATAAAAGCAAAAACAATACAATGATGACTCCTTAAAGGAACAAACATCTTATGATCACTGCACTCGATTATGATTTAATCCATGAATTACCTTTATAGAACTGCTATAAAATAGAAAATAAAAACTACAAATATGAGTAACATGTAAAATTAATTTTAATAATTTTAAGCCAATGTATATGAAATATTATCATTTCATCATATAATCAACATAAAATATTAATAATGTAATACTTTACAATTTTGGACTAAGTCTATAAAATCCAATGGATTTCAAATGTGTCTAATTACATATATAACATATCTCAATTCCGACTGGCTACATTTCAAGTGTTTCATTACCACATGCGGCTAGTGACTACAGTATTGAGCAGTGCAACTTTACAGGTTATAGATTCTAGTGAAATAAATGATATGCAAAGCGTTCAGGTCCTTGTTTATAAATCCTATTTTATCATTTGTACTTTTAATAGATTATGACTAATAAAGGTATTTAAGGTTACATTTTTTTTTTTAAAGATTTTATTTATTTATTTGACAGAGCGAGAGAGATCAAAGTAGGCAGAGAGGCAGGCAGAGAGAGAGGGGGAAGCAGGCTCCCTGCTGAACAGAGAGCCCGATGCGGGGCTCGATCCCAGGACCCTGAGATCATGACCTAAGCTGAAGGCAGAGGCTTTAACCCACTGAACCACCCAGGAGCCCCTAAGGTTACATTCTTTTACAGGAACACAGCAAGAAGATACCCTTTGTAGCTAAATTTAAACATATCTAAATACTCTGTAAATGAGTAAAATGTACATGTAAAACCTTATACAAAAATTGAATAGCCTAACCCGAGACCTGCCTGTATATATGGCAATATGACCTATGCATAAAAGTTGGCCTGGCAATAACTATTGGCAGTCAGATGCAACATTTTCCTTGAGACATCAAGTGAGTCTCTTTTCACACAGAGACAAGTGGTAATTTAGGATACAAAGGTTCTCATGTGTAAAACATAATCACAATAATTTCAAGTTAAAAATATTTAATGTATATGTAACCAGTCAATTTCTATGACTATAAAATATTCATCAATCATCTAATTTGAGTGCTGTGAGAGCTAATAAATCTCCTAATCTCCTAGAATCTTGCAAATTCTATTCTTAGATAAAATGATCTGACCTATCACAGAAGCTGCTAAATATAAACAATATTTGAGAACCGTGTCAAAAATGATTGTTTTGAAAGAGTTGGGTATGTCATTCTTTCTAATGATAATTATATAGCAAGCAAAGTGAAAACCCATGCCATTATTCTTTAGGAAAATATCCACTTTGCTATTCACCTCAATGGATAGGAAATACAACTAGCACATTCAGAATGGTTTTCAGTCAGTAACATAAATATGGAGAAGAAGAGAGGGATACAGAAAATATCACTGTTTTATTCCATTACAAATTATTACTAAGTCTGACAAGAGTATTTCTCGATCATTTTGACCTTTGGAGAAACTGATATAAGCATAAGTAGCTGAGGGCCAATATGACTTGGTACAGTAAATCTTTTATAGAAAGTAAAAGGTGAAGAAAAAAAAACAGTAAAACGTGACCATATTCAGTGTCTAATAGATTTCTCCATAGGGTGGTAAAGAATAAAATAAAGATGCATACTGAAGTAACTTTGCCTAAGCCAACTTGATCCTTATGTAGAATATTAGTCAAAGAATCCAAAGTGGATTCTCTCTTATAAAAATGGATTAGACTAAACTGAGTACTTTCCCATATAAATAATGGAAATTAAGAAATTGAAAAAGATTTGATTTTCATTAAAACTGACACAGATCCCAAAAGAGGAACTCTTTACCAAGTATTTATTTGTCTTAGACTTTTAAATGAATTTATGTTCTGGTTATTTATTGGTATATAATAAATTACCTCAAAATTTAGTGAAGCAAAACAAATACTTTATTTTGCTCATGAACCTGTAGGTCAGGTAATGTGGAAATACTCTCTGAGTGGTTCTTCCCTGGGAGCTCTCACCTGTGTACCGGGGGCTGCAGTCATCTAAAGTCTATACTGTGCTGGATATTCAAAATGACCTATTTTACAAGGTTGGTAGTTGGTGTTGATTTTTCTCCATGAAACTTAGGGTAGTGGGCTGAAGCACCTGAAGAGCCCTCCCTTGCATGGTGATCTCAGGGTAGACATTCCTTTTATAAAATGGCTGACTTTTTGTGTTATTGTTAACCTAAGTAAAACTGACACACAATGTCGAATTAGTTTCAGGTGTATAACACAGTGAGTCAACACCAAATTAGAAGCAATAAATGAATTCAATAAAGTTATGGCATACAAAGTTAATATACAGAAATATGTTGCTTCTCTATGCACTAATAACAAAATAGCAGAAAGAAAAATTAAGAACTCCATTTAAAAATGCACCAAAAAGAATGAAACACCTAGAATAAACTTAACCAAGGAGGTAAAAGATCTGTACTGTGAAAACTCTTAAACACTGATGAAAGAAATTGAAAGTGAAATAAATGGAATGGTATACCATGCTCATGGATGGGAAAAATTAATATTGTCAAAATGCCTATACTACCCAAAGCAATCTACAGATTCAATGCAATCCCTATCCAAACACCAAGAGTATTTTCCACAGAGGGAGAACAAATAATCCAAAAATTTGTATGCAATCATAAAAGAAACCAAATAGCCAAAGTAATCCAGAGAAAGAAGATGATGAAGATATTACAATCCCAGACTTCAAATTAAACTATAAAGCTATAGTAATCAAAACAGTATGATACTGGCACAAAAACAGACAAATATATCAATGGGACAGAATAGAGAGCGTAGAAATACATCTATGCTTACAACATCAATTAATCCACAGCAAAAAAAAGGTAAGAATATCCAATAGGGAGTGGACAGTCTCTTCCATAAACTCTAAATGGATTAAAGATCTAAATGTGAGACCTGAAAGCATAAAACTTGTAAAAGAAACCAAAGGCAGGCATCTGATTGACATCAGCCTTAGCAATATTTTTCTAGATATGAAACAAAAGCAAAAATAAACAACTGAGACTATATCTAACCAAAAAGCTTTTGCACAGTGAAAGAAACCCATCAACTCAATGCTAATTAAAAAATATATATATATAAAGAACTTATATGATGCAACATAAAAAGAACAAATAATCTGATTAAATATGGGCAGAAAATGTGAATAAACAATTTTCTAAACACATACAGGTGGCTGACAGATGCATGAAAAGATGCTCAACATCACTAATCATCAGGGAAATGCAAATCAAAGCCACAATAAGACACCACCTTACACCTCTCAGAATGGATAAAATAAAAAAGAAATAACAAATGTTGATGAATTTACGGAAAAAAGGAAACTTTGTACACTTTTGGTGGGAATGTAAATGGATACAGGCACTATGGAGACAGTATGAAGGTTCCTCAAAATATTAAAATAGAAATACCATATGATGCAGTAATTCTGCTACTGGGTATTTACACAAAGAAAACGAAATCACTAATTCGAACAGATATCTACACCTCCATGTTTATTGACGCATTATTTACAATATCCAAGATATGGAAGCAACATGAGTGTATATGAGTAGATGACTGGATAAAGATGTGTACACACACACATGCACACAAACACACACACACACACACACAGTTTTACTCACCCATAAGAAAGAAGATAGTATAACACTCAATTTAAAAAGTCAGAGAAAGACAAATACCATATGATTTCACTTATATATGAAATCAAAAAAACATATTAAATGTATGACTTCTTAATTATCTATTAGTGGAAGTCACAAAGCATCAGGTCCCTGACTCTATCAGTAAAAGCAGTTACAAGTCTGCCCACACGCAAGGAAGGAAAAGCTGACCCACCTCTCCATGGGAAGCATATTTATAAATTGCCGCAATTTAATATATAAAGCAGTACTGAAATGATCCAGTCCTAGAGAGATTAAATGAACAAATGGTAGGATCACTATATTCCTTTTGCTAATACATGGGACAACACTTTGCTAGGTAGACATTGTAGATAAAACAAAACTCTAAATAATGTTTGTTTCATTGTAGTTCAAAGACTTTTTCACGGTTAATAATATGATTTATGTTTTTCTTTACTAGATATTGTACAGTATAGGAGACTTTATGAAATGACAATTAAAAGTCTTACCCACAATTGAACACATATATTCCTTCCTCATTATTTAAAATATATAAAGTTAAAATAACCCAAAATTTCATGGAATATTTTTAAAGTAACTGACGTTAAGAAAAAAACATGCCCTGCTCTACTTCTTCAAATAGATGATCAAGGGTGGCTCAGTGGGTTAAGCCTCTGCCTTTAGCTCAGGTCATGATCTCAGGGTCCTGGGATCGAGCCCTGCATCGGGCTCTCTGCTCAGCAAGGAGCCTGCATCCCCCTCTCTCTCTGCCTGCCTCTCTGCCTACTTGTGATCTCTCTCTCTCTCTCTCTGTCAAATAAATAAATAAAATCTAAAAAAAAAAAAGGATTTCCACAAAAATTCTAAAAAAAAATAGATGATCAATATTATAATCAATTTTGTATTAATAAAATTTATTTTCTGTATTTAAATACTCATTTATATATGCATATATATGCATGTATTTTAGAATATGAAAGAGGAAAACCAGATTATGCTATACATATATTTACCTTCAACTGTCTTTTTTCTCATTAATACATTATGAACATGTATAGATGTACCTTATTCCCTTAAATGGTTAAGAGTATTCCACTGTGAATTTATCTTATTTTACTTGATCAGGGTCATCTGTATAGATAATCAACTTAATTCCATATTTTTACTAAAAGAAATAGTAAACAAAAACATAATAGTATGTGTTACTTCTAAAAGATAGATTTTTTAAAGTAAAATAACTGACTTTAAGTTGTGTTCCTTTTATTTTATTTTTGTAGATCCTGCTAACTCACCTTTTTCCTTCCCAGCATTATGCCTCAATTGATATTCTCACCAATGGTGCATGTATGTGTCTAATCAACACAACAGTAGTTATGATGTATCTTAAAATTTTTTAACAAGTAATGAGTGAGATGTATCATTTAACTAGCAGGTTTTGCTTTAAAATAACTTCCTTTAAAAATATTAAAGTTGCATTCAAGTCTTTCAACTGTATGAGGAAGTTTATCCTCTTAAATATAACTGAAACGAATGTAGCAATTATTCTACTCCATCCGAGTAAATATCCAGGAAATATTTGCTGAAACATGATTCCAAAAGCCATTTGAAATATGAATAGGGTGTATATCAATATGACTTACTTACTTAATTAAACATTCATAACACATTCTTAATAGTTTAAAATTCAAATAATTTTCATATATTTAAGGAATTCTAATATCTTGACTACAGATTATGGGACACTGAATCATTATTTTTATAACTGTAAGCTCAGGGGAACCCAGACAATAAAACCTAGATCCTACGGTTGTTGGAGGGGAGGGTAAATGGATCTAGCTAAAAATGAGCTATATTGATTGTCAATGTAAAAAGAATCAGGTTTTGGGTTTTTTTTTATAAACTTTCCCTAAAAATGTGAAATAAAACTTTAGGGAAATTCAATGAAGCTTGGCCTTGCAGTATTTTAGTCTGCTTTGTTGACTGACTGTTGCGATTTAGTGAAAAGAGAAATAGCAATTATTGCAATTTTCTGCACTTTCTGAGGGCTCTGAAACAACTTAACCAGTGCTCTAGCTGCTAATGTCAGTTTTACCATCCCCCTTTAAAGGAGTTATATTCCAATTACGTTGCAGCCACAGTCAGTGGTTTGTTCTCGAATTGTTATCATTAAGAATCAATATTTTCCTCTATTTATGCAGTTATGATGATCTAAGGGGAAAATATCTATTTAGTAAAATACTATATTGAAGGAAAAGATACTTAGAAGGTACTCTCACCGTCAATACTCATGTGCTAATGGCTGCTGAAAAATAATACTTTGAAAACAAATATAATACATCGCAACTAAGTGCTCTTTAAACTTTTATTTGCTTCTCCTATCAATTCTAAGCAAGCTCTGTATTACAGAAATATATATCATTCACAACCTTAAGCTCCTTTAATAAAAAGGTGTGTAATTTTGATTTTTTTAATCAATCTACCATTGCAGCTGAGATTTGTTTTACGGAAAAATATCACAGAACATTAGTGCATTTGTTTTCTTTGAAATACTGTACTGTATCTGACATAGTAATCATCCTATATATATCTTCGGTTTTATATCAACTTAATAGTGATTCTCTAGGAGCCAATTTGGAAAATGCTCAGTGACTTCATAAGATGGTTCTATAGCTTAGGTTTTGAACAAGAGGTGCTCGTGGTGGCATGAGGCACCATACGAGAAGTCCCACTGGACAGCAGGACAGAGAGGCATTGTCAGCTCTCAGTCATTCCAAATATGCCCTCTGGGATAGTCCAGTCCCAGCTGAGCACCGCCGGGAATAAACACAGCGGAACCTATGAACCGCCCCGCTGAGTCTGATCAACCAGATGCCTGCACACGCCGGGTACTATATTAGCTACTGGGATGACAGGACTGAAGACAACCAACAAAAGGTTCTTCTAACTGCATGGAGTATATCAACTGTTAGGAGCAATCCAAGAAATGCAAATGAAAAAGATTTAAAAAATCTACTATGTTCATAATAGAGCAAAAATCCCAGCAATTTGGAGAATTTACAAAAACAATCTGCAACAAAAATGAAGCCTCCTATTTTCCAAGGAGATGCATTCGCAGTGAAGACATTTTGTGAGAATCCTGATGCTTTCTATAAAATTTCTGCTTTGGAAAAAGCAGTTCATGCAGGCAAGTCGACTCCCTCTCTGGGGTCAAACGACTGTCTTCTGGAGTTATGTGATTTCATAAAATAAAATATTGTGATTAGCACTCTAACCTTCGCCACTGAGGGAGGAACTCAAGACTGGTTTCTATTCCACCCAGCCAGACATGCAAAATAGTCCAGGCTGTCCAGTCTCCTCTAGATACTCAAATGTTCCCCAATGGACTCAGTAACAGTTTAAAAAAGTCATGTCTGAAAAACCTGAAAGTGAAGACATGTAATCCACTACAACATGAAAATATAGAGAGAACATGTTTGCTTTCAATAAGATACCATGGAACTGTCGACATTAGAACTGATGCTGCTAATATTTAGAGAGAATCTCCAAGTGGCTGGGTGGAGATTCTGCTAGTTAATTATTACATATTTTCAACATAAATAACAAATCTAAGGAGATATTTTTAGCAAAAATGCATTTCATTTACTTAATCTTCACACTGCACAGGGAATACTGATGGCATGATAACTGAATGTTTTAAAATGCTTCCAACTGAATTAACAGACTTTTAGCTTTACTTTTGAATATATTTAAATTTGAAATAAACCAGTGACAATAGTAAAATGATTACCTCTTTTGGTTGTGACTACCTATCACAAAATGAATAAAAAATAATGAGTAAGTGTGAGTACATGATGGATTATTAGCAGCCATTAGAAAGACCCAATAGATGGTGGAAAATCAGCTATTATTTCATGACATATTAAAACAGGGAAGCAGAGAGAGAAACGTTGCCAGGACTATGTAACATCTTCATGTGAATTCATACGGACAAGGACAGGACAGGAAGGTTGAAATGCAGAAGACAAGATGATATTGGGGAGTATTTCCTTTGCTGTTTCATCACTGTACGATAACCTACAATCAGAACAAAACTCATACAATTAAAAAAATATACTGTATGTATTTGGCCATTCTTGTGGCAGTGAAATTAAAAATTAAATTAATGTAAGTTGTCAATTCTTTTCCTGAAATGTGAGGAGAGTAGAAAATTAGCATGAGTGTCTTGAGTCTTCTCTTACTAAGATAGATTTAAGTATCCTAAAGAGGGGTAAACAAGAGTGTATTGTTTTTAAAAAGCCTTATCAAACGCATGATTGCGACCACTTCTATCTTTACAACCGTTATGACCTTAAGCTTTTTCACACTCAGTTAAGATCCATAAAATGAGAGGATATTAATGTTTGAGCTGTCAAATAGGCACATTTGTGGTGATGGCCTCAAGACATAACAATGCACTTGTTACCTGCACAATTCCATAAAGATACATGCTGTCTTATGATCGGAATAAAATCACATGTTTAGGGAACCCCTGTCAGGTTCCTTAGGCCATATTGCCCATGATCTACATGTGTGCATGCTCAACTTGTTTTGGCTTCTTGGAAGTTAGGAAAAGCTACATTTTAGACTGTGGGCAATTCGGGACCCTAAGTATAATTCAACTCTTCTCTCTTCCACATGTCTACAGACGACTAATGCAGTGACTGAAAATAGCTACCCCAGACCAGCGTTTCCCAACCAATGAGTTTGAAACCTCCGCTACTCCTTCGAGCACATTCACTTCCCCTTTCCTCTCTCACTCTACTCCTTTCCGTGATCCTTCCACCTATGCCTGTAACATCCACTGAAATTCTTCCCCTTAACTGCCACTGCCATGGAGAGAGAGCACACAACATGGAGCCTACCACTGGACGCATGAGACCAACATATTTTTTCCTTGTCTTTCAGCTTATGAGATATTTAAGACATACATCAAGATGATTTAATGTATGTTTACTGTGAGAATGGATCCCTCTCTTCTAGTTAATTAATATAACCATTATGCCTCATACATGTGTTTTGAAAAAGTTTTTGGTGAGAACTTTTGACTTCCAATCTCTTTGCAGATTTCAATTACATACATAGCACAGTGTTATCAACTATAGATATTTTCGTTACCATTTGCTGAGAAGTTCCTTTTAAAAATATGCTCAGGAAAACCAGCCATGTTCTTGTTCTCGTCCCTTCATATATTTTTTTTTTCCTATCTGGAATGGACTTGTACTGTATTACTTTAGGTTAACTCGAACTACGTCCTACGAATTCCCTTTGCTATATATTTCCAGTTTGGTATTGGAGTCAATGAATATGTGTGTATTTAGAAGGTAGAAGTGAAGGCACACACTCAGTATGCTCTAAAGGATGATGAAAGGCAGAGTGTCTTGCCACTTATATAGGTTGTCACTGAGGTAATGGTTTACCATGGTGGGGTGGAGGTGGCGGCCAGGCATGCAACTTTTTAAATTGCCGTGTCCTTCACTAGATCCTAAGCCAGGTTTTAGAACAGTTCCAGGGTGAAGGCGCCCAGCTGATCCGACAGCCACCCATGTGACCAGAGATGGAGCTGATAAGACACAAGCATATATTCTAGTTTGTCTTCATCTTCTCCAGTTTGTCTACACAGGTTCGCTGTGCCCAGTCTGTCCTTGCAAACTCATTTGCCTTATTCTCTCCCACTTGCTAAGTTCAGGCACCAGAAACAGAAGCGGGAGCCTTAGAGAGACTTGTCCAGCCAACTTCACACTGATGTAATATATAATACTAAAATGGATGCCATATTCTGGATCACTGCCAGTGGGTCCGTGTGTCTGATCATGCCTCGACTTACACACTATCTATGGTCACCTGCCTCCAAGAATGTCCCCAATGGCCCCCCACCTATTCACACCCACGTACAGGCCCCCTCCACATAGTTTCAGGGTTGGCCTGTGTAACAAACAGAATAAAACCTACGTGACAGTGTGCACCTTTGGAAGCCAGAGGTCATAATGGGCACTGTGGCTTCCTGCTTGCTCTCCTTTCTGGGATTACTTTCTCTAGGAGGAAGGCAGGTGCCACATCGTGAGGAATCCTAAGGAAAAGCTTGCACTTGGAGAAACTGAGGTGTCCTGACAATAGCCACGTGAGTGACCCGGGGAGTGGATGCTCTAGCCCCTGTCAAGGCAGAGGTGAGTGTGGCATCAGCCTCGGCTTGATGCCAACCTCACAAGGGATTCTGAGCCAGAACCACACAGCAAACTCACTCCCAAACTCTTGAGCTTCAGAAACTCTGAGTTGATAAATGTTTGTTGTTTTAAACCATTGCATTTGGAGGATTTGCTATGTCACGATAGATAATAAATTATCAAATACTGTTATCAAGACCAAAGTCTATAATTCTCAAATCCCAGAAATCTTGTCACAACTTTTAAACATATTACTTGTGTACCAAAAGAACTCTCAGAATCATCACAAGATGAAATAAAAATAGACCTGTGCCCTAGATGATCATTAAGAAAATTCTTAAGACACTCTACACACATACAACACCATGACATGTTTTCTCAGTAAATAAATCACAGTTTTTTGAAACTAATTACTAAGATAAAGTTGATTTAAAAATAATCATTTCGATTGCTTAGTAGTAAGACAAAACAAAATGAAAACATTAAAAAAAAAAAAAATAGCACCAAAAGAATCCCCCAAAACCTTAGGATCAAAATGCTTAAGAAAAATATGCAGGATTTTAGATCTCTATTTGGGTTTCATTATACTCCACTTAAGTGACTTAAAATTGAAAAAATACCATAGTTACCTAGCATTCTGATGCCCACTGCCTAAATATTCCCCTTCAGGCTCTTATATTCTATATTAGAACTCAATACCCATGCAATTTCTGCTAATATTTCAACTGCCTGGCTTTTATGTAATGTCACAGATCGCAACCCACATAAAAAACCAGGAAGTAAAAAAAAAGTCGAATTAACTTCTTACATCAGTGAATAAATTTAACTAAACTGAGAATATATCACCTCAGATTCATTATTATTCAGTTAATTGACTCCTCTAATCAATTTTTTGCAACTTTTGAAAATGGCTTAAGGTGGGGGGGGGGGATGACTTTAGATCTTGCAAAGAAAATAAAACACCTCCACAATGTTGCAGGAGGTGACTGCCTTTGTTGGTTACCTACCCTGCGTGGAAGCCCACCCCAAGCCTCCTACTTTCCTTGTCTACCACCTGTCTCTGTTGAATGTGCCTAAGGAGTTAGGATATCTAAAGACCACGTCAAAAACAAGTATCAACAAAGTCCTCCAAAATAATGCAGAGTCACAGTAATTTAATCTTTATAGGCATTAAAATATATCTTTATTATTTCACATAATAAAAACAGTAATACTTTTTATAAAGGAGATGGAAATGGGAAGATTTGATAATGTGTGTCTTTCCCACCCTCTCCCTCTTTCCTGAGGGAGATACACACTTGCAGTCTGGTAAATGTCCTTCTCTTACTCCTCCCTATTTATACAGACAAATGAATACATACACACGCATAAGCAACCCACCGCAGGTACAGGGATCAACCTGGTGTGTGTGCGCATGCGTCACGTCAGATAACTTTATGTCCCCATGTATAAATGTGGAGTTTCTGTCTTTTCAGCCAGAAGATAGGGATGATTTTATTTTTGTTAAGAGCCATTGGCATTTTTGGAAAGGTAAGACACTACCTGCTGTCTCTTGTGCTCTGTGTAGAATTTGCTAAAAATGAAACAAGCAATTCCTGATTGCTACATGCAGTGCCGATATATCAGCCGCTGCTTCTGTTCTTGGTTTCCATAGAGTGGTTTTACAGCAAGTTTGAGAAAATTGGTTTTGACATTGGTATTCTATAATGCACAGGAACTCAGTGATGATAGTTTATGGCAGATGCCAACAATCAATGGAATGGGAACTATCAGAAATCTCTGAAGCCTCACTCAGAAGCTTGCCACGCTGCCTCCTAATGTTACCAATTTCTTCCGTCTGTGGTATTTAGGAGCCTTATTAAACTCACAGATGTCACCTTCAGCAAATCTTAGATCTCTCTTAATAAATTAGTTATCTACTACTGCGTCCAAAATTGCCCCAACACCTAGTGTCTTCAAACAACACTTAGGATCTCACGATTTCTGTGGAATGGGAATCTAGGCACCGCTTAGCTGGAGGACTTGGCTCAGGGGCTGTCACAGGCTGCAAAGTGTCAACTAGGGCTGTCATCATCTCCTGGCTCGAATAGGGAAAGATCTCTTTCCAAGCCCACTCGCACTGCTGTTGTGAGCAATCAGTTCCTCTCTGGCTGTTGACTAGTGACCTCCCTCAGTTCCTTAATAGGCAGCCCCCTCCGTAAGGCACCTACCTCCCCGCACAGCAGCTGGCTACACCAGAGCAAGAAAGAGCAAGAGAGCCTGCAAGCGAGATAGAAGCCAGCGTCCTTTGTAACCTAATCCTGGAAGTGACATCTCATCTCCTGGGCTGTATTTTATTATTTAATCTTACTGTTAGAAGTTACGAAGTACAGGCTACGCAAGATGAATGGATTACAGAGGAAGTGGATATCAGGAGACGGGGGCCACTTTAGAAGTTGCCCACCACACCATTATCTCCCTATCTCAAAGATGCCTCACTTCCCAGGGAAATGTTTAGAGGCCATTTGTGCTAATAATTAAACAAAGGCAGCTTTTAGTTAAAAAAAAACAAAAACAAAAAAAAACAAAAACCTTTTTTTCTCTTCTTTGTTATGCGTCTAATCTGATCTAAACCTAGACTCTTATGTGTAATCAGAAGCTGAAAATTACTGGGAATATGTGAAATTCAAATCACTTCACTTATTAATTCGGGTTTTTTTTAATGTTTTATCATTTTGTTTTTCAAATTAAAAGTCACTGTGTTGACCAAAAGTCTTTTTATTATTTTATTAGTGTTTTCCTCAGGTATAGTTATACAACCTTTTACATTCCTGATATAGCTCTTGTACCCTCCTGCTCTCTCTCTCTCCCTCTCTGCCCCACTCCTTCTCCCTCCCCTCCCCCTCCCCCTGTCAATGTCACCAATAGTTTGTAAGTTTCCCAACTTTTTGCTAAGAACCAACTTCTGGCTTTGTTGATCCTCTATTTTATGTGTGCATTCCTATCATTAATTATCCTTCTTATTTCTCTTTGCACTTTTCTTTGGGCTTATTTTATTTTCATTTCTTTAACTTCTTAAAATAGATGTTTTGCTCACTAATCTTTAGGTCTAAAAAAATATTCATCTTGATGGTATCACAACTCTTACATATCCTAGCTCAATAAATATAATGTTACTGAGTGTATCAGAATTTCCGTTCTACCTTCTCCCAGTAGGTAAGCCTTTCCTGCTCTCCGAAGGTAAGTTTTGCTAGGCCAGGTCAGAACAGCATTTAGTCTAGGGCTAACATTCCCCACGGTTGAGACAAAATCCTTCTGAGTAATCCCCCTTCGTCCCGTGAATTATGTTTTCCCAGCCTGGTTGATGGGAAGCAGCGCTATTCTGGAACCTGTAAGAGATCTGAGCACTGTTCCCTGCAGTCCTCTCTAATGGTTTTTCCCATGGCCTAGCGTAGTTTCCTCACATGCAGGTAGCCATCAGTATTCTTGAGGACCAACTGAGCGGGAGCCCCACACGATTCTTTGTGCAGCTACTTCATCTCCATTACTCTGTCCTGCAAACCCCAGTCACCTTGTTCTCTCTGGACTCGTAGTTCCATCTCCAAAATACAAGAAGTCTAGCAAGTTCTACCTGGATTCCCCTCCCTGTACCATGGTTTGGACAATCTCTCCAGGCAATAACCTGGGATAATCACAGAGCTCACCTTGCTTGCCTGCCACTTCTCAGGAATCAATGTAATTTACCGCCTGGTATCCTGTCTTCAAATCCCCCCCCCCTTTTTTTTTAAATTGATTCTGAACTATTCCTGGTAAAAGAATAAATTCTGTCTCTGACTTCATCTTAAAAGTAGAAGTGCCAGAGGACCTAATAAACATTTTAAAGAATGTTAAACCAAATTTTCCCTGTTTCCATATTAGAATGAATCTTTAGATTTGTGTTATTACCAGTAACTCTACACCAATGTGTCAATCAAATAAAGACGATTGCCATTTTAACAGCTGAGGTGTCTCTCTAGCATCTTATACCTCAAAGCCAGTTAATCTTTTGACAGGATGCTACCTTTCAAGAAACGATTAATGCTATGGACCTTCCTCTTGGAAATAAAATGTACTAAAATCTAAAGGTATGTGTTAAATATCAAAGAGCTCAAGGATCTATAGAAGTTTCATCACGAATCCTAATGTGAGAAGATCTCCTGTGCCATTTAGCAATTGTGGAGTACAATACCATTCCTCTGATCTCTAACCTACCATCTGCCATTTTTATGTAAAAATGCTACTCTTCCTTATGCAATGAAGGTAAGCATCATTCTTTATATTAATAGACAGTTAAAGATGATAAATACTTGAAGAAAACTTTCAACATGAAAGAGACGAAAGTAAACTCAAAATAGATAAAAATGATGTAGGAAACAAGATAATGCAGGAAAAGGAAGAAACTTCAAATAAATGCAGTTAATATCTTCAGAGAAATCAGAGCAAATGTTGATGAACTAACATTCACTGGAGGCACCATGTACATGGAACCAGAAAAGAATGCATATGAAGGAGGATATGAAGAAAAAAGATGTCTTAGAAATCAAAAATAACAGCCCCAAAATAGAAATGCAATAAAATAAAGTCAATAAAAACTCCCCCAAAGTAGAAAGAAGGCAAAGAGGTAGAAAGTAGGAGAGAACTGGTAACATGATCAAAGGATCAATCCAGAAAGTTCATACCTGGCTTGTAAAAGTTCTTAGAAAAATAAAATAAAAAAGTGCAAAAGAAAAACACCATTGACAGAGACAAATACCATGTTAGCCAGAAAGTAGAGGCAGAACTATCACATTAATGGACCCACTGAGCCCATATACTACAAGACAGTAATACACAAAGGAGAAAGGAAAAATGCAAAAGCATTCAAGAAGAAAACTAAAACTAAGCCAAGAGCAACAGCACATAGAGCAGGTTAACTACAAAAGGTTGGAGATTATGGCACAGAAATTCCCAGTACTAACGTCTGGAAACTAGAAGACAACTTGAGCGTACCTTCAGAATTCTGATAAAAAAAAAAAAAAAAAAAAAAAAAAAAAAAAAAAAAAAGATATTCAAGCCAGAATGTTATAATGACATTAAAATGGCAACAAATGTCAAGGTAAAATAAAGAGATTTTCACACTTACAAAAATAATTGACCCTCAAAACAATTTTCCTTCCATTGAAATTCTCAGGAACCTAATGGGGGATGTAATTTACTTAAGGAAGGTAACACACCAAGAGAGAACAAGACATGACTTCTGGGAGCCAGGAAGCAAGTCATCTAAGATGAAAAGCAAAGAGAAGTTCTATAATAAAGGTAAAGGGAAATCTCAGGTTGACTCTTAATACAGTATGCTAGCTGTGAATGAACTTACAGGGGTCACCAATGAAGATGACTCCATAAAGAAAAAAGAAATGTTGCATGAACAATATTGCTAAAACACATTTTACAGAGCATATAGAGCATGTGGAAAGAATTACCAGTAGGTACATTAAAAAAAGCAAATAAAAGATGAAAATACTTTTCCGTAGGAAAATCACAAGTTTTACAAGCAAGGATCCGTTATCATTATATATTATTTGTCTTAGTAATGGAAAATTTTTATAATGTTGAAATAACATGAATTTTGAGTTACCCCAAAATTGTGATATAACAAGATTGGAAAAAGGAAAGGAGGGAAAATTGGAGGGAGGTGAGATAAGGTGAAACATTAAATTCTCAATGGCAGGGGCACCTGGATGGCTTAAAAAGAGACATAAGAGCAGTTCTCTAAAAGTTTGTGGCTAGGAGTGCCCGAATGGCTCAGTCAGTTAAGTGTCTGCCTTTAGCTCAGGTCACGATCCTGGGACTCTGGGATCAAGCCCAGCATCAGGTTCCCTGCTCAGCGCGGAGCCTGCTTCTCCCTCTGCCTCTTTCCTCTACTCATGCATGCTATTTCTCTCTCTCTCCCTCTCATAAATAAATAAATAAAATCTTTTAAAAAAATTAAATTCTCAATGGCCATAACAGGAAAGTGATACACAAGTTATAAGATGGATAAATCACAACATGCATATTTAGAAATATGGAGGTAAATACGAGAATGTTATGAATTGTAAGGGACTGCCTCTAGAGGCACAAGGTATTAAAGACAGGGAAAAGGTGGAATGAGCAGTTACACTTTTGGTTTTTGTATGCCTTTCAGATTATTTGCTTTTGTTAAACTATGTAAATGTAATACATTTACAGAATTGTAATTATCACACACACACACACACAAAACCAAGATGGAAGAGATGTTGATACTTCAGTCCCATGTCCCCTTGTCCCAAATGAGTCACCTGGCATCTCTGGTAGATGATTCCCACACCCTTTGACAGCTCCCTCCCTCAAGGGCTTGGGTGGCAGATCTTCTCTAAGATTTTTCTAGGCAACAGGGGATAATGTTCACCACAAACAAGAACAATGGGTAACTGTGGAATCCCTGATATACCTGGTGTCAAATCTCAAACTATGGGTATGATTAATCGTGGTAAAATGTTCCTGCTTCTTATTCATCTAGACAAATGACTCTGAGGCATGTTTACTGTGGTATCTCAGATGGTCCTCAGCACCTTGAGCCCCAGCTGAACATAGCAAACATCTAACCATTAACATACTCTGCTGGCTTTTCTCACTCTCCTTTCTTACTTATGCTTCCTAGGATCACCTCTCAAATAAATTACATGCTCCAAAGTCCTTTCCTTGCTGTCTAATTTTTGGGGAACCCAAACTGAGACAGATGATTAAGAGATGTTCATTAATACTGCTGATTTATATGCTTCCCTTTTATCCCCTTCTTCTTATTATTTATTGTAAGCTTGCTCTTGAGTTGTAGCGATTAAAGAACTCAAATGACATACTAAGGTCAGTAGAACCCTAAGGATCATAAAGAAAATTTATGACACGTAATCAAGAATTCCAAAGCAGAATTCAAAGGTGAGCATAGCAACTCAGTCACAGCATCGTGCCGTAGGGGAGAGACGGACCTGTAAATCCCTGGAGCGAGGTTCTGCCTACTCAAGGCTGCTACCACCATGTCCTGTGAGGAGACACTGAGTGAAGCCATCCTCACCATGGATGGCCAGGAGGCAGATCCTTTCAATGAGGATGTGGGCTATAAGGAGCCAGCAGAATACATTAAACTCAAAGTCATCGGACAGGATAGCAGTGAGGTACATTTCAGAATGAGAATGACCACCCATCTGAAGAAACTCAAAGAATGCTACTGTCAAAGACAAGGAGTTCCAAGGCAGTCGCTTCGATTTCTGTTTGATGGTCAGAGAATTGCTGACAACCACACTGCCAAAGAGCTAGGAATGGAGGAAGATGATGTGATTGAAGTTTACCAGGAACAAAGCGGTGGTCATTCAATGATTTAGGTATTCCTTTCACCTTTTTTTCCCTTTACCTTCAATCCTTTTTTCTTTTTTTTTTAATCCTTTTTTCTTTCTAAAAATAGTTATTTTGTAATGTGGTGTTCAAAATGAAATTGAAAACTAGCACCACATCTCTTTAAAGTATCTGATAATTTGAATTCTATTGCCCATTATTCATTATCACTTGTTTTCATTGTGGTGATTTTTGGAGATCAAACCTCAGCCTCCTTCATATATTGCCCTTTCCTTTTAAAAAATTACATCTGTGCACAGAGAGGCCAGGACTGTGCATTTTCAGGCTTTTGATAAGATCGACCAATGCCAGTGTTCAAAATGACTCATTAATGGGCCCTACAGTTCTAGCATGTTACTGCTATATTCATGGACTATGACTTTCAGTGGGAGATGGAAGTTTTTCAGAGAACTGAACTGTGGAAAATGATCTTTCCTTAACTTGAAGCTACTTTTAGAATTTAAGTGTCTGGACCAAAATAAGAGAACTATCAGGCTGGAGCTAAGATAACAGCGATGGTGAGAGTAATGATTAACTCCAAAGATGCCTTCACTAAGGAGAAAGCAGTTTAAGATCCAAGAAAAGTCTCATCAGAAGATCCTAGGAAAGTCCTAATTTCCATTAGCAGTTAATAAAGTTACTCATGCAGAAGTGCATTCAATACAACACTGCTCTTTTTGATTTTACTTGTACTTTTTGGCCTGGGGTATGGGTTTTTGTTAAGGTTTTCTTTATTTATTTGAGAGAGAGTGTACATACGAGTAGGGGGGAGGGACAAAGGGAGGGAGCAGAGGGAGAGGGGCAGAAGGAGGAGGGCAGTGGGAGAGGGGCAGAGGGAGGGGGCGGATGGAGGAGGGCAGAGGGAAGGGCAGGGGAGAGAGGCAGAGGGAGGGGCAGATGGAGGAGGGCAGAGGGAGAGGGACAGAGGGAGGGAGGGAGAGGGGCAGAGGGAGGGGCAGAGGGAGAGGGGCAGAAGGACCAGGAGAAGCAGACTCCCTGCTGAACAGGGAGCCAGATGACGACAATGATATCAGTGACGACGACTATGACATCGACGACGTGGGGCTCCATCCCAGGACTCTGAGGTCATGACCTGACCCGAAGACAGATGCTTAACTGACTGAGCCACCCAGGCATCCCTGGGTTATGGGTTTTAAATGAACATTGTGTGTACCAGCTTCGTTAAAATAAACAAAATATTTTTAAAGTAAAGAACAAAAAATAACAAAGTTGAGCATAACATATATGAGCATAACATAACATAGCATCTCCTAACAGTTGAGGGATGTGTAATGTTATATATAGACTACAACAATCTTAAGCATACAGAAAATAATTACCTATCATATATCACTCTATTAGATGATACATTTGTTGTGGTTTTAAAATATATCCACAAATCATTTCAACTTCTCTAATTAAGAGGTGGGGTCTGTGTCTTTTCTCCTTGAACCTAGACTGACGTCTGGGATGGGCTTATAGCTATTTGGAGGGAATGATGCCAGGTGAACTCTGAGACTCTGTTACCAGGTACTTGTGGAATGCTTGATCTCGGCATGCCTTCCTCTAAGGTGTTTTACCTCAAAAAACCACCCACTGTGGTATTAAAACCAAAAATACCAAGAATGGATGCCTACAGGTGTTTCAGCCAACATTCCCAGCTGAATTTCCAGACTTTTAATAATATCAGACTATGTGCCACACATGTATGTGAAAGAACTTCCAGATTTTCATAGCTCTCAGCCATTAAGTCATCTCTGGTCTTTGAGTCTGCCAGCTGAGGGCTCAGACATCATGGATCACAGTCAAACCATCTGTGCTGTGCCATATCTAAGTATCTAATCCATGGAATCTGGGCACATAATAAAATGGTTGCTTTACTCTAAAAAGTTTTAGAATGACTTGTTACACGGCAACAGGAACTTGGACACATTAACTTATTTTAATTAATTACTAAAAATGCATATTGAGGTATAGGTCATTTAGCTAAGCAAAATCTTAAACCTTATCATTCCTGTTCCTGACCACATTGCCGAGGAATTCTGCTTTCATCCACAGTCACTGCCGCTTTAGGGTCAAGAGAAGCATGTCATCTCCTTGAAACAGGAGAACAGAAAAACCCAGAATTAGAAAGGAAAGGGCACAGCATACATTGTTATTAAAAATAGCTGAGAAAGAGTTCAGAATTAGTAATAAGAAAACCTGCACCATATATAACAGAGGAAATAAATGCAGATCTTCCATTTGTGCAGAGTACTGCGTATTTACTGGAGCAACTTGCTGTTATGAAAGAGTCCTTTTTTTAATCACCATGGCATCCGACGTAATGTTCCAAAGGGATTAATTTGGTAGGAAATTAAATGCTTCGCCTAGATACAAGATCTTTTAAAATTATATATGTGCCAAATTGTGCTAAAATAATTGGGTAGCTGAGGACATCTGCTGCAATAAATTCAAATAGCGAAGATTCAATTTAAATTAATACAAGACGGCAGATCAAAAAGAGCTTTTATATTTCTACTGCTTTGCATGGAGAAGAGCCTGGAAATAGTTCATTTTAACTATTAAAAAAAATTACTTGAAAAAAAAACCTGCAGCAGTCTAATCACAAAGTAATATCATGAAATGCTATTTTATGAAGTAGGGCCACAATTCATATTAAATCACATCCAAGGGCTTCGTGGTCACTTCCTAGATTGGGTCATACCATCTGAGAGTGAGCAAGGACTACATTTTAGAATCTGATGTTACTTTACTCAGTTATGTGGAAATAAACTATCTGGATTGCTTCTTGACTGCTTGTTTTAAAGCTCAAGAAATACAGCAGATAGACGCCAATACCTCACTGTCTATACCAGGATAAATATACCTATGCAAGCCAGTCATTAGCGCCTACTACTGCATAAAGGACAGTCCATTGTACAGAATGTTCTTGATTAAATTTAGCAGGGACTTTAGTTGAAGTCATTGAATATCATGATTTATAAGAACCAGAGGCTTTCGAGAGCTGGCATGCAATGAATTGGCCTCAGATAAAGCCTAATTTAACTGAGAGACATTGACAATCTCATTATCCAATCCAGCTACATAATCTTCTTGAGATATCATAAAGTTTGTAAGATGCCAATACCAATGGCCTTTCAGATTATATTTATAACTTCAGTTTCCCCAAGGAAACCCCCTCAAAGAGTTCTTTTGTCTTTTTCCTCCCAAAGGGTTTAACTGCTGGAGTGCTCAAGAAGTAAAGTGTGAGTAACCAGATAATAACGGTAAGGTCAGCTCTGTCATTAAGTGTACTGTGTTACCTGGATCAAGGCAGCTGGCTCATCTGAGCTTCAGCTACTTCTATTGAGATGAAAAAAGAATATTTACTTTACAATTACTTGAAAAATAAAATGAAATAATTTTAGAAAAGACACTGTTATTTGATACATGCTACATTCTGGCCTCTACCAACATCTCACCCAGTGCTATGAAATCATAACCACACCTGCAAAACTCTAAATACGAACCAACGAGGGCTAGAGTCAGTGGTAAGCAGTGGTAAGTACTGTCTGTGGTAAGTACAAGCGAGATTTAGGAGCATGCTCAGAGAATCTTGTACCTAGGGGAGCCAGAATTTGAGCTGAGCAATCAGATTCCAGAATAATGCTTTTAACCACTCCCTAAACTAGTCATTAAACAGATTCATAGAAGGCATCAGTCAATATGGGATTATAATGAGTGAGAGGGAGGAGAGAAATTAAGATCTTTTCTCACTATAAAATTCTGGGAGGAGTTTCAAGAATGAAGGAAGCCGCAGAGTCAACGGCCATGAGGAAGTCCATCTGGAACATTAGAGAGAACACAGCTCTGGAAATGGTCCTTGCATGGGGACATCAAGAAAAGTTTTATTGGACTGGTGCCCAGAGATGATTGCTTTTGGTAGGTTTACAAGTGAATTTACATGAAGAAGATGGGATAGTAAGTACTGAGTATCTTCTTACTTTCCATTCAGTTTTTTTTTTTCCAGTTCAGTTTTGAAATAAAAGGAAATAAATTAGATGGTATCCAGACAGATTAACTCAGATTTTCTTTTAATTACTTCATTCAAAAATGTATAGAGAACACTTACTTACTATGTTCCCAGCACTATTCTGGGCACGAGGGATGTATCAGTGAACACGACAGAAAGATGGGAGATATAATGAGGTTATTTGTAGGCCAGCGGAGGGGCCAGTGGAAGAATAGTAAACAAACCATTTTCTTATACACAGTAAAAGTGATTTGCCTCCAGTGCTGAAACTTATTCTATCAGTGGAAATAAAATTAATTATAAAAACACTCTCCTTTTTCAAAGACAGAAAGCTATCTTATGAGTTGCTATTCCGTATGGTCAAAGATAACTGCCTATCATGATACACTAAGTAGCAAAGAATATATATATTTACAAAGCAAAGAACATATTTAACACATACGTTTTCAGAGATTTATTGAGTATTCAATAGATATATATTCCTTGCTTTGTAATATTCAGCTTACTCTTCCCCATAATTGTTCTTAGGACTTTTTACAACTTAAAACATGTTTTCATATAGTTCATTTTGTAAAGTCAGTACTACCAGAAACAATTCCAAAATACACAATGAGTGCACGAACAAAAACAAAAATTAAAAAATGGAAAATCTGACATCACATATAAGATTAGGAATTGAAAGAATTAATGAAATCTCTAATATTGACCATAATGGGGATATCAGTTGTAATATACAAAACTTTGGGTGGAACAGAAGTATCTGACTGTTTTCAAAATGGTATGATTGTGGTAAAAATTTTAAATACCTATTTTCAAGGTAAGGATTTCAAAGGTGGGCTTGGAAACTTAGGCTCAGAAGAGTGATGAGGAAAAACAGTCAAGCAATGTTTGCATTATTTAGGACTAAACTCTTAAAAGAGTCTAAAAGGACACAAAGCTACAGGATGCCCATGTGCTTAAGTGATTAAACGTGAAAAAGTTCTAATTTATAAGAACACTACTAAGAAGAATGCAGTTAGAGTGATACTCAAAATAAATATACAATGTCGTTATGAGACCAACGGACCAGAGAAATATGCCTTACTAGGCAAATTCACTCTCTGATTTCTGTGTAATTCCAAAATTCCATGACCACTTGTTTTACAAGATATTATGCCATTTCGCTCTCTCTTTTTTTTAAACTTTTTTTTTTCCCTATATACCCATTTAAATCTACCTGGTTTTACTCTGTCTTCTGCAATGGGAAACTTAGTAATCCACCAGAGGAGAAATGGTCATGCCTATTACTTAAGAGGCTACATTTTAAAATTTTTTTAAAATTTTATAATGTATGGCCCTTAAAATTATGAAGAATAGCATGCAGTGTCACTTAGTTATGGAGGATCTCAGGACATCGACAAAATAAATGGGTCAAATGAGGATTGTGTTCATTGCTTTTTAGTGTCTACTTTAATTATCTTCATCCTTTCTCCTCCTCAAAATCTTGATTCCCCTTCTGTATGCTTTTTGAGAAAGCAACTGACGTTCCTATCAAAGAATTTGTGCATTTGTGTATTTAAAAATAAGTAAGTAGAACAACGAAACAAACACAAAGCACTTTAGTGAAAAATGTAAATAAAGCAGAAAAGAAAAATGGACTCTAATATTTGCCAACTGAAGTAATTTGTGATCAAAGATCATTTACAAACTGACAGGAACCATATTTCAAATCTTGATCAACTCTAATGCAATTCTTTGGCACAAGATGTACCATGAATCATGTATGGAAATCATGCACGTAAATAATTCTCAATTATTAATCCTGTATTTATCCAGGTGTGTTGTTATCAGTCACTTCTTATAAGAAAAATTTTGTCATTTGATTTGACACAACCATAACCAACATATTAACTTTTTAACCCTCAAATCAGGATTTATGAAAACATACAAATTGATTCCTTCAAAATTAGGTCAGCAAAGTTTCTAAATTCATCCCTCATTTCTCTACTTCTAAAACTGGCAGTAAAGCTTCTTGGGGACATATTAACAATTGACTACTAAAAATAAGACTAATTTTCATATATGCTTATGGTTCAAGATAGCATATATGGAAATATTTGTGTTTCATACATTATTTTAGGTCTATAAAGGCATTAAGAAACAAAAAAGGTGTGTTTTCAGTTTGTTAGTCTTTTATGTATTAGCCCTACACAAATAACATCCAAGTCTGAAATGGGTAGAGGAAGGAATACTGCTGAATCTAGACAATGGTCAAACATGATAAGCAGTCTACAATCATCCCATTATTGGGATAAATGCCTGCACTAGAACAATATTTTTTCACCCTTGTAATACCTAGTTGTCCCCTCTGCTGGTTGAGTTGCTAGTTTCTTGCCAGGTCAAATGGGAAAAAGCACAACATTGATGTTGCGGCAAATTTGTTATTTCATTTTCCCCTGGGGCTGTAAATTATCACAAACATTGTACAGCATGAAATCCTAAAGTCATGTCAGTTTGAATACCAGCATCAATTGCCTGTGCTTACTCAGAGATAAATGCTAGGGCAAGAGCAAATCCAAATGGAACCCTTTTAATCTTGCGGACAAGAGTCGAATATTTGGAAAGGTCAGCACTTATGAGCAGAGTCTCATTCCAGTTAGTCTAGGTTCGGAGGCAGACATCTACAAAGCGAACAAGGGATGAAGTCTCTGCTCCTTCCGGGCCCTTTCTCACCTTGCCCTCTTATAAGTGAAGGGTATTTAGAGGAATCCCTACAATGCCGAAGGGCAGGCCCACAGAGAAGGAAGGCTTCAACCCATGTGGCGCTCCATCGTACTGTGTGCTTTCTCTTCTTGGGGAATATTAGTTTCTGTACCCGAACAACGACAGTACAGACTTGTGCTGAATGAGGAAAAAATAATTGACTTCATTTTCTTTAACTTCCCTTAGAGGAAATTCAGATAGATTAGATGGAAGTTCCCGTAATTATTTTTAAAGCTGTTTCACATGATTTTTCCAAGATAATGAAAAAAATGAAGTCAATGAGAAAAAAAGGACCAACCAAACCAAAATATTCAATGAAAACTACTGGATAGAAAAACAGATATAAATTATAGTGGATATATAAATATGATATATATGAATAGTTAATAGAAAAACAAAAATGTGAGCTTTTTGGAATTGTGGCATTTTATGTGCTTTATATTCTTATGTTTTTTTCCTTGTCTAAGTTTTCTAACAAGTATATTTTTTATACATTCAGAAAAAATGTATATGCTTAAAAAAGTAGGCGGAGGTTATGTGAGCTCAAGTTAGAATCATTTTTAAAACACTGTTTATTGGACATGTACAGTAAAGGGTGCCCTGTGATTTCACACTTTCAGTGTATAGAAAAACATATGTTAATATTGTTTACTGAGAGGTGGAATTCCAGTTTATACAAAAATAAAGAGGGCATTTGTGATGTTTTAATTCCCATCTTCATTTTCATTTTACTAATAGGCACAGGCACCTCCAGGAACTCAGTTCCTTACCTGCCATGATTATTTTAACAGTATCCCCCAAGGCTTAGCATGTCATTTTGTTTGACCTTCAGTTAACTAACTCCTGCTGATTTCTTTAGTGGTCTCCTAAGACAGGTTTCCCTTGCTTATATAGAGTCTAATGGAGACACTCTTGTAGGTTTTCTTTTTTACTATGTCTCAAAAATCCCATTAACAGAATCTCTATTGTAATACTCATCTAATTATAACATGCTCCTTGCTGAGCTCAGAGGGCAAGCATTCTAATAAAACTGTGGTCCCATACTGAGAAGTGGAAAGAAATAACTGTCATTCTCACTTCAGTAGTAAATTTCAATAAATTAGAGTCTGCCCAATTTTAAATCCACTTGGAAAAGGTAAAGTGAAAGGGTGAACCTGCTACTGATCTGGGCATTAACTAGGGATATATAAATATCCTCTTTTGATTTCAGCTGGATTCTGTTTTACGTGCCTTAACTAAACTGTCCCAATGCTACTTTCAGAAGAAATCCTGGGATCCACTCCCTCTGTGGTTCTACTCATTCAATTTTCTCCCTCTCGGTCATTTCCCTTCTACTATTATTTTGCCGAATTTTACTGTTTCTTCAATATTCTACCCAAACAGAACTGTACTTTCTGATTTCACGTAGCCAAAAATGGTCTTAACTCTCCCTCTCTTCTGAACATACTAGAATCCTGTCTGCACTTGCTTAAATGTGCACATCATTTCCCATCTTGTGCACATTTGTTTCTGTGCCCATCTGTGACAGAATCTAAAGAGATGTTCATCTGATCAAACAGGGAGATTTTATTTCCCACACTCCTCTGTAGTTAAGTTTAGGGAAAGTGACTGAGCTCTAGCTAGTGGAACTTAGGCCTGTTTCATAAAGTATCTTACATGATCCTACTCTCTCTCTCTTTGCTCATTGGACTACTGAATACAAAGAATCCAATAAAGAACCTGAGGAGTCTCTTTAAGGTAGGGGAGTCAAAAGGTGAAATGATGTGGATTCTTGGCTCCCCATGTGGAAGACCTTTTGATGAAAATCTTTTTAAACTGTTAAGTAAATACGAAAACTTGATTACATTATCATAGATTTTTGGATTATTGTTGTTATAGTGGCTGGCACTAATGACCTTGATTAATGCAATATGTATGTCTTCCTCAGGTTTTCAACTATGGCTGATACACTAAAGTTTTACACATTTCTAACCTTGACCTTAACCTAAACACTGGATTTGTATTTCTTACTGTCTGCTCTACATCTCCCCAGCGTGTGTACATCTCCGCGTGGGTGTTCCAACAGAACAACATATAGCATTTACCAAATGCAAGCCAAGGTCATCAACTGGATTAGTTTCCCAGGGCTGCTGTAACAAAGTACCACAAACTGGCTGACTTCAAACAATAGAAATGTATTGTCCTATAGCTGTGGAGGTAAGAAGTCTTAGTGAAATAAAGGTGTCAGGAGTTCTAGGCCTAGTGAGAGAAGAGAGCCCTGAGCAGCGCCCCCACCACTGCCGCCACATAAGCTGCCCCAGTCACCATCACCACAAACATGAGCAGTGAGGCCAGACACAGCAGCCACCCCACACCACCTCCTCTTGGCCCCCCACCATTGCTGTTGACACCCAGCTGCGCACCAGGGATCAGCGGCCCTGGTTGGCCTCACATCAGTGGTGCCTGCCGGTGGTGTCAAAAAGCTACTCAGAAAGGTTTTGGGAACAGTACAATGTTTCAATGCAAGAAACACGAATGGCTTTATCAATAAGAATGACACCAAAGAAGATGTATTTGTATACCAGACTGCTATAAAGGAGAATAAGCCAAGGAAATACCTTTACAGTATAGGACACAAAGCAAGTGTGGAGTCTGAGGTTACTCAAGGCCAAAAGGGTGTCAAGGCAGGGTATGTTACAGGCCGTGGTGGATCTCCAACAGAAGACAGTTACCATGCTGCACACCTTAACCATTAGGGACGCTATCCAAGTCACTGGAGTCCTCCAGGTAAATACAAGCAGAATTAGCAGAATAGTGACGGGGGTCAGTGAGTACTCTCTAGGGCCACGACCAACAGCGCAAGCCCTACAGGTGATGGTTCCCACCTTATTCCACGTGGAGACTCTAAGGGTGGTGATGACAGTTTTCCAACCCTCTTGTGAAAGGAGAAGGGATAGATGGTGCCAACAACCAGGGTGCAGGACGGCAAGGCAGACCAGGGAGAGAGATTACATATGGGGGTTACAGACTGTGAGTCTACTGGGTCATCCTTGCCAAAGATAGGGCAGCAATGAAGAAGGTAAGGAAAATCAGGGAGTTACAAGGTCAGTAGTGAGTCACTTCAACATCGGTACAACTGCAACTTCAAATACCGCTACAGATGCCCAGAAATTCCTCAACAAGATGATAAGTAGATAAAACCAGCCAATACACCTGCTGCTCTGGAAGCTGAGGAGGTGGGAACTGAATAAATGCCTGCTTCCCATCTCTAACATCATCCAGTTTAGTCATCCAACAAGAAAAAGTGAATACCAAATTCCAGCAATAAGAAATGAACAAAAGATTGGAGCTAAAGAGCTTATGTGCTGGCTTTCTGCCCACTGACCATACAAGTAGAACTATCTGTATTACCTATGAAACACGGAGGCTTTTTTTTTTTTTTTTCGTTTTTGCATAAAGACGTCCTTTTTGTGAACAAATGTGTTTTGAGGAAAACCTAGTTTTTCTGAATACACCTTTAAAGGTTTTAACTTGTTTCATATCTAGTCACGTTGAAGTTTTAAGAACCTCTTTTTAAATTTGTAATAAAAGCTTACAACTTGATTTTTTTTAAAAAGTCAACAATGACATGTACCTATTAATGAAAGTCTTAGAATAATGAGTGAATGAATGAATGAATGGAAAAACCAAGGAAACAAAGAAAGGGAAGGAAGAGAAAAGGAAAGGAAAGGAAAGGGATGGAAAGGAAAGGAAATAAAAAAGAAAAGAAAAGAAAAAAATGAAGTTGTCAGCAGGGCCATGGCCCCACTGAAACCTTTAGGGGAGAATCCTTCCTTCCTCTACCTAGCTTATGATGATAAATATTAATGGTGGTAATTCCTTGGCTTGCAGATGCACCACTCCATTCTCTGCCTCTGTTGTTATATAGCATTCTCCCTGTGTATCTCTGTCTTCGCATGGTGTTTTTCTCTTTTTATAAGGACACTAGTCATACTGAGTAGGAGGCGTTCTAAGGATAGCATCTTCACTGCATTACATCTGCAAAGACTATTTCCAAATAAGGTCACTTTCATAGGTTGGCGGGGGAGGGGTTGGCGGGGGAGGTTGGTGGGGTGCTGGTGCTTAGGATTTCAACATATCTGTTTAGTGGTCACAGCTCAACTCATAACACCAACCCACAATACAGCTTAAGAGAATCACTATAATCTTGTTACTTGGTACTAGAACTTGAAAGTCATTCAATATATAAAGCTTTCTTGTCCTTCCTTGTCAATACAGTATAAGATTTCTCCCTTTAACTTCCCTTCTTTCAGTTTTAGTTCTAGCAAAGGAAAATATGGCATTAGAGGAGAACGGCCAAAGGAGTTTGACATTTAGGAAGGTAATTAGTGAAGAGTGGTATTAGGAGAGCAAGGGAGGAAAATACCAGTAGAAAAAGATGAAAAATAGTAATGTGTTACAGAAATATCATATAGGAATTTCTCTTCAATAGGTGTGGTCACATTAAGAGCTGAGCAAAAACATAATCAATGAATAAAGCAACAAACTGTGAAATAAGATAACCATGGTGAACTGACATTAAGGCTTGGAAAAAAGTAAAGGAGCAAACCAAAGACAATGTCTAAGAGATGCTGTGCTTTATAAATTCAATGCGTGGTCAGCATCATTAAGCTGTGTAATGTTGATAGAAAAATAAAAAAGACTCCGATGAAAATCTAGATCAAACTAGAGTTATTCCATCAGTATGACTCTTAGATCTACTACTAGTGATATTGGCAAAAACAATTTACTTTTCTTAGATTTTTGTTCCTTTTTGTTTTTAAGAAGCTACCTCTAAATCATAAAAATTCTAGATTTCCATAATAATTTTTAGACATTATAGCTATACATATAATTAAACAAAATGTGTATTATTTAAATTCCTTACAGAATAAAAGGATTTAAACAAATTTTTTTACATTTTTTTTTTTTAAGTAGGATCCATGCCCAATGTGGGGCTTAAATTCTGAGATCAAGAATCACATGCTCTACTGACTGAGCCAGCCAGGCGTCCCAAAATAAAAGGATTTTTATTTGACACTCTTAAAACATATTTTTAAGCATCTTGCTTTCCTTTTGCATTAAATAATGTTTATACTACAATGCTCAATGATATGAAATTGCTATGAACATAACTAATAAGTTAGATGGTAGGGTTCAACTTAAGAGTAGAAGTGAATCAGGAGTTAGATACCCTCCAGATAGATTTTATAGCATCTTTAAAGTACTGGGAATTGGCCCTTAATTGCAGAAGACTGAGGAATGAATGGGAAGAACAGATTCCTATTTTCAAGAATATGATATTTAAGGGAAAATTAAATATGGTAGTGCTGGTTCAAAAATAAATTTCTTGATTTAGGGATATTTGAGCTTATTGTAATTACGTGAAAGTGACTATGATATGAGAATAATTAAAGACACAAAAGAAGGAAGATTACTGATGGTGTGAGTCTTGTAAGAAGCCATCAGAAATAGGAGGCCACGTATTTGTTGGGCCAAATGGACACTAAGAATGGAAGTTTCCTTCTAGAAGGCTAGGAATCCTCTCTTATACATGCCGTTGGTCACTGATCTCAACTTTCGCTCTATCCTTAAGTCCTGGGTAACTCCTCATCTTTCTTTTTTATTTTTTAAAGATTTTACTTATTTATTTGAGGGAGGGAGAGAGAGAGAGAGAGAGCGCAAGCAGAGGAGAGAGGGAGAAGCTCAATGCCAGAACTCGGGGATCATGACCCAAACCGAAGGTAGACGCCCAACTGACTGAGCTATCTAGGCACCCCCTCATCTTTCTTGAAATATTTGTCATTATAAGAGTTATACCACTGGTCTAATATCTGTAAAAGGGAAGCACTGTTAGCAAGTCCTGTAATGAGTATTCTATTTTTAGTTCTACTGTGACAATGTTTCTTTAGCAATACAACTGTCAGCCTTCAAAAATACTGAATCAGGCTGACCTCTTTATCTAATAAAGAAAAAATGGAGACCTTGAAATAGAATGGTAAGGAGTGTGGGCTCTGGAGTCAAAAAGACATGAGTCTGGCTTCCACTCTTGCTACTTACTAGGTATGGATCATGAAAGTATTACTTAAACTAAATGTCAATATCATAATCTATAACTTCGAGTAATCTGAAACTCATATGGTTGATGTAAAATTAAATATTACCATAGAAAGTGGCACCCTAAAAAACAATATATTGTACCTATGATTTTTATTCTTTTAAAATTCCTTGTTAGCTCTTCTTATATATGACTTTAGATCATGTAAATCAAAAAAGATGATTTTGTTCTTTTTTTTAAGATTTTATTTATTTATTTGACAGAGAGAGCAAGAGAGCACAAGCAAGGGGAGCACCAGAAGGAGAGGGAGAAGCAGGCTCCCTGCCAAGCAGGGAGCCTAATGCGGGGCTCGATCCCAGGACACTGGGATCATGACCCGAGCCGAAGGCAGATGCTTAACCATCTGAGCCACCCAGGCACGTCAATTTTGTTCTTTTTTACATGTATTTGATTTTGTTTATACAGAAACAAGAATATTTAGAAAATTTTAAATAAGTATTGAAACTGTACTATGATGTTATGTTCAGAAATATAATGTAATAGCAACACCAGCAACGATTTAATTTATATTCACATACTACGTGTTCTTAGAGCTTTATAAAAAGCCTCTGAAAGTGAAATTAGTCTTTGCACAATCATTTGGTTCCAGGGTATATGGTGTGTGGCATCACTGTTACCTTAGGTAAAAGTAAAAGAAAATGCTTAACCCTATCAGTTAAAAAGGTAATAAGATACAGTCTATTCCAAATAGTTTTGATTTCCAATCTACATACAAAAAGTAGTAGTTCCTTAACACCTTAACGCCTGAAATCTTTAAAAAACTGGGTCAGAAATAAGGGTTGCAAAAATCTCAGAAGATTCAGATGATATCTCCAAGGTGCTGATTAAACCTGAATAAAATATTTTCCTAAGAATTACTGTTCTAATATAGGAAGCACCAAATGATTTGTGATTTCCAGAGCTTTTATTTTACACATTAGTCCTAAGGCATGTCATTTTTTTTATTTATCCTTTTTTTTCCTTTCGCTAGACAATAAAAAGTCTGAAACAGGACTCTAATTAAAACAAGACATTGGATGTTTAAATCAAGGTAGAATCTGAAGAGCAGAACAACTGCTTAGCAAAATGCATGTAAGAGTATTGTTATGGAGACAAGTCTTGATGAAGGCAAAATTATTTTCCAAGTCATGAGTCTCGGGAACTATCACATAAATAAATTAGCTGAATTTTAAAAATTAATCACAAGTAAAAGAAGCAGCCAAAAGAAGCATGACGGGGATATATGCTAATCTATCCACCATGATTTCTTCCTATAAGTGAGAATTGAAATGAATTGCAAAAGCCAATGAAGCAGCAGAAAGATGGTTGACTATAAATCCCAGCCAATGTCCTAGATATGTCATTCTCCATGAAAGGCATGCTTTCTGATGTTGCATTTTCCATTAGCAAATGGGGCAGCAGAACACCGATGTATGTGCTTTCCTGACTCATTTGCATGTCACCATTTATAACTTTCCACTGCCCTGTGGCATTGTGGCACTCGCCTCCCAAATGAGGAATATGCAGCAGTAATAATTTTTTGATAACACCCTAGTAATTACATGACCCTTGAAGGGCTTCTTTTCAAAATTCACAACTCACCTTCCCTCGCTTGAGTGTGAATCTAATCTCGTTCCTGGCTTGGAACCTGGTTATTAACTTTCCTTTTCTTGACAGATCTGATGGGTGAGGGTAGAATGAGTCAGAGAGAAAGGTCAAAAAGAAGGAAGTTGGAACCAAGAGATTTGCTACAGGTAGCCTAAAGAAAAAAGTTAAAAGGTACTTATCTCTTGGAAAATTAAGTCACTGAAGAAGGCCACTGCTTGGCAACTTAATTTTTATTCTAAATGAAAAACTGTATCTATTAAAGGGATTATATTAAGAATAGCAAAAAAAAAAAAAAAAATCTAACGCGGTATAATATATGTGAATATATGTATATTTAAGGCCCGAGTAAGAGAGCTTCTGACCTTTTGGCAGCATGTGTCTACCTGTACGGAAATCCCTTTGGAGTTTGTATTAGAAATACAGAATTTTATCTAAAGGAAACTGTATAAAAGCAAAAGAAACACGTCACATACAGTTTACGACTGAATGCTACACATATTACGTTAAGGAATCCTGTGATTCAAATTCTGTTCTTTTTTTTTCTCCCCTTTCAGGCTTTCACGTGTACAATGCAAACCCCTAGATTAAAGCATGCTGTTTTGAAACTGCTGAGGGTCAATACACAAATTAGTGTTTACCTACAGAAGTCAATGAATGGCTGATTCTCCAAAAAACTCTAGAAACAAACTCTAATAATCTTAGATGCTCGATTAATATATCTTAATACTTCACTGTTAATCACTGAACTGTCTTAGAAATGGAAGCATGGACAATGGCCCTTTCTCTGTTATAGATTTCACTATCACTTAAACTCCCCTCCCTTCCCTATCCTGGTTCAGAACCACTCTGTAATGTCACTGCATTGGCCACAATACACTGAACAATTCCATGCAAGGCACATTTACATACACTAAATGAAAGGTATCCCTTGAGCTGCATAATACATCAGTCACACCATGATAATTTATTAATTAAGCACTTGCTTTTTACCATTTATTGGGCTAGGTCCCGAAGATCCAAAAATGAGTAAAAATATACATGGCTCTATTTAAATATGATGATTATACTCTAATGGTGGAGCAAGAAATTAGCCAAGCAATTACACTAAGAAGTGCAAGGTCAAAATGATGGCAAAGAAAGTGAAGGAGAGGGTTATATGGTCTAGAATTATTCTATCCAACATGATAAACTCTAGCTATTTATGATTTAGTACATTCAAATTTGAATTTAATAAAAATAAATAAAATCAAAACTTTCTTTTCTCAATCACACTAGCCATATTTTGTAATCTCAAAAGCTACATGTGGCTACTGGCTACCGTATTGGAAAGCAAAATACAGAACATTCCCACCATTGCAGAAAACATTAATGGATACTGCTGATATAGAAAAATATATGAAATGAGATCAGAAAAATTTTCCTTTAGGAAGTGACAGATGAATTGAGAACTGAAAGATGAGCAAGAATTAACTGAGGGAAGAGGAATTTTGGAAAAACGTGAAGTATTTTCTTTCTCACAAAACGTTAGAAACTTCTATTTCGTAGATTCATTATGAAGATTACAAGAAAATACAATGACTACATGAGAAATGTGCAATTCAAAGATTCAAACTTTGTAAAAATGGTAAAAATAACATATAAGAGTTGGATGAGCTCTAAGAAAACTGGCTTAACATTTACAAACAAAAAGACAGGGGAGCTAAGTTGTGTCACCATGTGTTCTAATTCTAACAGGTCAAGTTCAAACAGTGGTGGTTAAAAAAAAAATCTAGACCTTATGATGCTTAAGCCAATATTGTTTCTGCTTCTTGAAATAGCCTTAAATTATTTGGACAACTCTAAGCAACATTTTTAAAAGTATATATTTACATACATTTATAAATATATATATAAATAACTATCTTTTCATATTTATTGTTCAATTAGAACTAATGACAAATACTGTTCAGTTATCATTTTGTCTGAATTAATCAAAGGTCTAAATGTTTTTGGTTTTTTTTTTAAAGATTTTATTTACTTATTTGACAGAGAGACACAGCAAGAGAGGGAACACAAGCAGGGGGAGTGGGAGAGGGAGAAGCAGGCTTCCCGCCGAGCAGGAAGCCCAATGCGGGGCTCGATCCCAGGACCCGGGGATCATGACCTGAGCCATATTTTCATATCATTTTACAGCATATTATAGAGTTGATTATATTAATGTATAAAAATAACACAGTAAGTTAGATTCAGTTCATTGTACTTCCGTATCAAGATTCAGTGTGGATCAAATCCATCTAGAGAGACTGTTAAAGAAAAAGCCTCAGTAAACTACTCCTTCAGAGTGGAGGACTGCCCTACATTCAAAGAATAATTATTGAATTAATACTGTCTGATAGACACAGTGTTGTAGATGTTATAACAAAGGCAATAATCAGAAAAATAAAGATGTTTAGTATCTATTAATTCCCTACATTCATGGAACTTAAATGCTATTGTGGGAAAAGAAAGAATAAAGAAAATAAATAAAACATTATTTCTTGACTGATGGTAGTAAGTACTATGGAGGAATGGAAACCATGAAGAAGAGGGAATACTGAGGAGGGTTTGATGCTTTTAAACAGGATGATCAAGAGAGGCCCTATCTAGAGAGTGACATTTGAATACAAATGAGAAGTTGATGAAGGAATCAGGCATGTACATTTGCAGAAAAGAACAATACAGGCAGAGGCAAAAGCAAATGCTAAAACATAATGGCACACTATGTTTAGAGAGCTCAAGGAATCACAAAGAAAGCGAGTGCCTAGAGACGAGAGATCAAGATGGAGGTAACAGATTATGAGATCAAGGACTTGGAAACATTTGTGACACTTGTTTATAGCCCACTATAACGGTATGGGCTTCTACTCCAATTGAACAGAGAAACGACATGCGACATGACCTGATCTATTTTTCACGGTCACTGTGCATGCTGTATTGAGAAGAGACAGAAGTAAGGCAAGGAAAGAAGTAGGATATTGAGGAGACAACTGCAGTGATCCACATGAGAAATACTGATGCTTTGGACTTGGCAATAAAAAGGATGAGAATTGATGAGGTTCTGCACACACTTTGCATTTATATCCCACAGAGTTTGCATGAAGAGATAGCATAAAGGACATGGGGAAATCAGGAGTCCAAACAGACTCCAAGATTTTTAGCCTAAATAACTAGAAAGATGGAATTGCGAGTAGTTGTCATGAGAAAGACTGAGGTACAGGTTTGCGAGGCAAGATAACAGGTGAGTTGCATTCATGTTAAGGGCAAAATATTTCTTACCCGACCAAGTGAGAGGCTAAGTAATCGGTTGGGTATAATAGAGGAGTTCAGAGAAAAGGCTCGGGCTGGAGTTATAAATCATACAATTGTCAATTCAGAGATTACTTTCAAAGCTCTCTGACACCAAAGTTGAAGGGTTTAAAGGGGAAGAGGTTTAATGACAGACCTACATTAGAAGCCAAGGACCGGAGAAGGAATACTCATGTGGCTCTCTAAAGTGGCTGAGATGAGCTAATGAGTTCCCCGTAGTCAAGTTTTTTGTTTTGTTTTGTTTTGTTTTAGTCTAACTGATGAAACAGAGAGTAGAATGGTGGTTGCCAGGGCCTCAGGGGTGGGGAAAACAGGGAGAGTTTGCTTTAAGGCTATAAACTTCCAATTACTAGAGTTCTGGGGATCCAATGTACAGCATGGTGACTACTGTTAGCAATACTGCATTATATACTTGAAAGTTGCTAAGAAAATAGATCTTAAATATTCTGACCACACACACACACACACACACACACACACACAATTTTGGAGGTGATGGATGTTTTTAAAAACCTTACTTTGTTAATCATTTCACAATATATACACGTACCAAGTCATCACATTGTACACCTTAAACTTATACAATGCTGTATGTCAACTGTGTCTCACTAAAGCTGGCGAAAAGAGTGTTTCAAGAAAATGTAGCGGTTGAAAAACCTAACTGGGTGTGGGTTTAAGAGCCATCAGGATGAAAAACACCGCAGATAATGAGCATATGCCCTGCACTTTCAAGAACGGTGGCACATAAAAGGAAGAGAGATGGAATGAAATCTAGAGCAAGAAACGGATTGGATAAAAAAAAAGTTTCAAGCTGAAATAATTATCATCATTATCGTGGGATCAACAGAACAAGCAAGCTCCAGGGGAAAAGGATGATACAGGAGACAACAATAAGAAATGCTGAAATAATGGCTTTGAGTAAGTAATCTAGACAGAAATCTATCACAGGGTACACCTGTCGTCCTATATTGGGAACAGAGGAATACCATCCAGAATAACAGGAAAGGAAACTAAAGGGAGGTGCAAAGCTGTAGGTAGGCGAGGGAATGTTATGGTGCGAGATTATGAATATTCTTCACGATAGGCTTAAGTGCTCAGTGAAATAAAACTAAAGGCTGTTAACTAAGAGCCAAAATAGAAGGGAAGGTTGAGGTATTGGATGAAGGGAAGGTATGAAACAGTTGTTATGAGAGTCAGAATAAATGGACTAGAGGAAAATGGTATTATTTCTAGGAATTATGAAGGGCTCATCTGACCGATCACTGTGGTGGTTGTCTTTCTCTTAAATTCTCATCAACCACCCTGAAATAAATGTAAAGTTGGGGAAGAGTTAGATTTAACAGAATTGTGATTTTCGTTAGGTGTTATAGGTTGAATTGTGTCCCTCCAATATTCATATATTGAAATCCTAACCTCCAGTGCCAAAGACTGTAACTGGATTTGGAAACAGAGACAGTAAAGAGGTGAGTAGGTTAAGATGGGGTCTTACGTGTGGGCCTTAATCCAATTATGACTTCTAAAAAGAAATTAGGACAATGCGTAAAGGAAAGATCACGTGAAGAAAGACAAAAAAAAAAAAAAAAAAAAAGATGGCAACTTACAAGCCAAGGAGAGAGACCTCAAAAGAAGCCAACTCCATGGATAACCTGACCTCAAAATTCTAGCATCTAGGAAAGTGAGAAAATAAATTTCTGTTGCTCACATTACCTGGTCTGTGGTATTTGTTACAGCAGCCCTAATGATGTGGGAAACAAAGGCAGAAGGAATGTAGATAAAATTAACTGTTCTGGGGCACCTGGGTGCCCCAGTTGGTTAAGCGTGTGCCTTAGGCTCAGGTTATGATCCTGGGGTCCTGGCA
Source organism: Potos flavus (assembly GCA_028534135.1). Classification (NCBI taxonomy): domain Eukaryota; kingdom Metazoa; phylum Chordata; class Mammalia; order Carnivora; family Procyonidae; genus Potos; species Potos flavus. The sequence goes on along the minus strand of CM052901.1, from coordinate 84,385,726 downwards.
TTGAGGCCCACATCAGGCTCTCTGCTCAGCGGGGAGCCTGCTTCTCCCTCTCCTCCCAGCTCATGCTCACTAGTGCTCTCTATCGCTATCTATCTCTCTCAAATAAATAAAATCTTTAAAAAAAAAAATTGAATGTTCATACAACCTGCAGCCCATTGACAAATACTTGAAGCAGACAGAGTATAAGGTTCCTCCAAGAAACTCCCAACTGTCTTAATGTTGATGCCTTGCTAGAGGGAAAGACTACCTTAGCTTGACAATAGCAAGGCCTCCAGGATCCTGAGAGTCTTTAGAGTTTGAAAGTCCTTCTGGAACTTCCCTTATCTTTACTTGACCCAACCCCAAAGCATATGATCCATTGATCCTCACAAACCCAGCGCAGCAGCTCTTTCTGCCTGTTGGTCCTGTCCTCATGCTTTAATATAACCACCTTTTTGCACCAAAGACGTCTCAAGAATTCTTGGCCATCAGCTCCGGACTCCAACCACAGGACTCCAAAAACACATACGTGCAAACTAAGACATTTGTTCAGAGGTTTAATCTACCATTTTAGATTCCTTCTGACAACACATGCAAGTTTTGGCTGATTCATACCGTTTACAAAACTTGATTTTGCTGGTCTGATTCCCTTCAGCTAGTGTAATGCATATGTAATGGGTGTCATTATGTTAATTTTTATCTTCCTGATGCCTAAGGATATAGAGCACTTTTTAATATCACCTTTGACCTTAAATAAATTGTTTCCTTTGGGAAGTTCCTGATCAAGTCTGTTGCCCATTTTTGTCAGGCTGTTTGCTATTTTTGATTTGTAGAAATCTTTCATTTTGCAGACATACTGTGTGTCACATATATGCATTGCATTTTCTCCCACTATGTAGACTCCCTATTTTCTTAACGATGTCTTTTAATGAACAGAAATTTTTAAAATGTAGGAAATAACATTATTTCTGTATTATTTTTAGCACTTGTACAGTTCCATCTAAGAAATCTTTTGACTTTTCAAAAAAAAAAATCTTTTGACTTTTCAAGTTTATGAATATATTCCTGTTTCATGATATTTTAATTTTACACATTTTAAAATATCACATGGTAATCTATGATCCATCTTGAACTAATTTATGTGTTTGAATCTGGTAGATGTTTATGTTCACTTTATTCCTTGTTTTTATACAGTTGCTCCAGCCTCATTAGTTGAAAGAATTTTATTTCCCCATTATACTGCTTTAGTGCCTTGGTCAAAACTCTATTTACTGAATAAATGTGGCTTTATTCCTGTACTTTCTATTGTATTCCATTGATCTATTTATCTTTGTGCTAACATCATACTGTCTTGATTACTATAGTTTTATACTAAGTTTTATATATTTCCTTTTCAAGAATATTTTTACTGTTATAGATACTTTGAATTTTCAAATGGCTTTAGAATCAACTAGTGAATTCCCATTTTAAAAAGCCTGCTAGGACTTTAATTGCACCGAAATTATATAGCAATTTAGAAACAACTTCCATCTTAACAATACTGAGTCTTCCATTCTATAAACATGTTTATATCTCACATGCTTTATCCAGAAGATAAAACATGTTTTATCTCACAATTTATTAAGGTCTTTTAAATTTTTTCCTCATTTTTTTTTTCAGTGTAGAGTCCTTAGGCATAAGGTGTTAAATTTCTCTCTAAATATTTTATTTTTGACACAATTGTAAATGGTAATACTTTAACTTTCATTTAATTGTTCACATTTTTTTTTTATACTGCCTTGGTATTCTGTGACTGCTAAAATCACTGATACGTTCTGATGGATGAGTAGATAAATAGATATAGACTCCTTTGGATTTTGTACGTATGCAATGATGTTGTCTCTGGATAAAGACATGTCTACTTCTTCCTCTCCTATCTTCACAGATTTGTATTTCTTTACCTTGACTTACTAACTGTCTAGGAATTCTAACACAATGGTGAATAGAGGTGGCAATATACTAGCTTTATATACTACCAATCTTTGGAATACAGCTTTCCCTTTTTCAGCGCATGCTATGCTAGCTGCTAGTTTTTCACAGATGTGCTTTCTTAGGTTGGAAATGTTCAGTTTTGTTCTTAGATTGCTGAGACTTTTTCAAATAAATTATTTTTACATTTTGCGGATGTTTTATATAGTAACTATTGAGATAATCACACGCTATGTTGGTATCTTTTCAACATCCGATATGGTAAATTATATCGCTTGATTTTTTAATAAGAAAACCTTGCTTCATAGGATAAAGTTTGCTTTACTACTTGGCATTAAAAAAAACTATACATTTCAGAATGATTTCTGATATTTACAGATATTTCTGGAGGCTCATCAGGTATAGTTATCTATAGTTTTCTTTGTTCATAATGTTCTCTCGTTTTGGTATCAGGATTATGGTAGCTTCATGAAATGAGTTGGGGAGGGTTCTAGCCTCTATTTTCCAGGAGATTTTGTTGAGAGTTGTTGTTATCTTTTCCTTAGATACTTAATTTTGCAAATTTGTCCTAAATGAGTATTTAAGGCCATACATTTTGAGACATTGCTTTTTGCATTCTACAAATTCTGATTTCAGTTTTTTATTTAGTTCAAAGCATTTTCCAAATTCATTTGTGATTCCTTTGTTACCCATGCATTATGTTAAAGTGTGTGATTCCTAAGCATTTCCTGATTTTTTAAATATATTTTGCTACTGATTTCCAATTTGTTTGACCAGGTGACTAGCCCTGTATCCTTTCAATCCTTTTCAAAGTGCACTGAGGCTTCCTTTATGACCGTGAATATAGTTTATATTGGTGAATGTATATGCCATGTGTAGGAGAAAAGAATACGTATTCTCTACATATTTTCTGTACTATCCTAAAAAAAAAAAAATGGGGGTGCCTGGATGGCTCAGTTAAGAGTTCGACTCTTGCTTTCAGCTCAGGTCAGGATCTTAGGGTCTTGAGATTGCACATCAGGCTGCACATTGCACAAGAATTCTGCTTGAGATTCTTTCTCTCCCCCTCCCTCTGCCCACCCTCTGCTCTCTCCTTCTCTTTAAAAAAAATTTTTTAAAGCCCATTCACTTGGTAAAGTTGAATGTTAGTGTAATTCAAATGTTTTATACTTTAACTGCTTTTCTGTCTTATATAAATTACTGAGAGAGGTGTTGAAAATTATAAGAATATGGGTGCCTCAGTGGCTCAGTCGTTAAGCGTCTGCCTTCGGCTCAGGTCATGATCCCAAGGTCCTGGGATCCAGCCCTGCATCGGGCTGTCTGCTCGGCGGGAAGCCTGCTTCTCCCACACCCACTCCCCTACTTGTGTTCACTCTCTTGTTGTGTCTCTTTCTGTCAAATAAATAAATAAAGTCTTTTTAAAAAAATTACAACAATAACTAATGATTTCCCTTTAGTTCTGTTAGTGATTTCTTCTTGTATGCCTAGATCTATTAGTGGGCCATACACAGGAGTTGTGTGTGGTTTTTCTTTTTTTTAAGATTTTATTTATTTAAGAGAGAGCATGAGAGAGCAAGCATGAGCAGGGGGAAGGGCAGAGGGAGAGGGAGAGAAAGAGAAGCAGACTTCTCGCTGAGCAGGAAGCCCTACATGGGTCTCAGTCCAGGACCCTGAGATCATGACCTGAGCCGAAGGCAGACACTTAACTGACTAAGCCACCCAGGTGTCCCAATACTGTCGTGTGTTTTTAATGAATTTACCATTTTGAAATTACAAAATAACTCTCTTTAACCTTGGTAATATTCTTTATCCTGAAGTCTCTGTTGTCAGACAATAACAGATTTTCAAGCATTCCTATTATTATGATTTGTATATTTTATTTTTGTCATCATTTTCTTTTTATCCTATGTTTTTATATTTAAGGTTCATACTGATGCTTTGCAAACAGCATATAGTCAAGTCTTATTTATATTTTTATCTAGTTTCAAACTTTATGCATTTTCATTGGAATTTTTAGACTATATACAATTCACTTAATAATTGACAAGCTTGGATTTCAATCTATCATCTTGCTATTTATTTTCTATTTGACCCATACATTCTGTTACTTTTGTTCCCTTCCTAACTACTTTGTTATTTCATTACATTTCTCATACCACTTATTGTTTGAATAACTATTTCCTTTTTAAATTATTATTAGTTTATAATATGCATCCCTAAAATATAATAGGTGACACATCAATATTCTATCACTTCATACATAAGAACTTGATACTAACATACTTCTACTTATTGCCCTGTTGCCCATTGTGCTGTTTTTGTACACTTATTATATAGTCATTTATTTATTTATGATGTATGTATACACACAGACATATATGCATGATATCTGTCCATCTATCTTGTCTTTTTTGTCACTATGCTCTGGTTTGGACAGTTTATATCACCCTATCTACAGTTCAGATATTTTCTTCTATACTAATCTTTCCTAATCTGTTGAGTCTGTACTATTAATTGCTCATTTTATATATTATATATTCCAGTTATAGAATTCCTATGTTGTTCTTTCTCATAATTTTAATTTTTCTATAAGATTATTATATTCATAACTTTTGTCTAAATTAATAAAACATTTATAATAGCTTTTTTAAGTGTCTTTTCTGCTACTTACATTTCTGCAACTGTTTCTATTGATTAATTTTAGCCTCACTACAGGTCGCAAATTTCTTCAACTCTTTTTGACGTAGAATATTATAAACCATACATGTACAGCTTAGTATTCAGCCAAAGATTTCAGCAGATCCCTACACAGATTTTTGGAGTTTGTTCTCTTTGCGAAGTCTTCTTTTTTGATATCCTGCCTCACAAATTCCAGCTACTTTACTACTACAATCTCAATCTCCCAAATTCAACACGAGATCCTTATGCTCTGTTTGGGCTTCCAGTCATAAACCCAATCACCTCGTTTGCCTTCGCTCAGGTATATTAACCCTAACCTACTTGTTATCCAGTCTGTAAACGGTTGTCTCATCTACTTTGCCCAGTTTTATAATTTTTTTATGTTGCAGGAGCTATTCCAGTGCCTGTTTTTCCACCATGTCTGAAAGTAGAAATCTGTTATGTTTCATTCACTTTTATAATTCTTTTTTTTTTTTTTTTAAGATTTTATTTATTTATTTGACAGAGAGAGAGATCACAAGTAGGCAGAGAGGCAGGCAGAGAGAGGGGGGGAAGCAGGCTCCCCACCGAGCAGAGAGCCCAATGCGGGACCTGATATCAGGACCCTGAGATCATGACCTGAGCCGAAGGCAGAGGCTTTAACCCACTGAGCCAACCAGGTGCCCAAAAGATCCCTCTTTTTTAAGAAAGATTTTTAATAATAAAAAACAGATTTTATTTATTTATTTGACAGAGAGAGAGAGAGAGATCACAAGTAGGCAGAGAGGCAGGCAGAGAGAGAGGGGGAAGCAGGCTCCCTGCTGAGCAGAGAGCCCGATGCGGGGCTCGATCCCAGGACCCTGAGATCATGATCTAGCCGAAGGCAGAGGCTTTAACCCACTGAGCCACCCAGGCGCCCCCATTTCATTCACTTTTAAAATCATTAGTTCATTATCTCCTTGAAAATATATTTACCATAGATGCTGGCAGAAGTATACAATGATTAATAAGATACTAATCCTGCCTTGAAAGAGTTTTCAGTCTATTGGGTGTGGAGACTGACAAAATAATTTCAATGCAAAATAATTTCAATGCAATGTGATAAGCATAGAAAGGAAAGATTTAAAAGTAAGTGTTATGGGATAAAAGCAGAAGTGTTTATTATACATTTTATTCAGGCCAAAGTCAACTTCTGTGGTACTCTCTAAGATCATGGATTGCATGGCTGCAACACTGCAAGCATGCTGGGAAACTAAAAAGTCCTGATGCATGGATCCTGCCCCAAATTTCCTACCTTAGTTGATCTGGGGTGTGGCATGGGCTGTGGACTTTTTTAAATCTCCTGTTAATATCTGTTTGAATCCGAAGGTGAAAATGTCAATCCACAGTGGTTTTTGTCACATAGGTCTTATGAAGAAAGTGTGGATTGGTAAAAACTATAAACACTGTTCTAGGAGCAAAAATGTTTACTCTGCATTTTCTGTTGCTAATGCCTCACAACAGTTGTTTCATATATTTTCCCAGTATCAAAGTTTTGCCCTGTTTTGATTAAATTATAGTGATTAAGTTGGCAACATATCCATTCATCTGACAAATATTTATGTTGGTCCATGTGCATCTGCATTCTTGTTAAGGTGCACATACTTATTTGAATGTACAACCATATTTATGACCAGATTGCCCATTCTGAAAAATCACAAGAATTAAGATTTTCTAGATTCTGAGGACATTCCCTCCCAGAGACAAAATAGTACACATATAATTAATTCATACACTGTAAAAAGTCATTAAGGAGGGAATTTGGGAAAGATATCAATAAAGCAATCTGAATCTCTAATATCTACTTAAATTTTGAAAGAGCTATGCTGATAAAATCATGGAAAAAAACAAGGTTTGAGAACCTAATCTATATATTCATATTATATTAAAATTATCTATAAGTGGGGGATATGTGTATGGCAGGATCAAATTTGAAAGCTAAGTGTATGTTTGCCATATTAAAAAGGGGCATGTAACCTAATTAAATTTGCAACTCTCCAAGATCTAAAATGCCATGACAAGAACAATGATGACACATTTTCCACCTAAAGGAGAACAAACTAATAGAACATAAGATAACAACCACAAATAATGTGCCAAATAGAAAAGCTAAATAGCTTATCTCAGCCAGCTACTTGGTTACTTATACAATATCCAGCTAGCAGAAAACCTGCCTATGAACACAGTCTATTTTGGCAAGTAGAAAAGATCACATCTAATCTGAATTGTCACACAGAGTTAGCAATTTTCAGTCTGTTTAGTTTTGCTGCAGCAAGTTTGGACCTTCTGCATCTTTGCTTGCTATTTTCATGGCATGGCATTCCACTACTACCAACCCGTTCGCTATCTTGATAATAATTTTTTTATATTGAGGTGTCTATATGACATTTGGTATCTTGAGATTGAAATTCTTAACTGTATACTTTACTTCCAGTAATTCCTTGGCATGTCACATTTTCTAAAGCAATTTCTGACTCTCAACATGTGTTATCTATAGACCACCGAGATATTCGGTATGTCAATGGCAAATCTTTCTAATCTTGAGCATCTTACACCCTAGAGAACAGAAATGACTGGGGACAGTCTGTGAGAAACTTTCTTTCACTCTTTCTCTATAAGCCTCAAATCACTTTTTCAAGAATACCTCTACAGGAAAATAGAGAGTAAAATACCAATTAGCACTATCTTGAATGCTCATCTTCTGATAGATACTTAAGTAATTTAAAGTGAAAAAATTACTTCTGTTGAATTTAATTCTTAAATCACTTAGCAGGCTTTTATTCATTTTAAGTAAAAATACAATGATGCTGAAAAGGCTTAGTTTTTCCTTTCCTTGCTTAGCAATGCATCTCAATTCAAAGTCCAATCCTGACAAATAGCACAATCATTAGACTGAGAACAATTTAAAATTAATGTACTTCTTAATTTCATATTTGGAGATCTAAGAAGCAGATTTTCCTATGAAGCACTTTAATATTCTTTTTTTACCACTTTATTAATCTTAAAGTAATTAAAACCAAGTCCTTTTTTTTATAACATTTGCAATTAAAACTATTTTTTTAATTGAGATATAATTGACATATAACGTCATATTAGTTCCAAGTATACGACACAGTTATTCAGTGTAAGCATCTATTATGAAATGATCACCACAGAAAGTCTACTTAACTAACATCCATCTAGATTTTTGATGATAGAAAAAAAGAGATGGGACAGGAAGAAAAAAATGGGTGATTTCACATGGATACCATGGAAAGAAAACACAAAGGTGACCTCTACTAGAAAAATATCTTACGCAGAGTCACTGGCAATTGATACTTTTCAGACTACAATATTTATCACAGTACCTTACTTCCAGGACTGTCTTACCACCACCACCCCCACCGCTCGCATGTGTGCTCCCTCTTCCTCTAAAATAAATAAACGAAATCTTTAAAATATTTTTCAGAAATAAGACTATAGACTTCATGGAGGCTAAAGCCACACCTAGCCCATTTTCCAAATATCCCCAATGCTTGGCCCATTGCCTCATACATAATGGTCATTAATTAAATGTATGTTGAAATGAAATTGATGTCACTATTAATTACAGAGGAATTGGACTAAAGCCCAAACTCCTTATCTTGGCATTACAATTCCCTGGCAATTTGGCTTTCAATCAACATTTCTTCTAGCTATTGTCCCTATACTGCACATATTTTTGAATCATATTTAAATGTTTCACCTGTATTATTTTCTCCGCTGCCACTCCTCCTCCCATGTGACTGAAGGAGCCAGAGCTTCTTTCAGAGGTATCACTGCGGTTCCCCCTTTCGCCTACCTGGTGCTCCTGTGGAACACTAAATAGCTGATTCCTGGTATAGAGGGCAAATTCCTTATGATGAGGACCTCCTCCTTTACATTTTTCAAACCCAGGATCTATTTTTGCCATATGGTAAGTCCTCGATATATATATTTTATATTGACTTAGATCTTGAATGAATGAAGTGAACGGAATGAATAAGATACATATTAGTTACGTTTTCAGGCATGAGTTTAAGACAAGAAATGTGGCTATCTGTTATTGTCTCTTTAAAAATGGAAACAAGATGGTAAATCAATCACTGGAAATACATTAGTCATGTAACAAAATTGCATGAAAAATGTCTTTTTTGCCCACCAGGCCTGCTTGCTCCCAAAGGTCCTTTTGGAAAGGTATAGCATTGCTCATTACTACCTTATCTGAAACGAATTTTAAAAATCTTTATGATTTCTCTTCTTACTTGGCAAAATCATAAAAGACAAAAGTTGGCCAAGCAGAAGTTGTTTTAGGGGATTAGAGAGAATTAACATATTGTTCTCAAACAACAAATTCAAAATTTAAATTATCCAGAGACCTGGACATAAGTTTTACATCAAAACACACAGTTATGCTTTGGAACTGGTTTTTGAATTCACCATTAATTGTTCCAATTTCCCATGAATTTAAGAATGTGTTGAAGGACACAAAAGTAAGAAAATCTTTCTATTTTTCACATTCATTTTGCTTCCAAAGCTGTAGAAAATAAGGCAAATACTAATTATCTTGTTTACAATCATCTATATTATTGGCAGGAGAAGGATTAAGAACTTCCGCCTAGCACTGTGTTTCCAGATGCAAAATAAACATCACAATTAGGATAAAAGGCAGCAACTAGATGGAAAAAGATTTCTGTAAATTTCCTATTCCAGGTGCTTAAAACTATCTCCCCAAATGAATACTTCAATTAATAGCTCAAATGAAACATGAAAATTTATTGAGAATTCCAGCTAATTCCTAGTGTCCAGAGGGAAAAGACAATGCAAGCTATCCTGTCATTTACTGAACATTGCACTAAGGGGGGGAAAAAAAAAAAGGCTGCTAGTCCAGACTATTTAACAATTGTAGTTTCTCTTGCCTCCAGCAACAAATAGTTCATGTAACATAAGTAAATATGGAGTAGTCTTAGACATGTCAATGCAGCACTGAAATTAGAAAGAGATGTCAATTGTTGACAACTATTGCACACTTGCTAAACACCAAGCATTTTTTTTTTAATTTTTTTGAAGATTTTATTTATTTATTTCAGAGAGCGCCAGCAAGTGCGAGCAGGGGGAGAAACGGAGGGAGAGAGACAAGCAGATTCTGCACTGCATGGGGCTCCATCCCAAGGTCCTGAAACCAGTAGTTGGCTGCTTAACCGACTGAGTCACCCAGGTGCCCCTACACCAAGCGCTTTTTGAAGTGTTGTGCATATATTACCTCAGTGAGTTCTATTACGATCCTTTCTCAAAGATAAGAGTAACAAAGTTTGCAGCTTTGTGAGTTTATGACCCTCGTCCAGTGTCACACATCTCCTTCAACACAACTCCAATCAATGTAACTCTAGAACCCAGGTTCTTTACACATTGATCCCACCACTATGGTCACTGGGTGAATAGGGAAACAATGTCACAAGAAGAGATGGCAATAGAAGGCAAAATACCATACCACTTATGTGAAATAGGAAGAAAAAAATACTTTGTAACTCAGGCATGAAGGTAATTAGTGTCCCACTTCCTTCATTGCCTGATAAAAATGACAGCTGTATAACCGTTTGATTTTCTAACTTCAAATGCTGTCTCGAGTGGCTGATTGACTATCCTGAGAAATGTGGTTAACTTCCTCAAATAATGAAATTTACCTATCGATATACTAGGAGAAAAAAACACCATGCAGATTTATTCATTAGCCTGCACCTACCTTCCTAACCAAAATGTAAATAAGGTTTTTTTTCTAATTTGTTTTCTTTTGGGTGATTTGTTCTGTCTTAGGTTTCTTGATTTTTAAAAAATTTTCTTTTATTTTCTACCAGAGGAAACAGTTGCGCCATGTGACCAAAGAACCAAAGATACACACATATACATGTATTCATACTGTGAGGGCCCCTATATACCATTTTAGCACAAGGCAGGCTATAAAGGGCCAGGCAATATAGAAACCTATTAAGAACTAATCTGGAGGGGCTCAACGACCAGCAATAATGATTACCTCTTAGAGCCATCAAAGATTTCCTTGGCTTCATTCTATACAAGAGACAAAAACTTTGCAGTCAGTAATATACCAGAAAAAAAAGAATTTGGGTTGTGTCCAAAGGAAGTAAATACTTTTGATTCTGCATATAGCAGTTAAAAATTGGGGAAAATAAAAAACCATCCAAGTATCAAAAGTCTAAAACAACGAAAAACACTCATGCTCAAAATAGGACTGAAAACAATGTCTTTTCAACTATCTTTTGACCCCAACTGGCTTAGAGTTAAAAAGCTATCTGCAAACTGCATGCACTGTCCAAAATTGGAATATGTTGTATTTTACAGGTAGAAACGAACAAACTATACATTACAGTAAGCCAGAAGAAATCTATTCCAGCATAAAACCTAAGTACAGCTCAAACTCAGAACTAACTATAGCCTGTTCTTAGTGGTACACAAATTCATTTGAGGAACAGCTGAAAGTGAAATTAAGATAATTAAGACTGTACTACACACAGTACCCCCGGCAGGTTTAACAGTGATAGTTCCGTTACATAGCATACTCCGTACTTCCTTTGAATCCTCAGTCAATACTGGCTCTGACTCATAGGATGGAGAGAACTTCTGGTCTACCTGACAACTGTTAAAAGGGAAAGACTGGGGCACCTGGGTAGTGGGGTCAGTTAGGCGTCCTACTCTTGGTTTCAGCTCAGGTCATGACCTCAGGGTCATGAGACTGAGCCCCAAATCAGGCTCCGTGCTCAGCATGGAGTCTGCTCAAGACTCTCTCTTTCACTCCTCCTCCCACTCCCCCTCTCTAAAAGAAACAAATAAATCTTACCAAAAAAAAAAGGCAAAGACATTGAAATGTGTCATGTATGCCAAGTAGAAAAATACTAATGTATTTTTTTTTAAGTAAATGGAAACTGGATTAAATAGTAGGACAATACTAAAACAATGCTATGAATGTTTAACTAAAACATATATTGTTAAAGAAAAGGAATGGCTTCCTTATTTATTCATCTAAGGGAAAAAAAGATAAATATCAGACAATCAGTACACACGAAACTTTTTTTTAAAGTTATTTGTGTATATTCTTTTTCATAAGAAAAGAGGTAAAATAAATTTGGGGCCACTTAAATATGAGTATAGAAGTTTAACCTGAGTATCAATGCTCATCTCAGTATCTTTAAAATGATTAAAAATTTTAAAAAGGCCTTGAGAGCAAGAAGAAATGTATCTCGTCTATGCAGAATTAATTGTCAAAACACATTTCAAGAAGATTGTAGCATCCTATACTATGAAAATTACCAGTTGTTTCCTCTACATAAGACAAAAACATACATTCGTAACATCTAAATTTTGCAGATGTTCTCAATCCTAATTTATTTACAGCACTTTGTTCCTATTTTATTCCTCTTTAAACTTGAACACTTTTAAAAAGCTAAGAACACAGAATCTGAAGAAAACATTAACTTCTTTTCTGATGAACAACAATAAAAAGCAAATCCTGGCACCTATAAAGAGTAAATGAATGCTTTGTTTTGTTTTGTTCGTTTGTTTATAAATGAATGTTTAAAACAAATCTCAAGTTTTATTTTTTTTTCCCCAGATGTGAGACCCATGATACAAACTCAGGGATTTGAATCTGTTACTTGAAAGAAGCAGTTGGCTATGGAGGGAGCCAAAGATGCAATTTTATAACCAGTAAAAGTTTGAATTATTCATAAAGGAAATACTTTTTTGTCTTATTTTTATTATTATTTATTTTTAGAGATAAATCAGTTACCAAAATGCTGAAGTGAATTAAACTAAACTGGTCAACAAAATAAGGACAGTAAAGATTCCAAAGAATAAGCATAGCAAAATACTCTTGGACTCAGCACTTTGTTAAAATTGGAAAGGAGGGAGGAGGGTATTGTACAAAATCTCCTTTAAAAGACCCTATGAATTCATGTTTGGGTTTCAGTTTTCTTTATGGTAGTATTACTTGTGATTATTACCTACTCAGTGTATGTTCCCTAAATATTACAAAGTAAGATTTCCCATTACTAAAACAAATGCTAAAAAATATCATCTTCAGTGGGTGAGCCCATTTAAAATTGGAGAACAGCAATACCTCGAATTCTTCAAATGTGTTGATAAAGCTCTGGGTACTTGTTTATGAAGGTTAGAAGAAACATAGTAAATATTTCTGATACCCTGGCAACATGGCTTTGGGACAACATTTTGATAAGATTTCTAATAACTGAAAAGATTTTTCATGTTTATTTGCAAAGATATTTTAATTCTCTCACTTTTTAAGCCACAGCAAGCAAATGTGCATCTGTAAACATAAAATTATCTCCAAAATCTCACTGGAATAATTTTTTATACGGTCTTAAAAACTTCTCAAAATATGTAATAACACACATGGATATATATATATACATTTATAGACAGAAATTTTGGGCAACAGTTCATCCCAATATTTCCCTCTTAATATTTCTGCCTAAAATGCACAAGCATATAAACTAATTGTTGTGAATAAACAATGGAAATACTTCACCAAGTTCACTGCTCTTCTATGAATATTTATATTAATCTGAAATGCTCTCAATTAATGTTGCATTTTTAACTAATCTACTGTGTAAACAACATATTCAGTAACCTTAGTCTGGAAAGAGCAAGGCTAGTAAAGAGAAAAAATACTGATGAGGATGATGATAGAATATACTTGTGGGTTAAGGCAGTATAGACTGAAGATTGAGGTTTTGGCAACACCTAGGGTAATGGCATGTCAGGGAAAACGAAGTGTCACCAATATTATTGCCAAACAAAGGCACGAAGAAAGAGCACCTTTGCAGTTGTGCCTATACTTGAGTCTATCTGAGGCTGGTAACCAAAAGATTGTAAGGATTGTGTGACTGATCATTGTGGACCGGTGAAACGCCAGTCTCTTTTTTGGAACACTAAACTGACCTAGGAGTTGAAGTTCAATAGTATTGTTAGTGGCTCAACCAATCAGGAAGAATTGCAGGGACTCCAACATTATCTACTAAATATAGCAATTATTGTTTTTACCCAGGTTTGCTGTCACAAAGTAACTCAACATCTCCCACAGAAATAAACAAGATGGTTGATGGGACCCTATTTTCCATTAAAGTAATTGCCAGGAAGACAGCTGAGTAGTCAGGTTAAATTCTTCAGACTTGATACTGGAAGCTGGAGAAGTTAAAGTGATACTTTGTAAATACGGCCCTTTTCTGCCTTATGGTACATTGAATAAGGGCTCAAGCCAACCTACGCTGTTTTGTTTTGTTTTGTTTTTGTCCCTAACTTTTCATACACCATGGGTGGCTCTTTCTCGGGACCTTTAGAGTACAATCAGAAGAGATGGCCATGCTGAACCATCTAACTGCAAATTAATTCCAAGAGTGGACAATGATTGGAAATATACAGTACAGTATCAATCCCACCACAACCTCATCTCAGGTACATTCCTTCTTGCTGTACTTTGGGGTAGAAAATAGTCCTTTTGGCCTTTGGATCAGGGAGAACTTTCAAAGGGTACCTTTCCACTTGAAGAATACTGCAGTTCGATTTTAGCATTTCCTCTTGACAGATCCTGAACTTAAATAGCTAGAGACCTTGGCTCAACCATACTTCATTTCTATGACATATATCTTCACAGAGTTCAGAGAACATACAACCAACGAGACTTCCAAAGCACCTACTGGTTCTTGGGCAAATATGCTGTAATGAAGAGATGACTGGATTTGAATTAAGAAGAGCTGACCTCTACTAAGTTATGTATTTGCATATGCATATTTGCAGATGCCCAGCCAATAAATCATACCAGGTCTGGTCGTGGAAGGTTCTAGAGATATTAGGAAAACCTGAACTTAGACCTAATTTTAGAAAGCATAGTCTAGTGCTTTGCCTGGCTCATAATAGACACATAGTTATTATTTGTCATATAAACAAGTTTGAATGAAAATCTCACATAACATCTAAACAGGTATTTGCCTTTTCAAAGTATGCCTCTTGGGCAATGTTTACTTATATCAATCACCACCATATAAGCCTTAAGTCACTGACTATAAAGAATATAATGAAACCAAGTTAGATATAAGTAACTGCCAGCTCACGTCCTTGCTCAATTAATACATGAAGCATTTATTAAGTACCAAACATGTAACAGGCACTATCGTGGGCATTTGTAGCCCATAAGTAACACACCAGAACCATTTTTCTCATGATATTCGATATACTTTTCAAATAGTCTGAAAGTATATGTGTCATCAGTAAATGGTTCCAATTCACATTTATACAACTGATCCCATTTTTAACCATGAATTAGCTGGCTAAAATTTTGTATCTCCTGATAGCTAAGTTGCTTTAAATATTTCTATGTGAATTATAAAAGTAGAACCATAGAATAAGTACATAATGGCTTTGTATTTGGTGGGTTACACTAAAATTTATAGCCAGAGATCGACTTTTGACAAGTTATAAGTATCCAGAATTGCCCCAAGTAGAGAAAGATTATTAAATGAAGCACAACTGTTACACTAATTTTATTTCAACTTTCTATTTGATAAATGCTCTGAATACTATTAATAGGTGCACTTTATTTGTCCAATGTTTATTGTTCTGCCAGTCATGATAAGGTAACTAAACTGCTAAATGTATTAATATGTGAAAGTAACGTGAAAATAATTTTATTTTTGAATGCTCTAGATACTGCTATGTCACTTATCCTGAATCTTAAAAGATACCTAATTTGGTAAAATTTAACTATTTTCAAATATATTTTTCCATGATTTTCTATATATGTGACTTATAAACAACTATTTTTATATGTATGCTAACTTTTTAGTAGTAATGTTTAGTAATCCTGGCTTTTTACCATTTCTTGAAACATCAAGTATTGCATTGACACCCGGCTATGTTTTACAAAACAAACAAACAAACAAAACAAATACCAAACCAAAAAACCCCACATAAATACACATAGCAAGATCTGTAAAATAAAATTTTAAAGTGTTATTTGTAGTAAATAGTAGTTTTATATTTCAATCCTTTGTTGACTGGACTTTAATTACTGCTCTGAGAGCTCATAAGAAATGTCTACTAAAGATTTTTTTCTAGCTAGATGAACATGGATTGCTGAGATTTGAAAATGTGTATATAATTACTTGAAAAACCATCTGATTCGTACAATACTTTAGTTCACATATTTGCAACAAGAACTGTGTTAATAAATGGCCTATGCAGTCAAAATTTTAAGTAGTTTGGTATCTTTAAATGATAGGTCTCTGAATGTTTTAATTTCTTGACCGAACTAAACTGACATTTTCTGGATAATCTAAGATACATAGTTTGGCAGCTAACTCAATCATCTTAATCAAATTTGAAAACAATTTTTCTTTTCTAAAAAACTTTTCTTCACATTAGTGTAATTGTTCATTTTTAGGAAATTTCTCCTCGCAAGTAAATGCTTCTTCATATTATGTTTTGTTATTCATTATTTTCCAAGTCATCTCTGATAGAAAACTAAATAAATTAAATCAGTAATATGCAACAATTAGGGAGATTTGAATCCTGGCTTACATTCCCTTTTTTAAGCTTATAAACTGACTGCCAGGAATTAGCTGTGATGCTTCATAAAAAACTGCCAAAATCAAAACAACTAAGTTCCACAGGGACAATCAAATATAGCAAACTAATGAGAACTTCCAAACCATAGTAATATTATAAAGGAAGCAAGTGAAATTGTATTATGATTGTGAATTTGTACATAATCTTAGCCAATGAAAATTGGAACTTAAGGGTTAATGAGGCCAACATCAATGTCTCTATTCATCAAGGTCCAAAATGTATAGACAATTATTCTCTTTCATGTGGAGACAAATAATCTTTAACCTGAATAGGTAATTCAAGGATGCATGTAACACGTCTCCAAAGAAAATTACGGCCATATGTGGATTCCCTTAAGCACAACTTTACAACAGAAACAATTTATTAAAAAGTGAACTATTTAGCAACTATGTAGTGATATCTATTCAGTATTTGGCATAACCCTGAAGAACTTCGAGACTAATAAGGGAGGTAATGGGTAAGCAGACATTAAAAAAATATTTTAAAACAAGATAATTAGTGTACTAGGGAAAGTACTCAGTGTACAATGCTAGCTTAGAGGATATGTGTTTCAGGAAATTCAGGAAGGCTGTGGAGGGGAAGATACTAGTACTGAGAAGTAATCCAGGCAGAACATGCTCATGCTCATGTGGATATTCCAAAAAGAAAGAAGACATTACAAAGAATAAAGGTGGTATACTGCACATGTGTGTGCCTATGTATATTCACGTGTTTGTGGAGCATAAAATACATGGAAATGAGACAGGAAAAATATGTAGGAGGAGATCATTCAAGATTTGATGAGCACTAAGAGTTTTGATTTAATTTCGTCAATGAATAGGGCTTACTGAAGGGTTTCGGCATGTAAGTACCATGACTGATTTTGTATTTTCAAAGGGTTGTTCTGTTGATTTAGTGGTCCAAAGAGATACTGCAAAACACATTACCCCCACACATAGTAACCTGACAAACCAATTGTGGTTTATAGATTTTTTTTTTTAAGATTTTATTTATTTGACAGAGAGAGAGATCACAAGTAGGCAGAGAGGCAGGCAGAGAGAGGGGGGAAAGCAGGCTCCCTGCTGAGCAGAGAGACCAAAGCAGGGCTCGATCCCAGGACCCTGAGATCATGACCTGAGTCAAAGGCAGAGGCTTAACCCACTGAGCCACCCAGGCGCCCTATAGATTATTTTTGACAGTTTTCGTACTTCAGGAATTCAAGAGCAGCCTGACTCAGTGGTTCTGAAATAAGGTTCTTATAGTGGCAGTCAAGATACTGGATGGTGCTGAATTCATCTGAAGGCTTGACTGGGGCCACAAGATACATTCATTTGCAAGCTGACTCTCTCAAAAGAGTGGCAAGTTCTTTCTGGCTATTGGTCAGGAACCTGAGTTTCTCACTAGGTAGACCTCTCTATGGGGCTGTGTGAATGTCCTCCCAGCATGGCTACAGAACAAGGGACCAACAAGGAAGATGGAACACCTGCCAGAAGTCACATACTATCACTTACACCATATTCTATTTTTCAGGAAAAACGAAACAAAACAAAACTTAAAACTCTGATTCATTGTTGCAACGGCCTCCACGATAGGCATGAGAGAGATGATGATCATCAGGGGCCATCTTGGATGCTATAAATTACATAAAAGATCTAGGTATCAGGGCAATGAAACCAGATATAAAAAGGAATTAATTGTGAGAATCAAAATCATAATGACCATCCAAGTTATAATCATAAGAGACAGGATAAAGAAAAGAGGCCTTACTTAAGACACATTTAAAAAGTAGAATTCACAAATATGCTCACTGATTGGCTGTGGAAGGTAGGGGTGCACAAAGAGCCCCAGATGATTACCAGGTTTTAGGTTTGGGTTATTAAGAAAGGGGTGGGACAGGAAATCATGATAAAGGAGAAAAAGCAAGATTAAGTAAGATGGAAAGTCAATCCTTTATTTCCTAAGATGGCATTCAGTTTCCTGAGGGACTTTTGTGTGGATATAGTAATCATAATCATAGATGGCACTCACTGAGAAATTTTTATGGGCAGGTATTCTTCTAAGTTCTGTACATATTCATGTGTTAGCTAATTTAATTTTAACAGTAAATGTCTGAAGTAGTAACTAACATTATTCCCATATTATAAGTGAAGCAAAGACAGATCAAGTAATTAGTGTAAAATTCCACACGAAGTATCTTTATTTACATTAGATCTAGGAATCAAAGTCACCTTTAGTTCTACCTACCTTTTTTTTTTTTTTAAGATTATTTATTTATTTGAGAGAGGGAGAGTACAGTGGGAGGGGGACAAGCAGACTCCCTGCTGAGCAGAGAACCTGATGTGGAGTTTAATCCAGGACCTGAGCTGAAGGCAGATGCTTACCCAACTGAGCCACCCAGGCTCCCCTCTGCCTAACTATCGTAATTGCTATTACCCTTCAACCCTATGGTAGCCATCCCTTCTGTCTGAACAATCTAAAAAAATCATTCTTATGAAGTTGTTTAAGTGTTAAGATGCCAGATGTATTGGAGGAAATTTACCAATGTGAATTACATAGAAAACTTAATTCCAATAGATCAGTTTCCATAGATCAGCTTCTATTACTAAGAAGAAAAGGCATTGGATTGGATATTACAGGGTAGTGTATCAGATTATACTATATCTAGTTCACCAATAGTTGGGAAAAGATCATAAAGATGGATTAAGAACGAATAATTGTAAATTTATGAAAGAAAATTTTGTTAATATTTCTGTTGTCACATTCTATCATGTAATTATATTATACAAAGTATGCTGTCTTTTGGAAAGGCAATTCAATTTCTTAAAGGAATGAAGTGTGTTTGAATTCCAAAAGCACATAAATGTCAGGCATGCCGCATATCAGAGCAGTAAAAACATTATCAATAATTCAAGCAAAGTATAAGATTCACTTATAGTAATAAATGCTTACCCTTTCCACAGTGATTTGAAAATTCCAAAACGATATGAGCAATGATCATTCTTTTTCGTTGTGAGATTTTATTATGATATCTATACTTTAATCCCTATCTTGACCGTATCTACCTTCAATCCTCCCGCCAACAACTGTAAAGTAGGAATTTTAAATCCTATTTTACAGATAAAGAATTTACTGCTTGAAAGAAATAAGAAATTTGTAAAAAAAAATATTATGTATTCAAATCAGGGGAAGAAAACTCTGAAAGTAGTTATACTAGAATGTGAAAGTCTGTGATGCATCTCTGTATTATCGTGGGACTACCGCTTGTGTTTAACAGTCATAGAAGCTCAAGAATGAAAGAAGTAAGGAATGTCAAAACATTTTGGGTTTCAATGAAGAAATACACAATGGTAAAGATATAAAATTTTAAAATAATTTAATTTACTTAGGTTCAAATGTTTTAAATTAGAAGATGAGAAATGTATATACATTTATTTAACAAGGTATGTGTAACAAGTTCCCAAGGAATAACTTGGGAGTTACCTTGATAACCAGTAACTATCTGTGACTTACAGTTTCAGCTAACAGAAACTTTCTCTGCTAACCATCTATACTAAGTTCTACTTATGTCAACCTATGAACATGATGCTCAGCACTTACCTTTACTTGGATTCATTCTTTTCTATACTATGCTTATTCCTCTATTGGATTTTTTTAAAGTATGCCAGTATTCTTAGTTATAACCCCTCCTCTAGCATTCATTACTTTAACTATAACCTGATCTCAATTAACCCTCCTTATCAGCTCAGCAAAAAGAACCTGACCATGTTTTATGTCTTGAGAAGATTGTGTATTAGTTACCAAACTTGAAGAAAAACGATGTAGAAAAATTTTTGTTGGCCCACACTTTTATTAATGTTGACTAATGATTGTTGCTACACATAAAATAAAGATGTCATGTACTTAATATGTAATAGTCTGCTACAGGGATACGTTTTATATGAGACATATTTTATTTACAAACAAAAATGAGAGCTTGCAGGGAGGTGCGAAATGTAGGTGAAGGGATAATAAGTGTCCAGGGCTGCCATGAACAGCTGTACAAGATGTGCCTTGACCAAAAGTATTGGGCACTGGGGCAATTGAGCTTGGTGTTAAAGCCTATCCTCCCACCTGAAAAGATGGGCATTTTTCTAAATCTCACAAAAATGGCATAAGGGTAAATCCAGGTCTACAGGAGAGAGATTGTTTTTTCAGAGCAATAAATGCACTAAGTCATTTTTAACCAACACCACTCCCATTACGTAGAATGGCTCTCCCTCCTCCCCTTTACCTCTTTTCTCTCTTCAAAAATCTCCTTGACTCTTAACTACCTATGAGGTATTGTTAACCTATGAGTTATTATTAACCTATGAGTTAACTACCTATGAACAACTTGTGGGCCAGGTTCAGTTTTCATATTTCTCTGTACACTCTGCAAGCTCAAAAAGGATTTTACATTTTTAAATGGTTGAAAAATTAAGTATACAATGACATATGGCAATTATATAAAATTCACATTTCAGTGTGCATAAAAAAAGATTTTGGTGGCATAGCCATGCTTACACATTTACATATTGTCTATGGATCCTTTTGTGCTAGTGATGAGTAGTTGCAATAAAGACAGTATGGTGTCCTAAGTTAAAAATATTCAATATCTGGACTTTACGTGAAACTTGCCAACCCATGAGCTAGGAAGTTCACATTAATTCACAGATGTCATATCATTTCATTGTGTATATTCCTACTTTCCCTGAGACCTCAACCTGGAAGTACAAATATCAGGACCCATGACATGAGTAATCAGAGAACTCTTCAGAATCTGGTTCCAAACAGTCACTCAGGTCTCCATTCAGCAGTAAACTCTATCTTCCCAGATCCCATTCTACAACCACTCTTAATGTCCTAAGGTTCCTGACCATATATTCTTTCATACCTCAAAGGATTTGAAAGTGCTCTGGGTTCAGGTCAGGATAGCACCTAACATGTGGTAGGAAGGTAGAAATATGTGACGGATGAATGGATGAACAAATGAATGGGTTAAAGCAATGATTATCAAATGTAAGCTAGTGTCAGAATTAATCAGAGGGCTTGTGAAAACTCAGGTTGTTTGGGTCCAAAGGCAAAGTTTGATTCCATAGGTCTGGGATATGGCTCACTTTTGCATTTCTAACAAGCTCCTCAAAAATGGTGGCAATGCTGATCTGGAAAATACAATCTAAGAACCACCAGCTTAAAATAATATTAAGCAACTTCTCAATACTAACTATACACATTCTATCACCACATCACCCAGCGATCAATTTCTGTTTTGTTTTGTACAGTTGGCTGCTCCATATTTGAAACTAGCCTTTTAAACTCCAGAATATTCCACACTCTTATTTATCCACATTGTTACTGAAATGATAGGTGGAAGAGAGAGTCAACATCACTTGGTTAAATTAGAGAATATTTTTATCAAGTGTGCATTCCAATCTTATTTGTGAATAGCACTTTGCAACTTAAAGAAATAATGACAAGAGTTAAAACGATACCCATAATACTGTATCATTAGTTTGTATTTCAATAAATGAGATGGTTTAATAAAATAAAATGTGAAGTACATAATAGATACAAAACTATAAAAAAATCATTGACAAAGATAATTTTTTAAAAAGATAATACTGTAAGTTAAGGGGCGAGATTTTAATGGCAATAGTGCATTGTCTCCATTGAAATCTAAGAAGACCTACTATCAATGTTATATTTAAATTCACTGTGCTTGTATTAGTCTTCAAAAAGTTTACTTTTTAACTATATGGAAACTGATTACCAACAACATTCTAAAATGGTTTATTCATATGTTTTTACTGGTAAATGCCTTCTACAAAAACTATAAATAAAATTTTTAAAGATTGAGAAACATTTAGGGCCTGAAATTTATATATATATATATATATATATATATATATATATATATATATATATATATATATATATCACATTGCATATTGACATTTCATTATGATAGGATAATTCAGATGTCAAAGAGCTGTGATTTTATTTCCTCAATAATGCAGGGGTTGAAAATTATTTTCTCTCTATACTTTCAGATTCTTGGCTGAGACCCACTACAATAAAACACAGATTAACAGGAAAATGAAAAAGTTTGATCATATCTATTCCTTCTCAGTTTCTCCTGGGTCTTTCCCATGTGTACAGGAAGCATACATGTTATTAAATTTAAACACTATTTGTTTTTTCTCCTGTGACTCTCTCTTTTATTCCAGGGGAGTCTCAGGTAAGAACCTAAAATTGTAGGGAGAAAATCATTTTTACTTCACTACACCAGGAAAACTGAATTCCTCCCTGAAATGGTACAAGCCATAACCCTAAATACCATCTTTAGTTAAAAACAAAAAAAGATCCACTTCTATGTTTATTGCAGCATTATTTACTATAGCCAAGACATAGGAGCAACCTAAATGTCCATCATTAGATGAACGGACAAGGAAAATGTGGTGTATATACACAGTGGAATATTACACAACCATAAAAATGGGTGAGATTGTGCCATTTGAGGCAACATGGAAAGACCTAGAGGGCATTACACTAAGCAAAATAAGTAAGACTGAGAAAGACAAATACTGTATGATTCCATCCATAAATGGAATCTTAAACGAAATGCAT
Organism: Potos flavus; assembly: GCA_028534135.1. Classification (NCBI taxonomy): domain Eukaryota; kingdom Metazoa; phylum Chordata; class Mammalia; order Carnivora; family Procyonidae; genus Potos; species Potos flavus. The sequence goes on along the minus strand of CM052901.1, from coordinate 84,362,806 downwards.
AAACAAAAAGCAGAATGAGAACTATAAATACAGAGAACTGGTAGTTGCCAGAGGGAGGTAGGGAGGTTGAGCAAAATCCGTGAAGTGGGAGATACAGGCCTCTAGTTCTAGAATGAGTAAGTCATGGGAATAAAAAGCAGAGCATAAGGAAAACAGTCAGTGATATTGTAACTGCAATGTAATGGGACAGGTGGTAGCTATACTTCCATTGAACAGAGCATAATACATAAACCTGTCAAATAACTAAGCTGTGAAAAAAAAGAAAAAAGATGATGTTGGGTGGGTGGGGGGGGTGTCAGTTATGGGAGGTTACCAGGAAGAACACAGAAAACAAGGGTTTTCATGGTTGCTATGCAAATTAAGTCCTTCCCTTCTACATTGGTAAGAGTTTCTTGAGATTTAGAGCGATCTTTGCATTCCTGGTACAGAGAAAGAGAGAAATTTACAAGTGGAGATTTGCCTCATAATGTAAATGTATCTTAACAAAAGGGTAATTTCTACTCTGCTACTGTGTCTGCTGCTTCTTAAAAATAACCAGCTCAGAATAATCTTAATGCCAAAGAAACATAGTGGGGTGGCAAATTCTGTTCCCCTTCAATGAATATGTTGGTTATGGCACTATGGGCAATAGCTTTTTTCCATTTCATTTTTCATTCTAAACTCTGATACTTTAAAGGTCAAAGTGGATGCAAACTCATGTCATGGGCTGATACCACTGTATAAGCAAGACTATAATATAGAAGGTATCTAAAGCCACTTTTCTGTTTTACTGAAGAAGAAAGTGAATAGATCCAGGACATGAAAGATTACCCATGTACAGTGATGTGAACAATTCAATGAAAGTGATTCTGAGTTATACCTCCAACCCTTTAAAGCGGATGGATAATAAGGAAAGTATTACATTTTAGAAATGTTTGGTTCCTTTAAATCTCCAAACTCTGTATGTTTCATTTTCTTCTGAAGTGTCTAGCAATCTTTTATGCTATTTTGGACTAGTCTATGTTTATTTTTGTCATAAGAATATTTAGAATCAAAGGACAAAAATGAAAATGATGCTCTCCCTTTTAATTCTAAACTGTGAATGTCTGTGGATTTCTAACCTCATCTGTCCTTTGCAAGGCTATTCCCGTTATCAGTGAGAACCAGCCATCAGGGCAGTTAGTTATGTAATCTCCCTGAGCAGCCTCAGAGGCAATATTCTGAAGGAAAAAAAGTTGCACGTCATTTCTCTTCCAGGGAATTTTTGTTTTGCACCCAAATCAATGATAGCATGCAAATACTAGTACGACGAATGGCAATGCCACAGATGGGTACTCACATGTTTTCTCTACTGTATCAGAAAGGAATGACCCAGCATTCCTCCAAAGGAGATGTTTTCACAGATTGGTTAAATACATGGGCTTTGCAATAAAAAAGATCTGCCCTTAATTCTTAACTCTACCACTTTCCTAGTTACATGATCTCGTCCAAGTTTCTTAAACTTTCTGGAACTTTGTACTCTAATCTGCTTAGTGGACGTAATAACATAGACTTGGGACTTTGGAGGGGGGTTAAAGTTAGTGTGTAATTTGCACAATATGTTATGAAACATGGTAATATTTTATTCACTAATTTATATCAGGATAATAATGCCATCATTCATTTTTGTTAAAAATACATTCCATTGACAAAAATTAATTAGGAGATTACCATCATTATTTGGGTACAAATTAGTGAATATAACACAGGGCTTATTTAATAGGAAAAAATGGTAATAAGTATCAAACGAAGATAAACATTTATTCTAAATTCCATTCATGTATGGTGATAGGAAGGGTGGGCATTATTTAGGAAAGCTGATGAAGATACCTAACTCAGACAGTTGAGAGAGACAGAAACAGTCAGTGATGTGACGAGGAAGAGGAAGAATGTTCAAGGCAGAATAGAGTGCGAATAAAGTAGGAGATAACGTGAGGGAGTTCATTATTAGCAATATTATTAGAATAAATTGAACAGATTTCAGCATATTTGCCTCTATTCTATTATTTAAACATGTACCTTGTTGGGGGAGGAAGCGAAGAGCAAGCACAATAATTTTTTTAAATTTTTATTTTTAAATTTTAAAATTTTGTTTTTGAGCAATCTCTACACCCAATATGGGGCTCAAACTCACTACTCCAAAATCAAGAGTCGCCTGATCCACTGACTGAGCCAGCCAGACATCCCCAGAGTAAGCACAATAATTGTGATTTGATTTTAGCAAACACTAGGAGAATCTAAAGTTTTTATATACATTGACATTTGCGTAACACTGCTAAAGAAAAAATTATTCTGACACTAGTTAAAAACAATGAGGAAGATGATTCAGGACTATTGAGATAGGTGTCAAGACTATGGCCAAAGAGAAGAGAGATGGGGCTCAACTTCAAATACAGTAGAGACAGGTGACGATTTACAGCCAACTAGCAGATCAGTTTTGGGGAGTAGTGTATGGAAAATTGCTTAAAGGAGAGATCAAGGGGGGGATTTTTGTAGAAGGCAGGCCTTAGGGACAATTAACAAGGGTGGGGGATGAGGAATTTGATAAGATATCCTATGCAATGTGATATCAAGGGTGGGGAGATTCTCACTAAACCAAGCTATAAAGATCCGTACTACAACTGACTAGGCAAGATGAAGATAGGAATCAGGGCAAGACCTAGTCAAAAAAAGGTTCAGAGGATTCTATCCAAAGTTTGGTCAAGGGGAGTCCTATCAACACAATCACCCTGTCCCTAATTCTTGTTTTAGTCTTATTAGATTTACCATATTTCTATCCAAAGTTTGGTCAAGGGGAGTCCTATCAACACAATCACCCTGCCCCTAATTCTTGTTTTAGTCTTATTAGATTTACCATATTTGACTAGCCTTCCACTGAAAACTTTAAAAATTTGTAAATCAAATTGAAGAACCCACACTACTGCCTATCATAATCTCCTACTGCAATAAATCCACTGACACCTTACTTCTTTTTGATGCTAATATAAGACAAAAAGATGGTGAATCATGAAAATGATGCTATTTTCCTGCTTTACAAAGCAACTGCTAAATAAAGACAAAGAGAAAGAAACATTTTTCCAGTTGTTCCATTGCCTTTTTAAAGCCTGTATCACGAGCATCTACAAAATGAGGCAAAAAAAGAGAAGACCATGGAATAATAAATTATGCAGCTCCTCCAAGCCAAATTTGGGGTTTTTAACAGAGTCCAAGGATGTGGGGCCCAAAGCTGTGCAAGGTTGTAGAGCGATTTAGCAGGAATAATTAGAAGAAATTAGGATTGTAATTACCCAGAATGAAGCCTACAGCTAATACCAGGGAAGCCCGCTTTATCATAGATATTTCAGACTAAAGCTTACGTTCTAAGGTCATCTGAACTCAGTGGGGAGGCATTTCCAGTTACTGCATAATCTGGCAATTAGTTAACTTTCCAAAACGTAAAAGGCCATAAGACTCCAAGTTCCTTAAGGGTAGACATCATGCCTTATTCTTTGAGATCCTTGGACTTTTGAGCATGTCTTCCTTCATTAATTCACATACACTCACTTAACATTACTGCAAATGAACACAAACTTCAGGCTCTAGGGTATGGATACACACATGAAGTATACAAATCTTTGTCTACTTGGAGAGACAGATAATGGAATATTCACAATATAGTGCAACAAACTATTGCATTAAGGATATATCGAGTGAATTATTAGAAAACAAGCAAGGACTATGTAAAGATCGAGAAAGGGAGAGTAGGGTACTGGAAGAAGTCAGCTGATCTGACAACAGGAATTAACTAGGAAATAAAGTACATTTGTAGGAGTTAATACTGATGGATGGAGATTCATTTTTTTAAATTTAATTTTATTTTTTCAGTGTTCCAAGATTCATTGTTTATGCACCACACCCAGTGCTCCATGCAATACGAGCCCTCCTCATTTTTGGATGGAAATTTGAATGTATACATTCATAGACTGTACATCACCTGGAGAAGTCAGGAAACTGAAAGCATCATGGCGTAGATGAACCATATATTTCACATGGGACAGAGAGACCAAGAGCGAGCACTGGTTCTGGGCGGTTGAGTAAGGAAGGCCATGGATAAAGAGTTTGAACATTATTCAGAGAACCTTTAAAAGATTTTAAGCAGAGTGAAACTGAAAGGGGGACCAGTTAAAAGAATTCTTCGGTAATCCAAATAAGTGATTATTGTGAGAGCCTTAACGACAGCACTGGCAGGAAACACAGAGAGAAGTGGCAAGGCATAAAAGGAATTTGAGAGTAAAATTCATAAGGATGAAAATCACTTAATGTGGGGACTGGAGGACATTCTAGACCATGGAGACCAGGTTTCTTGGTTTGTCAATTTCCATCTTTCTAATACCTTGCCCATGCTTAGTACATAATAGGTGCCAGGGAAGTATTGGTTTAAATGTGCAAAACTAATTATATGACATTATTGATTTGCTGAGAAATTTTTCCTAGTACCTCTTCTGAGTTCAAATGCAACCACTGTAGATCGTTTCTATACAAATGAGCAGATTCTCACCTCAAGTGTTTAGCTCTTTACTTCCCTGAGGACTTATTCTAGGGCACCTGGCTCTTGATGGACTCACATTTGGAGGAGCTAAGAAATGCCAGGGGTTAATCAACTGCATGGATATCCCTCCACCGTGACAAATGTGCCAAATTCCCTATTTCTTATTGGGACAGATGTGAGATCTGTTCCACACAGGACCTGAGAGTTTCCACAGTGGGACTGAGCTCCAGTTGCCCAAAGCGGTAATCCCTTCTTAACTCACCCCTGACTTTCTCCCTTTCCTATCTCAGTTTCCCGACTTTCTTGCTACTACTTCCTGGGCTCTCTTCTCAAACAATCCACAATGTCTTGCCCAAGTTCTGCTTCTGGGTAATAAAATTTAATACAGGAGGGAGGTGATTAAGTAGACTTTTGAGAGAAAGTTGGAATCTGCTTTTCATCACAACAGACAAATATTAACACAGTAATATAAATTCCAACAGGTTCTTAAAATGATGGGCTTGCATTTTTCTCCCAAAAAAGCTAAAGCAAAGAAAAATAAATCCACTTGAGAGTTGCCACATGAGATCGAATAATCTTTCTCAAATAATAAACAGAGAACATAAATTATACTGCTACCACAAAGAAGAAAGACTTTTGAAAATAATTTCACTTTCCTAATACGTTACCCTTAACTATCTCAGGCCTGTCTCTCCTTTGATCCAAGTGATCTCTTGGCAGCCTTGCTCCAGGTGGTGTTATTAAGCCCAAAGCCAGGGTACAAAGCAGAAATCCAAAGTCTGTTGAATTTGCTTAGCAGCTCAGGGATTTTCTTTCCTTGTCCAGTTTTCATCTTTCTCAAAAGTAAATGAATTTCACTTTGGACCAGTTGGTATCCAGATATTAAATTTAACTTCAACAAATTCTAAGGATTTTTGACAAAATGTATACTCACAGCACTCTTCGATGTTAAAGAAATCAGTTGCTCAGAAGACTAATCACAATGATTAAGCACATATTATATTTCTCAAATGCTGTACTTGGTTCTTTCTTAGAAGACGTAAGGAGTAATACATGAAAAAGATGCAAATCGAATATATGGCATGGTGATTATAGTTAATCCTGCTGAACTATATACTTGAAATTTGCCAAGGATGGATCTTAAGTGTTCTCACCACACACACACACACAAATGATAACTATACGAGGTGACAGGTGTGTTAATTAGCTTGACTGTAATAATTATTTTATAATGTATATAATATCACATTATATCCTTAAAAAATTCACATTCTACAGCAAAAATACCTACAATTTTGATTTGTCAATCGTACCTCAATGTAACAGGAAAATAAATATTTTAAAATATTTTAAATATAATTTTTTTACAAATAGAGGGCCTGGCTTCAATTAAGACATCATCAATGATGTAGAATCTCTGAGATATGCAGTGCTCTTACTTTTCACATACAACTCAAAGGTACGGTAAAGCTAAGTGCTTCAAATATATAAAAGCTCTTTATAAATTATCTATCAATCACCATTTTTTAAAATAATACTATTTGTAGGTTCTTGAATCCAGGCTTAGGTATTTGAATGAATCCTCTATGCAGTGAAGTTCTGGTAAAATGTTTTAAGAGTGGTACAAAGATCATTGAATTGGTGTTCTTTTAGAAAGAGAAATATAGGAGGAGCACATAAAATGAACAGTTCTTCAAACGGAGAGATTAGAGACAGCAGAAAATTACGTTTTGTAATTCTTTTTGTATTAGGTAAGAAAGCCCTTAACTAAGATCCTAAGGGTGGGCAAGAAGGAGAAAGAAATCTAAATGTTCCTATAGAGGAAGGAATGAAATGATTTCAGAATTATTTAGCTAAAAAAGATGAAGGAAAAGGGAAATTGGAAGCAGCTCTATGTTTGGTAAGTGGCTGAAAAATGCTGCCTTTGATCAAAACAGGAGGTTGGGATGGGAAATACATTTCAGACCAAGGCATTCATTTACCTCTTTTACACATTTTGCACTTGGTAAAGTTTTCCACTTGTCTGCTGTTCTGAATATTGTAGGGGGCAAGCAAGCCAGATTGGCCCAAGATGGGCCACTCAGCATGAACGTTCTTTTGAGTTAAAAGCAATCAAGACCCAGCAGATTCAGAAAAGGCTCTTTACCTCCCCCTCAACACCCAGCCTGTACCAAGAAGAGAGCTACTGAGGGAGATCCCTCTTTACCTAAGAAACTTATCTGCCTAACAGGGCAACCTTCTTTTTACACACATCTCATCTTTCTGCTAATGGTCTCCCTTTGCATTCTCCCTTTTTCTCCCCTTTATATTCTCTGACTCCTACCCCTCTCCTTAGCTTACATAAACACCTTGTTGCCTAATATTCTTTGGAATTTCCATGTCTGTGTGGATTACTCATATGTACGATATTAAATCTAATTTTCTCCTTCTAATCTGTCTTATGTCAATTTGCTTCTTAGTATAGCTACAAGGACCTGAGGAGCAGAGGAAATTCTTCCTCCGCCAAAAGTATTAAGGATTTTAGCTTTGTTAGATAGAAAATGGCTGATTATGCAATAATATTATGATTTGTAAATCCTTTCTTTACTTAGGAAATCATAAATAACCTCTACAAAATTAATGTCTATTCATTGTCACTATTTTTAATACTGTAACTGAGATAGGGAAAGTGAAGGAACTCCTTGAAGAATGGCTTTTTTTTTTTTTTTGGCTCCTTTTCTAGCTTCTATTCTTGCTAGGATCTGTAGCCCTGTCTTACACAACTTCTATTACAAATAATTAATGCCCTACTTAGAAGGGTTAAGATGTTAATGATTTCCTTGGACTCTTCTAGCACACTAGATAACATCTAAGGAATGACCAGGCTAGGCTGGCATGTGGGTATTCCAAACCACTGAATCTAGACATCTTGACACCAAGAACCCCTTACTCCAGGGAATAAGCAACACGGAGGACACTTGGACACTTGTCCTCGCTTTGACCAGTTTCTGGATGCCTGAGAGGACAGGCACACCAGACGACAATCCTCAATAAAAACCCCAAACCCTAAAAAAAAGATAAGGCTCACTCTTCTTTCTAAGTCTCCCAGATGCTCTGTTTGTATCTGCACTTTCTCTCTACCTTCAATAAGCTCTGCTCTTACTTCCTGCTGGCTCAAGTTTGATTTCTACCCTGTGCTAGAGCCAAAGACCCTCTTGGGTGGTCCTGAGGGATCCCCTCTTGGTCCTGGGACTTGGCCTGCGTACATCATAACTGAAAACACACTGCACATACATATCTGTTATGAAAATTTTTTTGTAATTTCAATTTATAAACATCATTTATCTATAAGATCCCTATGAATCAAACTTAGAAAAACCACTTTTTTTGTTAAAGCCAAAGTCACAATTTCAAATGAGACAAAAAAGACTATGCATCATTGCTACATATTATATGTATTAAAATACATTTTAGAACCAAACTTCCGTATCTTATTACAATGGTCATTTTTTTTTATTATCTAGTTCTTTATAAAATTCTGATAAAGCTAATACTATAATTGTATTAACATGTTAAAATTTGGAACAAAAAAATAAAAGATGAGCTTTTAGTATCTTTCACCAATTATTTCATTTCATTCCTAAAAAAAAACAACCAAACCAAACAAAACCTTCACCATTTTATCCCTAGGAATATATGCTCTAAGCTTTACTAAAATTACATCATTCAACAACAGAGAGAGTTTCTTTTTAAAAAATTAGTTTATTGTTCTTTGATATACTCGCCTTCTTTAAATATTAACAACTATCCACAGATAGTCAATCCAAAAGTAACAAACTGATAATTTTACATAACTTTTGTTGATTGAAATATGTGGGGTGTGTGTGGGGGAGGTTAGTATGGATTACTGCCACTATTTTAAACACTGAAAAGAGGTCAGAATTTTGAATTGAATCTTAATGAATTTGTATTTATATGGGTAATAAATTCTAACTAAAACATTCAGTTAAATGTGACTATTGCTATCTTTTTAGTAACATCTAATTAATTGGAGACAACTATGTAAATGACATTTCCCATCGCTCATAATTGTGTTCTCCATTGAAAAGACAAGTCATAGATCTATCAGAATTATTTTGTTACATACTGGGTCAAGGATGGTTAGGAAACATAGTTTAAACAATTAGAAGATATGCAAGAGTAAATTTGATATTATTTCATGAAAGTAGCAAATTGCTCCTGATAATGTTGTCACCACTACTTTGATTCAAGATGATATACTCGTAGTACACAACATTGTAAAATATTATAAGGAAACTTTTCATAAGAAATTCCTAAGTGAGTTAAATATGTTTCATATATTGTCACAGTTGCTAGAGCCAATAATTTACTTTTCTTTTTTTCAAAGGCATCTTTCAAAAATTAACATTCTTCTCTTTGGTCCTCCACCAACTATAAATAGCCTAAATGATAAGCTCCAATGTACTGGAGCACTGGAATAAAGAAGAAATGACAAAAAATACTTTAATGATGGAATTATTGTGTAAAAAAAAATGGCCTCTATATTGATGTCATCACAAAAGTATAACACAGTAATGCACAAAATTAAACTGTGATGAATAATACAAATATATTGAAAAATTTAGGCCCACTGTTAATTCCTCTGTAATAATTTCAAACACAAAAGCTTTAGTTTGGAAACTATTGGTTTAGAAACTACAGGCTAGATTGTTGACTGTTTTTCCAAAGTACAATTTTACACTAATCATTCACTGATTAAATTCTTAATGATGTGAATAAGCCAACAATTTATTAGTTTTACTTCAACACATAGTTCAAGTGAAATAATAAGGCCAGTTTAAGAGGTGCCTAAAATTCACACCCTGATAAAAAATATATTTGTTACTAAAAGTAGCACTACCATTTAAGTTCAAAATCACTCCAGATCCTTGGTATTAAATCTATTTATAACTAAGGTTGTATCTTTAATGATCTATGATAATTTTTGCCCTAAAATTAGCAGACAATATATATTTCAAAAACGGCCCATGAATATGAGATTATTTTGACTTCGGTTTGTTTTATGCCTCTTACGTTGATCTCCAACTCATACTGTTATGTTTAATCATTAAGGCAATAACCCAGAAAAATCAGTGCAGAATTTAGTATTTGCTATAGTTTGCTCTGAAGAAACAAGGGAATTCAACTGTTTCCAATTATTGTTTATAATCATAAACCTCTTCCTTTAACATTTTTTGTTTTAGGAGTGAATTCACAAGAAATATTCACTGGGCAATAATGTAAGAACAAGTAAAGATAATCAACACAGTTTATAATGATCAAACCAAATGTAAAGAGTTGAATAGTAATTCCCCCCAAATTTATATCCTCTCAGAAATTCGGAATGTAATCTTATTGAGAAATAGAATCTTAGCAGATATAATTAAGGATCTCAAGATTGGATTTAGAGGAGACCCTAAATCCAATGACTGATGTTCTCCAAAAAGAAAGAATAGGGAGATCTGGGCACAAAGAGACACACAGACCAAGAGGACAGAGACACATAAAGAGAAGAAGGCCATGTGAAGTTCAAAGCAAAGATTGGAATTATGCTTCCATAAGCCAAGGAATGCCAGGAGCAATCAGTAAATTTAAAGAGGCAAAGGAGGAATTTTCCCAAGAGCCTTTAAATGATATGGCCCTGATCACAGACGACCAAACTTCTATACTCCACAACTGTGAGGAAATAAATTTCTGTTGTTTTAAGCGACAAAATTTGTAGTACTTCACTGAAGCAGCCCTAGGAAACTAATACAAATATAAGGGTACTTTTGCAGTTATAAGAGATCTAGTTGCCTGTGAATGGAATTGAATTCCTAAAGAATTTTCTTCCAAACTGTCTCTTGATTATCCATTTTTGAAAATTAATAAAAATGATTAAAAAAATAAAATGATTGACAATAGTTTTGCCAACTAGTCTGTCAAAATTGGAGTAAAAATATAAAGTTGGTTATATTTTACTAAAGTTTTACTGTTTCTTTTTTTTTTGAGTTTCACTGCTTCTGAGAATCTTTAAGAGTCAGATTTAAAGAACATTTATTCTGTGAATTTTCCAAAGACACACAGTATCTTTTATTTTTTCCTTTCAAGCTCATAAAATAAACCAACTATTTGATTATGTTGGGGAGGAAGAATTGCCTCTGCCCTTGAGGCTCCATCAAGCAGGAAATCAAGGAACAAGTAAAATGCTTTTCCTGAATCTGCTGGGTTTTGATTGTTTTAACTCAAAATAATGTTCATGGCAACGTGGCTCTTCTTGGGACAGCCTGTTTTGGCCCATACAATTGTTAACTGACAGATAATGGAACTTGAGAAGCAGAATCAATAAGCCTATCAATGCCATGATCACATCTCTCTACATTTTACAATTATTCTTAGTAAGACAAAGTTTAGATACAAATCTAAGAGTATGTTATAATTGAGGATTGAAGAAAATGTAGTTAGAGCTTATGTAAATCATAAAAATAGGAAGAGAATATTAATTCCCGGTTCTTTTGTTAACTTCTTGCAGAAAATTAATTTAAACTTTTGGGTCTTCTACTCTTACTCTACTCTTATTTATTTACTTACTGACTGACTTAAATTCAATTAGCCAACGTATAGTACGTCATTAGTTTTTGGGGTAATGTTCACATTTAAACAAGAAAGCTATAGGACTTTCACTCTCTTATAAAATGTGTATAGCTAAAAATAGAACATTTTAGTTTATGATTTAGGAGTCCTGAACGACTTCAGTATGGAAAAGTGACATAGGACTAAAGAATGGGGGCCTGGTGGAGGGTTACACAATTTAAATCTACACATGAACATACATATTTTAACTTTTAAATGTCTCATCCTCAGCATCTGCATCACAACAGTCCTGTGAGGTTGACAGAGCTGGTGCCATGATCTACTACTGCTAGCCCAGCAATGTACTGCCTGTCGGCCGGGGCACTGTGTCACTGTCCGAGATTATTCCCCAGTTGCCATTAGCTGAGTTAATAGTTAAGGCCCATATTTGTTAGTTCTTAATCCATAGTGCTTTTGACTATAACATTTACATTATAAAGGTAAAAAACCCTGTGAAAATTCGATGGAAAAAAATTATGCTAGCTAATGTAAAAGGGCTGAACAGTAATTTTGAGCAGAAATTAAGATTTTGACAGTATTTAGGTGGATTTATAAAGACAAATTTCAAGTAAACATATGTTTTGCTGTTTTAGCCTACCAGCTGTAAAGAAACCAACAAAACAATACAGCTTTTAAAAAAAATAAAGATAAAACATGATTTAAGACACCTTTTATGAACTAAAATTGATGATGCCATTTGCTTTTATGATGCTCAATTACGGATATAAAGAGTGGATATAATAATACCAATAACCACTCACACTTGCCATTTATATATTTTCAAGAATTTAAGTTTCATCACAACTCTTTGTAGTAGGGTAAAATATTCTCCCATTATACAGATAGGGAAATCGAAGAAAGCACAGATTAATTAAAGAAGTTTCCTTAGCTCACAGCTGACAAATGTCACTCCTATATTCAAATACAAAGTGCCTATAGAGGTTTCCTGGGCTTTGGAGCTATATGAAACAGTAAAACCTTGACGTATAATGTCTATTTTATAGTTAAAGAACTCTGCAATTTTTTCATTCATTAATATACTTGTTGACTCCATTTTTATATGATATATTAGGGATTAAAAAATGAGTAATGGAATATTTATCATTGCAACGTCAACTCTAAGCTTAAAGTGACAACATTCAGTATTTAATAGAACAGGCAACTTTTTCCTATCACTTTTAAGGAAGAAAACATTTTAGATATTTTTCTTTGTAACTACTATAGCAAGGCACTATAGTAACTGCAATTAATTCTGATACTGCTATTATTTTGAATATTACCTCTTTTTAAAAAAATATTTTATTTATTTATTTGTCGGAGAGAGAACACAAGCAAGAGGAGAGGCAGGCAGAGGGAGAGGGAGAAGCAGACTCCCTGCAGAGCAAGAAACCCGATGTGGGGCTCGAGCCCAGGACCCTGGGATCATAACCTGAGACAAAGGCAGACACTTAGCTGACGGAGCCATCTGGGTACCCCTGCATATTACCTCTTTAAGATAGGAATAAATGATGGAACTACCATATCAGAAACAAAAATGAAATAAAACAGAAACCCAATTTTGGAAAATTTTTATGACTTTTGACTGTGAGGAGACACTTTACTCATATTAACGGAATGCTCTTAAGAGAACTTAGAAGTTTTTGTCAAAGAGTTGTAAACTTTGGGGCGCCTGGGTGGCTCAGTAGGTTAAGCGTCAAACTCTTGATTTCGGCTCAGGTCATGATCTCAGGGTCATGAGACCAAGCCCCGTGTCCGGCTCCCTGCTCAGCCCGATTCTGATTCTCTCTCTCCCTCCCCTAGCTTGTCCTCACTAATTTGTGTGCTCTCCCTCTCTCTCTCCTGCCCCCCTACCACCTCAATAAATAAATAAATAGATAGATAGATAATTTTTTAAAAGAACTGTAAACTTCTGGGAAATAATACATAAACATTTATATGCAGGAATACAACAGAGGAATTTGTACACAGTTAGGATAAATAATTTTTCCATGAACCTTAAGAAAGGCTGAAGCCCATATTCTGGAAGCCTCTTTAATTTTCAAAAAGCTCTATTTAAATATTCTTGGCTTCCCTTGCTTGATTTAGGTCTGTAGGAAGGCTATACTCCAAGTCAATTACATAACAACATAAAGGAGGTCAGTTCTGTATTGTCTAAACCAGGTGCATAATTAAGTCTGTGCCTCGGTTCCACTGTTTCGATCTTTCCCCACTGTCTTATATGTACCCTGCAAGACTGTGCGACAACATCTGCCCATTAGTCCCTGAAATCTGTCTTGCCATTTAATGAACCTTCTCATCTTCTCAGTGTTGTCTTTGTATCTGATGAAACCATTAATGACACGTAAGTAAACATCATGTTATTCTGAACCACTACCCCCTCAACTCACAAATACACAGATACACACACATAATGAAACAAAAAATAACTGAGAGTTTTTTCAGTTTTTTTTTTTTCCCCAGAAATTCTTCCTAATTTTGTGTTGGAGGAAATTTTGCAAAAAGCAAAGCTTCTTTGAAAGAACTACATTTAATGTCATCTGAAATCCACTGGCATTCACCCACTAGAAAGCTCACAGTTTCTCAGGAATAATTGCTGTAGCTGACTATTTGATTATACCTAAGAAAGAATTTAAACAGAATTTGATATGAAAGGCCACTGACTCAGAGAGGACCTGCTCTTTGTCCTTGTGTTCCGAAGGAGAACTAGCAGTCACAGTTTAATTAAAATGAATAAGTTAGCAGTTAGAGATAAGTAACAGACAGCCTCACATTAAAATGAATTGAAGGTATCAAATATCTATAAGCAAAAAGGTATTAATGTTTTCATCCCAATGACCAGTGCATGCTACATCCAAATATCCAAACACCCAAAATACATATCTTGAACAATCTCTTTCACTGCTGTGCTGTATTTTAGTAATAACTGCATTTAAATTCAGGATAATAATGTTTTGTTAATCTATCAAAATGTATTAAATATACAGTACACTACGTGTCATTTTCATCAATGAATTTGATGTACATAGTCAAAATATTTCAATGTCTTAAATTTATTTCATCTAATTTGAAAATAGTCTTCCTAATATCATACAGCCAGGAATAACCCCTCAATAAATATTGGCTGACCAAGGACAGCAAATTTTATGAAAGAAGGCTGCCCTCTGTTCAGACTCCACAGCCGCTCTCTCTCTCTCTCTCACACACACACACACGATATGACAAAATTAAAAAGAGAAAGAAAACAGCACAAAAATGCTAAGGCCCATCTACAAGATCAACAACAACAACAAAACCAGCCTTGTTTTTGCTTTCCTGTAAGGGGAAGACTAAGGTGAGGAGTAAAAGGGAAAAAACAAAAACAAAAACAAAAACCTGCAGTAGCCAAGACTCAGTTCACAAGGGTTTTATAAACCAAAGCCAACAATGTGAATTGTTCTTGGAAGCAAATGTACAGTCATAGCCAGTCTTGGAGCATGGATATCACATGCAACATATGGCAGATTTGTTCAAGCATATGGTATAGCTATTTACACTTGTGGAAACTTCCTTCTCGCCCCTCCATCCTCTTCTATGGGAGGCTGTGTTTCTGGGGTTAACAAAGCATAAAAATCTAATATAGAATATGAGAGACCTGTATGTTCAAACCAAACTAGAAAGTATACGTTGAGATGTGGTTCTAGGCACCGTAGGAAAGATCAAGTAGCTGCAATGTTTGGAAGCTAGAGCATTATAGATTGAACAAAATCCTAATATGTTACCTTTGGTAAATAGCATTCATTACATTTCTACTGCATTTTCAGAATCCTTGGAATAGGTTCCCTTTAAACCAGGGGTTAATCTGGGGTTCACAGAAACACGGGGCTCTACGGATAGAATTCAGGGGGGTCCCTGAACTCAGATGGAAAAAATATTTTCAGTAGGTGTAACTGAAATTAATCTCTTCCCTTCATCATGATTAAATAATAAACAACAGTAGTATTAGCAGTAACTATGATTTTTTAGCCAATAGAAGGCAATACATTATACTTGTTGCAGGTCTCTTAAAATATCTATTACTGTTACGATTTAAAAATTGCTATAGTTATTAGATCTAGCAATAAATATTGTTATTAAAGCATTAATAAAGACATGTATGTACTCATATCACAAATTTAATATTTTGATGAATGCATTTTAAGTGGTTCCACTAATATCCTCTTTATTTAAGTCTACCTATTTAATAATGTTATTCAGAGAGAGCACATATACAATTCACCAGAGTTCCAAGAAATCTGCGACTTTCCAATGGTTAAGGACACCTATTTTAAATATCTCCAAAAACTCTAAGGGTTCACAAATGGTGGTGGACAAAGGCAACAAGATGCTAGACACGCTCCTTTATGCAAGATTTTGCTTAATCTGAAATGAAAATTCTGACAATTATTTGAAATAATAATACAATGAATGATATATTAGTGATCTAAGCTTTGTCACTGTCTGAAATTTTCATGTTTCCAGGCAAGTCAGAAACTTGGAAAGTGCTTACAAGCGGTAGTCTCATTGTGTGAGAGAATGAAGAAAAGGGTAAAGTTACATGTGTGCTACTAAAATTCTAAGTGGGAAGATTTTTTTTTTTTATTAACATATAATGTATTATTTGTTTCAGGGGTACAGGTCTGTGATTCATTACACAATTCATAGCACTCACCATACACATATCATCCCCAATGTCCATCACCCAGCCATCCCATCCCTCCCCACTGCCTCCCCTCCAGCAACTCTCAGTTTATTTCCTGAGGTTAAGAGTCTCTAATCGCTTGTCTCCCTCTCTGGTTTCATCTTGTTTTATTTTTCCCTCCCTTCCCCTATGATCCTCTGTCTTGTTTCTCAAATTTCTCATATCAGTGAGATCATATAATTATCTTTCTCTGACTGACTTATTTCGCTTAGCATACTACCCTTTAGTTCCATCAATGTCTTTGCAAATGGCAAGATTTAGTGTCTTTTTGATGGCTGCATAGTATTCCATTGTGTATGTATATATACCACTTCTTCTTTATTCATTCATCTGTTGATGGACATCTAGTCTCTTTCCATAGTTTGGCTATTGTGGGCATTGCTACTATAAACATTGGGGTGCACGTGCCCTTTCAGATCACTACATTTCTATCTTTAGGGTAAATACCTAGTAGTGCCATTGCTAGGTTGGAAGGGTAGTCTATTTCCAACTTTTTGAGGAACCTCCATACTATTTTCCAGAGAGGCTGCACCAGCTTGCATTCTAAGTGGGGAGATTTTTATAAAACTGTGAGCACACACCCAATGGACCTATACGTACCTACAAGAATGCAAACACACATTCATGTTAAAGAATTTCAATCCCCCATTCATCCAAATATGAGTATCTGCCCATCTTCATAAGAATCATTTCTGGGTCAATCCCTAAGGCAAACTTTTATTTGTTCTTATTATCACACATCTTTGACAGTTTAAACTATAAAATTGACATTCTAATCTTGAACCTCCATACATAAAAGTGACCCCTGAATTTTAAAATTCTACACTTAAAATTGACATTTTATTCTGCTGAGCTAACCATTTACGTTGTCATGAAAATGCCAATTGACTTTCAGCGTTGTTTATTTTTTATTTATTTCATTGCATAGGGTACTTGAGGAAGCTGTGGGTTTTTTTGTTTGTTTTTGTGTGTGTTTTTTTGCCAAAGGGTTTTAGTAAATTCTTTTTCAGTAAATGTGTTTATTTTATATCAGTGACCAGTTTGGATTTAATAGCACTCAGAGGGAATTGTAGTTGTGTTCTGTATGGGCAAAGGGCTCAGAAGAATTTACCAAAGTTTCAGAACAAAGTCACAAAGAAACTAGCTTAACAAGATTATTATTATTATTGTCTTACTCTATGTTCACTGGAGAAAAGAGCCTGGGGTGCAAGTTTACTGGGGACTTTGAAAAGCAGGAGTACAAGAAAAGTGATACAGGGAAGAGGCAGGGCCAGTGTTGAGGATATCAAACGCCAATTCTAAAAAAGGCAAAGACCAAGAGACCACAGAAAGCCTTCAGCAGGCAACAAGCTGCATACATGAAAATTGGGATCAAGACTATCAAGGCATCCAGGATATGAGGGGCGAGGAGCCAAGGTTCAGAGGTGAGAGAACCTAGCAAATAAGTATAACATAGCCTCAACAAGTTCTCAAATCCAAACTATAATAAATGTAAATAAAATCATAGATAAATATACCATAGTTTAATGAAAATCAAATATTAAGAGAAAATCTTGAAGAAGGCAGATGAAATGATACATTACCTCCAAATAAACACTAAGACTTAAAAGTTGGTTTTTCAATGGAAAATGCAAAAACCATGAAACGACAGAAAGCCATTTTTTTTGAAAGCCATTTTTAAAGTACAAATAACTACTAATCTAGAAATCTAACCATTTAAAATTTTTCCATAATGAATATGAAATTTAGATTTTTTTAGATAAATGAAAGAGAGAGCTTATGACCAGCAGTAGCACACTATAACATATGCAAAGGAACTTCTTCAGGCAGAAGGAAAATCACCTCAGGTAGAAGCATTTGTTCCTGGAAATGCAGGAATGAAGGAAGATAACTACACAGGGTTAACAGGTATTGTTATATCAATTAATAGAGAACATTATACACAATGCTTATTGTGTGTCCTCGCATTAAATATGTGTAAAATTAAAATATATAACAATATTGCAAACAATGAGATGGCAGTAAAAATATGTTCAAACTTTCTAATATTATCTGGAAAATTTTAAATTACTAAATTATAGTCAACTGTAATAAGCCACCAAAAGAAGAGCAAAGAAATAACTAATGACCTAAAACGAAGGGTCACTTGAATTAAAACAAAACAAACAAACTTTGATCATTCCAAATGTGGGTAAAAATGAGGGGGAAAAAATCCCACTAATAACACTAATGAAGAAAGTTTTAAGAATAATTTCTTATGTCTAAATTCAACCATACCAAGAGAATGAGAAGACAAGCCACAGATTGGGAGAAAATATTTGCAAAAGACACACCTGTTATCCAAAGTCAGGACTGCTATCCAAAACACATACACACAAAATTCTTAGACGTCAACAATAAGAAAACACACAACAGGATTAATAAATGGGCCAGCCAAAGATCTAAACAGATACCTTAGCAAAGAAAATATCCTAATACCCATATAAGCCTATGAAAAGATGATTCACACTGTATGTCATCTGGAAAGTGCAAATTAAAACAACAGTACGATACCACCATGCACCTATTAGAATGGCCAAAATCCAGATCACTGACAACGCCAAATGCTGGCAAGGAAGAGGAACAACAGGAACACTCCTTTGATGGTGGGAATGCAAAATGATACAGCCACTTTGGAAGACAGCTTGGCAGTTTCTTACAAAACGAAACAATGATTCCTTGGTATTTACCCAAAACAGCTGAGAGTTTTATCTACACAAACACCTGCACATGGATGTTTATAGCAGCTTTATTAGTAATTTCCAGAGTTTGAAGCATTCAAGATGCCCTTCAAAAGGTGACAGACAAATTAACTGTGATACATCCAGACAATGAAATATTATTCAGTGCCAAAAAGAAATGAGCTATCAAGCCATGACAAGACATGGAGGAACATTAAATGCATATCATTAAGCCAAAGAAGCCAATCTGAAAAAAACTACCTAGTTCATAATTCCAATTATATGACATTCTGGAAAAGGCAAAACTAAAGAGACAGTGAAAAGATAAGTAGTTGCCAGGGGGAAGTAGGGGAAGGGGAGAGAAGAGAGATGAACAGGCAGAGCACAGAGGATTTTTTTGGGCAGTGAAAGTAAGCTTTATGATACCATAATGATGGATACATGTCATTATACATTTGTCCAAATACAAAGAATGTACAATACTAAAAGGAAACGGTAATATAAACTATGAACTTTGCAAGATAATGATATATCACTATAGGTTCATCCTTGGCAAAAACTGTTCCATTCTGGGTGGGGTACCTGGCTGGCTGAGTCGGTAGAGGGTGCAACTCTTGATCTCAGGGTCATGAGTTCAAACCCCATTTTGGGTGTAGAGATTACTTAAAAATAAAAATCTTTAAAAACGAAACAACCCTACCATTCTGGTGAGTGATGTTGATAATGAGGAAGGCTATACATGTGTTGAGGCAGAGGTTATAAGGAAAATCTCAATACCTCTCCCTTAATTTTGCTCTAAACATAAAACTGCTATAAAAAAATAAGTCTTAATTCTTTTTTATTATGTAAGGTCTATGTGTAACACAGGACGTGAACCCATGTCCCCAAGATCAGGTGTCAAATGCTTTACTGATTGAGCCAGCCAGGTGTCCCAAATCTTAATTTTTTTAAAAATTATACAAAAATTGGAAGTAGACAAGACTGACTACTAAACATTGTCCAAAAGACAGTTGATGTAACAATTGTAACAATATTTAGGTCAAACAAAGTAGACTTCAAGGCAAGACTCGACTACTAGAGGCAAAGAGAGACTTAATAGTTCAGACTTAGTAGATATCTGTATCTACCTGTTTATATCTATATCTAGTTATATATATGTAGAATGATGAAGGAGCAGAAAGACTAGCTGAGGACAAAGCACACACTGACACCCTGCAAACCTCCCCCACCCCCGTATGATACGTGTGACATTCATCCAGGAACCTCCCAACTGTATTGATGTTAATGCCTTGCTAGAGGGAAAAACAACCTTAACTTGACAATGGCAAGGCCTCCAGTATCCTGTGAGTCTTTAGCATATGAAAGTTCTTTTGAAAATCTCCCTTCCCCTTACATCCCCCCCAACCCCATAGTATATAAATCAATTGCTCCTTACAACCCCAGTGCAGCAGATCTTTCTGCCCACAGGTCCTGTACGCATGCTTTAATAAAACCACCTTTTTGAACCAAAGACTTCTCAAGAATTCTTTCTTGGCCAACGGCTCAGGTCCTCACCCCAACACACCTCACCTATATTAAAAAACCACATCATATGGCAGCCAACAAGGGAGATATATATATAATCTCAACAACTCTGAGAACATATATTATGAGGCACTCTTGGAACATAAACCCGAACTGACCAGATTCTGGGTCATAAAGCAAACCTCAAAAATTTTGAAAGGACTGACAAAGCTTGAGTATTCTCTCTGACCAAAGCAGAATAAAAATATTAAAGAAAACAATTAGGGCACCCGGGTGGCTCAGTTGGTTAAGCAACTGCCTTCGGCTCAGGTCATGATCCCAGGGTCCTGGGATCGAGTCCCACATCGGGCTCCCAGCTCCGTGGGGACTCTGCTTCTCCCTCTGACCTTCTCTCCTCTCATGCTCTCTCTCACTTTCTCTCTCTCAAATAAATAAATAAAATCTTAAAAAAAAAAAGGAAATCCTTGAATGTTTATAAATTAGGCAACATACTGCTAAATATTCTTAAGAGCTTTTCAGATACAGAAATTTTATAAAATTCAATGCCTGATAATAATAAAATCTCTTATCAAACTAAAAATGGAAGGAAACTTTTTAAGTCTGATAAATACAACAGCATAAGTAATCCCATGCTTGCTTAATATTAAAATGAAGAGGCTGGAAGAGCTGTGCCATTACTGAAACTGGGAACTCAAGTCCTGGCTGGAGGATACGGCAGGTAATTGGGCCAATCACCCAGGACTACCTGGGGTTGAAAATGAATCACCCTGAAGATACTAGAAATCTAAGTCTGTGCTATACAGGAGAGCGTTTGCATTTACACTGATCTCTGAGGGCAGGAAATAACAGCCAAAGAGTTAACATGATAATCGGTCCAACATTGTTGACACTTACACAGATAACCAACTAAAGCTCACTGTAATGCCTCCAGTCAAAGGCAAGGAGAGATTTCAGAAAAAAATAAAAACCCACCTTAAGTACGAGGGAAAAAGAAAAAAAAAAGGAAAAAAAAAATATATATATATTTCCCCCCCCGATCAATTCTTTGTTTCCAGGGGCCCCCAGGCATCCTAAAAAATCATATTAACAGTATGCATTACTGCAGAAATAATTTCCAAGTTCCTGCAAGTTTATACTCTGAAGTAGGGTGCCTGGTGGTGCAGTCAGTTAAGCATCTGACTCTTGGTTTCGGCTCAGGTCAGGATCTCAGGATCCTGAGATCAAGCCCCACATCAGGCTCCACACTCAGCACAGAGTCTGCGTGAGACCCACTCTCCCTCTGCCTCCCCTCCCCGCTCCCAAATAAATAAATAAATAAATCTTTTAAAAACAAATTCTGAAGTAAAGATACAATAAATTAATCTGAATGGCATTTTAAGATAACTGTGCTTAAATTCAAAGAACTTAATTGTCTATCAATAAGTGACTGGAGATATAAATTACGGCACATTTGTTCAATGGGACCCTATACTGTGTTTAAATGAGGCAGCTCTATAATTCCGTGAAACCATCTTTAAGATATAGTTTTAGGATAAAAAGACAGGTGCGGAAGAGTGTTTATAGTATGCTATCTTTCTTAAGAAAGCAACACACACATACACACACTCTCAGGCATACACACTCGTATCTTTGGAAGGAAACATAAGCCACTGTGAACTGTGTTTGCCTCTATAGAAACGAACTGAGTGGCCAAATGATAGGAATGGGAGGGAAACCATTTGTACAGTGACTGTACCCTTTGAATATCATTTCGTGTTTATGTATCAAGTTCAAAAAATTTTTTGTATCATTGAAAATGAAAATAAAATGTACAACATTGAGAGGGTAGTTATAAAACCAAGTAATGGCAGGGCAAAATGACAAAACAATTGATTTTAATCTGTGCGTGCCTGTGCTCACATGGGCTTCCCCGAATCATCCTTTAATATTTGGTTTGAAAGGTTCTGAAAGGCAATATTTTGAGCTAGTCACTGCTCAGTTGTCCTGGGAACTCTGGAAGCAAGGCTAAGCACTGTCCCTTACAAAAGCTCAGCTCATCTTAAACACAGTATGTATGGAATGAAGCAAGTTTTAAACCTAACTCCCCCATTTCTCCCTTCATCAAAAAGGTAGTGGATAAACTAGGTTTTTTTTTTCCCCATCAATTCTTTGTTTCCAGGGGCCCCCAGGCATCCTAAAAAATCATATTAACAGGATGCATTATTGCAGAAATAATTTCCAAATGCCTGCAAGTTTATATGAAGAGGGCATACTAAAAGAAGTAGGGATTTCATGTAGCATATCTCCATGTTCCATGCTGATTCTACAGCCTTCTACTTTTCTTCTGTTAGCCAAAGAATCATCTTTTTCTTGTTGTCCATTCTTTTCCCTATTCCCTCATAATTACTGTCTAAAAGACTAAGGATAATTATGAAATAGCTATGGACAAAAAACATTATAAATGAACCATCCTCAGGGCTGTGTTTAGATTAGGATGAGTTTTGGTAAATGAAAGGAAGGAAGTTCAGATATTAGACCTGCTGCCCATGAACTCCTTTGTTTTCATTTGTGAAATGGTTTCATGAGGCAACCGATCCGAACTTTCCGGACATCAGAGGACCCTTGTGCGCTATTAATGGGAATGTAAGTTGGTATAGCCACGATAGCAAACTAGATGGTGCTTCCTCAAAAAAGTTAAAAACAGAACTGCCATATGATCCCACAATCTCACATTTGGCTATTTATCCCAAAGAATTTTAATTTAGATCTCAAAGAGATGTCTGCACTCCCGGTTCACTACAGCATTATTCAATATAGCCAATAGGTGGCAACAACCGAATGCCCATCACTGGATGAAGAGATATGGAAAATGTGGCACATACCTGCAATGGAATATTACACAACATCTAAAAAAGAAGGAACTCCCACCAATTGCAATAACATGGATGGATCTGGAAGACATTATGCTAGGTGAGATAAGACAGACACAAAAGGACAAATACTGCATGATTCCATGAATACGAGGTATCTAAAATAGTCAAACTCATAAAGACAGAGTGGAATGATGGTTGCCAGGGACTGGGAGGAGGGAGAAATGCTGGAGTTGCTGTTAAACAGAGTGCATATTTAACATAGTGCATATAGTTAACAATACTTTATGATGTACTTAAAATCTTGTTAAGAGGGTAGATTCTCATGCTTAGGGTTCATAACAACAGTTTCTCTGATAACAGAGCCAACAGCTGTCAAAAGAAATAAGAAAAATCATGATGGAAATCAAAAGCTGCATTTGAAATTGCTAAAATCTGGGGCAATAGGTTCCCCTCCAAATTGGTGTATTTTCATATACGAAAGTCCTTTATGTTGAGCCATTAGGCATTTCAAAGTCAAAGCAAAGGTTGGTGTGCTGCTGCACTATAAACCAGAATTTCCTTGAGCAGATTTTTTGGTAGGATTACTCCTACAGCCTGCAATTCAAGTGTTAGCAGGGGGCTGACTCCTGTCAGAAAAAAAGAGAGAGCTTGAGCAGAAAATCCACACAATGTCCCCACAGCCTGTTCTAGTCGATGGCAGCTTCAATGTGACACTGCAGTCACTGAAAAAAAAAGTTTTGACCTCAAATTATTTCTAAATGTAATTATTACTGTTGGAAAAAAGAGTTTCGGTAGTTATTTAATATCAGACATTTCTTGTGAAGGTTTTTTTGATGCAAGGGCATTTTACTTCTTGTTGTTAATTTAAGCCACCACAATATAAAAAAAAATCTTCATTTTACTAAGTGCTTGTTCTAGGACAAGCACTTGTCTAAATATTCTATAAGTGCACTGCTTCATTAACTTTTAATAATAACCCAAGGGAAGTACTATTATTAGCATCATTTTATGGATGACAAAACTGATCAAAGAAGTTAAGTGACCTGGCTGAAGTTACAAAATTAGTAAACTGGGTATTGAACACCAGACTACACAATCACCAAATTATAATTTTTCTGGAGCAGCACATAACATTGCCAGACAAATACTTCTTCATGACTATATATTGTCAATTTTGCCTAATTAGGTAAATTTCATTTGCCAGTGGGATCGAAGTAAGAAGAATGAAGAAACACTTTTTAAAATACAGGCAATACTTTGTGAAACGTATCCTAATCCTTAACTGTATAGATTGGCTTGAGATTTACTTGTTTGTGTATTTACTTGTTGATTTTCTATTGCCTCTACAAATATAGAATTCCTATGAAGAGAAAGAACTGTTTGTTCTCCAAAGTATCTCTGTCACTAAATGACAGGAACTAGCACATGGTAAAAACGAAATAAATATTTGATGAATGAACGACTTAATGAATAACAGGACAACATATTTCCTGTTAGTTCCTTAACTTGGATTTTAATTAACACTATACATATCACTTAATACTTTTCCTTCTCTCTCTACCACAGATATTAGTATGCTATGAAAGTAATTTACTTCATAAGCATTTCCTGAATTATTACATTAAGTGGTACATGTTTCGAAAAATTGCAGACTCTTCCCTTCATCTGTTTCTTCCTGCCCTTATTTGCTCCTTCTTTTGCAATTTTCAAAGTGAAGATCAGGAAATTGAGATATTAATGAAAGGTACAAGAGAACAGAAGACAATGGAACACTTGCCAAAAGACTAGTCCTTAAGAAATTGTGAGAAACAAGCAGTAACAGAATAGAACAGAAGAAGGCTGTAGCAGGACATGGAGAAATTTTTTGTGATGGTCAAGTTTAGGCTGCACAGGAAATTAAACAGACAGAGAGGAGACCAACAGAAATGTTTACTAACAATGGGTTTCCCATCTATGGTTGCATGTACCGCTCAGCTCAATTGGACAAGAATTGCTACTGGAGCAGAAGCAGCTGATCTCCCTCTGATACGCAACAGCTATCGTAGAAGAATGGGGATTCTTGTCTTGTGATCTCTGAGGTTTTCCAGGAGGTATATTTGTCATATTTTTCTGTTGTCAAACAGCTAGGTGGTTGAGAGGGTAAATGAACAGTTCTTCCAAGCACTCCGCTAAAAGGCATAAGGGAATTTCTCCCAGGCTGCCAGGCCCCAGTAACACAGGTGTTAAGAACTTATTTCTAATGAGTGTGAGACCTGCATTGTGGGAGAAAAATTAAACACGCACAGACACACACACACACACACACACACATGCTTGTCAAGTATCAGTAATTAAAGGAAACTATTTCTGCAGAGTTCATGATGGCCATCTGGAGTGTCTTTGACCTTTCTCTTTAAGAGTCAGCTGAGGCATAGCCAGCAGGCACTTAAAAAACATATTTTCACCATACATTGTTGACCACACAACTACACTATCAGGCTTTAAAAAAAATCATAAGGAGTGCAAAATCTTCTTCTACCTTGCCTAGCAGGAACAGAATTGTAGATAGAAATACCTGATGGGTTTCAAGGTGACATGCAGTTTTCCAATCATGTCTTCTACAGTGCGATACGTGCACGTAGTCAGTCACCTAAGCGATGTAATTAAAGGACTAAAGTGTCATTTCATTACTTCACCTTTTAGGATCCAATTTATCCAGCAGTTTTTTGTTTTTTTTTTAAACCACTAGTTTGAAGCTCAAATCTTTTACAACTCTCAGAACAGATGGCACAGCCATATTAGCAATGACACTATATATACACACCAAGTGAACTGGTGCTATTATCTGGCTAAGTGACTGTCAGCATTTCCATTACAAACCCCAGCTTTCAAGGGTCTATAATTCAGATACTTTAAATAACATCTGGCTGAAACTTGGTGTATAGAAATGATGAGTGTTGAGTAAAAATTAGTATAATTTTGTGAATGTGTAAATACTTCTAGAAGACTCAGCTTGATCAATCGAGTCCTTTTTTCAAGGGCTGACTTCCACTTATTAGTGTATTTTAGGGGTCCTAGTACATGCCATTTATTTACTCAAGTCAGTCATTCATTCATCAAATATTCCACATTTACCATGTGTCAGGCCTTGTTCTAAGTGATGCAGATATTCCGGAGAACAGAGTTTCCTCTCCCTACAGAGATTATATGTTCATCAGGAAAATAAAATATCAGTAAATAAATATACCAATAAATAAATCTCAAGCCAGTATGCACAGTTAAGTATTAGAGTACGTTTCATAAAGTATTCTCAGTATTTTATTTTTTAAAGAGTTCATTTATTTGTCAGAGACAGAGGGAGAGCACAAGCAGGAGGAGCGGTAGGCAGAGGGAGAAGCAGACTCCCTGCAGGACCCCAGGATCATGACCTGAGCCGAAGGCAGAAGATTAACTGACTGAGTCACCCAGGTGCCCCATCAGTATTTTAAAAAGTATATCTTGGTCCTTAATTTCACTGTTGAAAAAATGATCTCAATCACTGTTAATGGGAATAAATTCAAAGCGCACCATGAAATAATTTTAGCTGCTACAGAAATTTCCTTAGCTGGTATCACAAATTTTAAATGGACAAAAACATATCTTAAAAAACATAGAAAATGGGCTTTAAAAACAAATCACATCAGTTTTAAGATAACTGATGTTTTATTGCCAAAGGGGAAAGAGGTACTCAGGTTTTGCAGGTCCTGAGGCTTATACTACTGGGGGAGTCTTCTTATATGAAAATGTAGCTCCACTAACAAATTAAAAACATAAGTATTAAAATTAATTTCTAGATTGAGAAAGGAATAAAAAGCTACAAATTGATAAAAGCTTCCATATATTCCAACATCCAAAAACCAGGTCCTAGATAGAAGCCCATGTAAATGACAGTGTCTAAAGCTTTCATTTCACAATCTCCAAGGTAAATTTGTCTCTGAGTAGGTGAATCACTGAAAGTCAATACGGGGAGTTGGTACCAATCTTAAAACCAAGGAATTTTTCAAAACTTAGATGCAAATTTGAAAGAAAATGTAAGACAAACCAAATACTGATTGAATTTTAAGAAATAAGAACCAAACATTTAAGCAACGTAAGAGAAATCAGAAGAAATTTGTAAACATTTGTCTGCTGCCTAAGATATTTTTTTCCCTGTAAAACCACGTATTGTTGTCTGAAAACTTCTGTTTTCAAGGCCAGAAAATTGCTTTCTCCCTACTTCGTAAATTAATTTCATGTAGCAAACCCTGTCTATTTTGGGCACACGTAAGATAAGGATCCTAAGGCCATATCTCATTTTGGTGAAAAAGAGCATTATACTAAGCTAAAGGTCAAGTGCATAGGAGTGATGAATGATCACAGTGGCCCACAAACTACTTGTTAAGGATAAGGTTGTAGAGGAAAAAGGCTAGGGTTAGGATACGGAGTCAAATCTATTTTTTCACACTTACTAAATTAGAGTCCGGAGGTAAATGGATTTCTCTCTCTACATTTGTTTTCTCTACAAAATTTCAATAATGGTGTCTCTACTGTAAGGATATTTTCAGGCTTAAATGATATTCCCGTGTATAAAGAACCATGCACAGAGCACAAAGTCAACAAATACTAGCTTCACCTCCGTCTATACTTTCAAGTAGTGTAAACTTAGAACATGTATAGAAAAGCAAAATATATTGTGTATAACCCAGCGTTCTTTCTGGTAGTGTCCAATCATCATAAGGTGATCTCAGCACTGTGATAATGTCTTCTGTTATAAGAACTTCCAGGGACTTACTCTATCTACTTTTAAAAAAAAAAAAAAAAAGTCTCTACATCTATGTGCATTACAGAATTATTTGTTTATCATGCATAATATCCTGTAGGTATAATGATCACAGTTCCTTTGTTCGAAGACATCCCATTAGCCAGCCAATTATGCTGGTGATCTGTTAGTCTCCTTTAAAGCCCAAATGCTCCCTGCTCTCCAATTCATATGAACCTTTAAGAATGCCATATGTTCAAATTGCCTCACTCTGTACTTAGTCCCTTTCCTACTATTATCCCCATCTGTGTAACTGCATGCTTGCGGGAATGAATACTTGACTTTTCGTTGGTTTTATATCCAAGTTACTGCCCGGTTTATTTACATGTGCTTTCTTTAATTGCTTTCTTCGGGTATTGGTTTCATGTTTACTTGACTGAAAATCTTGGTTGAAACAGTCTGTTATGAGCATATGTGGAAAGTTTCCAACTTGCCCATCTTATTTCTGGTTTGTGGTTGTAAGGAAATGACCATTTATGTCTCAATATGATTGACAAGACACATCCTATCTTTGTTTCTTTATCACTGCACACTAGTTCTCAGACTCTACATTTTCTAGACTTTTATTTATGCTATTTGGCTTAGGTGAGGAAAAGACCTAAAGTCTTTCAATTAATGAACATTTAATTAATGAAAACCCATTAATTGACATTAATAACATCATTTTCATTAATTGTCATTAATAACATCATTTAAAGTCAAGTAATGGCTATATGGCTGGTAATGAGAAGTTACCAAAATGATGTAATGGTTACTGTTACCCCTGAGAGGTTATGGAAAACCTTGAGAATATCTGATTGACTTGATGTTTTCATTAATATCAGGATTGGTTCAGTATTTGTTTTAAGATTGATTTTAATTGGGGTGCTTGGGTGGCTCAGTTGGTTCAGTGTCACACTGTTGGTTTCGGCTCAGGTAGTGATCTCGCAGTTGTGGGATAGAGCCTTGAGTCGGGTTCTGTGCTCACTGTAGAGCCTGCTTCAGGTTCTCTCTCCCTCTCGCTGGCTCTCTCTCAAATAAATAAAATCTTAAAAGAAAAATATTGATTTTTGACTGTCTCCTCAACCTGACACATCATATTTATATACCTCTGAAGAACTGGCTATTGTATGTGGTAAAGATACAATTATCTAAATGCTCACATTGCCTCGGACCAAATGGTATTTTTGGTTAAGGACTTATTTTTTTAAAGACTTCTTTATTTTTATTTTAAAGAGAAAGACAGCAAGCTGGGGGAGGGGCAGAGGGAGAGGGAGAGGGGAAGCAGACTTCCCACTGAATGGTAAACCGGGGCTTAATCCCAAGACCCTGAGATCATGACCTGAGCCAAAACCAAGAGTCAGATGCTTAATCGACTGAGCCACCCAAGCATCCCTTGGTTAAGGACTTTCTGAAGAGGTCCAGCAGAAGAACTTTTTGGGAGTGCCTGAGTGACTCAGTCAATTAAGGATCTGACTCTTGATTTCTGCTTAGGTCATGACCTCAGGGTATTAAGATCGAGCCCCATGAAAAGCTCCACGCTGGGCATGGAGCCTTCTTGATTCTCCTTCTCCCTCTCTCATTCCCCTGGCTGTCCCTGTCTTTCAGAAAAAGAACTTTTTGGCATTGTTCTACAAATGAAGGAAGTTTAATAGAATTCTTTTGTACCCTGTCCCTACCTTATGAAAAGAGTAAATGACTTAATGAATGATATTAGATTATCCTTCTGCAGCATACAAGTAAAAAAAAAAAAAAAAAAGAAAGAAAATCATGTTACAAAGCTATTTGGGTCAAGATTCTCCCTATTTAAAGGCAAAGGTTTTTCCATATATTTCAGAATACACAATTTCTAAAAGAGTATGGAGGACTTCAGAAAGAAAGTCTAAGAGTTGAACACAAACTTTAAACTCATTTATGAGTCCCCTTATTAGTGGATAGATGTGAGACACGTAGACGTGGTATTATTTCGCCAATATTTCTCAAGTTGGAGCTCCTAAGACTCATATCAGGGAATGCCATATAAACACGAAACTCAAACTAAGTGGGATACATCTTCTGTGAATATTCATTCCATCAGAAATTGAGGGGGGGAGCTGTCAAATAATTTAATATATGTCATTTTTTAAAATTAACACATAGATAGTACTAAATACAATGTAATGCCTTTTTGATTAAACATGAGACTTCAAAAATATTCGAGTCTGGTGGTGAGCTACTATATGTAATGAGCCACTGTTGCGAGGGGAACATGGCCATTCTCTCCCGTTCCTAGTGTTACCTTGGCAGAAATGTTTAAAAAAGTATGGCATTGTACAACTGGAAGTACCATTCCACTGTCTCTCTTGGCAAAGCCTGTCCAGAAGGATTTTCCAGAGAAAACATGTTTGGGCATAAGGAATTACACACAGTTAAGAGGAGAAGTCAGAAACACAACGCAACATGGTATATGATGCCTTTCCGTATCTTATCATGTCATGGATACATGCAAACAAAGGGTAGATGGGAATCATGACACAGAAATATCAATGGAAAGTGACAAGTAATGCATATATATTATTATACCTACTTTATTTGAACCATATATGAAAACTGAGGTGGGACTAATTCATCATCACTTTACTTACAGTGATAATTAAATGGTACATGAATTGAGGAAATTTTGAAATGATATTGTGTATAAGTGTTCATGAGGCACTTGGACATGGTTAACAGGCTGAACGCCTAATTCAGGTTACTAGAACTTTTTAATAAGATATTGTTTTTCTGGTAAAGTAAAATTGAGGAAGACAGCATAATATTATACAATGACACTCGTTCATTAGAACCTCAGTCATTGGAAAGTAATGATAATCTGAACTATGCTGTACTGATCTGAACTGGGCTTTTACACTACTTATGAAGACAGTAAAAATACCATGCAAGATTTCATGATGATAGACTAATGTAAAGGGAGAGCCATCACTGATATTTTATTGCCAGCATTCTAATCACATAATTAATTTTGCCCAATAAAATCACGGGTTGGCAGTAATTTTAAAATTTTCATCTTGTGTGCATAAGCTAGAGATATAATCTTGCATTTCTAAAGGCGGTTATTTGTGTTAAACTTTCCTCCAGCCCAGGGGTGCCTGGCTAGCTCAGTCGGAAAAGCATGTGACTCTTGATCTCAGGGTCAGGAGTTTGACCCCTAGGCTGGGTACAGAGCTTGCTTAAATAAATAAATAAATAAGGAAACCTAGAAACCCCAAGGGGGAAAAAAAAAAACACCTTTTCTACATCTCACAACTTCTTTTTCTAATTGGTCTAGGATACTTCAGTCACATTTAGTGTGACATCTAAATCCATTCATAAGAGATTTGCAATAATTATTATCCAGCTCTACTATATTTATAGCCTCTTAGACTGAAGGCTGAATGAGTATGTACGTAAAGTTGTAGCTTACCCGTTGATCGTGTACATTTACGTATAATTTTGACCAATAAAAAGACAGAAAGGTAAGAAAAAGACTATATTTCATAGATATTAATTTTATTAAGATCTCTCTTGTTATAGACTACATATATAAAATTATTTCTTAAAAGTTTAGGCATCAGTCCACTCACACTATTCTCATTCTCTGTCTCCTCCTCCTCCTCCTCTTCCTCCCCTACTCCCTTCTCTCAAATTTAAGGTGAAAATAATTTTCACGACATATATTGCTAAAAATAAGTCAATGAATAATTGAATAAAATGATCAAACCCTTAAGGTGATTAGGGGAAAAAACACAAAATCCTGCTTTGCCTTTTCTGGCTTAGCAGATGAACACATAGTTCCAAGTGTCCTATAGGGGGAGCTGCCGCACTATTAAATGCTGAAGACCTGGCCTACAGAAAGAGGTCTACAATTTTAAGCCTACTTTACATAAATAGAAAAGAAATAGTAAGGCCTTATTAACATGTAATTGTGGAACACAATTTTTTTTTCTTTCTTTACAATGTCACAGATGTCAACTGAATGTTTCTAAGGAAGTTGATACTACAATCTGTTGGTAAAACACGGTATTTTTTGTTTTGTTTTTAGAAGATCATAGATCAGGTGTCAAAGCAATGTATTAAATGTGGGCTGCATAATACACGAAAAGACAGATAACTTTACAAAAGAATAAAATGATAACAATTTCAGAGGAGCGAGGGACAAAGGAGGGACAATTCTCCCATTTCTTCTGCACCAACAGCAAGGGGAAATATCACAATACAAATTTTTTTAAATTTATGTCAAAACTTAAGGGCTGACCCTGGAAATGTGGTTTTGTAATAAATGATCGAATCATCACGAAGGGGAGAGAGGAAGTAATTAAGATGAAATTTGTCAACTCTTTTTTATATTCTGAGAAGCACCAAGCTATAACTTGCTAAATTTAATTACGTTCTGATGGAAACCTCGGTGTCTTTATTTGTTTCCTGACTCTTAGCTAAGGGTTATGAATACTAATTATTTTCAGTTATTGTTTAAGAGAATCTAACAACCTAAAATTAAAGTATAAATCAGTTATTAGCAAACAAATACTTTAAAATATTAGATGTCTATAATAATGCTAGTGATGAACTGAAATAAAATAATTTGAAGATTTAAGGCAAAGTTCCTAGGGTTATAAAAAACAGCAGACATTTGAAATCCAGCAAAGCTGTGCTTATGCAATAAACTTATATCTTTTCTAAAATTAAGCATTTAAATGAAAAATATGGTATCTTTTAATTATGATATTTACGGAAACTGCTTTGCTGCTTTCCCATTTTACTGAAAGAATTGTAAATTTGTTAGATTTCTTATTTAAATTCAAGAAAAGTATTCAATTTTATGATCATGTTTTCAGATAATAGAGTTGGTTATACTACAAACGTTTAAATATTTACAATGCTTTATACCTGGATGATTTATACAGACTATGAACAGACCATTTACAATATTTCTCTAAAGCTTTATTTTTCCCTTGTAGAGTCACTAAATTCAATGCCTGAATCAAGCTCATAAATTACATAAATTATTGGTTAGTACAGTTACTATTGTTTTTTCCACATGCTAAACTCTTAATCATAACTTTTATAATGTATAAAGTGACAGTGAATGGGTTAAAAGGTTTTTTGACCTCAATTTTTAGTGATTATTCTAAAATTTACTAAATTGATGACAGAGAACAGTACATTTGAACGTTTTTAGCAATGGGACAGCATGATTCCTACTGAGGATCTGAAAGAATATAATATGTACAACAAAGAAAACTGCATGTAACAAAAATATTTTTATAGAAATAGAAAAATTTATTTTTTATATCCTTTGCAGGCTCTAAGTTTTACCGGTACCAAAAATCTCACTGATATTATTTCTCTGAAACTGGAATATATCAAAAGAACTGCTGAAAGTTGTAGGAAAAATTATTATTTTCATCTACAAGGCTGTTTTGTACTACCTTTCATCTTAAGAATTTCAGAGTCCTTAGCTTGTGAAATGACTTACTGAATAAATCATGCATGCACTCAACTTGATTTGAAACAAAAGAAGAAAGTGAAATCTGAGGTTAATCAATTAGTTAACTTGAAAAGTAGTATTTTAACAAATGTTCAGTGAGCATTATGCCTGGAACTGTAATAATCCTTGGAAACAAATAGTCCAGTGAGATACCATATGCTTGTCCTCCACTAGACAGGTCTAAATTCTTATCAAACCTAAGGATCTGGATAGGGAGAGAAGAGACTTGTAAAACTGAGGGATCAGTATTTATACAGATAACATAAAACTCAGAGATGTCAGTAGAGAGACAAGGAAAGAAAGAAAGGCATTCAGAGAGAGCTTTCCTGAGGCATCAATATTGAAGTGTACTTGTAAGTGTAAATATAAGTTAATACACATCTGCCCCGTTGTTCCAATGAGGCACAACATACACAGGCATAAATTCACATATAAATCTTTTGGTTAAATATAAAACCTCAGGTAAATACAGAGGGAAAGGTCAAATACCAATCCATAATTTCTGATTTCATTAATTTGCTTACAAATATTTAAATCCCAAATATTAAAATATACTATCTTGATATATTTCTTTATTTCAGTCAGTTAATGAAATAATTTTATTAAAATGCATCAAAGCCAACACCACCATCAATGTCCTCCCATCACCTTGATGCCTTTTCTGAGTCTTCTGACACTGTTCTAGAGCACAGACTCACCACTTCAGTCTAAGTAATTAGAGACATTGCCCAGTGTTGAATTTGCATTTGGTATTTGCACTGAAAAAGTTAACTGAAGCCATGAGCGCCCATTTGCATATTATAGAGACTTGGGGGAAAAAAATCGTCCTTTCAATCTCCACAAAATAACTACTTCTGATAATTCATTATTATTATTATTATTATTATTACTATCAAAGATTGATTGGTTTGGAGTGTAGGCTTGGAACGAGGCTTTGCAATTTTTTTTTAAGTAAACTCTACCCCCAATGTGGGACTTGAACTCACAAGCCAAGATCAAGCTCTACCATGCTCTACCAACCGAGCCAGCCAGATGCCCATGATAATTCTTTTAAAATCAATCTTGAAAAGATTAGTTTTTAGTGACATTTGGCAATATCAATATCGACAAAGGAGGTAAAAATGTTCTACTGGGTGAAGGCAGGCTGGTGGGGGAGTAGGGGCAATTGTTAAATGAGCATTTGTCAGTTAAGGGGTACTTAAAAATGTACGCAGTGGGAAAGTTTTGGGTGATGTTCATTTAAGTTTTTTGGAAACTTTATTTGCTGGTACGCAGTCTGAATTTATAGGAAGAAAATATAATCGGTGGTATTTCTCTTTTTTTTAAACGACATCACATTTTTTCTTTCTCTTTTTGGTAGACCATGTTTTAAGAGTGAGGCTAGGGCACATGCTGCAAACAAGAAAGCTGTGTTTTACTACCGGTGGTACAAAGAAGGGACAGCAGCACTGTAAAATGTAAAGTGCGCAGTGACAGCACATAAAACTGGAAAGGTCCTTGGGGCCCTCGTACACCATGCTAAGGATTTGGAAGTGTGTGGCGTTGGCATTTAGTTGTACGGGGCACTGGGAGTGGGGCTGGGAAGAGGTACAGGATGTGCTCCAGAAAGCACTGCACATGGTCATATTCAGGTGATGTTTAGGAGTTAAATAGAATCGGGCAGGATAATCCATTAGAAACATACATCTAAATCTATCAAGTTTGAATCCATTCAACATTTTATCCCAAAATGATATATGTATTTTGGCAGGAGCTACCAGAATGCCTCACTTTCGAATATTCACACAATACAGTTGCCATTCTGGATTCATAGATGAAGTCACTACTTACACGGTGTCATTCTGTGAATTCGGCGGGGGGAGGGGGGTGTGTAAGTGTATATGCAGTCTAATATAGATTGCTGGCTTTCAATTTTGGAAGGACTTACATGAACTCCAAAGGACTTCTCCCAGCAAAATCGACAACTGTGGATCTCCTTTGACTTATTTCTCTCTTTGACGAGTCGGCAACACTTCTGAGCTACAACTGAGCTTTGAGTCCCTTACCTGAATGGCTTCCTGCCTACTGACATATTCATATATTGATGGCTAGGACAGTTATCTACCCAGTTCCTACATTTATATTTTTAGGAGAAAAAAACTCTCGTTCCTTGTTTTTCTCCATTTGCCATGGTTCACATATAAAGACTGAAACAAATTTTTCGCATATTATGGAAAATATTTGTGGTACAATTTGGGTAGAAAATAGTGAAAATAGCTTGTAAGAACACATATCCCAGCTCCTTTCTCTTTACTTCCCTTTATGTCTCCTACGTAATAGATTGAGAGGCCTTCTTTCAGCATCTATGTATCTCCTGGGCGTTACTGGCTCTCCAAAGAGGTCCCGTGGCTTCTCTGAGATTAAAAAAAAGTCCACGAATATATCTGAAGTTGAACACTTTTTTTCCAGCCATCAATGGGTGTGTAATTCACCATTCCAAAATGCAGTGACTTCAAACAACATTTAGTTTGCTCACAGATCTGCAGCGCAGGCCGGGCATGGCAGGGACAGCTTGAATCTGTTCCATGTGGCGTCAGCTGCTGTGGCTCAAAGACTGGAGCCAGGAATAGACTGAAAGCACAGCCCCTCACATGTCCCAGGCTTGCGCTCGCAAACACCAACAGCAAAGGGCTGGAACGGATGAGGCTTCTTTGGTTTCTCTCTGCGTCCCTATGTGGTCTCTCCAAAAGGTCTCTCCAGCATGGTAGCTTTGAGGAAGCCAGACTTCTCAGATGTCGGTTCAGAGTTCCCAGGACTGGTGTCCCAAGGGAAAGAAGAGTCTGGCAGACGCTTCTCTCTTTTTAGGACCCAGCTTCAGAAGTCATATATCATTTTATTCTATTCACAGAAGCAGACCCCAAGCCCTTTCCAGCCCATTGTCCCGGGTTCAAGGGGCGTTGGAATATATACCTCCTCTTGATGGGGATGGTTCAAGATTCTAGTCACTTAAAGCAAAATACAATCTGGCAAGTATTTGTAGCTGAGAAAATTTTTCTTCTTGGCCCAAATAAAGTCAGTACCACATACAGTCACATCATACTGAACACTGTAAGTGAACGGTTACTGTATTATAAATGGGTATTTGGTTAGAAAAACTGACTAGATAAGTATCGCCATGCAGTCTGGATTAATACAAAATATTATCTAGGACCTCAAAATACACCTTGGAAGTAGAGTCACTAAAGCAATCCGAGAGATACAAAATGGATAACCCATTAACACAGTTTGAGAAAAAAATATTTGAAAAACGTGCCTACCCCTTTTAAAGCTCTAAAGGGACATATCCTTTTCAGCAATTAGAAAAGTAGCCAGAACACTAAAAGCGCTCTTCAAATATAAAGTATAGGATCTAGAAAATTCATCACTTCCATGTCATTTATATTTCATTTTTAATTTAAACCTCAATCGGTCTTCTTTTCCTAATTTGATCCATCCATTTCCCACTCTCTACAGTACAATACTCATTTAAATTAGAAGCCCTTTTTGTAATAGATGGTTTTTCTAAGAGTAAAATAACTTCAATTATAAGGCCAGAGGAGGGAAGGTTGAAGTTAAACACTTCAAATAATTCCATATTAAGTACCTAAGAAGAGGAAATCAAGAGTGCTGACATGGCAGAGTAGAGGAACAGCTATCAGAGGAGAATCTTCTTTAACAATTACTGACCGCCTGATGATTTCTGCGTTAAGCTCTGCCTTATTGGCTGCCACACCACACTAGCAAAACAACCAAACAGAAAAGGGAGTCATTTTAGCACATGCATCTTCTTAGGAGAATTCTTCCTAAAAATTTAGCTACAAAGTGGTCTTGAATTATCTTCTTCAAATAACTGACTCAAGTTAAAGTGGCAGAAGCCTTTTCTTCACGGGCCACATGCTCATGTGCGCATGTATTTGTCACTGCTCACTGACTTGCCTCCTCTACTGTTCACCGAGCCTAATGCATGCGCAGTTCTCTACAGCTGCTTTAATACTAAAAGACCCCTACTGGTATCCAATAACACAATGGAGGGTATATGGTATCTTGATCCCTTGAAATCATATTCTCTTAGAGACTTACATCTGCTGGGAAGTGCAAGGAGAGAAATGTTGGGGAAAAAAGAAAAAAAGAGAGTGACAGTGAGAGACATAGGTATAAGAAATGATTACTTTCAAAAAAAAAAAAAAAAAAAAAAAAAGAAATGATTACTTTCTTTTCTAACTCAACCAATAAAATCAGACCACAATCTCTAATGTATTAAAATGAACATTTTCCCATACTCCCCATTCCTGATACTCACTTCTCCTGATGTAGGGAGGGTGACTAACACTGTGGAAATGTGTCCTCTATTGGGTACAGTTAATGTCCAATAGTCGGTTAAGCGTCTCCCTTTGGCTCAGGTCGTGATCCCAGGGTCCTGGGATCAAGTCCCACATCAGGCTCCCTGTTTCATAGGGAGCCTGCTTCTCCCTCTGCCTCTGCCTCCCTCTCTCTCTCTCAGTCTCTCATGAATAAATAAAAAATTCAAAAAAAAAAAAAAAGAATTTATCTGTCTCTACTTTTATAATTAACTTTTTACATATGGTTGGAAAGATCCCTCATCCTTGAATCATAAATATAATTCTCCTGTATTTTCTTCTAAATATTTTGTTCTCCTTTAACATTTGAGAAATTAATCCATCTAAATAGGTATTTGTGTGTGTGTATGTGTGTGTGTGCACGATTTAAAGTAGAGAATGTTTTTGTCTCTTAGATGGAGAGCATCATTTGTTCCATTAACTTAAAAGACCATCTGTTCCCCACAGATCTTCCTTGGTACCTGTGCTATTCATTCATTCATTCATTCATATACACACACAACACACATGCACATTAACTCAGAAACACACTTGCTAGCATCTTTGGCTTTTACATTGTTTCAAACAACAGCTTGTCTATAACTACAAATACCACCCTGTCTTTACTGCTGAAAGGATATACTAATGAGGCTTGTTTTTTAGAACATGTTGCCAATTCTTTGGATTTTGCTCCTGCTTGTAGATTTGTCAAGCTTCTTCATGAAATATATTAATAATATTATAATTTTTATTGGAAATATATAGAACAATCTGGAGAATTGGCATCTATATGAGACACAGATTATATCTGTTTACTTGTCATCTTTTCTTCTTTAAACTAAAAATCAAACTTCGTAAAACCCAGCCATCTTTTGACACTTACTAGTAGGTAACTTAGATTTGGGAATGTTAATAGTATCTTTTTACTCATATTCTTGGGCCGCTTGTTACACGACTTTTTGTTTGTTAATCATCTATTTGGTTCAATTCCTATATTCCCTTATTTAATTCTAAAAAATACATTCTCTCATTTTTGAGGTATTTTATATAGACACATAGACCTCTCGCTACAAATGGTAGTATTCTTTCAACATTTCTAAACCACAAATCGATAATACACTTTAGTTCTGTTATTATACTACCTAGACCCTACATAAACTTTGGGGCTAAAGTAATATTGTTTGGGGCATCTGTATCTTTCCCTCCCTCCAAATGAAAGAATCATCATTAAGAATTATGTTGGCTGGTTAATTTGCCCAGATATTCACTGGGGCAGAAAACGGATCGACACTCCCTAATCCTTTCTTACTCTGTGGCACAAAGGAACAGCACATTTCTCAACCTTCCTTAGGGTTGTGAAGGGGTCCTATTATGGAATTCTGACCACTGGCATGTGGAAAAAAAATCAAGTACGTAACTTCCAAGAATAAATCATGACTTCCAGTCATAAATCAGCGTGCATTATCATCCCAAGTGCCGCTTCGTGTGGATAAGGCTGGAGACACCAGAGTGTCAGTGCCATAAGAGAGAACCTATGTCACTGCGTTTCAGTCCAGGTTCATCATTCAACAGTCTCTGAGGTCTACTGGAGTACTTATGGGAAAACATTTGTGGCAGGGAAAAGGAGAAGTTGAGAACAATGGAGTCTCCATGGAAGCTTCCACTAATGCTAAGCAGCACTGTAAGTGGGCTCACTGTTGGGTTTTCCCAGCCCTTACATCTGCATGTCAATCAATCAGGCTTTGGGTGCAGGCAACCCTGGAAACGGGCATGCTCTGGGGCCCAGCACTTCACTGGCTGAGGTGATCCCAAAAGAGAATGACGACCTAGAGCTTTGTAGCAGTAGCACTCACGGCCTCTGGGGGAATAGGCTCTTTATTCTTCAAGGTGACTCTAAGAGGTGGATCACATCACCTACCTGTTTCAAAGCAAAGTACACTCTGACAAGAGGGAATACCAAAGAACTAAATAATCATGTTCCACTCCAGAGATGCAGGAATTTATCCACGTCCATAGCTGGGGTTAATTAACCTACCTGGTATAACAGTTTAAGGAAGGTTCTTTCTATTCCCTCTTGGCTCAGAAGTTTTAAAATGATGAATGGTATTGAATAAAAAGTGTGTTCAGCTAATTTTAGGTGGTCTTTTCTTTAAATTAGCATGGGGAATTGATGTTCCAATGTCAAGCAACTCTTGCACCACTTGTTTGAACTCAAACTGACTACTGGGTATTATTTGTATACATAACTAGATGTGATAAATTTATATTATGTTTATGTAATATTAGTTTTATAGAATGGTATCATTAGTAGTTCTTATTTGCCTATACTCTGGATATTTTACAGGAGGCTCCAAGTATCTTTTAGTTAAAAACGGTGGGGGGGATGCCTATAATTTGGGGTTTGGTGCTTTCTTTCTGAAGGGGAAAAAACAAGACTATTCAACTTCTCTAATGACTGTAAGATATTTTGGTTATTTCATGTCGCCTTGAGGTGACACTGTCAAGATTTTCAAAATTTACAAGCAAGTGAGGAAGGGTGTGATGGCATGAGCAGTCAGAGTCTAAGCAGATCGATATGGGTATCTATCTGTAAGACGGAAAATGGTCGGGTATAAGGCGCCAAGTGCTGAGCAGAATGCAAATGGCACCCATACACGTGAGCAGTCAGGAGCCCATGCGGGATTAAGAAGAGCCTCCGTGTGGGGGTAGGTGGTCCACTGAGTTGTTTTAGAACCGGAGTAGAGAGGTCCTCTGTGAGCAGATGCAGGCCAGCCAAGTGCCAGGGCCCAAGCAGGGTGAGGAGGCAACTCCACAGACTGGATGGCTTTGTGCAGGTTTGAAAACAAGAGAAGAAAGCAAAGTCTGCAAGGAAGTCAAGTTTGCCATTGGGTGTCAGATTCCAAGTAGGGTGAAGATAACATTCACGTGTATGGGAGTCCAGCATGGGAAGTAAGAGACAAAGCAGAGTCAAGAAGGGGTCAATATACTGAGGAGTGTATCAGAGCCTCACTACAGGGAAGTGGGCATCCCCGTGTGACCAGCCAGATAAGGAGTGAGGAGGACAACTACATATGTGGGGGAAGAGTAGCAGTGGTAGCAGATTGGTTATATACAGGGGATTTTATCAGATACTGAATATATTAAAGTTAACAGGAGCCAGGATTCTCACTGGCAAAGAAATAATTTACAAAAACGAAAACGGAGAAAAATAGAAAGGTCCTATGGTTTTATATATACATATGTTGTATGCTTTATATATTTATGTGTGTACACATATACACATGTATACATCATGTATAAGATACATATTCACATATAAGATAAATATTTCATGTATATTCACATATATAATATCATGTATAGGACATACACCTTGGAGCAGTGACCCACACAAAAGCATCAAACTTTTGGCATCCATATCTTGGCTTCTCAAGACAAATCTCCATTAGAAGAAACCGAGGCTTAGGAAGAGGGATGATTCTATGCCTGGGGCAAAGAAATTACAACATGTATCTGAATATCCCGTTGTGTCAGGTAACAGGAAAGTGGTCCAAGAATGATGGGGCAAGACAAAAAAATACAAGTTATAGAGGCTTCTATTGGCCAAATTTGAGCTCAAGATAAATAATAATAGTGGACAGTAGGACATTTAATACAATAGGAAATCTGTCTCTATCCTTAAATAACTGAATAAACAAATAAGCAGGTATTTAAGTAATTTCAAAGTACCCTCCTCAGAAAATACATAGTAATTAGGGGCACCTGGGTGGCTCAGTGGGTTAAAGCCTCTGCCTTCGGCTCAGGTCATGATCTCAGGGTCCTGGGATCGAGCCCCGCGTCGGGCTCTATGCTCAGCGAGGAGCCTGCTTCCTCCTCCCTCCCTCTCTGCCTGTCTCTCTACCTACTTGTGATCTCTCTCTGTCAAATAAATAAATAAAATCTTTTAAAAAAAGAAAGAAAATACTTAGTAATTAAATAGAAGAGTAATTTTACAGTGCCTAGAAGATGACATTTCGCTCAAGAGAACAAAGTGAGCATTATCGGTAATAAGTCAAATCAAAATCGTCCCCTCTCCTATAGGAAATATTGAGAATAACATAGCATCACTTACTAATTTGAAGATAATTCTAAGGAAATGTCAGACAAACCCAAATTGAGGGCAATTCTACAAACTAACTGGCCTGTAAACCTCAAAAATGTAAAAATCATGAAAGTCACAGATGGAAGAACAATTTCAGACTGACAGAAAGAAGATATGAAAAATTACTATAATATCTCATTCTGAACCATACCGTTTGTTATAAAGAACATCACTGGGACAATTGGTCTATGAATGGGATTTGAAGTCGGTTTGTGGTCATCTAATAACATTAATGTTCTGACTTCAAAACAAGGTCATCCTTCACATCACTAAATGTTTTGGAGGGGTTAGGACATCAAGTTAAAAACCGATGCTTTCACAGTTCAGGATAAAATAAATTATTTGCTCTAGTAACATTTCCTCAAGTTTGAGATTACTTTAAAGTAATTATGCAAAAAGATCACTGTATCATTAGCAGATAGGCTGTGTGCCTGAAATGTAATACATAATCTAGAAATATTTATGATGTGATTTGATGAATAATTGAAAGAAAATGAAAAAGTGTTTTTGTTACAATGAATTGATATGCTTGGAAAACGAATAAACTGGAAGGTATGCACTGCACATTTGAAAAGAACGAAAAGAATCATATTCAACATATAACAATTAGGTTATAGCAAACTTGCCAAGAATGCACGAATTGGATATACTTAAAACTATTTCTACACAGAGCCTCTATTTTTGAGATTGCAAGAGCATTGAAAAGAAAAACATGATCAAAATAGCAGGCATCAATCATTGTTAATTAGCCTCTACCTCCAGTCATTTGTGGAAATTCATTAAAATCCAAGTGTTTCAAAATGGTTCCAGGAGCACCCGGCCTAGAGAGGAACTCATGTGCCTAAGGTGGCAACAGTGATCTTTTCCTACAATGCTGTGGTTCGCAATACTAGTAAGATTTCCTCTTTCTGTTGAGGCTAAGAGGCATCGCCAATTTTGTCAATTCCCCCAGAAGTTCCTGCGGTACCCATGCCTGCCAAAAGCAGTGTTTCAGTGGCTGGTGCTTGCTGATGCTTGCAACATATTGGCTAACAACTGGTATGGAGAGTGATTATGTCTGAGATGAGAATATTAACCCGTCACTGGCATAGTCACTAACATACCGATATCATTCTTCAGAAGACATGACTCACTTACTTTCTTCGGGACAATCAAAAACTGCTCTAACAACTTTTTGTTAACACGATCTGCTTATAACCAACCTGCTTCTTGTGTTAATTCAATTTGGGGTTATTTGTTTTCTGATCACTTGTACATAGTCAAGAATTTAAAAGGTTGGAAAGGAGCACAATCTAAGTTACAAATGAAACCCTTCCTTCTAATATGTCTCCTTGCTTTGAGCTCACTCTGCAGAACTTTTTTCTTTTCGGTGCAGTCTCTTCAAAAAATCTAACTGATAAGGCTACCTCTATCCACCCTTTCGATATGCACAGATAGGAGTGTGACTCGAGAATCACCCCAGTACACATGAATGCCCTTCGAGTTCATACACAAATGCTAACACATGCACAGTTTACTACCCGATGGCTCAGAAAAGTATACTAAACTCCATTCATCTGGATTGCATTGTTAATTCATTACTCTCATTTACATTATCAGAGGCATTGGTGGCTTTAGGTAAAACTTGTACCAAATTCCAAGGACATCTTGGGAATTCCATGAAACACATGGCCTCTTATTTCAAACTGTCTTCCAAAATCTCATTTTTTATATTACACTTACTGTAAACATATATACAGAAAGCATCATACCATGTGCTATTATATCAGATAATCATGAAGTGTACTTGTATATATACAGTCCACAAAGTTGTAGTCAAACCAAATTATCTATATTAAAAATTATGCACAGTGGACAAATTTTAATACTTGTAGTTAAAGCAATTTAATACCCCTTTAAAATTATTTCATTAGTTGGGAAAAATAAATTTAGCTCCATTATTTTAATGAAAATAAGCATCACATGTCTATATAAAATAATTTAAAATTGGACACTAAAATACACAAGTTTTAGTATCCTTCAATATATTGAGCTAATGTAGGTTTGGCAAATAAAGAATGGCTTTTACTACTTCAGTAAATAGCATGATCACGGAAGAAGTTTTATCTTTTGAGAAAGCAAGTTAGTAGTAATTAAACATGTACATTTGGTGAATAATACAGTTCCTTTTAAGAGAGGATCTTCATTTGTAACACTTGCATAGATGCTAATGTATAATTTAAATTCTTTGGGGATTTTCAAATAAGGCAGGATAAATAACACACCGATAAACACTCTCATCCTAAAATTAAAAAAAAAAACAAAAAAACCTCACACAACTTCATAAAGAGAAACCACTCCAAAGCAAGAGATTAACATAAAAAATGGGGAAAGAGAACAATGTTCATTTCAAGGTTTCCAAGAGAGCATAAGCAATAGCAGTTACTCGACAAGATGACAAGGGCATGACAACACTAATTATTTCTGTGACATCATTCTTTTTAAATGACAATTTCACTTTGTTAATCTTGTATTTTTTTTAAACATCCTGTCTCTTGTGGTTTACATTTTTATCAGATAGCTTATTTTTTATCTTAATGTACTAGATGGATTATAAATAATCTGCATGCATATATATTTTATCTTTTAAAATAAATAGTGTAATTTAGGGAGGGAAAATTTAAACATAATAAAAACATATTGAAATCAGGAAAATTAAGAATTTTTGCAAAAGAGCTTCTAAATTTTCTTCTGTATTATGCCACACCTAACTATGGGCTGCTTCTTGCGAGAGAGGTTAGATGAACATCCAGGAAACTCTTATCTGTTTCTTGACCATTTTCACTTAGTCCATTAAGGCATTTATACCCTCAACCATTTTTTTCC
Source organism: Potos flavus (assembly GCA_028534135.1). Classification (NCBI taxonomy): domain Eukaryota; kingdom Metazoa; phylum Chordata; class Mammalia; order Carnivora; family Procyonidae; genus Potos; species Potos flavus. Next base: position 84,318,134 of record CM052901.1, on the reverse strand, counting down.
CAAATTGATTTTATGCTCCATTAAATTATATATTAATAATCATGTAGTTAAGACGGTCTCATGCGTATTCTCTCTCTTTAAAGGTTAATATTTGCGTCAAGTAGATTTTGAATATTTAGGCATCTGTGTAAGAGTTGTTATGTTTCCTCTTATTCCCAGCTAATTGAGATAACATCCTTGTATTAAGATCTGAGATTTTCTCAGAATCTCTACATCCCTACTTGTAAATACAATAAAAATTGGAGGCTTGTGGAATATATCTTTGGTTGTTAAAGCTCTGCCTCGGACACCAGTTTGTCTGATTATAGCCTACAAAGAAATGCAAAGAATGAGACAAATACATTGGACTAGTTAATATCACAAGCTTCTCTGGCCAAAAGGTAAATAGCTGCAACAATGAGATCATTTAATTCCTGTCTTTTCAGACAATATGCTTTATAAACCCAACCATACCTCCTGCAACTGGGAATACTGTGGTGGAAGGGAAAATAAATTGGGGGTGGAAAAGGTCAGGTACAGCTTAAAAAATCATTTGAAACCTTTTTCTCTGACATTTAGTTGATCTGGCAACTAGCTTCAATGTACAATGGAGACTATCAATAAGATATCCTAATACCCTGTTTACCAAATGATCTCCATTTTTAACATACATGATTTTCAGAATCTAGAGTTTACGATGAGGGGCAAAGCCCTAATAGGGGTGTGGAGCAGGAGGGATCCCAATTTCTAATCACAAACTTCCTCCCTGGCCATTTTTCTACATGATTTTTACTGGGGCTAAAAGATGGTAAGAGGAAGCTACTCTTGGTATGTTATTATAACACTTCTGTGTAGGATGGCTTATTCTCTATGCTTAATAGTTATTCCCTGAAGAGCTTGGAACTGGAGAATATTCCAGTAAGCAAAATATTTCCCGAAAATAATCCCTTGCCCTTATTACAGTGTCACGTGACGATACACATTTGTCCCTCTGTACATAGGTTTCCTCCCCTAACTTGCCACCTGATTTCTTTTTGTCATGGTAAAATATACAATACATAAAATCTACCATTTCAACCATTTTTAAGTGTACAGCTCAGTGGCATTAAGTTCATTCAGAATGTCATACAATCATCACCAATATCCATTTCCAGAACCTTATCATGCCAAACAGAAACTCAGTAGCCATTAAACAATAATTCCCATTCACTCCAAATGTCAGCATGGGGCAACCATTTTCTTTCTGGCTCTATGAATGGGCCTATTCTACATAGCTCATATAAGTAGAATCATGCAATTATCTTTTTACGTTTAGCTTATTTAAGTTAGCATAATGTTTTTAACTTTCACGCACATGGTAGCAAATATTAGAATTTTATTCCTTTTAAAACATGAATAGTACATCATATACACAGATACAAATGTATGTGTATATATGTATGTGTATATATGTACATACACATATGTAAATACTATTTTGTATACAAATATACACATAGTCATATAAACACATATATATGTATACGCACATACACACATACATGCAGACATGCAAACACACCAAATATGGTTATTCATTCATCTGTTGATGGACATTTGTGGTGTTCCCACCCTCTGGCTACTTTGTATAGTGAACACGCACATACAAATATCTGTTTGAGTTCCTGCTTTCAATTATTTTAGGCATATACCTAGAAGTTTAATTGCTTGGTTGTATGGTAATTCTATATTAATCTTTATCAACAACTACCATCTTGCTTTTCCTAGTGGCTATATCATTTTACATTCCCATCAACAATGCACAAGAGTTCCAATTTCTCCACAACTTCAACATTTGTTAATTTTCATTTTTTTCTGATAGCCGCCTTAATATATATACACTGATATATACACAGTTTTTTAAAAGATCGTGTTTATTTGAGAGAGAAAGAGAGATCACAAGCAGAGGGGAGGGGTAGAGGGAGAAACAGACTCCCCACGAAGCAACACAATCTAATGAAACCTGAAAACAACAAGAACCTGTCTTTTTCTTAATCTTTTTTATTTTCTTTAAATATTTAATTTATGGGGCGCCTGGGTGGCTCAGTGGGTTAAAGCCTCTGCCTTCGGCTCAGGTCATGATCTCAGGGTCCTGGGATCGAGCCCCACATCGGGCTCTCTGCTCAGCAGGGAGCCTGCTTCCCCCCTCTCTCTCTGCCTGCCTCTCTGCCTACTTGTGATCTCTCTCTCTCTCTGCCAAATAAATAAATAAAATCTTTAAAAAATAAATAAATAAATAAATAAATAAATAAATAAATAATTTATTTATTAGAGAAAGAGCTAGAGCAAGAGAGAGCATGAGCAGGGGGAGTGACAGACAGAAGGGAGAAGTAGACTCCCCACTAAGCAGGAAGCCCGATGCGGGACTAATCCCAGGACCCTGGGATCACGACCTGAGCCGAAGGCAGACACTTAACTGACTGAGCTACCCAGGCACTCCTGTACACACAATTTTTAAGCTTTCTCAGAGTTTATAGGGTTTACAGAGTTCTTCTTTTTTTTAAGATTTTATTTATTTGAGAGAGAGCGAGCGAGCGCACAAGCAGGGGGTAAGGGGCAGACAGAGAAGGAGAAGCAGGCTCCCCACTGAGCAGGAAGCCCAATGCGGGGCTCTATCTCAGGACTGTGGGATCATGATCTGAGCCAAAGGCAGATGTTCAACCAGCTGAGGCACCTAGGCACCTCAGGGTTTTTAGAGTTTTTTTTTTTTTTTTTTTTTTTAAGATTTTATTTATTTATTTGACAGAGAGAAAGAGATTACAAGTAAGCAGAGGCAGGCAGAGGGAGAGGGGGAACCAGGCTCCCTGCTGAGCAGAGAGCCCGATGTAGGGCTTGATCCCAGGACCCTGAGATCATGACCTGAGCCGAAGGCAGAGGCTTAACCCACTGAGCCACCCAGGCGATCCCCGAGTTTTTAGAGTTCTAATGCAAAGGTATACAGTACTTCTGTTTTCTTCCTCATATTGCCTCATAAAACATCTACTATTTCTTGAATACCAAACTCTGCTAATATTTGTTAATTGAGCATTTCCTAATCTGGGGTCCTATTCCTTCTTAATACCTTGAGGATAGTGAAGAAACTCAAGATAATTATCAAACACTTATTTGAATGGGAAAATAACACTATCCCAACAGGCAGACGACAGAGAATTTAAGATCTATGAAGAAAATCATGGAGAGACAGCTAAGAAAGAAGTCTAGAAAAAAGGGGCACCTGGGTGGCTCAGTCATTAAGCGTTTGCCTTTGACTCAGGTCATGATCCCAGGGTCATATCCAGCTATCATTATGCCTTCATACCTAATATTTTAATAACTCAACACTACAGAAAGGACAAATGTGATATTAACTTTATGCTTGTTATTATAATAATAAAAATAGTTTAGGTTATTCTTTTGTCATTAGATTAATAATCTTCATTTTACTTTTATTTGTATCCCTATTCATTGTGCTGAAAACACAGCTGAAGCCAAAATACATGTTTTACAACTAGGCTAAAGAGGAAGTTCAAAGATTGGAGAAACGCTGTCCACATTGCCCCATGGTGGCAGGAAATGCAAGGGGTTAACATCAGTGAAAACCTTCAGATCTGGCAGGTTTCAGATTATCTTAATGGCAATTACTTCTACTTGCTGCTTCCCAGTGGCCCTCCCTAGAGTAGTAGCTGAAAGGAAAGGGAACCAGACACAATGTGGGACATTTGTTAACACACAAAAATCAGGTAACAGACTATAACCATGGAGTGCAACCAGCAGACTGTGTTCTCCCCAACTGTTCCCCCAACTGGGTTCTTCCTAGGAGTCACAAGATTAGCAATTGTGATTACAGCCTTCTCATGTATAAAGGTAAATTTAAAAGCATACTGTAAATGTTAGAGTTACATGCAAATATAAGATATTATCAGCGTATTTTAGGATATAATATGTAAGATATTCTTAGGAAAAAGACGAGGCTTTTTAAATGTTACTAAAGTGTACGTTATTATAAAGGGCAGAAATAATCATATTTTTGACCAAACTGACCAATCTGCTTCAAGATAAGTCTGCTGTTTTTAAAAGAATGGGGAGACTATATTTGAAAAAATAGATATAGAGCATTCACTGATTTAATGAGATTTTCTTTTTAGAAATGAAATTGTATGAAAACATATTAACTATGATCATATATTCTAATTATATTAATTTCTAATGTTAAAATGATATTGTACCTGATATTTAAATCACTTCTTTTTATGTATACAGTAATATCTATTCTGCTAAAAGTGAAAAAAAGCCCACTAGATTGATTAGGCATCCTCTCCCATGTCTACTTTAATTTTCCAGGTAATTTAAACTTAAAGTCAGTTTGGAAATAGTGTGTTGCCATAAAATGCTGATTGCAAGTGGATACTAGTGATTGTTTCTCCAACTCTCTTTTCCTGTGGGATAGGAAAAGGAAGCAATCGATTTCCTGTTGGCTTTGCTGCTTGGTAACAATTGGAAATAGTTTGGGAGCTAATGAAGTTACAGATGCTTTAAACTTGTCATTCTGAGCGTTCACTGAGGAGACTGAACAGAAGAGGGAATCTTGCATTTAGAGTGGTTAGTCTCTTGAAAAGTATATACATAAACACTTGATTAGTTAAGAGCCACCAATTGACCTTTTTTTGTACTACTTGAACTGTAGAAACATTAATTATAAAACTTCTGGAAAGAATCCATATTGTATATTTCATCTTCTCATCATATCTCAGGGAACTGTAATAATTAATTTAGATTAAGTGTCCAGAAAAATCCATAATATTACCCAAAGAATGGAAAATAGATCAGAGAAACAGAACTGTCAGGTAAGATCAGAAACATCTATATGTGAAAGATGAATATTTGATAAAGATGTCATCTTAAACTAGCAAGTAAGTTTGATACTCATTTAGAAAAAAGTAATGAACTAAAGATGGATATGTAACTTATACTGTTCATAAAAGTCAAGATGCATTAAAGACTTATAAAGAAAATAAATAAAGTGTAAGAAGGAAGACAATGCTAGGACCTTGAGCTAGGAATGGATTTTTTAACAGCAAAGAAAACAATTTTAAAAGGGAAATCATATAACCTTGACTAGGAATGGATTCTTTAACAGCAAAGAAAAAAATTTTAAAAGGGAAATCATATAACCTTGACTAGGAATGGATTCTTTAACAGCAAAGAAAAAAATTTTAAAAGGGAAATCATATAACCTTGACTACACTAAATTTGTTATTTGCATGGCAAAAGACAGTATAAAATTATAAATCAAGTGTAAGATCATAGGATTATATTTGCAAAATACTTCACACAGGATTAGTATCAATAATATGCAAAATATTACTATAAATCATAAAAAATAAAACAACCAAATAGAAAAACAGACAAAATTCACAAGAAGCAATTCATTAAAAGAACTTTAAAGAAAAGGGAAAACAATGATCTGTAACAGATTAAAAGATGTACAAGCAGTAAGGGAAATTCAAATTTAAAAAAAGATAATATACACCATTGCTTTTAACCCATCAGGGTAGTATAAAGTTACAAAATCTGAAAATAACATTATTGAGTTTGCAGAGGAGTAAGATCTCTCTTAAACTACTGCTCAGAGTGTAACTGGCACTTTGGTAAAATTATTAATCACAAAAACACATAGCTCATGACTTCGGAATTTCATGACTCTTTGCTTGTAAGGATAATAACTCAAACACACATGAAAAACATTTCTGTTTTTTAAAGATTTTTTTTATTTATTTGAGAGAGACAGAGATAGTGAGAGAGAGCACAAGGGAGGAGAGGGAGAAGCGGGCTCCCTGCTGAGCAGGGAGCCCATCATGGGGCTAGATCCCAGGACTCCCAGATCATGACCTGACCCGAAGCAGACACTCAACTGACTGAGCCACCCAAGTGCCCTACACTCCCACACTCCTTCTTTCCTTTCCTTCCTTCCTGCCTTCCCTCCTCTTTTCTTTCCTCTCTTTCTCTCCTTCTTTTCTTTCTTTCTCTCCTTCTTTCCTCCCTCCCTCTCCCTTCCCTCCCTCCCTTTCTCTTTTCTTTCTTTTCTTTTCCTTCCCTCCTTCCTATCTATTTAGTTATTTATTTTAGAGACAGAGCCAGAAAGGGAGGAGAAGGGGCAGAGGGAGAGAATCTTAAGCAGACATGGCATTGAGCATGGAGCCTGAGGCAGGGCTCAATCTCACGACTCTGAGATCATGACTGGAGCCAAAATCAAGAGTCGGTAGCTGGGGGTGCCTGGGTGGTTCAGTTAGTTAAGCATCTGTCTTTGGCTCAGGTTAGGATCTTGGGGTCCTGGGACTGAGCCCCGGATCAGGCTCCCTGCTTAGTAGGGACCCTGCCTCTCCCTCTCCCTCTGATGCTCTCCCTTCTTGTACTCTCTCACTCTATCAAATGAATAAATAAAATCTTTACCAAAAAAAAAAAAAAGAGTTGGTGGTTCAACCAACTGAGCCACCCAACCCAGGTACAACTACACGGAAAGCATTTCTAATTCACCTTTGTAACAACATAAAATGGAAGCAATGTATATGTCAATCAGTAGTGGAAGAACTAAAAAACTTGGTATATCCACACAATGGAATATTATGTGGCAGCTAAAAAGAAGGATGCATAACTCAGTAAATCTGAATATTTATCTCCTCAGGACACACCACTTACTTTAAAAAAGCAGGTCACATGACCCATGTATGTAAAACTCAAAGAAAACACCATAAAACACCAAACATATCTTTATGACATGTTTAATATGTTTTAATTTCATAAGAATATTTTATTTCTATATAAGTTATATAAAATGATGGCATATGAAATCAGTAAAATCATAGCTATGATTTTAGTGGTACAGATGGATAATAAGTAAGATAAATGAAAAAACATATGGTAAATCATATAATGATAAATGGTAAGGAAAAATGATAGATAATGCACAGAAGGATAACGGGAATTATGAGAGAGAAAATAAAAAAAAATTAAATTGCACTGCAGAAAAAGTATCACTGAGAAGGTAATATTATATAAAACTTTCTAGAAAATGAGATAGTGAGCCGTAAAGGTATGTGAGAGGAGAGCATTCCAAGCAGACAGTGCAAGGCCCTGAAATGACAGCATGGCTGACATGGTCAAAAAAGGACAAAGAAGCTAGCCTGGTGAAAGTGGAATGAGTGTGAGGTATATAAGGTCACAAAACTATATGACAGGGAAGGGGCACATATCAGAAAGATCCCTGATTATCACAGAAAAACCTCTTACTTTTTTTCTGAGGGAGATAAAACACATTGCAGAGTGTTAACTTCATGAGTGACATCATTTGACCTAAGTTTTAACATAATTGTCTAGAGCGCCCTCTTAAGAATACACTGAAGGGGAAAAGATACAAACTGGAGCAATGGTCAGATTATTGCAGAATACTGGCCACAGAGGTAATGGTGATTTATCGTAAGAATGGAGAAGGTGAAGCAACTATAATTTAAAGGCTGAATCTACATGATTCACTAACGGAGAGGAGGTGGAATGGGAAATAAAGTAAAAAGTCAAGTATGCTGTCCAGATTTTTGACTGGAGAAACTGGAAGGATGGAATTGCCAGTAACTACAACGAAAAAAAAAAAAAATGGAAAAGGAACATCTTTGTATAGGGGCTACAGGGTCAACATTATACATGTTAAGTTTGAAATGCCAGTCTAAGTATCACATATAAATGTCAAAAGTCCAGGCTAGAAACCTACATAGAGGAGTCCGTAGGAGAAAAATGACATTTTGAGCTCTGTTCCTGGATGAGGATCCAGGTTTTGGTGACAAACGGATGAATGTAGATAGAACAGAGGTCCAAGGACCGAGTCTGAGGGCAAGTGAATGCACAGAGGTCAGAATCATTACCTAGGAAAACATAACCTAGAAAATGATGAATTGAAGAGCCAGAAAGGAAAACAGAACAGGTATGTGTGAAGTCCTGGGAACTAAGTAGAGGATAGAGCATTTCTGGAATGAGAGTTAATCACTCTGGCAAAAGCTACTGATAGAGCAAGTAACATAAATAAGAACCTGCCACTGGATTTAACAATGGAAGTTTTTGGTGACCTTGATATAAGACGTTTCTATAAGTTGAAAAATGGGAGGCTCCAGAGAGACCGAAAAGGAGAAAAGGTGGAGACAGCAGTATTGAAAGCAAAATAAAACAAAACAAACAAAAACCAAAATACCAACAAACAAACAAAAACTTCGTGAATTTTGCTGTAGTAGAGGGAAGGAAGAAAATATGATTGAATCTGAAGCTAGAAGTGAGGTCAATTTAGGGAGAATGATACCCTGTTTTTATGCAGATGGAAAGGATTCAGCAGACAAAAACATTTTAGGAGATAAGATTCAGGAGAGAATTTGCTTGACAGGATAAGGGATATGGTTCATTCGTGGAGGATCTGGCCTTACCTGGGTACATGGACAATTCATAGATAATCTAGAGCATATAGACAAAGATAAAGGTAATTGGGCAGATGTGGTGGTGAAGAAAACTTGTGTTTTCTTCTGACTGCTTTATTTTTTCAGTCAAAGGGAGGGTATACAACATCATCAGCTGAGAGTGGTCACAGAAAAGGAGGTATTGAGAATGTAAAAAAAAAAAAAAAAAAAAAAAAAAAAAAAGAATTAGAAACTAGTACCCTAGGAGAGAATGGACTAGGGAAAAATAGTATGATTGTTAAAAAGCATTAGGATAACATAAAGTGAGTGACACTGAATTTAAGTGGGCCTAAATACCATGGTTTATGGTTTGCTGCAGCTGTAGTGAACTATGTGGATGCCATTAAGGACTAGGCAGATATCTGAGAAGGTATGACTGAGACAAGGGAAAGAGATTTAAGATCTGTGTAAGGGAGGAAGAATAATGATTGAACATGGAATTTAAATTGGGCTTAAAAAAAGGAAATGAAGACAAAAGGGACGTGAAAGACGGGAAAAAAGTGATAGAATCAATGAAGGTACAGTGATGGTTGAGTTGAGGGAGTAAGTTGAAAGATATCAAGTGGTAATTGAACACTGGAGGCTTGAACTGGAATTCTGAAGACAATGTACTTAACTGATAGTAACACATCAATGGCCATTAGTTTAAGTTATGATGGAAGAAAAAAATCACTGGACGAAATAAAGGGAAGGGACTGAAATTTGAGTAATGGAACAGTCATCAAAATGGATGTTGGAATCCACTGTCAGCTACATTTTTAACAGCAGTAGCATACCAGAACATGTCAATGAAGCAGGAGCTAACATATTAGTAAAATAATAGGCAAAAGCCTGAGGAGCTATGAATAGCTGCAAGAAGGAGTAATGGATACTATGAACTAATGACATAAAATTCAAATATTGTGGTACTTTAAGAAGAGAGAAGGAGAATAGTCTAGAAGCAATAATGAAGAGAAACACCACCTGTAGATAAAAAGGTAAGAGTACAAAAGTATAGGAAGAATACAGTGACCAATTACGAGGGTGAAATAAAGAGTATCAAGAGATCACTGTTGATTTTCCCAAAGTAGAAAATCGCTGATTTGCTAAGGGGAATAAAAATTCGTGGGTTCTTGCCAGGACCCTGCAGAATTCTAGGTTTCTAATAGACTCCTGCTTCTGTAGACATGCAATCCTCTAGGGAAGAGTTAATACAAGTGTGTAGGTTCTTTATTGACTTGCTGGTTGACATTCAGATAACGAAAAATTAAAATGGTATATAGTCTGAGAGTACAAAAATAAATGCATAAAAGTAGAAGGCAAACATTAAGCCATTAAATGAATGGACATTATAGGGTTTAATGTGTATTATTCACATATGAACGGGGACAAGTGTTCTTGAATCTGGAGAAGTACAAAGCTTTATAGGAAAAAAAAGTATAGTTGTGTACCATATTTCGATGCAATAGCATCAATGTTTAACTTTACTAAACATCATGTAATGTAAAGTCCTTCTAATTCTAGACCTGTATTTTCAAGCAATATTTGAAATAGTAAAACCTGGAATGCAAGGGCATTCAAAGATTAATTTAAACTTTGTAATACTGGTATTTTAGTTATAGTCCAGGGAACAAAGACATAGCCATTACAGCTCCAAATTAGAGAAGATGAGGATAGGGTCCTGACATTGCTGACCACTCACCTACTCATTCCTTTCTAACTTTAACCTTCCTATCTTTTTCAAGGCATGCGCTCAGGATAATTTGTTCTTTGGGACCAGTTCCGAATCTGGGAAGGAATTCTGATGTAATAAGAATAATTTCCACTCAAAAATTATGAAAATTTATCTTTTTTTTCTTTAGTAGCTACAAAACCCAGTGTATTTCTTGCAGTTTGTATGTAAGGACTGTTATTCAGATCTAGTTTGTAGATTCTGCCCATTAATCCAGCATTTCTATTTTTACCTTTGCTACAAGACAATGTGGTTGAGTTCCAGATCATTGGTCTTTATTCTCCTAGCTTAATGTCTCTAGGTTCTGCTACTCCATCTTTTAGATGCTGTATTTAATGATCCTAACCAGTTTTTCTTCATTACTCTAGTAATATTTTTTATTTGCCCCCTGATCCTTGTAGTATATAATACTTCTGGGAAACACTGTATCTGTCTCCTCTTTTCTCTTTCTACAAATTTAACTCAACTCATACCCTCTAACCCTCAGTGACTGGTGAACTCTGTTGTCTTACTAGTCAAGTTTCCAAATAATATGATACAACAAAATTTTCTATGGTTTTCAAAGATACATTGGTATTTCCCAAATACGCACATACAGAATTTAGTTTTACTAAATGAACTTATTTAATCTAATAAATTTAAATTATTTATTAATATATTGACCATCACACCAAACAAAGAATTTCATATGGATAATTTCTGGCGTGAAATCAGCAAGAGGAACAGTGTCCCTGATAATGACATTGATTATTTGTATAACTGAAAAAAACCCTCATTGCATGCTCCTTTTATGCTTCTAGGAATATAATTTGCATGCTTTAAAGCAGATGTATATGCCAGAGGTTCATTTCCAAAGGTATTTCTTATTGTGTTTCAAGTTATGCCTAGTAGAGTCTCATACAATTTTGATTGGAAAGCACACTGAAGTGGATACACCGCAAATATATGGGGAAAATGCAACACAATGTAAAAAATAGGTAAAGTTGATACAAGAAAAATCAGAAGTTTTAGAGGAGAAAATCACTTCCCCTAAATTGAATGTGGAAAAAAAATAACTCCTCAATTTTATTTCTACCATATACAACAATCTGCTTTGAATTGAATCTATTTCTACCCCATGACTCTGATTTGTTCTCCCTTTCACCTTTTCCTGCCTCTTTTCTAACTTCCATGACCTATGTGAGGATTTTTATAGAACTAATCAAAAACAATAATTCTGGAAAACAAATTCTTCTCTACACAGAAGAGGTATACATATAAATACCCACATGCATATTTATCAATAAATTATCTTTAGCAGCATCTCTGCTCACTCTTAGAAGGGCAACATTAGTCAGTAAGCAGATCCATTGTTACTGACTAGCCCAGATGTATCTAGTGCAGACTCTAAAGATATTCCCATTCACCAGGTTCACTGTACTTAAATAACTACTCATGTTCAAAACAGCACTCTGACTTCTATAGTCTTCATTACTCTTTTAGTCTAATTATTTCCCTGATCATTCAGAGGTTCTAATTACTACAAGATCCATAAGAATGACTACAACTCCATTGTATTTCAGTATCTATCCATTCTTCTTTAAGATGATATCACATGTTCCACACCTGGTAACTAATATTCCAAAGGGACTCAAGAAAGACAAGGCAAAATTCGCAGAAGGGAAATTAAAATGAGAAAAGCTTGGAAGAAAATTTACCTTGATATACCAGGATGCCAAATTTACTAGGTGGTGAATCTACTAAAACGAAACAAGGTGAAAATTGTTACAATCATGTTGAGGCTGTCCTGAAACGTGAGGCCAACTCTGCTCAATATTCACAGCAACCAATAACCTCATGAAGTCAGAGGGGACACCCTCCGGCAACACCCTCCGCCATCACCGCAGTCACTGCTGCCACCACCGGCACCAAACACACACACACACTCTCTCTCTCTCTCTCTCTCTCTCCCCCCCCCCTCTCTCTCTAACAGGCACATACCTACTCAAATTCTTATTCTTTGACTCATGGTTCCAAACCAGGCTCATATAAACCTATCCAATATAAACTTTACACCTTTTCCACTTTTATCCACCTCACAAATGGAATGGGCATTCTCTTATCAAAGTGGAAGACACAATACATCCTCAGTGCTTCTGCTATTTCCTGGGAAAATTCACCACTTTTTTCATTTAGAAAACTCGAAATCATACATTTAATGAGTTCTTACATAACCCTATCATGTTTCTTCCACTAGAAACACCCAGCATACCTTTTCTTTCTAATATTTAATGCTATAGTCACTCACACTTTTTTCTAATATCATTGTTGCGACTTCTTTTCACTTTTCCGCCCTGGAACCCATTTAAATGGCAGAATTAGTCTTTTTTTTTTTTTTAATTTTCTGGCTTTCAGGTCAAACTCTGTAAGCAAGTCAAACACATATAATCACTAGGCTAGCATTGTGAATATAGTGAAATATTTCTTCCAGAGGGCTGATTTTAATTATGATTCTACTTAAAGGATATCCGTAACATGGTAAAATTTACATCCACTATTCTTCTCTAAAATAATAGGGACTTCATGGTTTTTTTGTTTGTTTGTTTAACTCTGCTATATTATTTCCTTTGAAAGATGTGTTAAAAATATTCAAATGCTACTGATAACCCCTACCAAAAAAATTTTATTACTTTGTTGAAAATTACTATTAATATTTAATCCATGGCAGATGTGTTACTATGATTATGACTAAATCTCACTTTTAAAAATTCATAATTTCCAGTCACCAGGCACACAAGAACAAACTGTGACATATGCATTCTTTAAGATAGGCTTATCAAACATTGAATCAAAACCTTCCCTCCTACTCCTGAATTAAATGAATTTGATACTATGAGAGATCTTAAATAACAGATTTCAACTAAAGCTAAAATGTCAGTTTTCTGTGTATGATCATTTGCAAGTCATATTATTGAAAGCAGTACTTATTTTAAAAGCAACGCCATCTTCAAATTTGCCACCTCTTGTTATCAAAACAGAGATTTTTACCATGTATAATAGCAATTTTGATAAAAGTTAATTGATATAGAGCTAAAAAAAAAATCTTCTAAGCACCCCTCCAACTCATTTAGTTAACCCCCACAATCCTGTGTGTAAATAATACTGTTATTTCCATTATACAGACAAGGAAACTAAGACTATAATTAAAGTACTCAAAATCACCCAGGTGACGACACAGGGCGTAAATATAAAATGCTTTCTCCTGTATAGTATCTATATACAAGCTTCTATGTACTTTACAGGCAACAGACGAGATTGAGGTCATAAGGAAACAGAGACGCCTAAATACTGAGTAACCAACTATCTTGGTTTGCCCAAGACTGTGTACTTTCCTGGCATGTGCAACTTTCAGTACTAAAACCAGGCAGGTCCTGAGCACAGTGGGATAAAGTGGTCGCCCTAAAATAATCTAATAAATATGAAGTTGTAAAAACAATGCTTGACTCATAGTAAGTAGTACATTTTATTGATTAATAAGCAATCTGGAAAACAAATCTCAAAACTATAAAGCAACATTTTTTAGCTCACACTTCTGTGGATCAGTAACTTAGGTTGAGCTCAGCTAGACATCTCTGCTGGTCTTATTGGGGTTCACTCATATGACTGGAGTTACCTGGACTTACTCATATGTTTGGTGTGAAGTGCTGGCTATTTATGCTGGCTGTTGCCTGGAATGACAGGGGTGACGGAGAACATATATCCAGTAATCTGGCTTGAGCCAATTCATACGTCAACAGTCACTGGACTCCCCAAAGTAACAACAGTGCTATCAATACTTTCTCACAGTTCTCTCATGACCCCTCAGTCAATTCATTCTCTAGTCCCAAAAGACTTTTTCTCAACTTCTTATTTCTCCTTAAATATTACTCCTTGGGGTGCCTGGGTGGCTCAGTGGGTTAAGCCTCTGCCTTCGGCTCAGGTCATGATCTCAGGGTCCTGGGATCGAGCCCCGCATCGGGCTCTCTGCTCAGCAGGGAGCCTGCTTCCTCCTCTCCACCTGCCTCTCTGCCTACTTATGATCTCTCTTTCCCTGTCAAATAAACAAATAAAATCTTAAGTAAGTAAGTAAGTAAATAAATAAATATCACTCCTTGTTTTAGCTCTCAGGTGATGACCTTGTTACTAAACTATCTGAGAAAAACAGAAGCGACCAAAATATTTTCATTCTTCTCCTATCAAACTGCTCACTGTCATTGCCCTTAATATTGGTGGAAAGAATAGACTGTCTCTGCATCCAATGACAACCCCTTTTCTTGCTGTATTGAATGCACTCACCCTTCCCAACTTAAAAAACCTTGCTCAAGCCATGGATTGGAAAACTCAACTATCATTACAATTGTGATTCTCCCCCAAATCTATCTATAGATTTAACACAATCCTTATCAAAATCCTTGCAGGAATCTTTTTGCATAGAAATTGACAAGCTGATACTAAAATTTATATTAAAATGCTAAGATTCCACAATAACTGAAAAAATGTTAAGAAGAACAGGGATGCCCGGGTAGCTCAGTCAGTTAAGCATCCAGTTCTTGGTTTTGGCTCAGGTCATGATCTCAGGGTCATGAGATCAAGCCCAACATCTGGCTCTACACTCGGCATGGGGTCCGCTTGAGATTGCCTCTCCCTCTCCTTTTGCCCCTCCACCCTCTCACTCTCTCTTAAAATAAATAAATGATTAAAAAAAACAAGTTAGAAGGCTTACACTTCCCTGTTTCAAACTTACCATAAAGCCACAGTAATTGAGGCAATGTGGTATTGGTCTAAGGCATATAGGTCAGATTCATGGCCAACTGATTACTGCCAATAATTTGATAATAATTGACAATGAATTCAATTGAGAGAAGATTATCTATTCAACAACCTTTTTATAAGACAACTAGATATCTTATTGCATAAGATCAATTTAGACTCTATATCATATACAAAAATTAACTCAAAATGGATCATAGATCTAAATATAAGAGCCAAAAGTACAAAGCTTCTAAAGAACATAGGAAAAAATCTTTATGAAATTGAGTTAGGTAAAGAGTTCTTAGATATGATACCAAAAACAAAATCAATAAAATTTTGAAAAATGATAAATTGGACTTTTGTGCTTCAACCACACCATTAAGAAAACTGAAAGTTTTGGCCAGGATGTGGAGAAGCTAAAACCCTGAAACATAGCTGGTTAGCACTTAAAATGGTGCAGCCACTTTGGAAAGTAGTTTGGTAGTTCTTAAAAAGTTTATCATAAGTTTACCATGCAACCCAATAATTCTACTCCTAGTTTCTACCAAAGAGAAACGAAAACACATTGAAGACTTGCATACAAATGTTCATAGCAGCTTTATTCATAATGACTCCAAAGTGGAAACAATCCACATATCCATAAATTGTTGACTGATAAACAAAATGTGGTATTTCATGTAACACTCCTATGATATCAGTCAAAAGAAACAGACCACTGATGCATACTACTACATGGAAGAACCTTAAAAACATGCTAAGTGAAAGCAGCAAGATTCAAAAGGCATGTCCAGAAAAGGCAAATGTATTCACAGAGAAAGTAGATTAGACTGGAGATTAGAATGGATATTGATTACAAATGCACATAAGGGATCTTTCCAGAGTGATGATAAGGTCTAAACCTGGATTATGGTAATGGTATTATAAATAAATTTATTAAAAAATCATTGAGCTGTACACTTACAATGGGTGAATTTTACATTATGTAAATTATACCTCAATGAAACTATTAACAAAAAGGATTTGTCAACCATAGAGAAGTTGGGAGTAGCAAAGGGGACAAATGAGGAGATTGAAAAGACAAGAAAGAGGGGAGGAACCCGGGATGATAGCTGGATTTTGAAGCCAAAGCATAAAATATGGCCAGTGGAAAAATCCCACGGGCAAATATGGCCAAGAAACTTTAAGAATGTTAAATCACGTTCCATTTCCAAATTCGCTAATGTGGTATGAAAATACAGATAGTGCAGCATCAACTCTTCTGCTCCTTACATCAATGCATCCTTTATTTTTTAACTAGCCACATCTTTCCCTTTACTCATGGGTAATGATCCTTCATTCATTCTCTGTAACTGAGCATAGGAAATAATGCCACTATGATGTACTTTGGGGGGGGGGGGAAGATGCAAGATGCACAAATTTATTCAAATCTCTTCTACTAAGAGGTAAGAATTTTGTAGTCTGGCTCTGTAAAATTCAGATGATTGTTCCAATTTCCCAACTCGACTTAGGAAGAACCTCCATCTTGTGTCTTCCTGTTTTTTTTTTTTTAAAGATTTTATTTATTTATTTGAGAGAGAGAGAGAGATAGCAAAAGAAATAGCGTGAGAGAGCAGGGAGGAGAGGGAGAAGCAGGTTCCCGCTGAGCAAGAAGCCTGATGCAGGACTTGATTCCAGGACCCTGGGATCATGACCAGAGCCCAAGGCAGATGTTTAAACAACTGAGCCACCCAGGCGCTCAGCTTCCTACTTTCTAGGGGAAGTAGTTCTTGACCTCTCTGTCATGTTCCTGAAATACACAAGAACTAATACAAATGTGATCAACTTTCTGACTAGAGGGGTCATGAGATACTATGGCAAGAGAACCCATGGATTTGCTCTTGGATCCATCACTGTTAGACCAGTTTCTGTCTTTATTTGCTCAGATTCATGTTATTACTGAGTATACTTACAGACTGCACTGGAAGTACACTGTGCTTTGTCTAACATAATATTAGTAAAACAATTCAGTGTGATTCTCCCAAAAGAGATGAATTTCTTATCTTCTAATATAGTGTTGACACAATGGTGTAATACCACATACTGAAGGTTCACATAGGCCTACATATAAACCTCAGCTTTATTATTGGTTTGCTCTTTATCTTTGGAGTAGTACCTTAATCTTGTTTAAGCTCATTTTACCCATATGCAAAAATGGGGATAATTACATTTTATTCATAATGAGTTACTATAAGGCTCAAATTAAAAGATATATCACAGTGCATTGCATATAGTGGACAAATGGATTTACAGAGATCAATTTATTATCTGTTATTGCTCCACATTTTTCTTATTGGCATAGTCAACATGTGATTTAAAATTCAGCTCGCCTCCTTAGGGATATTCTGTTCAGCAGCCCTTTATTCAAGTGAAAAATGGAAATTATGCATCTATCCATCCACCCATCTATCCCTACGTATTAACTGACTCTCTAAATATAATTTTAAAAGTGATGTTTAATATACTTAAAATATGAATATTTCCAATGTTACAATGTAGCGATTGCATTGAGATAGAGAGATTCCTCATATGAGATGTTACGATCAAGTAATAAGATAGATTTCAAATAATAACACAGACATCTGCAAACAGTTTGGGAATTGATCTTATTTTAGAGACATGGTTTGTATAACGGAGTGATAATTTGGCTACTCAAAGTCTTACTGGGGAACGATAAAGTAATTCTAATGTATTTTTTATAGTCGAAATATATAAAATTCTACATTCATAGATGCCTCAAGGGATTTGGGTGATAAAATTATATCAAGCTATATTTCATAAACCAAGGCATTATCTATTTAGGATTTTTTTTTAACAATTATCTATTCCATACCAAGGAATCTTTAGGGAATGAGTCTGTTTAAAAATTTTACATGTTGTAGAAATAAGCTGGCAAGTTTGTTTTTTGCCTTCAGACTCATTCATGGGCTCTATTTTGCAAGTAGTCTACAATTCACATATTTTCTCCTCAGCTCTCTCTATCCCCAAGTTCTCTGTTCTTGGATTTCCAGAAAATTTTGGTGGCTACCCGATAGTCTATTCTCTCATATTAGGCTGGGCATTCCAGAAGCAGACCCTGAGGCAAGTACTCACTTAAAAATGATTTGCTAGAAAAGTGTTAGGAGAGTAGGGAAGAAAGGCTGGAATGCGGAGGGGTCTAAGCAAGGGCGTAATATAAAGCAAAGCCCCAAAGAAGATAGTTTGTCTAAATCCCACAGAGTAGCTTTACGGACAATGTTGATCACATATAAGAGTTGTATTCATCATGGCACAAGGGAGCTGGAGCATTGCTATACCTTACGTCCCTTATTGGTTAAACATCTCCTGATAGGGAAGGAAGAAGGGGACAGGAATTCCAAGGCACTTCTGCCTTTTCATGCAGCCAAGCAGAGCAGGTTTGGCAGCTTGAGGACAGTCCTCAAAGCAAAGAGATACATGTGCTGCTTACTGGGACTGGAAGCATCTAAGCACTTGGTAAAGAAAACATAAATGATAAAACCATCATAGGGCATATGTGTGAAGCAGTGGCAACACGTGCTACACATCAATTCGCTCCTTAAAAAAATTCTGATTTTTTTGGAGAGTGCTACTGTACATAGCCACAGCATGAAAGGTCCACATTTGTGGCAATTCTGTTTCCTTAGCCTTTGCCCGATCTAAGTGTGAACATATGCCACTTATCAGGTAAATGGAAAATCTAATTTAGTTCTCTGGGAATGCTGTTTCTCCTTGAAAAAGTATGATCTTTCCTCCTTTGTTTTCTGCTTTAGATGTTGCCACTGGAGACTATAACACTTGGAACTATTGTAGTCATCACATTTCTGTAAGTGAAGGACTATGGGTACCAGAAGACACTGCAGAACCACAGACTCAACCCAGAGACTGCCAATCTCTGGACTTCTGGTCAAATAAACAATAGACACCATTTTGACTTGTCAGAGGTGTTCAATCGGGAGTGTATATACCTCTAGCTCAGGCAAAGATTTTCCCTACAATAGAAAGCATGGATTGTACAAAGATAGCGATTTTCAGGTCTTCAATATCCATACCCTTACCTAAAATGAATCTTCCTACAGAGGGCACAAACATGATAGAAGTGCTGGTTCTTCTTTTCCTCCCACCCCATCCTCCTTCACAACATCCTTCAGCACTTGTAAGAGACAGAAAACCTCCACTCTATCCCTAAACACTGACCAAGATGGTAAAACCCTCCAGGATACAAAACAAAGGACAATTTGCTATAATATAATTATACTGGTTTTATGGAAAAGAATGATTCTAATTACTTAGCAAATCATTTTTTGAGGCAAGTGGTTTCTACTTCCTTGATTTCCAAGGAATTGAGGGGAAATCTAATCAAGTTGTCAGCGAATAGATGATTAAAATACTAACTTTTGGTTATTTTTGCATGTAACTTGGGAGTTCAGAGAGGTGAATCACTAAAGCTAAACTTATTCCCCTTCTTCTTCTGAACAAGGTTTATCAACGTTCTGTATTAACAAATTTAAAAATGAGGATAAGGTCTATATTCGAACTGGGCTCATCCTGGCAATAAGTAATATCCACTCAGGAACAAATCAATTATGAAAAAGAAAAGAAAATCTCCATTCATCTCATTAAGAGATAAAAATTTCAATGAATTATTTTTGTTTAATAATTACTTCTCAAAATTCGGTCATGTTTACATTCTTTTGATCACTTGTGTATTAATTAATATCATGATAATTCCTTCACAAAATTAGAGTTTTATATTATAGCAAATTAAAAAACATACTACTTCAAAATATAAACATATTAGTCACTGGAATATGATAGAGTAATAAATGAACTATGAGCAGAAAGTAGATTACATTACAATGAATTCTGAGGAAGAAACGAAATGGAAATGCTTATTCGACTTAAAAAAGGAATGAGGTAACATTTCCAACTATTAAGAACTATTCCTTTATGGGGCACCTGGGTGGCTCAGTGGGTTAAAGCCTCTGCCTTCGGCTTAGGTCATGATCTCAGGGTCCTGGGACCGAGCCCCGCACCAGGCTCTCTGCTCAGCGGGGAGCCTGCTTCTCCCTCTCTCTCTGCCTGCCTCCCTACCTACTTGTGATCTCTCTCTCTCTCTCTCTCTGTCAAATAAATAAATAAAATCTTAAAAAAAAAAAAAAGAGAGAACTATTCCTTTATGTTTAAGCAGATGATAATGGATATCAAGATAATAAACTATATTCATAGGAAATACCTAAAATATAATACAGCAATTTCACTTTCAAATATCACTATTTGCTATTCACTATAAATTGCTTGTTCTGAAATTATTGTAATGT
This sequence comes from Potos flavus, assembly GCA_028534135.1. NCBI lineage: Eukaryota > Metazoa > Chordata > Mammalia > Carnivora > Procyonidae > Potos > Potos flavus. The sequence goes on along the minus strand of CM052901.1, from coordinate 84,297,810 downwards.
TGCAACTTGAACATAACTTAAAAAGAAATGTGAGAGGGAATGCATCATTTACAAAATACTTTTCTGGGGTGTGAGAGCAAGTATTTTTAAACCAATTAGTTTAAGATAAAGACAAATACTGCATGTTCTCACTTATTTGTGGAATCTTAAAAGCCAACGTCATATACATTACAATAGTGGTTGCCAGGGTGCTGGGAGAAGGAAATGGGATGTTCCTTCAAGGGTATAAACTCCCAGGTATAAGATAAATAAGATCTGGCAATCTAAGGTATACTATGGTGACTGTAATTAATTAACAAGACTGTATTACATACAGTTGACCCTTGAACAATGTGGGTTTGAACTGACAGGTCCATGTGGATTTTTACCAGCACAATAGGAGGAATGCATTTCCTTTTCCTTATGATTTTCTCAGTAACATTTTCTTTTTTTCTACCTAACTTATTATAAGAATCTAATATCCAACCCTGATCCTGTACCAAGCATACCAATTTAAAGACAAAATATATTCTACAAATAAAATGAAATGTATAGTCTAGGAAGTTTCTAAAAGAGGATGGTACCCTGAATCTGGGTCCTTTTTATTATAACTGGGAGGTAGGAATGGGACACTGAACTTGAGAAACCCTCAGTGAAGACTAAATAAACTAAGTACAGCACACATCTGTGTTGGAGATCAATCACTGCATCAGGCATGACCGAGAATGATTTTTTTGCCATCTTTTCTCATGGCCAGAAACAAGCTACAATCCTGGTCTTATGGAGACAGCATCTCAGTTGGAAAGACAAACAATATACAAACAAATGAACACATGATAGTCAAGTCCTGATTAGGGGAGGCCCTGAAGATAAAGTAAAGCATGGTAAGGAAACAGAGACTATAGTGAAAATCAGGAGGTCAAGAAAAGCCTCCTTCTGAAAGATACATATGAAGAGTGAACTGAGTAAAATCAAAGAGTGAATCGTGGACTTGGTGGAAGGAGATCATCCAGAAAGACAGAGCAAATAAAATTTTTTTTTCATTTACTTTCTAATTTTTTTAAATGGAATCTTAAAAGATTTCAATTCTTATTATTTTATCAAATGTTAAGATCTGACTTTTAATGCCTTATCAATTTTGATTTACCCATATGTATTCCATGCTATTTCGGCCACACTATCTCTTTAAGTATTTGTAGTTAGGAACACAATCATACCTCCTTATCTCTTTCTTACCTTTAATTGGTGTATATGCACTATAAATACATTAGTCTTCGTTCTCTCATCCAATACCCCCAATACCTTACTGAAATCAGCTTTTATTTTTAGTCGCAGATTGTAAAAGAAACAAACAAAATGACTGTATTATGAAACATCAAAGATCTCAAAACAAGAACTTTGTCTTTGAAAGTATACTATAATCTTGAGTGAAGGGACTTATATATAACTTTAATGTTATCACTTTGCATTGTTCTATTGTTTCTCTGTCCAATCTCCACCCAACGTGCCATTCCCCCCATCTTGGAAGTGTGAATCTTCCTGAGAGCATTAACCATTGAATTTGGGCTTTCCAAGTGCTTACAACCTCGATAACTGGAACAAGTTTCAGAATGATTTCCATAAGAAAATACAAAATGATACTCAGCAACAATAAATGAAGGTGAATTGGAACAGAGAACTCAGGTAATATGCGGTTATCTTCGTAAATGTTTCCCTTCCTCTCTCCTATGTCTTATTTCTCTTCCAACCCGTTCACACTATTGCTGGTTTTGTTGTTGGAAGAGCTGGCAGATCTTAAGCTTTCTTTCTGTTAAGTTTTGGATTTTGATTTATCTACCAGGAAGATACCAGAGCAACTGTCAGGAGGCACAAGGAATGAGCAGTTTTGTGCATAGGCTGCAAGACACAAGGCCCTGTGTACTTAATGTCTCATGCCTTGAAGCCTGGGTCTCAGTGAAGGGCATGTTGGGTGAAAGGGACATGAAAGGAAGCAAAATGGTATGATAATGCTGTTATTCTAAAGTACAATATAATACCAAGATTCCTCTATATGGGTTGAAAAATGGAAGTAAATTTTAGGGCTGGTTTGACATATATGCTTAAGTCCTAAAGTTTGTTTATATGTGAAATTCTCAATTCAGTTCCCTAAGAAAATACAGAAATACACATTTTTTCTAGTTGATAACAAAAAGTTATTTTATCATATTTTCTAATAGTTTTTTTGGTAGGTTTTTTTTGGGGGGAGCGGCGTGTTGTGTGTGTGACATGCTATTTCATAAATGTTCTTAATTTTAAAAAATAGTCAAAATTGAAAAATGCAATCACTTCAAAACATCACTGTTAAACTCCTATAACCATAATTCACTACTTCAAATTAATTTCAACACCTACTGCAAGGGCCAAAAGTCAAAGCGCTGACATTAGATGCTGGTGGGGATGTGGAGCAACAGTAATGCAAAATGGTATGGCCACTCTGGAAGCTAAACATAGCCTTAACATACGATCCTGTCATCATTGTCCTTGGCAGTTAGGTAAAAGAGTTGAAAACTCATGGCCACAGAAAATGCTGTAGATAAGTGTTCATAACAACATTATTCATAAATGTCAAACAATGGAAGAGAAGTATCCTTCAGTAGATGAATGGATAAGTAAAATGTGGTACATTCTTATACTAAAATTTTATTTAGTGATAAAAAGCAATGAGCTATCAAAAAAGGAAAAAAGAAAAAATGGGGCACCTGGCTGGTTCAGTCAGTAAAGCATTTGACTCTTGATCTTGGGGTTGTGAGCTTAAGACCCATGTTGAGGGTAGAGCTTACTTAAAAAGAAAAAAAAAAAAAAAATCAAACGACGAACTGTTAAGCCATGAAAAGAAATGGAGGAACCTCAAATGCATATTGCTAAGGAAAGAATCCAGTCTAAAAAAGGCTGTATACTGTATAATTCCAGCTATGACATTCTAGAAATAGCAAAAATGTAAAGATGGTAGTATAAGAAAGATGAAGAGGGACTCATCTCAAAACATGTTTGTGAACATAATTTTTCCACATTTACCTCATTCTTTATAATAAATGCATATCAACATTTACTGTGAACCAATATGAATCCAGAAAGTTCCTTACTGATGCACATTTATCTTGCTTCAAATTATAAATGAATGCAAATTATAACGTAATGTATATTTTTGTGTATTTATATAAATATCCCCATAGGACAGATTATTAGATATATGATTATAGGCCCAGCCCAGCAGTATTACAAAATCTTGGTAGATCTTGCCAACTGACTTCCCAAAATGTTTCAGCAGTGTTCACTTCAATCAATATGACATGAGAGAGCTAGAGAGTCTCTGTTTCTTTACATCATTTGAAATGATCACATTTTTTTTTAAGATCTCACTATTATTTTTTTAAGTAGTCGCCATACGAATGCGGGGCTGGAACTTACAACCCAGAGATCAAGAGTCTCATGCTCTAGCGACTGAGACAGGTGCCTCAATCACACTTTTAAATCTATGGTGATCTGAGTGTCAAAATAATCTCATTTCTGCTTTAACTTGTATTTTACTGACTTCTAATAAGGGTGAGCCCTAGTGAAATATTTATTGGCTATTTGCATTTGTCACTTCACAATTTGCTATGTATTGCCTTTTCCTTATTGATTTAAAGAAGTTTTAAAGCTTTTATGGATAGTGACCATATGTTTGTAATATATGTGAAAAGTATTTTCTCCCAATTATTTTCTTGCCCTTTAACTTCATTAATCTTATCTTTTTTTTTGTGCATTGTTATTTATATTATTTTCACGAAGGGAAATCTGTTTAACTTCATGAAATCTTTCTTCTTTTCTTCCTTCCTTCTATTTCTGGGTTCTAATTTTCAGAAGGCCAGCTATTTATACAATGTTATAAAAATATGTCTCTTCCATAACTTTTATAATACTTATTGATTTGTTTAAACTGAGTTCAACAATTTTTCTTCCAACATCATTAATCTATATTTACTGAAACATTTCCCTATTTGTTTGAAATGTGTCTTTATCATACATTGAATTCTTATCTATACTTGAGTCTTCTTTGTGGATTCTATCTTGTGCTATATCAAATTTTGCTTCTTCCTCGAATTCTACCTTGTTTCAATCACTATAGTTTTATTTTATATTTTGGTTTAAAATAAGGCTAGTTCCCTATCTTGTTCTTTAAAAGTATTTCTTGACATTTCTCATGTTTTTTTCCTATTGCCATATGAACTTTAGATTTAGTTTGTTGGATTCTTTCTATAGTAGAATCATCTGGGTATTTCATATTGAAATTACATATTCAATATGAATTTAGAAAGAATGGATATATTTTTAAAATTGGTAACTTCAGTCAGAGAAATTTAAACCTCAAAAATATGAACAAGATGGAAAAATACAGGGGTGCCTGGATGGCTCAGTCCGTACAGTATGCAACTCTTGATCTCTGGATTGTGAGTTCAAGCCCCACATTGGGCATACGGATTTCTTAAAAAAAAAAGAGAAGTACAGGACTAGTGGATTAATCTTTCACATCATCTCCAGTTATGTACATTCCTAAATTCTACCTCTTGTCAAAGCCATTGCACCATGAAGCAATATAGGTAGTTTAAAGTAAGTTTATATTAAGACTGAACTTATTTCAGGGTAACTAAGAAGAAACAAAAACAAAAACAAGAAACCCATAGGACATACCTGAAAACCTAAGAATGTAAGCTGTTGACTTTTGCCAGGGTAACTTCATGTCAGACTAAAATAAAATTTCACAGGATCGTTTTAATTGTCTACCCTGGGTGTCTATAGCACTCTTGGCTCTTGAATACAGCCACAATATGTAGGTGATTTTAAGTTCTCCTATTTTGATTCTCTTCAACTCCCATTTCCCAAAGCTCTCTCTCTGATTTTCTTTCTCTGTTGAATACAAGGTAGATATTTTCTTGTCTATTTCAAGTTAACTTTTTATCCTGAGATCATTGTAGAGCCATATACACTTGTGAGAAAAAATACAGAAAGAGCCTGTTCCTCTTTCGCCCAGTTTCCCCCAATGTTAACATCTTCCAAAACTACAGCTCATTATGGCAACCAGGAAATTGACAGTGATACAATATACTGACCTTGTTGAGATTTCTTTAGTTTTACTTGTACTGGTGTGTGTGTGTGTCTTCTTGGTCTTTTTCTACTTCAGATTTAATTAACTACTGTACATCAAGCCTATGAGTACTTTATCTTAATTACAGAATTACAATTTGTTTAACAATTTTGCTGTAGATGTGATGTACTGAGTGGCCCAGGATGATTTGTCACAGAGTTTAAATGTATTTAATATATATTAATAATATTAATGCGTTATGGAAATTAAACCATAAGACCATGAATTTGTGACATGTGAACTCAAATGGATCAAGAAGGATATTTCTATTTTGAGAAAGAGGTTGGTTTATCATCTGCTGATTTTAATTTATTGGTATGCAGTCTAGGTGATCAGCTTTCCAAATGAGTTTTTGCTTTCACATTATTCCAGCAAGACATTTATAATTAATGCTACAGAAAAATTACACTGGGTTAATATTTAGTCAATCTTTGTCAATATGAAACAAAAGCATAAATCTAACACTAGATGAAAAAAACCAGAACACAAGATTGCTTTAGAATAAATAGAGTAAATGTTGATTAATTTTCTTGCAACTACATTTTTCTTTGATGAAATTCTATTTCGGTGGCATGACTATCTTTATTTAAATTCATTGTTTCATCTTGTCGTAACTGTTATTCATTTATACGCAGCCATTTGTGCTTAAAAATAAAGCCATTGCTTAAAAGGACAAGCTCTAATGTTTATTTCTTATTTTAAATCATTCTGTGGGTCTTACTTTTTCTCATTATGCTTGGCTCATCATAATAGGGAAGAATGTTCAGTCTCAAAAATAGGCAAATGGAATTCAAAAAAGATCCTCCTCAAATCCAAATGATAAGGATAAAAACTTCCTAACTAGGGAAAACATGTTCTTTCTTTTGTTTATCTTTTATCATCATTTGTGATTTTATGATCTGGAATGGTTGCCAATTTCTTTTACTTGGGATTTTTCCCCTGGAGTTCTGGACTATATGAAATACTTGGATTTTCTTAAATCATGGCACATTTCCGGGCACAATTTATTCTGATTTTTAACATCTATTTGACAAAATAGGGCAAAGGTCAAAGAAAATATAGGTAGATCAGTTAGCATAGTTGTGAAACTGAAAGCCAAAGAAAGGAGCCCTTGCTACCTGGGACTCAGATCACCTTCTCTGGATTGACTTTTGCCAACCTTGAAGAGGTGATTCTATTTTGCTATTGTTAAATTTGAAAGAGAACCAGTAGAGAAATAATTACCAACATCCTCATTGTTGTTACTATTTTGTTCACCACAAAGTCTGATATAAAGCAAAGTTAAAGGAAAGAGGAAGGCATAAATACATAGCGATTAACATTTTCTTGAACATAGCTTCTCTATCCAGCAATAGGTCTGTTAAGCCAAACATTTTATTCCACTGTAGACTTAGTATTGTTTTTAAATTGGTATGAGGACACCTAATGTTTACTTATTTTCCACATCTATAAAGAAGAGGATAAAAATAATATAACGTTCATATAAGCCAAAAATTTGAAGATAATTTTACTAGACTAAGATAGATAAAAAAAATTCCAGATAAAGGGACAAATATTAGCAAATGTACATAATCATAAATATGCATATGAAGTATGAAGAAGTATATCCAAAGCAAAGAGTACAGTGCTATGAATTACCATGAAAAATAATTTCATGTACGATAATGAAGGGCTTTGTGTACTCTGAAAACTGATTTAAGATATTAACATCTTCAAGGACATTTCGAAGATTTTATTTCCCACCTAGCACTCTTTTTTGTGTGTCTCTGACATTTTCTTCTTCCTAGCTATTGTAATGCAATCTTGTGCTCACTTTCCCATTAATGTTACCTTCTACCAAGGCCCCTAATCCTGTTTCTTATTTGATGAGAATTTTATTTTTTTTTTAAAGATTTATTTATTTGACAGAGAGAGAGATCACAAGTAGGCAGAGAGGCAGGCAGAGAGAGAGGAGGAAGCAGGCTCCCTGCTGAGCAGAGAGCCTGATGCGGGGCTCGATCCCAGGACCCTGAGATCATGACCTGAGCCGAAGGCAGAGGCTTAACCCACTGAGCCACCCAGGCGCCCCTCGATGAGAATTTTAGATTTTTTTTTTTTTTTTTTTGAAATCTTATGTAAGGAAAATGAATTCACAAAGGGAAATGTGGCTAGGTGTGAAACCTAAATTGGGCAAATGCCTGGCTAGGTGTTACCCTAAGTGAGGCAGAGCTGGAAATCAGAACAGCTCTCCCTTGATTCTCCTCTTAAATAAAGTCAAGAGTTTGGAATCTAGAAGCATTTCCATACCATAATTCTGCTAACTAGAAGCATTTCCATGCCCATACTTCTGGAGGGGGCTTTCCTTCTTGTTATAATGAAATATCTTCCTCTGTAACTACTGCTGACTAATATGACCAAGTTCCTAGGATGAATTGATGTTGGTGCAGAGTAACAGGACTAAAGGAGACACCCCAAAATAAATAAGTTGAGGACTGTAACAGTGAAAATAATTCTATGCGCACTTTTCAGCAGGATAGACAACACAAAAAATGGAAATGCCTTCTTTAACTGGCCTATAGAAATGAATGGCATTTCTCAAGAAATAAGTCATCTTCCAAACCAAGTAAATGCAAAGTCTGTAAAGTAAAAATCCAGTATGCTCTTGTCCCCTCCATACACCTGGCAGAGCAAAAAGAACAATGGAGAATGCAGAGGAGAGGTTGAAAGAAATGAGCTAAAGGTAAGACTCTCTGAATAAAGACAGACACTTCCATTACCAGAGCAAAGGTCTCCCTTTATCCCTACTATATCCCACATCCTCACAAGGGTGCCTCAGATAAAGCTCCATTCTTGTTTGCATAAGGAGAACGCCGTACTCTACTTCAGATGAAGGGGTCACGAACAGGACAGATTCTACACGCTCTCGAGCCCAGGCTACTTTTTCTGGCAATGGTGAGAAAGTCCTTGCACTCATGGAACTTATATTCTAACGGAAGATGAGTCCAATAATTAAGAGATGAATATATTATATTTAAATATAATTCATCATGTCCCGTAGTGACCAGTACTTTGAAGTAATTTCAGGAAGATGCGATAGCCATAAATAGATACTGTTCCTAAATTAAAGCGAACCCTTATTCAGGAAACTACTTGCAGGATTTAGGTCAGGAAGAAACAAAACTTGATGTGAACTGCCAATTTCTATATCAGACACAATGAAGCTGCTTAGATTAAGAACAGCAAATATTTCTGTGTAGCATAGATTTCTCCTCACCAACCCTACAGGGGCATCTGGAACACTTTCTGGACAAGTAGCCTCTTACTAGAGTTGGAAAGGAAACTAACTCTCTAAAGGTGTTTTTGTTTTATATGAAATATACTCATTATTTGGGAAGAGCTCACGTTAATAATCCAAGTATTTCTATTGAGGAGAATGGTTATAAATTTTAGGTTTTCTAGATTTCTAGACCAGACTCAGAGTCAGCAGGGATGAATCTGCAGCAAAGGGGAGAAAACTGAATCAGTGCCAAAATGTTCTTGAAAAATATCTTTGGCATGAGAGCTTTAGAATTCAGTAAAGGCTTTTTCCACATAGTCAACTCCCCACACTCCAACTCTGGATTTATATAATTAATCTGTTTCAGTATGATACTCTTAGTTAGGAGCTCCCAGTGATGAGTTATTACACACTTAACCTGATCTTGACCGTTTTCCTTTTTGCCCTGGGTGAGGTTCTTGTATGGCTTTTCCACATTTCCCACCTCCCATCTGTTGGATGGCCTCTTTCAGCCTAGCTGTTTAGCAGAGCTTAGGCTATGCAATGAATGGATGAGGGACTGAGGCCTGGCTGCAGGACAAGAAGGTCGGCCAAGAACATAAGGTGTATCTTTATTAGACACCATCACATTCTGTTGCACATTTCTCTCTTTCTTAAATTCTTTATCGAGTTCCATATAAAAATATTTATTGAACGTCTATGAGTGCCACACACGGCATAAGAACCGTGAAGGTCATTTATTGCCTTGAGAGTCATACTAAGATGGCAAAATAATTTCATGTAGTTAAGCCTACAGGGTAAACATTCACTGTAAATATTTATATAAAATTGCAGGAAACAAATACTCAAAATGAGGAGCATTTACTCTACACAAAAATGGTGAAACAACAAACTCCAGTAGCCACAGAAAATCAAAGATTAATTATGTATTACGAGTATACAGCAGCAATTTTAAAACAAGACTTCCACCTGATAGATGGTGTGGCCTATTTCTGAGCTATAGATGATATGGCCAATTAAAAAATAATATACATTGTATCAGTGATAACAAATTGTCAAGACTTTACTGAGAACTACTTTGTCAGCAACTATGTAGAGTGATAAATCATCATTATCCATCACCCAATACTACTCAAGAAGATTGGTAAGTTTCCTCAGAACTCAGTGAAAATTTCCCCTTAATAATTAACCCTCATTAAAAGGTTGCAGGTTATTTTCCCACCAGAATGAGCAGCAATGACATAAATGTGGCTGAGAACAGCTGTGATACAGGTGTTTTATGTTTGGTGTGCCAGGAGTAGTTCATCACTCATGAAGTGATATATATATATATATATATATTTTTTTTTTTTTTTTTTTTTTTTTTTTACTCATTCTGTTGCATGAAATGGAGAAGTACACATAGATTTATAATTTCTAACTTGTTAGAAGAAAATCAAGGAATCAAGGGAACAGACATTTTTTGCCACCGGGATAATAAAATATATGTTTTAACGTTTTAAGAAATAAAGCTCTTAACATTAAGACTTAAAATACTCCATTAGGTCACACAGAAAGTGAAGAATAGTTAACAGGGCTCCTACTGGTCAAACAGGGACAATTTGAACATCAAAAAGAATACTAATGTTAATGGTTTATATTATACTGAATATTAAAAAAAAAAAGAGTCCACAGCAATACTCAAAAAGGGGAGAAGGAAAAGATTTTCATTGCAGAAAACCACTAACAGATTTATATGAACAATGCAATACAATTAGAAAAGTACCAATGACCATGCAACCACTAATACAATTGTTGATTTAGGCAATAATCATGAACAGATGCTAACACCATTAAATGAAATGTTCATTCTTCAAACTAACGTAACAACAATAGGACAAAATGACATAATGTGTTTTCTGATACACTATCATAAAAAGTAAACATTACACTTAGAATTCTTTTAAAAACAATATTTAACATGAATTAATGAGGAAACATTTAGATGAATCATAATGTGGGTCATTCTACAAGACAACTGGCCTGCTTTCTTAAAAAAATCACTGTAATGAACGACAAAAAGAATAGTGGGGAATTTCTAGATAAAAAGAATTTCAAGAGACATTGACAACCAAATTCAACAAATAATCCTAGATTGGATCCTGAGCCCAAACCAAAACTTTGTAAAAAACAAAGAGAAGAAATTTTGAGAAATTTGAATATGAACTGTATGTTCATATTCATGAACTGTATGTTGACTAAAATTAATTTTTCAGATTTTATTTATTTGAGAGAGAATGTGCGCAAGACAGAGAGTGAGCATGCATACAAGTGGGGGGGGGCCAGGGGGCAGAGGGAGAGGAAGAAGCTGCTCAGCAGGGAGCCTGACATCGGGCTCATCCCAGGACCCTGAGATCATGACCTAAGCCAAAGGCAGATGCTTAACTGACTGAGCCACCCAGGTATCCCCTGACTAAAACTATTTTATCATTGCTCAACTCATTGGGAGTGATGCTAGTGTGGGGGTTATGTAGGAAAATGTCCTTATACTTAGGAGATACAGGACGACATATTTGTAATGTACTGTTACTGTATCTACAGTTTCAAATAATTCAGTAGAGATGATATGGATATAGTTATATCAAATATGGGGAAATGTTTTTAAACAGATACCTTTTGATGAAAGATTTTATTATTATGTTGTGACTCAGATTTTCTTGGTTGTGTGGTTAAAAATGTAGTCTTAAATACATCAGCCATTTTCCATTGCATACGTAAATTATAAAGCAAGAAAAAAATATAGTTTCATTTTATCTTTAAATGCTAATGAAAAAATTGACCATGCACAACATTCCATACTAATAAAAATTAGCATTTTGAGAAAGCAAAGGAGAGATAATTTACAAGATTTTTACAAATGAAAAGAAGACTATTTGGAGAAAAGCAAAGAAATTTGCACTGATTGTCCTCATTTTTTAACACTCCATGAAGAGAGGGATTTTTGTATGTTTTACGTACTTCCTTATTCAATTGTCTACACCAGTGCTGCCACAAATTAGGTGTTAAATAATAGGTATTTGAAAGAATATGGGGTTTACTAACTGCCTTCACACACACTATCTCATTTTAATTAATCAACGAATTGGGGAGTGGGGGATCCCCTTTCTTGCATAGGATGGAATGGAGAGTCAACTACTTACTGGGACATACTGGAGCAATGGCATGAGTCAAGCTCTATTCAACTGCACATACATATCAGGTGTACAGCCCCTCTGAACATCATGTAGTCCTTTCCTTTCTGTTTATAAGAAAGGAAGCAGAAAAGTAGGAATCTGCCTTATTAAGGTAATATAGATTGTTAGCTGCAGAACAAAGACGATGCCCTATATTCTTTACCCTAGTTAAGTAGGAAATACAATCCCAATAGTCTTTGCTAATCAGGGCAATGAGTATCATGGAGAACTGCTCTGGCTTTAGATTTAGATGCTGTTGGCTCAAACCTTAATTCTGCTCCTACTGCCACATAGTTGTAAGTATTGAGTAATTACACATTTCATGTTATTACTTCAGAATCCAAGCTAAAGAAGGATCCTTCCGAAGTGTCTTCATGATCACCAAAGCAAAGGTTGAGGGGAGCTGAGGTGTCTCACACTGATACACACCACCTTGGCATACTCTCTAGGGAACAAGTCATATACTTGCTAATCTTCAGAGATGGGGAAGGACAATTTTCACATGGGTCTCAAAAATGAGGGAACCTTATACCAGCCATCATTTGCAATATGTGACACAAGGGTCATTTAATATGGATTTGAAGATTTAAATGGAAAATATAATGGAAAATCCACAGAAATATTACTTTGCAGTAAGAATATTTTGTACTTAGTATTATTCTGAAGTACCTTTATTCAGATATTTTTTAAGAATCAGAGTAGACAAGCATTGATTGGTTATTCCTTTACCCGAAGGGGCTTACTATGACACTAAGAGATTTGATTTTGAAATAGATGATCATTTAGGAGACGAGAAATGGTATGACAATCATGAGTCTTTCAATCCTCATAACAAACCTATAAAGTCAGTATGCTCGTCTTAAGAGCAGTACTAACGCCAATAACTCTAGTTCCTATGTGCTTCTACTCTGCCACACCTCCAATCTACCATCCACACTGCAGAGGGAGAGTGATCGTCTGAAACTGTTGGAGCAATCATGTCACTCCTCTGCTCAGTAATCTACACAGGCTGCCTAACTCAGAGTAAGAAACAAGGTCATGGCATCGTCTACAAGTCACAGCACAGTCTGCTTTCCTAACCCTTACATCACCTTCTACTTTCACCTCCTCATTTTTATTGCTTTCTCTCCCTCACTCGCCCTGCTTCAGGGGCCTTTGGTCTCCTTGTGGCTCAAATAAAATCAGCACACTCCTTTCTTGGCGCCTTTGCATTTGCTATCATTTGCCCATAAAATGATCTTCCCCTATACCAGCGGTTCTCAAACTTTAGTTGCATTAGAAGCACATGGCATGGTTGTTAAAATACATATTGCTGGACTCTACTTCTCAAGTTTCTGATTCATTAGGTCTGCAGTGATTAGCATTCCTACCAACTTGCTACTGGTTCCTGTATTTTGATAACTTTGGCTCTATACAGCCACATGTCTCACTACTTTCTTGGTATCAAGTATATGCCCTAAGTCCTTAGGAGAGATTCTCTGACATCCTATATTTTAAAAAGACCACACAGTTCACCATTCTTTATCATCTTGTTCCTTCCCACTTGTTTTTCTTCATAGAACATAGCTGATGTCATCTATTTTAATTTTCCTGTACTTTCCCTTCTCATTCATACCCATCAGAATTCAAGCTCCATGAAAGAAGGGACTTTATCTCTTTTGTACATTATGGGCCCCAAAGCCAAAGTCACTATCTGGCATATAATAAGCACTCAATAAATATTGGCTGAGTTAATGACTTACCAGAAATTTTTGTAAACCATCCCCAGTGAATACCAGAAGTAGTTTTTGACCCAAGAAATATAGAGAAGGTAAATCTAATGATGGTGAGGGGGGAAAATGAAAGATTACTAGCATCCATGAAATTTTTAAAAAGGCTTTAAGCAGAATCAATTTCTGAGTGAACAAAGAAGATAAACTGTGATCTTCATTATTTACAGATATTGAAGAGGCTTATACAGGGAGCCCATTTAATTGTGGGAATGAAGAAAGTAGTCATAATTGTTAAAAAGACTGATTACAGTAGCTTTTACATTTCTAAATAAACTAAAAGTGTCCATAGCACTGACTGAGTTGGGGGAGGGATTGTAGCAGTGGAAGGGGGAAAAGGATTTCCACCTTCCTCATCAGCCTCTGAGTGGTATAAATTTATATCTTGACCAAAGAGCTTGCTAATATAATTCCATGTCTGTCATACATGCAAAATATGCACCTGAGCTATATACTAATACTGATACGTATTATAAAACTTCCCAGCTGTAACCCACTTCAGACGAGAATGATCACACAATTCCTAGTATGTTCCATCTATTCCAACTACATAAAAGATTCACATTATGTATGTTAATAAAACTTTTAATTAGAATAATTTTACATTTACAGAAAAGCTGCAAGGACAGCACAGACTATTCTCATGTACTCCACACCTACTTTCGCCTATTAGGAACTTCTCACGTTAGTATGGTACATATATTACCATTACTAGTGATACGCTGCATACTTTATTCAGATTTCCTTAGTCTGTAGCTAATGTCCTTTTTTATATTGCAGGATCCCTTCAAGTTACCATGTTACATTTAATCATCAGGTCTCCTCAAGCTCCTCTAGCTTGTGACAGTTGCTCAGATTTTTCTTGCTCTTGCTGATCTTGACAGTTTTCAGTAGTGACCAGGTGTTTTGTAAAATATCCCTCAGTTTGGTTTTGTCTGATGTGTTTCTCATGATTAGACTGGAATTACAGCTTTTGGGAGAAAGACTATGAAAATAAAGTATTGTTCTAATCATACCATATCAAGAAAAAAATCCTATCATATCAAGGATTCATGCTATCATCATGACAACATTTTTTAAAGGATTTATTTCTTTATCTGAGAGAGCACAAGCAGGGGAGAGGGAGTAGGAGACTCCCTGCTGAGCAGAGAGCCCCGATGATGCGGGCCTTGATCCCTGAACCCCGAGATCATGACCTGAGCTGAAGGCAGATGCTTAACGAACTGAACCACTGAAGCACCCCTTGCCTTAACATTATTAACATTAACTTTGATTACCTGGCTGACATAGTGGTTGTCAGATGCCTCCACTATAAAATTATTCTTTTCTCCCCCTGTGTATACTGTACTCATTGGAAGGAAGTGACTATGCACAGCCCACACTTAAAGCATTGGAAGTTGGAAGTTAAGTGTTACTTACCTCCTTGGGAGGGAAAAGTCTATAAAACTTACTTGGAATTTTTCCGCATGGGATATTTGCCCATTCTCTCTCAGTAATTTATTCATTCAATCGTGTATCACAGTATGGTCTCATGGATTATTTTTTATACTTTGAGTTATAATCCAATACTACATTGTTTATTTTATTCAAATTGTTGTGCTTTGGCCATTGGGAGCCCCTTCACTTAGCTCCTGTATCACTTTGACATAACATCACTGCTGTGAATTTTTTTAGCACTTTCTTATTTTATGGCCTTACAAGATGTTCCAGGTTCATCTTTTATTTTCCTTGCCCTATTTCTAGAACCAGCCATTTCCCAAGGACTCCTGGTTCCTTTTCTTGGGGAATGACATTAGAAGTCAAGCACTCTTTCTCCAGGGGAGTCATTATTTCTAGGCCCTTGCGGCTGACAGAACAAGAAAATACATGGGTTCTAAAACAGATCGATCGATCTATCTATCTATCTATCTATGTATCTATCTATCTAGATAGATATATCCCTTATCTCTTTAAGGTTTCATTTGTATATATAGTAAATTAAACAGGAGTTCATACCAACGTTTTTAACTCTAAACCGGGATGAAATGAATTATTCTAGCCTTTCCATTTAGTGTATCTGTAATCTCTCTCTCCAACAATGAAAACTCAGGGTACTCCCATCCACCATCCATTTACTTAATTGTTCGATTCCACTGTACATGTATAGTAGCGTCAGGAATGTTACTCCTTACCCCAGGGGAAATAACCCTATCAACCAAAGTGTTTATGCATAGTTCCTTCTGCCTTTAGTCTTTCAGACTCCACGCATTTTCAAAGCTACTTAAGTCAGCAGCTTCTACCCACCTACTTCTTCAATGAGGTAATCTCATATATTTGTAATTCAGATTCTTTTCCAACAGTAGGCATTTCTTTCTGGGTTTCCCCTGACCTCTTAAACATCTTTTTTTAATTTCCATATGTGAAGTTTCACTCTATGCTATAAAATTCTATGGGACTTGTCAAATGCACTTTCATGTCTCCATCACTACACCATACATGACACCCTAAAACATCCGCTGTACTTCATCTCTTTAGCCCTGTTCCCCTCCCATTACCCTGGTGGCAAGTACTATACTGTGTGCCATCCCCACAGCTTTGCCCTTTCCAGATGTAATAGAACTGGAATCATACAGTATGTGGCTTTCGTGATTTTTTTTTCCTACTTAATAAGAGCCTGTTAAAGATTCATCCATGTCTTTGCATTGCTATATCATGTCTTTTTATCACTAAATATTATTTCATTATATGGATGTACCACATTTAATTTATTGGTTTTCTGAAGGAGATCTTGGTGGCTTCATGTTTTTGTGATTATGAATACATGTGCTCCACACACTCATGTGCAGGTGTTTGCCTGGACATAAGTTTGCAAATCAGTAAGTTTGCAAATCAGTTAGGTAAATACCTAGGAACCTGATTGCTGGATCAGACAGTAAGACTACTCTTAGCTTTATAAGAAATTGCCAAAATGCCTTCCAAAATGGCGCACCCACATTACATTTTAAGAAAAAAATAATGCTCTGGATGTTTAGCATTCATAGGTAGATACCACAATCATGGAAATGGATTCATTAATAACAGTGAGTTGAATAAAGCCTATTTCAGGCTCTCCCCATGGGACATTCATCACAGAGCAGTGCCAACACACTCAATCTTAATGTGTCCACTCAAGAATGAGCTTTTGATGTCAAGACAATTTGGGCTAGTGCCAGATGGTGCGAAATGGCTTTGTGCATTAGTGCCATAAAAAGTTCTAGAGCCCAATGCTCATTATTTGCCAGCTTCTATGGAAGCTGTGTGTTTTATTTATTATTTATTTTTAAAGATTTTATTTAAATTCCAGTTAGTTAACATACAGTGTAGGAAGCTGTGTGTTTTAATGAAGAGCCTTGAAACTGAAACTCCCCATTCTGCACTGCAGTGATAGTAGCAGAAGGTATCAGTGTTTTTTACAAAGAATGAGCTCCACCAGCACTCCGTTCACTCAGGGGAGAAATGAAAATTTTATTTCTTAGATGTGAGTAAAATCTAAGGGAGGTTAAATCCATATCTGAATTCTGAAACCTCAGAAAATTCAGAAAGACAAGCTAGTTCCATGCTTGTACTTGTTCCTTTTCCTGTCCTATGCCCATCATTTGGACTCTAATGGACTGAAGTCACACTACTGAACCTTCAGCACGCGTCAGAATCATCCGCAAGGCTAATTAAAACATGAATTGCTGGAATGCAACCCTTGAATTTCTGATTTAGTAAAGACAGAGAATTTTTTTCTGTTCTATAACATTCCCAGGTGATGTTGATACACTCATCCAGGGTCAAGACACTGCCTAGTATTAGACTAAGTTACTGCGTTCCTAAGTTTTCGAAGTCTTCTGCTACTTTAAGAACAATTATCCTTTACATAGTTTGAAGTAACACATTTAGAAATTTGTAAATGAAGTGCTATTTTACCTAAACAACTCAGTAGCCATTCTCTGCTATGCAAGTAAGGAAGCATCTGAGTTCACTGAACTGCAATTAAAGGGGAAAAATTATCTTGACATTCATTTTTCATACAACCAATATTACCAAGTAATCTCATTATGTGACATAGATGGTGCTTATTAGAGTGGCTTAGCTCCTTGTGATAGCTACAATGTTGTCTATTATCTCTGACGGTTTCCCAATTCCAGAGAACAAAGCCACAGCCCAGGTTCTAGGTTAAATTTTTTTTTTAAAGATTTATCTATCTATCTATCTATCTATCTATCTATCTATCTATCTATCTATCTATCTATCAGAGAGAGAGAGAGAGAGAGAGCACAAGCAGGCAGAGTGGCAGGCAGAGGCAGAGGGAGAAGCAGGCTCCCTGCCGAGCAAGGAGCCCGATGTGGGACTCAATCCCAGGACCCTGGGATCATGACCTGAGCCGAAGGCAGCCATTTAACCAACTGAGCCACCCAGGCGTCCCTAGGTTAAATTTAAGAAAAGGAAATCAATTATGTTTTTCCACCCCTCTTTTTTTAAGGTCCCCCTTCCGGAAACTAATAGGCATCTCCATCCTGCTCGTTTCGTCTAGATCTTAGACATTCTGGTTTCTTCCTTGCATCTCTCTCAACCTATATACTCAAGAATTTTTTTCATATTGTCTTATGTAAATTTAGCAATGGTTTCTTCTCTTTCTGTAAGTGCTTGATTTGCGTCCTTTATCCCCTAAGATTTCTATTTTTGTCCCTGCTGCCCAAAAGCAAATACTTCTTTCCTTGCAGTTTTATGTTCTATCTTCTTTTTCAAGGCCGAACATATACTGTACAAACCTGAGGTCATAATATTTATTCTTTGACTAGATTTTTTTTAATCAACATTACATGGAAATCTTTATACATCAGAAAGTTAGATATAATTTCATTTTCTTTACAGTAAAATTATACTTCTTCAAAGTACTTTTATCAGTTCAGAATCATGCAGAATAGAAAAGTTCTTCTGACCTCTGTTACCCATTTTCCCAAAGGTGATTCTTGTTCTTTTTTTGTGTTTATTACATTTTCTGTATGTAAAGTGAATGGCTACATGTTTCAATAAAAAATTAAAATTTTTAAATCAAAATTGAACTATACTGGACATCTTTTTTAATCATTTTCACTTTCTATTTAAGATATGTTACAGGTCGGGTGCCTGGGTGGCTCAGTCGGTTAAGCAACTGCCTTCGGCTCAGGTCATGATCCCGGAGTCCCGGGATCGAGTCCCACATCGGGTTCCCTGCTCAGTGGGGAGTCTGCTTCTCCCTCTGACCCAACTCCCTCTTGTGGTCTCTCTCTCCCTCTCTCATTCTCTCTGTCAAATAAATAAAATTTTTAAAAAAGATATGTTACAAGTCTTTACATTTTAGCACATGGAATTGTACTTCATTTCTCTTACTCTATACCTCATATTCTATTGAATGCATGTGACATAATTTAGTTATTTTCTATTAACGGACATCAGTTTGTGTTCTATGATCACATAATGAATGAATACATTTCTCTTAGAACTTGTATGAACTTTTCTATAGAATCAATTCCTCCCAAAAGGAATACTGGATTATATGCTTATTATATTTTAAGATATATTACCAAATTTCCCTGCAAAAAGGTCACACAAATCTACCAGCAACCAAACTGTGTGTTAGAGGGTCTGTTACAGGCCCTGGCATGCATGAGTGCATGTGTGTATGTACACAGTAACATTACAATTAAGATTTTTTTTAAAATCTCGGAGCTAAATATGTTACTTTGAAGAAATTTCTAGAATCCTGTGGTCTACCTGCATTCCTAATCTGTCATTCTAATTCATATTTTCACTAGCACTTGACCATAATTTATTCTTTATACATTTGACTTCTATGGAATATTCTTTTTAAAATTGAGTATAGTTGACATACAATGTTATATTAGTTTCAGGTATACGACATAGTGATTTGACAATTCTATATACATTACAAAATGCTCACCAAGAGTAAATGAAGTCCCCATCTGTCACCATAAAATTGGGTGTTTGTTACCTCTTAATCCCATTCACCTACTTCACCTATCCATGGTATCGCATATGGCGAGATGTGATAAAGACTGACAAAACAAGTATCCAGCGTGGTCACCCTCCATTTTTGAATGTGGGACCTATCATTAGGAAAAAATTGTGGTAGGGATTGGGATTACACGTATGATTACAATGTCTGTCATGGTGGTGAAACAGAAGTACCACAGTTTATTCAGTGATAACTTTTATCAACTTTCTATGACATTTTCCATTTTCCTATCTTTCCTGAATATTCTCTCAGCTCTCACTAGATACTTCACAGGCCCTCAATTACTTTCTATTACTTTCTGTGTTCGCTATGTCTCTTTATTGGCCTGCCATGATGATACTTCCATCTTCTGCTCCCAGAATTTTGCTCATTCTTGAAGTTACATAGCTTGCTAAACATGGAGGTGATTGAGCTAAAGAAACTTCAAGAATGTGTTTCATTTTATTTATTTAAAAAACAGTTACTACAAGTGATAACTAAAATGTTTCCTTTGGGGGTGATGCACTAAGCCAATTATATTCTTATTAATATTTCTGAACCATTCTAGAAAATCTTGTGTTAAAACAAAGGTGATGTTTCTAATTACAATATAAAAACCAAATATATAGAGGGTGTCCCATTAGAACTATAAATATACACCCAACATCAAAAATAAAAGATGAGACATTAAGTTACTGATAATTTATCTAATATACTATTCAGTCTTGTTAAAAAGTTAAACTATTAAGACTAACGAGTAAAAATGATTGGGAAATGAACAGTACTTTTTAAAAATACACAAATTTCGTTGAGTAGAGGGAAAAGATCCTAATATTATATTTACATTTTTTTTTATTAATAAGACTTCAGAATCTGTTACCTTTACCCTTTTTGATTAGTGAGTGGAATATTTGGAATAATCTCAAATATTAAGGTTTTCTAATAGGCAAGTAAAAAACATTTAATATATACTTTATCATTAGAACTCAATTGCATTGGTGGGATTTTAGGAGTGCATGTTCTCTGTGTTTCTGAAATTTCACTTGCTTTCTCTTTCAGTTGAAATTATACATACAAAATAAGCTAGTGTTTACATGAAGAGTCTATCAGTTGTATACATACAAAATAAACTAGTGTTTACATGAAGAGTCTATCAGTTGTTTGCATACAAGTAAGTGTCTATGTTAACCACAAGGTCTAGATTATGATCTTGACCTGTAAGTATGGATATAACTAGATTGCACTGGATACTTTTAATTCATGCTGCTTTGTAATCCGCTGCTCTTTCTTCTGCTCCAATCAATTTCTTAAGTTGGGGCTTTGAAATAATTGAATTATGATCAAATAATGATTCTTCCTGCTCTCATGCTGAGGCTTTATTTAACTCTGCAGTAAACTTTATATTTTTCATAAAATATGAGTCAATCTTACTTAAAATTGTCAATCTTACTTAAAATTAGCCTATACTATATTCTAAAAGTTGAGCCTGATCTCCAATGCACTAACATAAATATATTATAAATAGTATTCCAATCCAATGAATAAATTACCCTTCTGTGGTTTTGTTTACCCTCAGATACACTTATGAAAATTTAAATTTTGGGGGGCACCTGGGCAGCTCAATGGGTTAAAGCCTCTGCCTTCGGCTCAGGTCATGATCTCAGGGTCCTGGCTCTGTTCAGCAGGGAGCCTGCTTTCCCCTCTCCCTCTGCCTGCCTCTCTGCCTACTTGTGATCTCTCTCTGTCAAATAAATAAATAAAATCTTAAAAAAAAAATTAATTTTTTGAATAAACATATATTCTTAGTGTTCTTTGCTAAGTCCACTATATTCTAGTTCATTACCAAATTATCATAACTGACTGTGTGGTAGTAACTACAGAGTTTAAAACTATACTTTTAATCTCTACTGTGTTCAATAAACATTTATTGAGGAGTTATTATGTTCAGAGTGTTACAGATCTTTGCCTTTAAGGGCTAATATATTTGGATAACAACATACTTATAAGTACAGAGAAAATCAATACAACATAGAAGGCAGATGCCAAAAAGCCAAATGAGTCCATCAGGCCACATGTTCTAAAGAAATTCGGACACTAAGGAGATAACTGAGCTTCATAGAGAAAGAAAAGAGCTTTATATTTTGACTTTAATTACAGCTAACTTTACCAGTACTTTCTATGTGATAGGCATTGTACAGTGATCTATAACTCTTCTTAGTATTTTGAGAGAAGGATGGAAAGCAGAAAAGCAGATCACACATGACTCTTAGAGCCAAATGTGAAGTTTAAGTAGGAACCAGAAAACTAGTCCACCAAGAGCAGTGTTTTCAAGTAATAGTTTGGTGAATGTAAGGATCACAGAAAAACGTATTCCAGAAAGCTCAGTGTGCAGGAAAAACACTGATCTAGTTGTCTGGGTGCTTGGGGTTCAATCTGTACATTTGTACATCCATTGTATATCACACAAAGTATTTTACCTGTTTCTCATTGCCCGGGTGTAAGACACGGCTAGTGGACTTGACGGCACTTGATGTCTTCGGTTCTAAAAGACCACGGTTCAACGGCAAATCATTGAAGGTTTAACTGGGAGAACGATGTGAAAAAGAAATGGCAAATATCTACTCTGGATGTTAGAGAATATATGTCTGGAGGCCAAGAGAACAATGAGCAGAACAATGTAATGTGCCATGCTTGAGGAACTGTTGTGTTCAGTGCATTAAACATAATGACGGTGTGCCTTGGTTAATATCCTGTTAATGTCCATTTTCTTCAATGGCTATTTTCTGTTTTGATGCTATTTGGGATTTGAGAAGTGAAGTTCATATTTTGGTTTGTCTCTTCAGTTTCACAACTTTGTATTTTTAACTTGACCTTAATTTAAATTGTGAAGTATTTGTTCTCCTTTTTAATACCCTAGCCTACTTTCCATTCAACTGATATTTCTATTTGAATTTTAGATTATTGTTATTTTATTATTTTGCCAACTTAACTTCTTTGAAGCCACCCTATACTTTTAAAAACAATCCTACTTTTTCTACGTCTTAATTTCCCTAATGAATTCTATTTCTTTGAGGGAATTTCTTTGTTAACTTTATTCATTCTAGATAATAAATACCATCTGTTTTATTTCACTTTTATTTAAAATGTTTTGTATTTAGAATCACCATTCAATCTTTCCCTGTTTGTGATTCTGTTCAGACCAAAAAAAAAAAAAAAAAAAAAAAAATTATTCCAGTTATTCCTTAAAAGAATATTGGGCATTTTGCGAATGCTTAACCCAGAAAACAGAAATTTAAGCCGACCCAAGTTTCCTATGTGGTGCTGATGCTGTTCTGTTAAATTGATAAGTAAAATATCAACTATTTCTACAAATAGGATAAGTGAAAAAAATGTTTGTTTTTTTTCTGGAAAGGTTTAAATAGGAAGTATTTGTGGGCCATTATTCAACTCTGCCACTGGAGCATGAAAGCAGCTACAGACAAAGACAAAGAATGGGTGCAGCTGTAGGCCCAATAAAACTATTTACAGCAGGTTGGATTTGGTCCATAGGTCATAGTTTGCTGACCTCTGTTCTACAATACCAAGTACTTGATAAACTTTCCTTAAAATGTTATTTCCTATTTCAAAAATAAAGAGAGAGAAAATGTTTACCCATTAAATCATTTTTATATTATAAACCTAAAAATTTTATTATTGGTATCCACAATTTAGCATTCTCATGTAACAGATCTCTTGCAAAACATGAAGTCAGTATGTTACTTAAAGAACATTTATTTAGAGTTAAATTTTTACAAGATGACACTTTACACTCTAAATTATCAAAATAATAAACATCATTCTTTAGGTTTAGGAGTGAACAAGAAAAAAGTGAATTTGTTCCAGAGTTCTAAGGCTGAAATTCCTTGACTGATTTTAATTGCTTTTCCTTGTAGCATAAAAGGGAATCTGCACCACTTACATGTGTATTCCACAAGCCTGGACATAGTGGTAGAAAGAAATAGGGCCTGTGTTTGTGAGAGATCATTCTGAGGAAAATACAGTAATCGGGAAAGTTCAAGTAAACAAAGAGTTTAATATAAGAATATAAGAGATTCAGGGTGGGGGGTCGTGGGGGGTGGGAGAGGGAAATGAAACAAGATGGGATCAGAAAGGAGACAAACCATAAGAGACTCCTAAACTCACGAAACAAACTGAGGGTGGCTGGGGGGTAGGGGCGGGTAGGGATAGGGTGGCTGGGTTATGGACATTGAGGAGGGTATGTGCTATGGTAAGTGCTGTGAAATGTGTAAGCCTGAGGATTCACAGACATGTACCCTGGGGCAAATAATACATTATGTGTTAATTAAA
>CM052901.1:84172888-84273582 GCA_028534135.1 Potos flavus | reverse complement strand
GACAAACCATAAGAGACTCCTAAACTCACGAAACAAACTGAGGGTGGCTGGGGGGTAGGGGCGGGTAGGGATAGGGTGGCTGGGTTATGGACATTGAGGAGGGTATGTGCTATGGTAAGTGCTGTGAAATGTGTAAGCCTGAGGATTCACAGACATGTACCCTGGGGCAAATAATACATTATGTGTTAATTAAAAAATAAAAAAAATTAAAAAAGAAAAAAAGAAAAAGTAAAAAAAAAAATAAGAGAATCTCACTGAAAAGAAACTCGCAGAAAATATAACTAAGGCCATGGGACACAGGAAATCATCAAAGGCATAATCTCTCAATTTCTCTCCTTTGTCCTACCACAGAGTTTTCTACCCATTCTTCATTATGTCTGTTTCATCATCCTCTCTGAAACCAACTCCTGTCTGAAAAGCTTTAATGTTTGTTCATTCACAATTTTGACATTGTGAATTTGACATAGAGCTAGCCCCATACTGATTCTGGATCTTACTTTACCAGATCTTTCACTCCTGGCATTCAGGGTCTTATAGCTAAAATGACTATCCCTTAATCAGCGATTCTGATTGCCTGCTGGCTGACAATGGATTGCTTTGCTTTGAGTTAGTTTCTCCCATTCAAAAGAGCGATAGTCAGGAAGGGTTGGATCATGTGACCGGATGCCAAAATTAAAGCCATTCTATGTTGAAATAAATTTTCTGAGTAGGAGCTGAGGTCAGTGAAAGAAGATAGATACGTCCACTATGGCCTGCGAAATAAGATTCCTGCAGTTGAGAAAGTTATTATTCTTGAAATAAAAAATGAGAACTCTCTTAATACTAGGGTTCATAAGAGACAAAGACTCTTGATGTTAGTCAGTAGGTGAGGGACCAGTGAGCATCTTTAAATGTTCCCAGAATAATCACAGACCTGGGGATGAGAGGGAGGTTGTGATCCAGGGTCAAATTCTTGATGTGTGGGGATGGTGGGGTGGTTAGTAGGTGTTAACTAGGACCAGAATTTGTTTCAAGATGGAATAATAACGGTGGGTAAGTGACATTGAGAAGAGACAGTATGTGGACTGTGAAGCCATAAGCAACCTACAATTCAGAATTTTAAGACAAAGAGTGTCATGGAAGAGACCCAATTACCTCCAAAGAATCTTCTAGCCACAATAAAGTGGCTGCAGTCCTCTGTAACCCTTCTTTCTCTTGCCTTTGTGCATTTGGACAAACTACCTCATTTGCTGAAAATGGTTTTTGAACTCACTCAAAGCCCTACTGAAATTACTAATCTCTTCTAAAACATTCCATACTTATTAAGAAGAATTAAGTTCTCACTATCGTACATTCTCAAGCCACACTGTAGGTATGTATTGTGTATATATACATATACAACACATATTTGGGCAGTTATTATTCTTTAATCAAATATCATATTTATTGACTGAACAGCAGACAGCAAGCCTGTAGATAGGCTATTTTATTCATCTTCATAAAGCAGTAATAGTGCAGGCACACAGGTACTCAACAATAATGACAAAAGCCCATAAGTTTAATTGGAGTAAACCTTTTTTCACCTGGCCAATTAAGACTATTATTAGACTCTGTGATAAAACAGACACTGGTTATCAGTGGCTTTGATAGGGTAGAGACAACTTCTAGGTCTGTAATAGAATTCGGGAAGCACAGGTGGGTAGAGACAACTTCTAAGTCTGTAATAGAATTTGGGAAGCACAGGTCAGTAGAGACTCACATTCTTAAAGCAAACACAAGAAATACTTCGAGAGGTGGCAGAAGGGTAGCAGCTAAGGTTCCAGAGACAATCAGAGCCTTAGCAGCAGGTGACCTAAAAAGGCTCAAGTTGAATAAAAGAAAGACACTTTGGAATTCAAAGTCATAGAAGAGGGGATGGTGCTGGGTGACATCCACCAGGAGCTGCACTGATATTGGTGCTCTTGAGGGTCCTTAGGATGGGATCTGAATTGGATGCTATAGATATAAATATGAGATCCTCATATAAGGGTAATGTAGGTGCTTGACCTTGACCCCTTGGAACCCTTGGTCCATTCTGCGCTTTCCTGTTCTGTTTACTTTCACTTCCACCAGCCAGAGTTCTACCATGAGAAGAGATTAAAGGAGTCCTCTGTAGGGCTCTGAAGGACCTCACTTAAGACTGTGCACACGTTTAGCTTCCTCCTATTGTCTATCCTGTTTTCCCTTATTTTTTTCTCTTGGGTAATGTTTTCTAATAAATTATTTGAATAAAAAATCCTTATCTCTAGGTCTGTTTTTTGAGTTAACCCGATCTAAGACACGTGCCCAGAAAAAAATTATACTAGTGGGTTACCTAGAGAGGGTAGTGAGGGAAAATAGCCAGCAACAACTCAAATTTGGACATAAATGGACATCAGAGATCATATAACATTTATATAAATTAAAGAGATACCCAAACTGTTCGGTGAGTCACATGAATAAAAGAACACTTATTTTTTTTCCATGCTCTACCCCAATCAAGTAATTAAACTAGATTTTGATCAGAAATTGTCTTCAAATTCTAATCACAATTACAGCAATTGAGAGGAAGATAGATTGTCCATAGTTGACAAAAAGGTTGAAGCTATTACTAATGCTGAATTAACAGAATGCTTGGAATACTAACAGTAATCCGCAGAACCAGAATAAGATCAACAATGGAGTGCTTATTTTCAAGTCCAAAGACCATATCTTACTTTTATATGACTTCTATTTTTACCATAAAACAACGGTTAGTTTCTCATATTCTCATATTCTCCCACAAACTTCATCAACAAGTTTTTGAAACCCTTTCCATCTTTCTGAGTTATCTTCTCAGTGGGTTCCACTACCTCCCTCTTCAGTTTAAATACTCTGTGTTTCAGGGAGCCTGGGTGGCTCAGTCGTTAAGCATCTGCTTTTGGCTAGAGTCATGTCCTGGGATCAAGCCCCACAGCAGGCTCCCTGCTCAGTGGGAGGCCTGCTTCTCCCTCTCTCACTTCCCATGCTTGTGTTGCCTCTCTCACTATGTCTATCAAATACATAAATAAAATCTTAATAAATAAATACATACATACATACATACTTATGTTTCCCAGATCCCATGGTTTACATCTCTTTCTCTCTGTCCTTCTTTTCTGAGGCAATATCATTGATGATTATGATTTCCTTTCTCTTCCATAGGCCAATAACTCCCAAGTCTTTTTTTCTAGACACAATTTTTGGCCTAAATACCAAAAATACGTACCTTGTAATTTATTCATCACATCTACCAGTTAAAAACCAGAAATCTCGGGGCGCCTGAGTGGCTTAGTGGGTTAAAGCCTCTGCCTCTGGCTCAGGTCATGATCTCGGGGTCCTGGGATCAAGTCCCGCATCGGGCTCTCTGCACAGCGGGGAGCCTGCTTCCCTCTCCCTCTGCCTGCCTCTCTGCCTACTTGTGATCTCTTTCTCTGTATCAAATAAATAAATAAAATCTTTAAAAACAAAAACAAAAAACAAAAACCAGAACTCTCCTTCCAGGCCCATGTTCCACAATACTGCTACTGGACTGATATTTCTAACATGCAAAATTAATCTTTATACTTCTGTTTCATGTATTTATTCATGACTTACAGGATAAAGTCAAACCTCCTTTTCATGTTTCCCCCAATCCTTTATGATCCTGTAGCTTCCTACTCTTTCTTCACCATAATTTATTAGTCCTGACTCATGCATGTTGCCATAGAATTTACTGGTTTTCCAACCGGTCACATCAAGTCTCTGTGCAGTACTTCAAATAATCTTGCTGTTTCCTTATTCTAGAAAGTTTTATCTCTTTTTGTTTTCCCAAAGAACTCATGCTTAACCTAATCACTTTTAAAATTTATATTCTGTGAAGCCTTCTATGAACTCTACATGTACTCCTATGCCAGACATAATTATTGTTTACTCTTTCTCCATAGTACCTTGGTCATTGTTGAAAAAGATCACTTACAATACTACACAAAACTATTTTTTGCATTTGTGTCATGATTAGCCTTTGAAACTCTTTATCTTCGTACACCAAGGGTACATAATAAATGATCAACAAATCTGTTCAGAATAAAGAAAAACTAAGCACTCTGCACGGAGGAATATCTCACTAATTATGAAATCACAGGATATAAAAGTAGCCTGCTGTATATACTAGCATCTCAATTTGTATATTGCATAGGGCTTCCATATTTATAGGGCACAGTTCATATCACAGACTCATCCTGAATTAACAGTGAATGAAGACATGAAGATTCATGGTCTCCCACCAGAATTCTACAGCAGTGGAAAGTGAGCCTACTCCTACACAAACTCTCATTGGCACAGGGTACTACACACACTGCAGAAAACACACACTCTTACTAACATATACGCGTATGGATAGCAACATTATATCCACATCCTGCTCTGAACATCCCCTGATAAACCTTCTCTTGTTGCCAGTAGCTATTCAAGATGTAAGCCTACCACCACCTGTCTCAGAACTAACACAGTCATGTGAAGTGTGGTTGGAGAGACAATGTGGGTGAATGCAGAGTATGAATGTCACTTGTGGTATAAGCAGCTCATCTCTCCACGGATGTGTGAGCAGGCAAGAGTAAAAGCCCCAGTGGGATATTAATCCAGCAACGTCTACATGTTTTTAAAATTCATACAGAACCCCTATAAAGACTTGTTGACTTGATTACAGATGGAGATTTCAGTATGCAAGTGCACTTCTGGGAATAATTCATATTGTCTTTGAGCAAAGTATATCCATAATATGCAATAATTTTGTATAACAATCAGTCACACAATTTCAATGTCAAAAAAAAATGAGTTTAGTTCATGAGACTGAAGGAATAAGCTGATCTAGACTAGATTCCTATCTTGACTGTCCATTTGTTTGTGGTAATCTGCAATTTGGCTAGGTGGCTCTGCTTATCTTTGTTGGGATCATCTGTATTTCTGGAGGTTGGCTAGCTCTTGGATGGTCTGAGGATAGCCTTGGCTGGGATGACTAAGGCTACGCAGTTTTGCTCCCTAGGTCTCATCCTACAGCATGGTAGTCCAGACAAGACTTTCTCCTGGTGATGAAGGGGGACAAAAACAGCAAGCAGAAAAGCACAAATGTCTTTCGATATTTTTGCATCATATTTACAAACATGCTTTTTATCAAAGCAAAACACGTGACCAAGCCCAGTACCAGTTTTAGAGATCATTACTGAGCATGGATAGGAGGAGGAGTGAATGAATGCAGCTTTTAACACAATGATTCCAACACATGGGAGAGTACATATAACCAAGTAAACATGGCGATTAGAAGACAGGTTACCAAAAGAGTACCTTAATGGCTCAGTTATCTTTTGTGGAATATATTATTTTATTTTGAATATTTAAACCCAAAAAAGTGTTGTTCCTTCCAGAGGTGGTAGAGCTCTGTTTTGAGTTATATCAATAATGTCCAATCAGAGTGAATGGTCTTATAAACCTTGTAATCAATGGGAAGAGTAGGCCCTATGCCTCTCATCTCTACTTTAGTAAGTTCTGAGATCAACCTACCTCCTCTTACTTACCTACTATCCTTCCCACCTTCCTGCCCTCCCTTCCTAAAAAACCCTACCCATTTTTGAGACAAGGACCCATTCCTATTTACAGGATTTTGATTTGTCAATGGAATATGCATGTGCTCAACAAAAACATAACCCAAATAATGTTTCTGTAATTTTCAGAGTACTGTATCAGGAGAAAAGACATCCAGACTCTGTAGGAATTCACCCTGAACTT
Organism: Potos flavus; assembly: GCA_028534135.1. NCBI lineage: Eukaryota > Metazoa > Chordata > Mammalia > Carnivora > Procyonidae > Potos > Potos flavus. The sequence continues at coordinate 84,267,804 of CM052901.1, read as the reverse complement.
GAATTTGCATATTATGCTTTATAACAATGTACATTCTGTCACTGAACATTGAGCTAAGCTTCACTGATAGGATTCTAATTAGAAATGGGAGAACAAATGACTTCATGGTTTTTTTCTTTCCTCATAGTTATCAGCAGGCACGCTTGTGATCTCACTGACTGCTATATTGGTGGATCTAAATACAACAGATGCTTGAAAGTAAAGCACAAGTTAAAATATGCATCCAACAGAAATTTAAAAAAAAAAAGTGGGCTGTTTGACATACACATAGAGAACTTTTCCTATAATTAGAGATAATTACCAATGTTAGGAGATCAAAAGCATCTTTTTTTGGTTCTTGAATAGCTAAATATAAACTGCAAACAGAGACCAGCAGGTACACTGAAATTACAAGATGCATAATTTCCTATGAGAAGGGGCCAACCCATTTTAAAGCTATTCATCTTCTTACCATTTTATGTACACTTTTCAAAGTATACCTTAAACAAATGATTTGTTACATATAGTTTCTAGCAGCATAATTTATTTTTCTTGGGTAAACATTCACTCCCTATAGTCCAAAAAAAGAGAAAAGAACCATGGTGAACTTCTACAAAATGAAAACAAGTTTTCTCTAAAAATGCGTTCCCACTGGATTGCTTTACATGAGATACTAAGTTTTTAAAATGAAATTTGCATTTCAGGATTATAGTAGAAACATTAAAAGACGAAATAGGGGTACATAGCACAACCTCTCTTTCTTACTCATGTTTAAGCCTTGTCTTAGTTTAACTGCTATTTAATTTCTATAGGCATTTTAACTGATTTAACTCCCTTTCCTATTTTATATAGAGAATTCATACAGTCCTTCCACTGACAAAAAGTTATGTCAAATATACCTCAATTTAAAAAAATTTAATAACTTATTCTTTAGGTATCATACAAGCTACCTACAAATGGAAATCTTTGCCTACTAAATATGTATCTTTATTTTCCTGACTCACAGAATAAAGCATCTTTTTTAGTTTTGTCCCCAATTAAAGTGAGATGTGATTATTCATCTAACACTCAGAATTACTCCTAGAACGGTTCCTCAAATCAGAGTGCTCAATGAAACGGAGAAATGAGTACTAGGTAGGTAATTAACAATACCTTGCAGATAATTCGGGTTTTTTGTAATGAGACTATGTGGAGTTTTGTAGTGTATGCACATATATATTCTTCTCAAATATAATTAATCATCACCCCATTTCCTGCAGCATAATTACTAAACTTCCTATCATAACATTTAAAATCCATTTAAAATATGGCACTGGCTTCCAATTTTTAAATCCATCCTTATGCTCTCCAACACACTCTCTGGTGACAGTGGATTATTCACTGAGCATCAAGCATATTATTTACTTTTCTACCTCCAAGACTTTTCCTTTGAAATTTTCCTTTTTTCTATTGTCTCTTTTGCTCCCCACTCCCTCTTATCTCTTCTGAAATTTCCTTCCTGGATCAACTCAGAAGTCAACTTGGGGCAACCTCATCTGGTCCCCACATGCATATTTAAATACAGTCTTAACTGTCTTCCCAAAGCACATTGAATAGAACTTGACTGTATACATTTTCACCTCAATTTCTATTAGTATTCCATTATCTGCATGCCCATTCTTTTTACTAGGTGTTAAGATACTTATGCTTCCTCCAACTAGAATCCAACACAGGGTCTTATACACATTTTATTTACAAGTGCTCAGAAAAATATTCCACAATCCACGATGATATTGAGAATTTAAATACTAGTTTACAGAAGGGGTCAGCAAACTGTGACCCAAAGGCATACCACCTGTTTCTATAAAGTTTTATTGGGACACAGCCATACCCATTCAATTCTGTACTTCTGGTGCAAAAGAAACCATATGGTCTGCAAGCCTAAAATATATACTATCTGGCCCTTTACTGAGAAATTTTGCTAACTCCTTGTTTGGAGCAATCTAGATTAGTACAACCATGAGAATAAACATAGACATGGGGGTATAATGTGTTGGGTATGTCTAAGCAGTATTTATTGTACCAAGTGGCAACTTAATAAAACATATGCAGTGATAGTCAGTTTTATGTGTCAGCTTGGCTAGTATATAGTCCCTAGTTATTCATTAGGCCAAACATTAACGTAGCTGTTTCTGTGAAGTCATTTTGTAGCAGTGAAGTACATGCTCAATTGATGATAAAGATTATCTAGATAACCTAGATGGGCCCTGAATCAAACTGCTGAAAGGTCTTATGAAAAAAATCAAGATTTATAAAAAGAAAAAATTTCCAGTTTGCCTTTTTCTGGTGACCCATCCCACAGATTTCAGGTTTAACTGCGAGCCCACACAACTACATAAGAGCTTACAATAAATCCCTTAATATGTATCTCCTATTGATAACGTTTCTTTGATTGAATTCTGACATGTACATATATCTCTGTGACCTGAAAAAGTGTATCCTAACTATAATTAAGGAGTTTATTTTTGATCGTAGGAAAGATGTACTAAAACATGTTAAAATCTAGAGGTGGCTAGTGGCTCAGTCAACAGAGCACATAACTCTTGATCTCAGGGTCTTAAGCTGGGCACAGTTGACTTAAAAAAAACAAAAACAAAAACAAAACTTAAAACCTGAGAAATTCCAGGGAAGACGGTGGACAAGGAGCACCCTAAGCTCACCTTGAACCATAGATACAACTAGATGGTACCCATATCAGTTTAAATAAACCAGAAATGAGCCAAATACAGGCAGAACATACTCTCCACAGCTAAATGTAAAGAGGCCACAAAAGAGGGTAAGAAGGGTGGAGACTCAGTCAGGAGCTAAACAGACCCACAGGAGAGATATTGTGAACACAAAGAGGGGAAAAGACAGACCCTCACACCAGGGACCCCAAGCATGGGGAACACTCATCCCCATAACATTTGTTTCGAAAACAAGAGGGGCCTAATTTCAGGAGGTCTTAGAAAATCAGCTGACTCCATTCAGGGAGAGACAGAAGAGGAGGTGGAAACTGAGTCCCCACCCTTAAGAAGATAGCACAATAAACAGCCCCACATGGACTACAACTGATAAATGAATTCAGTAAGGCTGTGGATACAAAACTGAATATAGAGAAATCCATTACATTTCTAAACGTTAATAATGAAGCAACAGAAATAAAAATGAAGAACAAAACACCATTTAAAATTATACCAAAAATAATAAAATACCAAGGAATAAACTTAACCATTGAGGTCAAAGACCTGTACTCTGAAAACTATAAAACACTGATGAAGGAAATTGAAGACAACACAAACAAATGGAAAGATATTTCATGCTTCTGGATTGGAAGACTTAATATTATTTAAACAGCCATACTACCCAAAGCAAGTACAAATTTAATGCAATCCCTATCAAAATACTAACAAGATTTTTCACAGAACTGGAACAAGTAATCCTAAAACTTTTACAGAAACAAAATATCCCAAATAGCCAAAGCAATCTTGAAAAGGAACAGTACTGGAGGTATCAAAATTCCAGATTTCAAGACATACTACAAAGCTGTAATAAGAGTATCGTACTAGCATGAAAGTTGACACGTACATCAATGGGATAGAATAGAGAGCCCAGAAATAGACACATGATTATATGGTCAACTAATCTTCGACAGAGGAGGCAAGAATATGCAATGGGGAAAAGACAGTCTATTCATTAAATGGTGTTGGGAAAACTGGACATGAAAAAGAATCCAAATGGACCACTTACTTATACCACACACGAAAATAAATTCAGTATGCATTAAGGACCTAACTGTGAGACCTGAAACCATAAAAATCCCAGGAGAGAACACAGTCAATAATCTCTCTGACATCTGCTGTAGCGGTATTTTTCTAGATATGTCTCCTGAGGCAAGGGAAACAAAGCAAAAATAAAAAGCTTCTGCACAGGAAAGGCAATAGTCAATGAAACTAAACCCTACTAAAGAGGAGACAATATTTGCAAATGACACACACAAAAAGGGATAGTATTGAAAATACATAAAGAACTTACACATCTCAACATCAAAAACACAAATAATCCAAATTAAAAATAGGTGGAGGACAGAACAGACATTTCTCCAAGGACATCAAGATGGCTGACAGACACATGGAAAGATGCTCAACATCACTTATCAGGGAAATGCAAATCAAAACCACAATGAGATACCACTACACACCTGTCAGGATAGCTAAAACCAAAAACACAGAAACAAGTGTTGATGAGGATGTGAAGAAAAAGAACCCTCATGCACTGTTAGTGGGAACGCAAACTGGTACAGCCACTGAAAGAGAGTACGGAGGTTCCTCAAAAAATGAAAAACAGAACTAACCTATGACCCAATAATTATACTACTGGGTATTTACTCAAAGAATATGAAAAAAATTAACTCAAGAAGATAAGAGCATCCTTATGTTTATTGCAGCATTATTTACAATAGCAAAAATATGGAAGCAACCCAAGAGTCCATGAATAATCAAAAGGATAAAGAAGAGGTGGAATATATAAAAAAAAGAATATTAGTCAAAAAGAAGAATGAAATCTTGCCATTTACAACAATATGGATGGAGCTAAAATATAATGCTAAGTGGACTAAGCCAGTCCGCTTTATGATATTATGGAATTTAAGAAACAAAATGAAGGAACAAGGAAAAAAAAGACAAACCGAACAACAGACTCTTAAATATAGAGAACAATCAGATGGTCACCAGAGGGGAGGTGGGTATGGGGAGGATGGGTGAAATAGGTGACAGGGATTAAGAGTACAATCATCATGATGAGCACTGAGTAATGTATAGAATTGTTGAATCACTATAATGTTTACCTGAAACTAATGTAATATTGTACATTAACTACACCGGAATTAAAATTTTAAAAAAATAATAAATACAAATGAAATTTAACTTAAAAAATAAAATGCTTACAAGCATATTGGACAAAAAACCACTTTTTTAATTAAAAAATAAAACAGGTTTAAACTTTTTTATAGGAAGGAGGCTTGAGAAGCAGCATTATGATAATATTACCTTGACCTGAGAAAAGTAGAAAGACATTAAGATTTTGTTAACTAGGTCACCTATTTCAACCCCTTATGCAATTCTCATTTCTTTTATTTGAATATGGTCAACATTAACTGACTATTAACGAAAAATAATTCACTTCTTAAAAATCCCATCTATTTCCCCTAATTCTGTGACGTCCAAAAGATGTACCACTATTTAGCAGCAGCAAATGTTACTTCCTAATTTGTTAGTAATGTCTGAATGTTCAGTTGGGGAGGAGGGAGTGAGTGAAGAAATCAAGCATAATCAAAAGGGGGAAAAATACAAAAACAGTCATTTTCACTTTGTAATCTTTGTATGGATACATCAGTATTCTATTTCCTTTTACGTGAAAAGAAAGACTGCCCCCTTGTCTTCTCTTATCAAGTAACCTTCCTTTATCATGAAAGCAAAGACTTGAAATATTGCTCTTTCAGGACTTCTGATTTGCAAGTAAGTTCCCCTCATCCTCTAACCCTCCAAAGCATTCAAGAGTCACAGTCTTCATAGAGCATTGTTACCCCGTCAGGACCCAAAATATAACACTGCAGGGATGTTGGGTCACTGAATCTATGTTTATGTATTTTTAAAAAGTACATACAACTTATTTAAAACTAACTACATCATTCTGAATCTCATATGCAAGATATTGAACTAGAGGTCAGATTTCCTGGGATCTCAGCTTGATTTTTAAAGTTATCACCTGTATGATTGGGCCAGTTAACACTCATGAGTCTTATTCTCTTATGAGTAAATGAGAATGATCATGTTTTTATTTCTCTCCACCGTGTTATTTTCAGTATCAAAAGAAATAATCAGGGTAAAGTTGCCATGAGATCTCTAATGCAAAGGTGGTATTACTTTGACGGGCAGTGTGACAAAACCTTTCAAGAATATGATGAAAGCTATGGGTATTTTCTTTAGAAAAATACACACTTTACCTTACACGTGAAATTTTGCTCAAGAGTACACTGTGTTCACAGTCCACTGGAACCCTACCTTTGAACCAGTCCATGGACCTTTATTTAGAACCCCTCCTTTAAAGTGCTATATAGATTTAAAATAGTATTGTTTTATACAGATGTACAGTATTATATGCAATCTAAAGGAAACAAAATAAATGTTGCATATTTGTGCTTTTTCCATTATTTTAAATTGTATTTTTGACAGATGTGTTTACCATGTTATTCTACCGCTAATTGTCAGTTTCTCTCACATCACTAAGCCTTCGGATAGGTCATAATTACACAGTCCTCTACAGTGTAAACAAGAACTAGAGAGTAAAAGACTATTCCAAGACAAAGGTGCCACGTGAAAGCTCTCCTTTAAGCTTTAGCAACAAAAGAGAAAGAGAGGAGACACACATCAAATGAGACATAGATTTGCAGTAGCTTTTTAACAGGTTTTGCTTTGGGGTTCTAGTCACTCTTATTTGAAAGTAGCCAACTGCCTTGGTTTATGTGAATTTCTACTGAGAGGCGATTGAGAAAACTTTCAAAATACAAGCAAAGTAGATTAAACAACTCATGTAAGAAAGAGCAATAATGAAAAACAACATTTCCTATTACAGCTATGTTGTCCTTAGTTATATTTCTTTTTTTGTTAATGGAGCCTCCCAAAATTATTAATATCAGTAAAATAACCTTCATAATACTCAGCTCATCTATGTTTTGCATCAATAAAACTAAGAGGATTCCCCCCCTCTTTTTTTTTTTTAAATTTTATTTATTTACTTGAGAGAGAGAGCATACAAGCAGGGGGAGAGGCAGAGGGAGGAGAAGACTCTCCGCTGAGCAGGGAGCCTGACAACTTAGGGCTTGATCCCAGGATCAGGGGATCATGACCGGAGCCGAAGGTAGATGCTTAACCGACTGAGCCACCCAGATGCCCCAAGAGGATTCTCATTTAGACGGTCAACACACATACATACACAAACATACACACCTATCTAAAATACATGGTGCAAAACATTCAAAAGGAGAACAATGTGATCAAATATATCCAATCTCTTTTAGATCTTTGCTATGATTAATATTCACTGGTTAAGTTTTACATTTCTAATAATGGTGGTCTTTTTAAGATTACTTGGTCTTCTGATCAGGAGTAGCAAATTGCTCCTACTGATCAACAGAAATATATACACAAAGCTTTCAATTCTCTAAAACTTCAAGATTTTGACCATTGTTAAACTTATTTTTTCCCTGACTTGTTTTCTCTTTTTTAATCCTAGAATGGAAAAGCAAAATATTAAGAAGAACATACTAGAGAAAGTATTTCTGACATCGTAAATCATGGTTTAGAAAAAACGGAATACTTGGTTTTATTTTCTTACTGCTCAACTGAAGTGACCAACATTCTACTGTTAATTAATACAATCTGATTATTTTGACATGATGGTAGGTTTATGCTACCAAGAAATAGATCTGGTACTCTAACAGATGCTACTGAGGCTCAGGAGAGTATAATTTAGATTATGATACTGAAATACTCATGCAAATTCTTAGACAGTATTACTAACTGAAACCACTTGTTTCCCCTCCTGACCCCATGTGGATACTTGTAAGCAAAGTACAGATACTTTTGTAAGCAACGAGTTTGGAAGTATTTATAGAGTCTCATGCATGGAGAAATAATTTGATTCTTCCCTCCTAGGTCTTTAGAAAGCAAACATGAAGGGTATCATATTGAGACATGAAATTTGTTTTTGTCTAATTACCTAGCCTTCCTCTTAAACTCCTCTTTTTAATGACTGCTAATCACTGCCGAAGATGCTTGGAAATTTTTCAGAATATGTAGCATAGGAGCAGCAGGCATGGTTCACAATCCCAACAGGGCTAGTTGAAGTCCCATACCAAATTCATAAAGCTCATGCATAGTAGTGATGTTGTACTTACAAGGATTGAAAAGGTTTTTCTATGTTCTGGCATGAAGTAAACATTAAACAATTTTAATGAGTACTAAGTAGATTTAGAGGAGAATGCATTTCATATGACGTCAAAGTTGAAGTCATTTTAAAATTCTTTTAAGAATATGACCTGAATATGAAAAGTATTAATAAGGGAAACTTTCCCAGAGTTAAGTGTATAAAAGCCTTATTATGATGTAAATTACCCTAATTTTGTTTCTTAAAATAAACATATTTAATTATCATTTCCCCACAATTTCCTCATAGTTAAAATTTTCATATCTATTCTCTGTAGATCCTATCTTCCTTAATTGATTCAATTTTTCCATATCCTTCACTTAAAAATGAGTAACTTTTTCTTAGCTTCCAGGCTGCTTAAGCAATTTAACAATAGCACAATTATTAGTACAATCTATAAATATAAAGGCCATATGTAATAAAGAATTGATTGATCCAATTTCATGCAATTTGAACAAAATGACTGAATTTTTTGACTTGGCTGCTTCGTGCAGCCTAACAGCAGTAATTCTCCTTTATGATGGTTCTACAAATGTTGGATTTATAGATGAGATAAAATTTCTTAAATAGTTAGTACGGCCACTCTAGAAAAAAGTATGGAGTTTCCTCAAAAAGTTAAAAATAGAACCGCCTTATGACCCAGAAACTGCACTACTAGATATTTATTCAAAGGATACAAAAATGCTGATTTGAAGGGGCACATGCACCCCAATGCTTATAGCAGCACTATCAACAATAGCCAAATTATGGAAAGAGCCCAAATGTCCATAAACTGATGAATGGATAAAGAAGATGTGGTATATATGTACACAATGGAATATTACTTAACCATCAAAAAGAATGAAGTCTTGCCATTTGCAACAACGTGGATGGAACTAGAGTATATTATGCTAAGTGAAATAAGTCAGTCACTGAAAGACAACTATCATGTGATTTCACTCATATGTGGAATTTAAGAAACAAAACAGATAAACAGAGGGGAAAGGAAGGAAAAATGAGGTAAGATAAAAACAGAGAGGGAGGCAAATCATAAGAGACTCTTAACTATAGAGAACTGAAGATTGCTGGAGAGAGGCGGGTGGGGGGGTTACACTAAATGGGTGATGGGCATTAAGGAAGGGGCTTGTTGGGATGAGCACCAAGTGTTACATGTAAACGATGAATCACTAAATTCTATTCCTGAAACCAATACTACACTATATGTTAACTAAAATTTAAATTTTAAAAGGAGTAACAAAAAATTCTTAAATAGTTTACAAACAATGCAAAGGTATAAATATAATGACTTCATACTTCATAACTATGGTATTTTCCCCCATTTAAAACATATACCTTCCACACAAAGAGTAAGGAACCACTCACATGATAAGCTTTAAGTAGTTCTTTTACTCCTAGCAAGATCTCATTTACCAGTCTCCCAATGTGACATTCTATTTTTAGAATCACGTGCCACTGATTCATCTTTTTTTTTTTAAAGATTTACTTATTTATTTTTAGATTGGGGGGAGGGGCAGGGAGAGGGAGAGAGAGAATCTCAAGCAGACTGCCTGCTGAGTGTGGTGCCCCACACGGGGCTCGATCCCATGACTCTGAGATCATGACCAGAGCCTAAATCAAGAGTTGGCCGCCCAACTGAATGAGCCACGCAGGCACCTCTATTCCTCTTCTTGTTTAAAGTACACTTAAGGGGTGCCTGGGTGGCTCAGTGGGTTAAAGCCTCTGCCTTCGGCTCAGGTCATGATCTCAGGGTCCTGGGATCGAGTCCCGCATTGGGCTCTCTGCTCAGCGGGGAGCCTGCTTCCCCTTCTCTCTCTGCCTGCCTCTCTGCCTACTTGTGGTCTCTCTCTCTGTGTCAAATAAATAAAATCTTTTTAAAAATTTAAAAAATTAAAAACAAATAAAAGTACACTTAATTTACAAACATTATGACCTTGTATATAGAATGATTTGGTATACAGATATTTTGTTATAGATTTTTTACAGGTAAAATAGAATACTGTGGCTGCAGAGATCATAAACATCAAGAAAAAAATACCAAAGGGAAAAATGAGTCACTAAAAGACAGACTTCACCAGGCTTACATACTTTCCAGCAACTAGCTTTGTTATTTTAAAAAACTATTTATTGACTATGGTCTAAATTAAGGGGAATAAAACTAAGAATTTGAAGACCATTTGTCAAACAACAACAAAAATAATGGTTGGTCAGATGTTTTTTGAGCTACCGCAGTGAAGATATTTTCCATTAAATATGAATGATAAAGAGAAAAAATTACGGCATCAGTAGAGAAACAGTATTTTTGATGGACCATATGTGACCATACTTGACCTTACTGAAGTAGCCAAGGATTCACATATATTAGATTGTGATAGCATGCAGTTAATTTGCTAATTAGACATACACGTCTTAAAAAATGAAGGTTACTCTTGATTTAGCCACTTGTCAGCACTATCCGTAAGTAGACTCTGCAATTTCCCATAATTACAACTGAATTAAATTAGTAAAAAAAAAAAAAAAAATGCTAAAGTGACTTTAGAGCAGAAATACTGACTTTGACTATTACTTTCTTTTAAAATGTTTATAGAAAGTAAAAAAAAAAAAAAAAACAGAAACCCAACAGGTGCAATATAAGATTTATTAATTATATACTTGGATAATTTCTTCCATTTTTCCTGTCTTGTTTGTCTTTAATTTACAAAATGCTTTTGATTAAATATATTTATATTTTCTTGAATGGAGTCAAGAATTTTAATAAAGACATTACCTCTGCATACTCCCCAACTCCCACAGAGACAGAATCAGTAGAATGTAAAATCAATTCTGTGCTATAAAACAAGTAGCTTAATTGAAGTGCATTTATTTTGGTCTGCCTTCCACAAGTAAAAGTTATTTCAGTTAACAGATGGGGAAAAGTCTGGAGGTCTTAAACCTAATACTACTCTAATAAACTCAACATAAGGCTCTTATTTCTCTAACATAAAGCAACTTAATGCAAATGAGGATACAAAGTAAATATTACTTAGTGCTCATTATGAAGTGTTAAATCCATCATCACAGCATGTGGTTCAGGACCTACCAGTTTAATTTACCAAGTAACATAACATGAGTGTGTAAATATGTTCTCCCTCAGAATCTAAAGTGTATTTCATTTGTTAAAACCTGTAATTTTTAAGTACTTTCTAGGTGGCATCTTGTAAACAGAATGATTAAGATGAATCACAATTATCTGTCTTTTAAATAAGGATATCTTTTTGTATCTTGGTACCACAAGTGAAAGACCAGATTAAATTAATATCCATCATTAGCAGGACAATAAGAAACTTTATGAAATGTTTGTAATTTATCTTCACTCTTCATAACCTATGAAATTCTTGTATGTTTTGGTTCCAACTTTGACAATGCAAATTTATTTAGAAATTCCAGATTCATTAATTAATTATGAAATCAATAAATACGGGTAGCTGGGTGACTCGGTCAGTTAAGCTTTTCTGCCTTTGGCCCAAGTCATGATCCCAGGGTCTTGGGATTGAGTCCTGCATCTGGCTCCTTCCTCAGTGAGGAGTCTACTTCTCCCTCTGCCTGCCTCTCCCCCTGCTTGTGCTCTCTCTCTTGCTAACTCTGTCAAATAACTAAATAAATAAATAAGTTGGAAAACTGTCACAATGTATTAAAGTAACATGTCAAATAATAGCATTTAAATAATGTTATTTATCAATTGGTGTTTACATTTGTCTACACTAGACTATTAATTGGAACAAACCTGTTTTAGATATTCTCCCTATGCTCTTTAGGTGACTGCAAGAGAACAAAAATACAGCACAGATTTTCTCCTCCCACTAAATTTCCATTGAAATGGAAAATACTCCAAATGTATTTCTATGTATCAGTTTCAGAACGACTTCTGTTTTGGCCTAAATTACCAAGACAGAGTATGTTTCAGTTCTCCTTTGCTTGTATTATTGAAATTAGCCATGTTTTAACGATTGGTCTAAAAAGAAAAATAAGTACTTTGTAGGTGTAAGCATAAATGAAAGGAAAAAAGTAGTAAAAGATTGAAGCCACATTTCTGTTCTCCCTGAACTAAATTTATAAGATATTTAAGATCTAAATATTCCTTGGGGTTGATAGACTTTATGTTATCCTGACCACTTGGGGCTAAAGACTTGGTTGCTACTATGGCTCCATTTTTAATTGATGATCCGATTCTTATGAGGAATGTCATTAGGTATTGAAGAGTGTCATCATTCCTATGAAAAATAAGGATATATTCAGATAAAATTCTCAAAACCTACGAGGGGAAATCAACCTTCTCATGCTTCCCCTATCTGCGGTCACCATGGCCTTGTGAATCAAGTTGTTCTTTCTTCCCCAGTGTGACATCAGAGGGGGTGGCTCATCTATTAGTTAATTCCCCGCTCCTCCCACATAAATAATAACCATATTCTGTAGGTCAATTTCAAAATAAAGCTTACCTTCCTGCTTTGCCTGAACTCACCTTAATTAAGGTTAGGAAATCAGATACACAACCTTAAAACATTCTGATAAATGGCTTATACCACTAGAATGCAATTGAATTACAGAACTTTAAAGTATATTTGAACCTAAGAGCTTATATAATCTAATATCACTATTTTTCACATAAACAAAATGAGGCTCTGAGAGTAGAAGTGACTTGCCAGACTGGTGCTCATTCCAAGGATCCAATTACCTCTTACCATACTGCACCATATTATTAGTTAATTCAGTCACCGTTAGAGGAGTATTCTGTTACACATGTCCAAAAGCATGCTAACTGGTCCTGCCACTACTGGAGTATGCCTATACAAGTGTGCAGGATACACGGCTGGCCATGGCTACACTGAATATGAAGTCAACTACCTATCAATACTCAAGCAAAATAGCTATATATTAAAGAGAATTTTAATTTTGGTTTCTATTGTCATCAAGATCTTACAGATTTATGCAAAAACTATTCTATCGAAATTAAATTACTAATTTTCTATTTACCTAATAATATATGATGCATACATCCCTAAAACTTGGTATGCTTTCCAATAGAAAGCCTCTTTTATCAGCAATGTTACTTTCATTCTCATGAATATTCTTAAGTTCTAAGACAGAGCGAAGTCTGATAGAATGCAAATATATTTAATATTTATTTATAAATTTAGTGCTAAATATTTAATATTTATATAAAACTTTAAATTTATATATTTACTATAAATAAAACATAAATTAAATATAAATATCTAAATAAACATAAATTATTATAATTTATTATACATATAAAATATAAATATATTAAAGAATATATTAAGAAGTTTTTCCGTTTTATTTTGTTTTTAGACTTTAGGTGCAAAGAACGCAGTTAACCATATTTTATCAGATTAGCAGGCTATGCAAGACCTCATTCTTGTTTTATTTCATTTTTTAAAATATTATTTGATGTCTGTCCACTTATCCTCCTGTCCACTCTCATTTCTTCCCCTCCACCATGTGTATTTCCTCACCACCTTGCTCACCACCATGGGCACTCACTATGTTATATCCTAACACATGCATGTAACCTTGACAATGCATTATTGTTTATGTGTTTTCATAATCACATATGACATGCTATATATCTCACGTTTTTCAATAAGCCCGATTTTATGATTTATTCTTGGGCTTTATGTATAGCTAATTAAGCCTTAATGCTGCCAGTGCTAATTAGTTTTAAAAATAGCCCACTTTGACTAATCTTACTTTTCTAAAATGCCTATTTTCTCATTATCATAGCATAAATATCTTCTAATAAAATAAGTTGGGGCCATCACCATTTTTACAAAGACTTTATAAGAAAGTTATTATGAAACAAAAGCCAGCAACATACGATTTTGAAAATAAAGTCTTGGTAGTGATTCTTTAATGTTCCTTTTCATCCTCTCTGGTCCGTCACACAGGACTGGGTGTTATCAATGATCACATCTGCTTTCCAACTTCTCATCAGTCTTTTACTTTCTCTTGACTTCTTTCTTTTCACTAATAAAATATGTAGTTTGACTCTATAGCACTAAAAACTTTTAGGTTCTAAGTTCAAAGCTACTTTAAATTATTTAGAATACTTAAAAATAGAAAACTTGTCTAATAGTATCTTAAACATGAAGGGCACAGGAGTTGCAATGTGCTCCAACTGCTGACATTAGTGGCATTCTTCATAGAAATATGCTAAATATAACCCTCTGGAATTCCAGGGATAATCAAACCTCTACCTATGCACTTAACTGTATTAACCTTGTTAAAAATGTTCAATGGTAACACATAGAGTTAATCTTAGAAGAACAACATATGCTAACAATTGATAAATGTTTGAAACAATTATCTCTGAGAACAATAAAGATAATTTGCTGTTGCGAAACTCTTGCTTTCAAGTTTAAGTTCATATCCCAATGTTGATAGTTAAAAATTACTTGACTTTTGACATATTATTAAATCTCTGAATATTCTGACACATTGGAAGTGAGAATAATGGAATTATTTTGTATTAAAAGAGAATGTCATGTAGTTGTTTGTTGTTAACATGCCATGAATCATTGTAAGGCAGGGACCATGACCTACTTTCCATCCTTTCATCTGAAAATAATGTCTACTAAGGTACTTATTCCATGTTCTGTGAAAAAATGAGTAAATTACTAAATCTTAATGAGTCTATTTCATGTCTTTATAACTGTGCATTTTTGAATGCAATGAATCTTACTGTACTGAGAACTATCTGAGAGCTAGGCATTTGGTATGCATTATTTCCACCTTCCCATAGCACACAGAACTGAATCAGAAGCTATGATCAAACTATAAGTACACTAGAGCACTAACAAAGACTGTGAATAAAGAGTGGCATTACTAGTTCATTTACTTGAACCTTTACTGTAAGAATACCTTGCATCAAAAAAAAGAGAGAATACCTTGAATACCTTGCATCAGACACACTGCCAGTCAGTGATCTAGTGATTTGTTTGGAAATTTTTTTTTTTAAGATTTTTTTTTTTTAAGATTTTATTTATTTATTTGACAGAGAGAGAGAGATCACAAGAAGGCAGAGAGGCAGGCAGAGAGAGAGGGGGAAGCAGGCTCCCCGCTGAGCAGAGAGCCTGATGTGGGGCTCGATCCTAGGACCCTGAGATCATGACCTGAGCCGAAGGCAGAGGCTTTAACCCATTGAGCCACCCAGGCGCCCCTGGATATTTGGTAATTTGCATCCATTTGTCTTCATGCAGATAGAGCATCTTGGGTGGTTAATTATTTCCTTTAATTGCACATTTTAAAAACCTGTAGCAAAATCTACAGTTTTGTCCGTAAATAAGTAAATACATTAGAGATTAATAAAATAAATCAACTTGCCCTATCAGATTTTTTTTTAAGATTCAGTCATTTATTTTAGAGAGAGAGAGTATGGGGAGATGCAGAGAGAAAGAGAGAATAACAAGCAGGCTGCACACTGAGCACAGAGGCTGACCTTGAGATCAAGACCCCAGCTTGAAACCAAGAGTCAGACGCTCAGCAGACGGCACTACCCCGGCACCCCAAGATTAGTACTGTTAATTCTTGACTAATTTTATCAAGTAACACATAATTTAAGATTAATTAAATGTGACTGCCAAGGTTAAAATAAAAATATGACAATGTTCTACCTCCTTACCCACCTCCCATTTCCTCTGTCCTGCAGGTAAATAACTTTGAGTCTTTCCGCTGCTTAATCTGGCATTTTATATCTCTATATTTCAATATCACATGTATGTCCATTTTTATTTATCAATATAATTAAACTTCAAATTTTAGCAGAAATGCAGTTATCACTTAGATCTCAATCTTTCTCTATCTCCTCAAAAACATACTGATAAATTCAGAGAAAACACACATGTGGGTGCACGTGCACATACGACGCGGGGAGGATGCTTACATTTATTGTTTTCTTCTTTAGGTAAGTGATGGATCAGCTGTTCATGCTGTTATCTCTGTTTCCCTTCTTTCAACCATCCATAGCTGTCCTAGCTCAAGTTTTTGTTAAATCAAATATTGAGAGTAAATATTATCATGCTTTCATCAGGACTGGTGCTCTTTTTGTACACTGTACACATTACCTTCTGCCGTCCTTCACGGACAACCGGGAAATTCCCTGAGTCTTTCCTGTGTCAGGGCTCCTGTTCTCTGAATGCCATTTCCTCCACCTTCCTCACTCACAGGCTTGTATAGCTGGAGGGCATCTTTTGGTAAATTATTTTTAAAAAGGACAGGAGAAGTATATTTTTGAGATGTTTGAAAAATCTTTATTTTCCTCCTGCATGGTTGATTTATTAGTTATGTTACATTTTTGATACACTGTTCTGATGCCTCTTTTTGTTCTTATGTCACTGTTGAGGTGTCCAAAACCATTCTGATGACACATCCTTTGTATGACATTCATTTTTCCACTTAGGAATCTTATGAGAACTTCTTTTTGCCTCTAGTGTTCTGAAATTTCATGATGTTATTTGGAGGGGGGGTCTGTTTTCATCTATTGTACTGGGCACTCAGTGGATTATTTTAGTCTGGAAATTAATGCACTTGAGTTCTGGAAAATTTCTTGAAATATTTGCTTTATTTCCTCTCATGGATTGTCTCTGTTTTCTCTTTCTAAAAAGATTATTATTCAGCCATCAGGCTTCCCAGAACAATCTACCAGTTTCCTACTTTTATTTCCTTTGTCTTTTGCTCTACCCTTGGGGATTTGCGTACTTTTATCTTCCAACTCATCCAATGAGATTTTCATTTTTCTGGCTATGGGCAGGTAGTGCCAGGCAGAATCCTTTAAGAAAAAAGAAATTGCATCCTTTTTGGAACAATGACAACAAAGCAGAAAATCAGCTCTAAGTCTGTTAACTAGGTAACAGAAAAGGTAGGGGGGAAAAACCTCACAAAGTCTGAGTGCAGGAAGTAGCCAACAGCCTAGGGCTAAAGGAACAAAGATAAGAGGTTGGAATAATGAAAGATTAGAAACAGACTGGACGGGTCTCACACAGCAGATACCCTGATCTCAGAGAGAAAGACACTGCTAAATTGCTGCTGCTGTCTCAGGAGTTCAGAGGAGGGGCCCTCTTGGCCTGTGACCTAGACCTTGAAGAGAGGCTTTAGAGGAGACTAGAACTCATCTCTCTCTGATGGGCGGGAGCATGATGGGGCTAGGTTTGCCTGTGTTGGGAAATCTGCAAACTGTTTAACTGTTGGTATGAGAAGCAAGAGAGGCTGCTGGGACGAAGTACTGCTGGGAAGCAAGTGGGAGTAAGTCCTTCCTCCTTGCAGTGTCCCTCTCATATCCCCTACTGACAGAGCCTAATAGGGAGCAGCTGGCCAAGCAGAAATAGGCTTTACACAGTCTCTGCTGGTCAGCATCATAAAGCTAAGTACAGAAGGATGGGTTTGGAGCTGAGACACAGTATCTTAAACAACCCTAAATTTATTTTTTTCCTAAGATTTCTTTTTTTCTCATGGATGTGTTTCGTCATGGATGTGCTACCTTCTCTTATTTCTCTGTTGATATTGAAATGTTATTCTTTGTGTGGTATCTATCCCTCCAAGTTACATTTTTATTTATTTATTTTTTTGGTTTTTCCTTTGTTGGTACTTTAAATTTGTCTTCCTCCTCCTTTCTTGTTTCCTTTTCAGTTATCGTATTCTATGCTTGAAACTTTGTGAGAACACTCAGGCATCTGCCTATAATTGTAACTGGCAAACTAAAACTCTTGAATATGTAGAAGGAGCTGAACAAATTTAAGCTTTATCCTAGGTCCATATGAACAAGGATTCCTTGGGGGAAATCCTGGTGGCAGTACCTTTAGGTCTTTCCTTTAGTGCTGATGGACTCCCCACAGAACTCTCTGCCCTTGAGCCCAATAAGGAAAGAGTTCTGTGATCTAAGTATTCCAATAAATCAATTACTAGCCATCCACAACCTCCTTTACAGAATTTTTTTTGGTTTGTTGTTGTTGTTTTTCACTCTTTTCAGTCTATTGCGAGGAGTGTAGTTATCATAAAACTATCTCCACTGCACTAATGTTGTAATAATTTTATTAGTCCAGTAAGTCTCCACTTTAACACAGCTGTTGTGTTGTTATTTTTGAGTTGTTATTAACAATATACACAAAAATAATTCTTCAATGAAGTACTACTTATTTGGGACTAGAAAATTCAGGCTAGTAGAATTCTGAGAGTTTTCTTACTATCTTTTTCTGGTACCTTTCATTCCTCAATGGCCCTTAAAAATGTTTGCGGAGTTAATTTTGTAAACTTTTGGGATTACAAAGTGTATAATCCCATATAATTCTCTTCAACTTAAAGCACAGTTTGCCTAAAATAGTTATTTCTTACGAATAGGAATTTGGAAAACACTCAGCATGGAATGCTAAAATATGTAATGCTATACAATTTACTCTATCTAAAATTGTTTTAATTTACAGAGAGAGAGTGAGTGAGAGGACATAAACTGGGGGAAGGGCGGGGGGGAGGGGAGGGAAAGGCAGGGAATCCCAAGCAGACACAGGGCTCAATCTCACAACGCTGAGACGGTGACCTGAGCTGAAACTAAGACTTCAATGTTCAAGTGACTGAGCCACCCCGGAGCCCCTAAAATTGACTTAAAAAGGAAGTAAGACTAATACTTTCTAGAGTCACTTAACTCTCTAAGTATATACTGCTGTAGATATAAGTTTTACCAGAGTTTCTATGTGTCCTGCAGGAATCTCTGTGCATCATGCAGGTTAAGAAAGTAAATGGTCAGATTTTATCTTGAGGAAATTGTCACTAACCAAGACTGATACCTTAATAATGCTCTACATATAATTATACTTTAATTTGAAATTGAATTTCAGTTAGTTCTTCTGTAAAGAATGAATTATTACTATCAAGCAATATTAGAACCTCAAAAATCTTATTTGTATTTGTTTTCAAATCAATAAAATGTGGTTTCCGCTTATCAACATTTTTGTATTAGGTATCTATTTTGAAATTAGCTAGAGACAAATGTAATTGGAAAGTAACATTGGTAGTATTAAATGAGCATACATTCTGATTTGATCCTGTGATGATTCAGGTTAATGTAGATTCAGGGTGTAAATATTATGGGCTTCATATTTTGGCTTCTATGCTCTTCATATACAGCCAAATGTGTAATTTGAAATTCCCCTGCCAAAGGAATATTCAGTATAGTATCAAAGAACAACCCAATTATTACAAATATACATAATATCTAATCTCCAGCTAAACAAAAATACAAATATTTTAGTATAACAAATAATAGATTCTATTAGTCAATGTATATCAGACAGTCACAAAGACCTTTTTGTATATTATTGCATTGAATCCTCACAAATAATAATATCATTATACCATTATCCCCAATGATACAGATGACAAAATTAAAAGTTTAGTAAGTTCCAATGTCTTGCCCAAAATACATGCAGCTTAAAACTGGATAAGGCAGGAGTGCCTGGCTAGCTCAGTCAGGAGAGTATGCAAGTCTTGATCTTGGGGTTTTGAGTACAAGCCCCATGTTGGATGTAGAGAGTATTTAAAAAAAAAAAAATCTAAAAAAAAAAAAAACACAGGGCAATACTAGAAAGTCCACTATAGATTATATAAAGCAAATCAAGGTGCTATACTACAGTGTGTGTGTGTGTGTGTGTGTGTGTAAAACAGTATCTTGTTCTAATATCACTATTAGCCCAATCTACTTATAATGATATAATCCATTATAAGCGGAATGTCTTAAATATCTATGTACTAACCTGAGAATACATTAGGTTATTTGGTAAAGGAGAATTAAGTTTAAAACGGAATTAAAATGGAATTAATCTTAACTATAGAAAACAAACTGAGGGTTGCTGGAGGGGAGGTGGGCAGGGGAGATGGGTTAAATGGGTGATGGGGATGAAGGAGGGCACTTGTCATGAGCACCGGGTATTGTATGTAAGTGTTGAATCACTATATTGTACACCTGAAACTAATATTACACTGTATGTTAACTAACTGGAATTTAAATAAACACTTGAGCAAAAAAAATAATAAAATGGAATTAAGACTGCTTGTTGGATGACCTTGAGATGGGAGGTTTTCCTGGATTATTTTCGTGAGCCCAGTGTAATCACTAGATCCTTATAATTGGAAGAGGGAAGAATAGGGAAAACAGACAGACTTGGTGGGAGACAGACTTGGCCCAATATCTCTGGTTTTAAAAGTGGAAAAAAAGGGCCATGAGCCAAGGATGTGGGTGACCTCCAGAAGCTCAAAAGGTCAAGGCAACAGATTTTCCTTCGAAACTCTAAAAAGGAATGCAGCCCTGCAGACACTTGGATTTTAGCCCAGTTAACACAGATTTAACATTCCTGAACTACCTAATGATAATAAATGTGTGTTGCTTTAAGCTAGTAAGTTTGTGGGAATTTGTTATAGCCACAATAAGAACCTAATACATAATCTCACAAAGGAACAATAAAGAGCTAAAAAGTAATCAAGGAAAAGCTTTCAAATATAGTTTCAGTGATGTTTTTGAAGAAGTAGGGCACTTTATACTAGTAAAAATATGTCTTGCTTCTTTACAGAGTTGGCACAATACTCACATATATAGAGAATTTGAAAGACTGAGAAATAAGACATACAAACAAGCGTTCTGCTTTTTGCTTATCATTTAGCAATTACATGACACTATTCATGTAAATCGGGTAGCACGTTCTTTTAAAAATCTTTATCGAAGTTTACAAATATTTAACTTTTTTTACTCAATCTACAGAATTTCATTAAATCATTCTGAATTTAAAAAAAAACAACAATTGGTAGTTTTCTTTTCCCCACTGTCTTAGCCAGAAATTTCTATAATGTACCATAAGAAAATGCCCCCAAACTCAGTGGCTTATCACAACACTTGATTTCTCTTTTTCCAATATTTAGGTGTTGCTGCATGGAGTTCTGTTTCAAAGTGTAGGTCTGTGGTTCATCTGGAGGAGTCTGCTCCAGGTCCAAATAAATTTCAGGTTTTCTCTAGGAATCTCATTTTGAGACTCAGAATTAAATGTAAAATGTGAAGCTATGAAATTTTTTTAAAAAAAATTAAATGCTCAGTCGGTTGAGCATTCACCTATGTAAAAAAGATTTATAAGTGGAATATCTAAAGACCTCTGAAAGCTCAGTTGGTTAAGCGTCAGACTCTTGATTTCGGGTCAGGCCATGATCTCAGTGCTATGAGAGTCCCCCTTGGGCTCTGTGCTCAGTGGGGAGTCTGCTTAAGGATTCTCTCTCTCCTTTTCCCTCTGCCCGACTGCCTGCTCACATACACTCTCTGAAATAAATAAATAAATAAATAAATCTTTAAAAATATAAATCTAGCTCATCTGCCTGTTCTACTCTTTATCCTTTAAGAAGGAGGATTAGGTCAAGAGAAGATATAATATAATATCCACTATAAGTATTCAAGGCATTTACTAAATTATCTTCACGTTATATAGCTTTTCTTATTCATTGATTTTATGTGGCTACCATCCTCTTAGAAGTCTTGACCACGGCATATTCCTAGACTTTCAGCTTTGGTATCCTTCCCTCATTTGTTTCATCTATATTGTGCTAATTACCTTTGTCAGTCTGCCATACCTGGCACCTACTGTTCACCTTCCTGATTGATCTAAACCCTCCACTTCTGCATTAGGTAGAAGGATCAAAGAGCATGCAAGTTCCAATAAATGTTTGCATTCGATGCATGTGCATTATTTTAACCAATTATATTTACTACTAACATTTCTAACTTTTTTTAGAATTAGAAGGAACCATCATTCAATAATTCTTTCCTTGCTTCTTTTCTGCAATACCATTTTATCCTGTGTTTTGCTTTGTTTTTAGTTTAAAACTATCCAGTAGAAAAATTATTTTTAGCGAACCCTCTTCCTTAATTTGCCTCCTAGGAATTAATGCAGCCTAGCTTTCCTGTCTTGGTTCTCTGTAAATTTCTTTCTATATATTTATCCTGGGTACCTGCAATTAAATCCTGAATCTCAACCACCAAAATTCTCATCCCCTGCAAGTTTCTGCAGATTGCTCCCATAGTCGTTTTTCTATTTGCTCCATCCTCACAATCTGTACTTCTACTGTTTTACTTCAGACCACCAACCAATATACTGAGCAGTACTTTTTATCATGAGCTCAATATAGTACCTGGCTCCACCACAATGCTGGGTGTCTGCTACCTCCCAGCCCTTTGCAGAACCACCCAAACCTTCTCTACGTTGCTCTGTGAAGTGGATCTTTATGGACTATATCCATAGGCTTCACTGCCTTCTGACTTCTGGTTGGTTCCTTTCAATAAGAAGCTCAGGAAAGAGACTAAAACTGCATTGAGAGTCAACTCCAGAGTATTTATTAGCTCATTTGTCTCTTAGTGAGTCTCCATAGATTGGATTTGTATTTCCACCAAAGGCCACAGCTTCTGTCAGGCAATCTTTTACATACAGTTACTTCTCTGGGTTAACACTCAGCTTGCCCCTTCAGGCCTTGTAGTGTGTCACCACTGGCTCATAGTCTTCCTGGATTACCAAGCTGTCCCTCTGGTTTCCCTAAACTGCATCAATGCCTCTGCAAATAGTCCCTGTATTAATATTTCCTCACATTATTCTGTAGGAATATACCTCCTGAAACTTTCTGGGACTTGACTGACTCATCCTCTTAACTAGCCATGTGTCCCTGCACCAACTGCTTCATTTCAATAAGCCTCAGTTTTCTCACTGTAAAAATAGGAGCAATAGCTCATATTAAATGAGATTATGTATTCAAGTGCCTAGCATAGTATCTAATAATACAGTCTGAACCATGCAACATTGCCATTTTGGCAGGTCAGACAGTTGCATATTAGCAATTGTATGTGTTTCAAACTTTGCGGTCAAGAAATATTAGCTTTAGGGGCGCCTGTGTCACTCAGTCGTTAAGCGTCTGCCTTCGGCTCAGGTCATGAACCCAGGGTCCTGGGATCGAGCCCCACATAGGGCTCCCAGCTCAACGGGAAGCCTGCTTCTCCCTCCCCCACATTCCCTGCTTGTGTTCCCTCTCTCACTTCGTCTCTCTGTGGCAAATAAATAAAATCTTTAAAAAATATATTAGCTTTTATTATCAATATCCTCATTATTTTCTCCCCACCTCAATTACTATAAAAGCTTCCCGACTTGCTGCTAACTCTGCTTCTGGTTTCCATGTGCTCCTTAAACATATTAAATTGTTTCCTTCATTAGAAGTTCATGCAGTTCTCCCTACCGGTCATGCAGAGTCACCAAAGACTTTTTCCTCTCTTCTTTCATTTACCAGTTTGGATGCAGCTTCCACAGAAAAGCCTTCACCGACAAACTCTCCTAGATAGTTCCCACCTGGTATTTTTCTTCTCAGAGATGCTTAGCTGTGCTTGTCACAAATGCCATATTTTATAACAATGAATATGTGTTACTTTTGTATCTCTTATTCACTTATGTATAAAATCAAAAAGAGAAGGAATTTGGTCCCATTTACTCATATTTGTAAAAATAACCTCTATCCCAATGATTTGCTCTCAGCAAGTATTTGTTGGAAGTATAAATTAATCGTTAAATAGAAAATACAGGAAGAATAAATGAAAACCTAGGTATATGTCCCTTGTGACCTTAAAATTTTTCATTGGTTACCCCTAGGTTCAAAATGAAAATAAACACCTTAGATCCAGGCCCTACTTCATTCCTTGGTTTCTTCTGCACTCTCACAAACACTTTCTGCTCTCGGCATAACAATTTCCACCATAATTCACTCAGCTTATTCACATCTTGTTCCCTTTACCCTCACTATTTTCTGAGTCTGGGACGACTATCTTCCCTTTTCTTCTTAGGCAAGTTACTATACTCTTTCAAAACTCAGTTTCAGATACCGTTTCCTCAGGATAGTGTTATGAATTCCTCAGTGTGATTTAGGTATCCTTCATCTTTGTTATTTTAATAACTTGGCATAAATTTTAGCAGTTGCCATAATATGTACTGTAATAATAAATATATTATGTATAAATCTATTTATCACATATAAATATGTATTATTTATATATTGCTTCCACTACACTATGAATTCTGTAAAGATAAAGGGCCTTCCTTTAGTTGTCAGTGAGCCTCTATTTATGTCGCAATGGATACTAAAGACTTGGTGCTCCATATATAATATTATCAATCCCCAAATATATTCTAGGATTTATGTTAGGTGATTAGACATGGAGAGTTGACCATAGGCCCACAATCTGTTCCCTTCATACTTAAAGGAGATGAGTGATGAATGATCTCTAAGAGTTCATCTTACAAACATGCTTATAATCTATATCGTTTACTGTAAAAAACAGTAAGCATGGTTGGCTGGAGAGTAGGTGGTAGTATAAAATGGAGGAGTCCCTAAACTCTCAAAAATTCCTATTAAACCAAAAGCAAAATTTATCACAATTTACTAGAAAATAAACACCTGACAACATTGAGCTCCTCCAAAAAAGAAATACTGCAGCTCTTCTTTATGCTTACCTATAGCATTTGAATCAGTACTATAGTTTGATGCTGGGTAAGATCTATTATTAGCGTGAGCTTGATTTAATAATTAAACCCTTCGTAGTAATTGTAATGCTACACCTGAAAAGGGAAATTGATGGGAGTATTACTATGTCATATTAAACAAAGTGTGTACTTCACGGGCCTAATTATATAAGATAAATGCAGAGTGAGATGGGAGGGCTTTATGAACACATAAGTAGCAGATAGCAGAAGTACAATATAATATTGCATTAAAGGAGAAGAGCCTAGGTCTATATAACGGGGATATTGAAAAGAAATGTTCAGACTAACAGAATGTGTGGTTTGGGGACAGAAAAATAGACAGGGACATAAAAGAAAAACAGCCCCTCTGCATTTTTTAATTCAAAAAAAGAAAAATACAGTGAATGAGGAAAACCTGTGTTTATAATGCATACAGAGTTGCTACTTATCTCATTTATATTTGGTATACCACACCTAGAAAACTGAGGTAGAATGGTTCCTAAAATGAACTGTGAAATTTGGTGGTTTCATCACTAACCACGGCCTTAAAGAAGTAAAATTATAAATAGATTATATGAGTATGCAAAGACCACTATCATGTAGAGTCAGATCTTAAATTTGGATAGTGGTATCAGAATACAAAGAGAAATGCCATCAAATAGGCCTGTTTATAGTTCAGAACTTCAAAATTTTATGAAGTAAAATTGGCACATCTGGGCTCTGGTTGTCTGAGCATTGGCTACCTTAGGTTTTGCTGAAGTTCCAGTTTAATGAATGTCTTTAATATCTTTCATGAGGTAATGTTTAGGTCTTTTTTTTTTCCCCTTTCACGGACTAGATATGATTCCCTTTTCACGGATCAAAGAGGTCAGAAATATAAGCAAGCTGAATAAAAATCCTTATATTATAGGTGAGTGAAAAAGTCACGTGCACATTTAAATATCAAGAATGTAAAAGTATGTTCATTGAACGAAGAGGGGAGAAAACATCCTCTAATCATTGGGTATTACTATTGTTTTGTTCTAAGGCCCTTTTCTCCTGTTGGACTCAATGATCTATATAGGAGTTTTGTTAGTTGTGAAACTTGAATTCACAAATGACCAAGACCCAATTCAAACTATTTTAAGCAATAAAGAAAATCAATGGCTTATGTAACTAGAAACTCTAACTGCATTAGTTTAAGTTCCCTTCTATTTGTGCTTTCAGCTCTCCATCCTACAGTGGTAGCCTAATTCCAAGGCTTCTGTAGATGGAAGCCCAAGAACCAACAGCTGCTCTAGGCTTCCCTCATTTGCAATTGAAGTCCCATGAGAAATCTCACAGAAGCTCTGACTGGCTAGCCTTGAGTCCTGAATTTACTTCCAAATCAAAAATCCTTTTGCTCGTGGGTTGGGATGTTCTAATTAGCTAGGATCAGACTATGTGATCTTCCCTAGATCTTGAGGGGTTCAGTGAGCAACTATGGAATCATCTGGACTGAGAATACTGGATTCAGTCCCTCACCAAGAAATTTAAACAGGGACTCCTGGGTGGCTCAGTTGTTAAGCGACTGCCTTGGCTCAGGTCATGATCCCAGGGTCCTGGGATCGAGCCCCGCATCGGGCTCCCCGCTCAGCGGGAAGCCTGCTTCTCCCTCTCCCACTCCCCCTGCTTCTGTTCCCTCTCTCTCTCTGTCAAATAATGCTTGTGTTCTCTCTCTGTCACATGAATAAATAAAATCTTTATTAAAAAAAAGAAAGAAAGAAAGAAATTTTGAACAAAGGTCTCTTTCAGCTAACCTGCTAAGTCCAGATATCTCCCTGCTTTTTAAAAGTTGTCTCATGGGGCGCCTGGGTGGCTCAATGGGTTAAAGCCTCTGCCTTCGGCTCAGGTCATGATCTCAGGGTCCTGGGATCGAGCCTCGCATCAGGCTCTCTGCTCAGCAGGGAGCCTGCTTCCCCCTCTCTCTCTGCCTGCCTCTCTGCCTGCTTGTGATCTCTCTCTCTGTCAAATAAATAAATAAAATCTTAAAAAAAATAAAATAAAAAAATAAAAGTTGTCTCATAAAAGATCTATTTCAGAAACAGGTAAAGCCTAGTATATTACATGTATCATGCGAGTGCAGAGCAATAGTTTTGTTTTTCTGTTCCTCCTTTACTTTTATCCTCTAAAAGTTATAAAGTTGGGAGAACTGGGTAGGTTTCTTTCTTCCTTCCCTTCCCATCACCTACCTCCCTCAAGTAATACCTTGTTTGAGAATATTTAACATGAATTTCAAAAACTCTTATGCTATATCTATATGAAATAAAATTGCTGAGAAAAAAATAAGGTCAAGAGAAATTAAGATGGGGAAATAAGATAAAATCAAATAATACTATTAGTTTTTTTTAAATGCATTAATATCCTAAACATCTAATGGGAGAGAATATATTCCAGATTCCAAGCATTCCATCAGACCAAAGAGATTAAACAGTTACATGATTCAGAAGGTAGAGAAGGAGAGGAAATCAAACAGTTCCTCTGAAGAAACAGGTTTTTCTGACTCTGAAACCAGAGAGGTATTTCTTTTAAAGCCTTCATCGAGGGAAAAAAGGGGAGGAGTCATCATAGAAAGAATACCAAATAATGTAATGTACAATACTGTCAACATTCCTCTAGTTAATATAGCTATTAAATTTATGGAAATATTTGGGTTCAACATTTCTACAATAAATGAAGCTACTGGATTTAAAGAACTATTTCTTTAAGTCCATCAATATAAGTTAATATCATGTAATGATTTTCAAGTCTATAAAAATGGTCCTCAAAAGGGGTTAATAGAATATTGGTCAAAATCATAACAGGACTCATAAAGATTGTATTTTCTGCTCATGTCTACTGTGAGCTATTGCAAATTTGTAACCATGGTAGTGATATCAGATTTGATTTTTGAAAAATTATTCCATTAGCTTTTGTAATAATGGACTGGGGTTTGACATTAGAGGTAAAGTCATAATTGTATTAGTCCACTCAGAAATGGAAATGGAGGAACTTTAGGCAGAGATGCCTTTGTACACTCAGTTTTATTCCTTCTAAACTGCTAACCTAATTCTTTCTAACTCCCTCTGGTTCTTCATACCTCGGTCTATATGTCAATTCATGTAGGATTTATTCTCTAACTTTTCTACTTTCTCTCAAAAATTAGGCCCTACTCTTATGTGACCCCTCCTCCCCTTGTCACATAGGAGTATGTCTGGCTTATTGATTTTTCCTCCCACAGAGGTTGTATCCATGATCTCTGTATATATTAGCCCAGGGATATAATACAGAATTATAAATCAATGGATGAACATACGAATGCATAAGAATAGAAAGTGTTAGGCCATGTGGAGACCTACCAGCCTGCCAGCTCCATAGATCACTGAATTGGAAAAAAGTAGCAAATCCCTTAAGTGTTGTATAAGGGTATCCTATTTGGAAAATATAAAAACATGGGAACAGTTTTAATAAACTAGACCTTCTAATCTTGTTTCTTTTAAACATACTTTATTGAAAAAAACGACAGATTCAAAAAGTTGCTAGAAGGACAAAAATAATCTCACTGCACTTTAAGAAACCAGGTCATTTTTTTTTAAAAAAGAGAGTATCTACTGAACAGTATTAGTGAAAGCAAAATGTTTTGTAGCAATGAAAAAAAAAATCAGATTAACAGGGCATCTATTCCCAGATCTCCAAATCAAGACCCTAGGCTTTTTTTCCCTGCCAGTTCAACTAACAGCTCCTCTCAACCAAGAGGACTTTCTCTTACTAAAGTCTATTTGAAGGCACAAGGCTTCATCAGACAGGATCACTCTTACAGCAGAATGAGTAAAAGTATAATAATAATAATAATAATAATAATAATAAAAGGTTATTGCAAACTTTGTATTGTCTAATGTTTCTTTCATGTTTCCATTCTTTAGGTTTTAGTGGTGATGATGGTGGCATTTAAGGACATTTGGAAATGGGCATATAATATTCCAAATAAATAATATAACTGGATTGGCTCATGTACCTGCTCAAGTGCCCAGGGTTTCATCACTTAAAAAGACTATCAATTTTAACAGCAAATCCAAGTATCTTACACTTCAGAAGTGGAACAAAAAAAAATGACTGAGCAAGACTGCAATCTACTTCTTAGAGACCACATTGATTAATCCCTGTCAACATCTATAGATTTCACCTTAAACTCTGCCGATTTTCCACAGCTTATTAGATGCTAGGTCTTAAGCAGACAGAGCAAAGAGTGGGGAGACTCTGACATTGTCCTAAATTATGGTGACTCCGTTTGGATCTTAACCATTGTGTAAGAAACTGAAGAAAAGTAGATAAAATGTCAAGAGACATGGAGAGTTTTTTAATTAAAATTTCAGCACTGTAGTACATAACCAGGATGTTCTACTATTTGAGAACTGTATGAAATGGTATATAAAAGAGTACTATTGATATCATCATCTCTAAATTAGGAGATGAGCGATAAGGATTTCCTGCAAAAAGTGTTAGCATATCTGTAGAAATAGATTATTCTCCATGTTACATAAGAAAGTTACTTTTTACAAACTAAATCTTTTTTTTTTTTTTTTTTTGCTTTTTAATTTGATCTTTGCTATCTTTTCAATTTTAGAGATTGGATTTTGGTTCCAGGTTAAATTTTTTTCTCTTTAGTAAACAAAACCAACTGCTGAAAAATTGTGAAGCAATTATTTACTTAACACGATTAGATCCATAAACACTGCCCAGAAAAATCCTGTCCGTCCCTGCTGGCTAAATCCTCTGTAGGTTAAATTCTGAAAGCAGACAGGACTTTCCATTTAGGGGCACGCTTTTGTTCGGTGCTTTAATTCTCACAAGAGAATGGCAAGCCTACCTTTAGCTATGTGGATTTTTAAAGGGCATGGGTCTGTACCCCAGCAACGCCCAGAGCTCTTCTGTGATTAACTTCAAACACACTGCCATTTTTTAGATCTAAAGCCAAGCTGAAGCACGCAACATTTATGTAAGTTTGTCTGAAGTAGTCCCCCCTAAATATACTTGGCCATGGAGCCTTTTCTTTTTTAAGAAACATACTTGGGGGCATGGTATGTCCAAGGGCAGGCAGAGGATAGATGAGCCAACAAAAGAGGATTTAAAAAGACGGGCAACAGGAAAGAAGCCCCCCCCAAAAGTGAAATAATGGGAAAATAGGGAGAAGAAATTTTGAAGGAAGATATGTTCAGGGACCAAAGTTACATCCTTACCTCTTGACATCTGAGATGTCGACACTGTTCTTCCCCCAACATGGAAGGGAGGATGAGAAGAGACCCTATCTACTACTGCGGTCATCTTCATCTTTAAAAACTCTGACTGGAGGGGCGCCTGGGTGGCTCAGTGGGTTAAGCCTCTGCCATCAGCTCAGGTCATGATCTCAGGGTCCTGGGATCGAGCCCCGCATCGGGCTCTCTGCTCAACAGGGAGCCTGCTTCCCCCTCTCCCTCTGCCTGCCTCTCTGCCTACTGGTCTGGTCTCTTTCTCTCTGTCAAATAAATAAATAAAATCTTAAAAAAAAACAAAAACCTCTGATTGGAAAAATATAGTCTAACTCATGCTCACAAACAGTAGCAATTCTTCTCTCTGAGAAATGCAGTCATTTGAATTTAAGTCTGACTCGTTTTGGGAGGGAGAAACAGAAGAAGGGGTAGCAAAAGTATCAGTTCCCTTCAGAAGCCAACAATAAAAATAACCTCACTGTTATATTACATATGATGTGTTGCTAAACTGATTGCAGATATTTTGCTAAGTATTTTATATACGTTATCACATCTAGTCCTCAAACCGACTACATGAGGGAGGCACTGTAACTCTTTTATAATATAGGAAATTACTCAGAGTAATAAAGCTGGTAATTTTTTTCTTTGTATATTAAATAGAGTAGGTAAGAAAATCCATGTGTGTGTGTCCACCTGCTCAATAAAAAAGTTTTGTGTGAAACAAAAGCCAGAGGTTATAATTCATCGATTACCTGGATTGTATGCTCTCCAGCTCTAGATGATCCTCTTTCAGTATTCTAAGTTAGGGATGTGCCACTCTTTCCACCCATGATCTCCCTGTGTTTGAGTATCTTTTGAACTAGCTTAACTGACCAAAAATCCTTTTTGAAATTTTTCATATGCCCTCACACTATGACTAGTGACTTTGGAAAAATATTACAGCTTATACATTAAAAGCATGAAGTCAAATGCATAAATCAGAAGTCGAGCTTCACCGTCAATTATTCATGTGTCCTTGTAAAAGCTATTTAACCATTTTCTGTTTCAATTTTCTAATCTATAAAACTGAGATAATATCTATTTGGCAGGGTTTTTGGGCATTAAAAATGAATATACATATATAGCCCTTGAAAGAGCACCAGGCCCAGGATAAGCATGCAATAAATATCTGTGACTACTGCTGTTGGTACCCCCAACTAACTAAATAATCTAAGATGGTGGCAGATAAGACAACACTTTTCACAGATGTCTAC
Source organism: Potos flavus (assembly GCA_028534135.1). NCBI lineage: Eukaryota > Metazoa > Chordata > Mammalia > Carnivora > Procyonidae > Potos > Potos flavus. The sequence goes on along the minus strand of CM052901.1, from coordinate 84,236,754 downwards.
ATTTAATGGTTAATGATGTGATCAAACAAGTTCATACCATTCTACTATTTTAGGTGAGTTTTGCATTGTGCAATACTTCATGCTTTATTTATATTCCCTCCATACTGCTTAGCAGAAAACACTTGCTACTTGGAACTCCCTTTATTTTTCTCTCCACTGTTTCTCTTTATTAGTTATTAAGCGACATTGTCTTAGAGTTAACGCCTCCTTCTGACCTCACAAACACACTATACAAAAATATCCATGTGGTATCTAGGTTAAAGGTTCTCTTGGTTTTCAGTCTCATAGGAGAGAACAGACCAATTAGGTATTAAACTTTCAGGGATTCATGGCACTTGAAGGTGACTATGTGACCTCTGTGTTGCCAAATCTTTGCGATCATGAGCAATCTTCATGTGCAAAAAGTATTAAGGGCTTTAATATTCTGAATTACCTTAAACCACAAGTACTACATATGAATATATTCTGAAACCATTTAAAATACTATGGCAAAAAGTTTTGTAGCAATCTGTATTGGAGATTAAGTTTTCACAAGAATACCTACATTCTCTTCTACCTGTTACATTACTGTATTTATGACTTCTATTCAGTCAGAGGCATTCATTGGACTTGCGAAATATTTGGATGGTTGAAAAAGGTATACAAAGAGAAATAAGGGATCAGCAGTCAGCTTTTAGAATCCAAAACTGACTTTGAGTTAAAAGCATGATAAGAACCTTAAAAGCCAGATTTTATCAAGAGAATAAAGGATTTTCTAAATTCATTTAGGTTCCATTACCATATTGAGAAATAGATTTGGAAGACTACATCATAAAGCAGTCTCCTATTTTGGAGAAGGTAACCCTTTTCCACTTGAGCTATGGATTTTAGTTTCTTTGGGCAAGAAGGAAGATACCAATTGAGGGAAATCCATGATATAAAGGCACTCCTTTATATCTTTATATCTTTATATCTTTATATCTCCTTTAAGTCTGTCCTTCCCTTCTTTCTCAGTGGTTTGTGAAAAATGGAAAAGAAAGGTAGTGAGAAAGATGTGTTCACCCTACTCAGAAATCAGGTGAAACCAGCCAAGGGAGAACCTTAAGAATACCAAAATAAGTATGGGAGATCATGAGAACATCAGGGGAACCAAAGGTAGCCTACTCTGGCAAAGCGTGAAGGAATCTGAAAGCCTTGGATCTGACAAGCCTCTCTCCAGACCAAATTCAAAAACCTTCACAGTGACAGCACAGGGGTGATAAAGGGAGAGGACTAGAAAAATGAGCCTGAAGCAACTTACCTCTTAGGCAACTTTGGTTTCCCACTGCCTGGGTGTATAAGTGCTCTTATAAGAAGACTCAGAGGGGCTAAGAAGGCCAGAGCACACCAAGGTAGACAAAGGGGCAATGCAGAGAACAAATGACTGATATCATGGACTGATCATACCAGATCCAGAACCTCTTTCTTAAACATGGTCACCAGGCCAAAAACTACCATAGACCAGCCCCTGTGCATCTGAGACCAGAGAGAATCCACAGGACAATAAATGAAACCTAATTCCTCCTCTCTCCTGCTGCCAAGAGAACCAGTCATACATACTTCCATACACATGGTCAATACAAGGTGCCCTTTTATCCCGCCAGAGTAAGCTAAGCCTAACTAAATCCTCAGGCTCCTTATTGAAGAGAATCAGGAAATGGAAGAGAAATTAGAAAACAGAAGCTTTACTCAAATTAGATTGACTTTTATAACAAAAATACAATTTAAACTGAAAAACTAACATTTTAATTTCCATTGCCGATTTTAAATTTGTTCTTGACCCCATTTGTGTGTTTGCGTGTGTGTGCGCGCGCGCATGCACGCAAGTGCACACATTCCTGAGTAAGAGGATTGGGTGGGTGAAATGACTATGGCTTGTGGAAGACAGTAACAATAACAGTATCGAAGGAAGAGGTCACCACTCACTATCTGAAACAAACAAAAAAACTGTATTTATTGCCAGTTAAGCAAGGCAGACCTATGTCAGTACCAAGCCACTTCTGAACAAAACGAAATGCTGATCCCTTACGGAGTTCAGATAAGCAAAACTTCTGAGATTGGCAGACCTCAGAAGCAGAGTATTTAGGCACTGGTTGATCTTTAGCCATGGGAGCATAACTACTGGAGTGTGACTGTTGCTGATTAGTAGCCTTTCAGAAGGGTGAGGCTATTACAGATTGGCTGGTTTTCAAAACCCTATTTACTGGTCATTGATGCACTGAAACTTGCTTAATACCGGTTTTTATCCTCAGTTGTTAGTATGGCCAGAAAACAAGTCTTGTCCTAGGAAGAAAGTTGCTTTTGATTTTTGTTTCTTAAATTCTCAATAGGAAACCAACTATATTTTTGTGCCCTATCTGGGTACACAGTGTAAAACTGTAACTCTGCTTAGAAGAAAATATTACCTTCATATAAATTACATTATAGGTTTGCAGGCAGTTTTTGCTTATAACCTTCTGTTCCCTAAGAACTCTGAAAAGTCAAGTGTCAAGAAAAACATCAAACCTAAGCAATCCTGGAGAGGCTGGCCAATGATATATAATAATTTATTTTTAGCATGAGGTATTTTAAAACAATGGAGAAGTGAACGATGAAGATTTTATGAGATTAAATTATATTAACAGGTCTATATACAATTGCAAGAGGTTTATAAAACATAAGAGCTTATTAGAATATTTTAAATTAAAACAATTAACTGGGAAAATATTAACCTCAATATTGACAGAAATAATATATTTATCCGAGTATAAAAATGATAAACTAAATACCTAGTTCTTTAAAAAATGAATAAAGAATAGCGTTTGATTCAAATAACATGAACATTTTCTTTTAAAAAACATAAGAGTAATTTCTATGAAAGAAGACTACTGGCCATGCAAATTATAATAGTTATCATCAGAGGAAATATACTCAGCTACAATTTCTTCCAATGTCACCCCATGAAAATGACAACTAAAAAAAAATTGTAATTATTTTGTTAAGCAGCAGCTGGCAAACCAAGGCTGCTGCCTTGCTTCAAGAAAGTGCTCTGTGATCATATTTGTGCTAGGTTTCTCTTTATATTAGTCTCCAATTGCTACTGTAACAAAGTACCACAGGATGGCTTATAACAACACAAATTTATTGTCCCATATTCCACAGGTCATAGGCCAACATAGGTCTTACTGGGCTACAGTCAAGGTGTTGGCAGGGCTTCGTTCCTTCTGGAGGCTCTAGGCAAGAATCCATTTCCTTGCCATTTCCATCTTCCAGAGGCCACCTTTATCCTTGGCTCATAGTTCCCTTCCTTAATCTACAAAGCCAGGATCATAGCCCCTCTCTGGCCTTTCTACCATCCTCCCTTCTCTCTCTCTGTTCTCCCTTCTCCACTTTTAAGGATCCTTGCAATTACATTGGGCATATGTGGATTATCACCTAATTTTAAGGTCATGAGATTAATTCCATCTGCCAACTTAGCCCCTTTGCCATGTAAACAAGTATATTCACAGGTCTTGGGGATTAGGTCTTAGACTCCTTTGGGAGGCCATTAGTCTACCAACTACACCCTTTCTTGCCAACAAATACTATTCTGATCCCTATCAGAGAGGTGAGCAAGAGGGTAATTGAATGAATTTAAATCAGTCATCAGATTTTCTTTACATGGTTATCAAATAAACCATTCAGAGGGTAGGGAGGTCTGTGACCTAAGTAGGAACTCACAAAGGAGCAGTTAAAAACTTCCTTGGGATTTTCATATTGGAGTTTCATCCCAAACCTATTAGAATGTAATCTAGGAGGTGTTGTCCTTCTAATAAATTCTCTTTCATTCTTTAATCTAGTTCATATTGGGTTTCCTTCCTTGTAATCAGAGCCTTCTGCATCATTTGCCCGGAAGTGACTGGACAGATTTCAGACACGGGGGCGGAGGGCCAGGGGGATTTTTTTTTTTCAACCTGACTATCCACCTCTTAAATTGGTACTACTGGAGAGTGATATGAACAATGATTTATTGTCTAATTTACTTTATTTTCTGAGAAAGGAGTGTGAAAACCACAAGAAAGGAGTCATAATCTTATTTCTTAACTGAATCCCCATCAGCAGCTAAAAGGCTGTGGCACTAGAGGGTAATAAATCAGCTTAATATGGTATTGACTAATGGTTTTATAATTTTCAAACTGCCTGTATTGTTCTAAATCTTGTTAGGATTTTATGCCGCATTGATATGATTTCTTTTTGTAAAAAAAATAATATGCTCAAAACTTATTGGTGACCTTCCAATTTCATTTTTTTGCTCAACTGAAACCATGGCAACCTGTGGATGGAGGCTTTCATTTTTTCTCTGTGTTAAAGGGATCTCAATCTTCTAGGACTAGCCTTCTTTCAGATAAAAATCGCTTTGCTACAGATATCTAATAGGAGTGTATTTCCCTAAACCTTGAAATAGATACAAATACATTATTTTCCATACTTTAATACAATCTAAACTTAAGTGGTTAAAAACATATAACAAAGTAATTTCTTTCATTTTTTTCAACAGTTTTCAAAAATCATAATTTCTCTAACACGGCATATTCTCTTTCCATAGTAAGCTACAAGAAGTAAAAATGGGACCAAGTGACTAAATTCTCTATGGTGGGTCAGGATCCAGTTTATAGTCTGAACCTGAGGATATTTTATGTGGATTACATATGAGTGTGCAGCAACTTCTGAGTTACGGTAAAGCATAAAAGGCATTTTATTCAGTTTAAGTGTAAAACCAATCTATGGGAACTATATTCAGAGTAATATTTGTAATAAAATGGTAATACTAAGTGAAAAAATGGCATTATGATGTTATAGATCGAGCCTCTGGTTGGGAATTCGGCTATTTGGGATCTGGATATATTTTGCTTATCCATTCAAGAAATACTGACTTGCTGTATGCTGGGCCCTGCACCACACACTGGGGTATAAATGGTAAAATAACCCAAAAATCCTTAGTCCTCATGGAATCTAATGTGAGAAATAAAAACTAATGACTATTGTGAGGAATGATATTTGTATACAATGAAAGAATAAAAGGGCTACAGAAGTATATGTAGTATATATGTAGTACGTATAAGGTCCCCCCACAAAAATGTCCACATCCTATCCGACTGACTCTGCGACTACATTACCGTACTTGGCCGAAAAGATTTGGCATGTGTAATTGAGGTTAAGGATTCTGAGATGAGGGGAGTTATCCTGGACTTCCTCTTTAGGACCAGTGTAATCACAAGGGTCCTTATAAAAAACACAAAGGAAGGAGAGTCACAGAAAAATATAATGACAGAGGGTCAGAGAGTAGAAAAGATGCTGAACAGATGGCTTTGAAGATAGTGAAGAGGCCATGAACCAAAGAATCTCTGTGGGCTCTGGAACTGGAAAAAGCAAGGAAACAGATTCTCCCCTAGAGCCTCTAAAAGGAACAGGGAGGGACCTGATGACACCTTCATTTTAGCCCAGTGAGACCCCTGCTGGACTTCTGACCTAAAGAACTGGAAGAAAAAAAAAAAAATGTGTTGTTTTAAGCCCTTAAGTTTGTAGTCATTTGTGAGAGCAGCAATGGGCAACTACAGCCACTGGTAAGCTCTTCCTGCTGTAAAAATTGATCTTAGATATTATTCTATGAAGAATTCTAAATGCCTCTCAGCAAGTCACTTTGATATGATCCTTTGGCTCTTCATTTCCACATATGACCATCTTCCCTCACCTTTTTTTTTTTATTACCATATAATGCATTATTTGCTTCAGGGGTACAGGTCTGTCATTCATCGGTCTTACACAATTCACAGTGCTCACCATAGCACATACCCTCCCCAGTGTCCATCACCCAGCACATATGACCATCTTGTTGATCTCTATTCATATTCAGTATAACGTTCAATATTCCCAGTTCTTTTACGCCTCTCTTGCCCCCATCCCAAGCCTTTATAAATATATATGCATGCACACACACATAACCCTAAACGCATACTGTAATACTTTTACATTCAAAAAACTTATAGCGATAATCCCCAGCAACTGCATTGGTAAGGACTTACATTTTCCTCCAGAATTTAAATATTTTTTTTTAGCTTTTCTCCTTTGTCTACGTTCAGTGGTTTTCACTGAGTGAAGCCAACAAACACCTTGCTGAGTGGACTAAGACGCAACAACGTAAAAAAAGTAAAATGGAAATGTCATACGTCGTGCTTAAGTAGTGTGTATCTGGGAGCCCTCAATGTATTTTCAAAATTATATTCTATAAGGACTGCGTGTTAAATACCACAGTTCAAAATTGAAATCCTTGGCAAATTGCCTTGAATTAAGAAAAAAAAATTATTCCATGAACTGAAGAATCTCTTGATCTGATAAGTTTTAAACACATATTCTAGGATCTGAATCTGAAAATCTCAAAAATTATTCTACCTAATGTGGCCAATTCACACACACAAACTAGTGACACTGTCAACAGGTAAGTCCATGTATTAGAGTCACTCGTGTGTGAAACGGAATGTTAAAAGAACCATTTCCTCAAAAGAGCAACTTTACAATGTATTATGTATGAAACCCAGATGCCTTAGAGAAATCTCCTACAGAAATCACTCTGGAGTATCTCATCCAAGCAAAGAATTTCCTTCCTATACATAGATTTAAAAGAATTTGTCCCAAGTGAAATAAGTGAGCATGTGATTCTTTACTTTTTAATGGTATCGAACCAATCTGACTGGAGTAATATTTTTCTTTCAATTTGGTAAAATGATAACAAAATTTTCAATGATCCCTTGAAAGTAAGAGAGAAAACTTTTCCCATTTAAGAAAATAATACTTTTGAGGGCTCTGTGAATCCTTACAATATAAATGTCTCTTTTTTTTCCCCCTCTTAGTCTCTTTGCCCTTTTATTGTTGCCCCATTATCAAGTCACCCTGAAAACCAGAACAAAAATTTACTCAACCGTGACAAAAAATCACTCTTAAAGTTTGAGGAAACATGTTTGGTGTTCACAATACAAACCTAGCTCCTCACCTATGGTGAAACCTTCTATTAATTTGCAACATAGAGATAAATTAAGAGTTTATTATGCCTACACTGCAAATATCTGGGTAAAAGGTAAAATAACCAGTAAAACAAAAATTATTTCTGGTATTTGAGATGTTTAGGAATTTGTTGTCACTTAACTTATCCAGATGTGATAGCTATTTTTTTAAAGATTTTATTTATTTATCTGATAGAGAGAGCACACACACAAGCAGGGGAGGTATGGGGGGGTGGCAAGGGAGAATGAAAAGCAGATTCTGCGCAGAGCACAGAGCCCAACACAGGGCTCAATCCCACAACCCCAAGATCCTGACCTGAGCTGAAACCAAGAGTCTCTGATGCTTAACCACATGAGCCACCCAGGCGCCCCAAGATGTGATAGATATTTTAAACAACTGAAGTTTAGTCTTTCTTTTTCCTTTAAAAAGCTAATAAACACATTGAAAAACACAGATCATTAATAAACTCTGGGACTTGTTGAAGACACTCCTGCACACAAAGAGAAATTAAAACAATCACCGTTTTGGCCAGTCATGTTTTAAAATTAAATCAAGTGTTAAAACCTATCTTGAAAAGCTTGTTGTGCTGAAATACGATAAATTATATCGCATGAAGTGTGAGAAATACGCCATGTTGCTTTTCTTTTTTAAAAAAGCATTTTAATATTAAAAGAATAGACACTCAAAGGCCCTGTGACTTACTGCTGGTATTTTCTAGGAGAAACAGATACATTACTGCAGAATGCTGAGATGCTGCTAGGCACCCTTAAAAACTAATTATTTTTTCAAATGTTGACTTGTGGCAGTTTTCCTAAATGGATTTTTAATTTGAATCCTACTCTCCATTTTTTTAATTTAATAAAAATATTTTGCATTGCATCTGTCTTCCACTGGCAATATTGCCAGTTTGTACTGATTTTTGGCATATTTTCCCTCTTAATTGCCTTTCCGTATTCTACAGCATTATTATGCACTGATTTCAAATAAAAGTGAATGGTGATTAAACACTTTACACCCTGAAGAAAGAGAATTTGAAAGCCTTTTTGAAATGGAAGTAATCCTTGCAAACTCTATTAAAATATGAAAAAAATAACTTACTTTTAGGCATTTTAAGAACAAAATTTATTTCCAGCATCTGAGATTGCAGTTTTCCTTAACTAAAAACAACTCTTGATTCATTTTTATAAATGTTTGCCTTTGTGACATACATTCTATATGATAATCATTAGATTTCATTTCAAAAAAACAGATTTATGAAGGTAATTCCTGGGTATGGCATATTTATTCTATAACCACCAATGTGTAACTACACTATTGTTTCAAAAAGTTACACATTTTTTCAGAGTACCTATATGAAATCTTAGTTTTCCTTTGTTAACAAAAAGTAAATAATTATCCTTAGCTGATTAACCAATTTCTCATAAAACTCTTATGTTACAGAATTTAGACTCAATAAATATAGCAATTTATGATCAGGAGGCAAATAGCAGCCTTTTAATTTTACACAAAGAAGAAATAAGAAAGCATTGGTTCCCCAGTCTATTCCTTATTTATGTCAAAAATTTAAATTAACTGCTAGTATTGAACTCATTGCCACGTATTTAAATCAATTAGGGAAGAATCAGAGGGTCAGTACAAATGTATTTAAGGTTATGAGATAGGTTCAAAGATTTATTATTAGGACCTAAATTTTCCATTAATTCAAGAATACTGTAATCAGAATTAGATTACCCTGGCCGACTGGTGCCCTAATGGAACAGCAGGTTTCTGATCCTAAAACTCTATGAAGAAAAAGGGAACTGTCCATAAGCATGCCATCATGACATTATTTGTCTTAATACGGATTTGGCAATATATGAACTTGTCTTGTTAAATCTGTAAAATTCATTTTTATCTTTTCTTTCCACACTCCTAATCATATAAAGTTTTCCTATTCAGTCTGATAAATCTTTTAGGCTATTTCACAAGGCCAAGTTTTAGTTTGGGAAATGTTTAACATAAATCTCTCTAGCTTTGGCAATAAAAGTAGTCAAATAGAGTAATTGAATAGGTCTACTTATAAATTTGTCCCGTCCAGGGACTTCAAAAAGTCTTGCCAAATATTCTTAGAATATTCCTAAAATGTGATGATAGCTATAAGGAAAACCTGGATATATTCCCAAATGTACATTTTCTACAGTTATCACTGTTGGAACATAGCTTAATAAAACTAGAAATTAACAGCAAAACTTTAAATTAAAAAAAAGTATTTGGGGACATGTGAGAGGCTTAGTCAGTTAAGCATCTGACTTTGTTTCAGGTCATGATCCCAGGGTCCTGGAATCGAGTTCTGCATCGGGCTCTTTGCTCAGCGGGGAGTCTGCTTTTCTCTCTGCCTGCCATTCCCCCTGCTTGTGCTCTCTCTCTCTCTCTCTCTGACAAATAAATAAATAAAATCTATAAAAATAAATAAATAAAAAATAAAAACAAGTAAATAAAATTATTATGGGGAACACTTTTCCAAAAATATTTTGGAACAAAAGAGAAATTAAAATAGAAATTTTAGGCTGTTTTGCATAGATCAAAATGAGAAAATATCCTGCATCAAAAAATCTATTGGGGCTAAATTTGTACTCAAGAAAAAATTAAAGGCACTGTGAATCTTATTTCATTGACTTGAGAAAGCATAATAAGTGAAATAAATTCACTCCGAGAACCTAGAAAAGCAATGATCAAATAAAAATAAGAAAATTAGGAGAGATAATATAAAGATATAATTAAATTCATTAGAAAACAAACATCACATTTTAAAAAAAATACAGTAAATGTTTTTTAATAAATCAATATATTCATGATTGGCAAACTTTTTCTGTGAATACCCATTGAGTAAATATTTTTTAAGCTTTGCAGGCCAACGAATCTCTGTAGCAGCTACTCAAATCTCTCCCTGTATGATGAAATCAGTCATAGACAATATGTAATGAATGGTGTGACTATGTTCCAATTAAATATTATATAAAAATGAGCAGCAGACAAGATTTGGTTTGCGTAGTTGCCTGATCTCTGAATTAAATCAAGCTTTCTCAACAAGGATCCCCATTAGTTTTCTAGAGTGATGGTAGCTTTCAGGACACGAATAACTATCATATCATATCATAACATATCAAGGAATATGAGTATTCAGAGGAAACAAAGTAAAAGAAAACAAATATTATGTTAGTATTAAAAAAAGGTATATATCATAGTTTACAAAATTTATGTGGCTTTGTAGATAAAACATGAGTTTAATGAAAACTTTTTGCTTCTTGCAGAAACCCAGGAACTTGAATGTACTGAAATTTATTAGGAATAGGCACTGGAAAAATTCAAGCAATGATGACAGCCTGCAGCAAAACTAAACCCCCAAAACAAGAAATGAAAATATACAGTATTTGAAAAGGGTAAAAACAGGGGAATAAGCCAAATTAGAAATACAGTCAACAGGAATAAAAATTTTAAACTATGAGAGACAAAAGATTTGGTAAAATGGAGACCTATCATGATTTTGACTTGGAAAATTCCACACTGTTAAAAAAAAAAAAAAAAAAGAAAGAATCTCCAATCACGATCTAAATTCTAACTGTGATTAAATTACATTAGTATTTGGAGTTTGGAAAATTGATTTTAAATATAGTCTGAAGGAATAAAAGTGACATTAGCCTACATTTATGAAAAGATTATCTGACCAGCAGCAAGGACAGTGATTATCAGTCTCCAACTGTTAGCTCTTCTGGGCTCCACGTCAGCTTGTGAGCTGAGTTCACACTGTTCCCATACTACCCCCTGAAAATAATTAAGCAAGTAGCTCTAATTCCTATGTCATTCACCACCACTGCCACCTTGTTCTTTTCTGAGTTCGTAACTATCTCTATATGAGGTCTTGAATGACTTGAAATAAGAAAAACCGGAGCTTATACTACAGATGTCACCTAAGAATACGGGGGAAATCTGGAAATACTTTACTAAAGGAACTAAAGGAACTCTCGGGAATTACTTTACTAAAGGAACTATACTATACTAAAGGAACTATACTATACTATACTAAAGGAACTCTCAGGAATTACTTTAAGAGTGGGGACGAAAAATCTTCTCAAAGAGTAGAACTTAGAACAATACAACTGGTCATTCACTATGTCAACCAAGAAGTGACCACATGTATTCATAGCTGGTGGCAAATGGCCTCACCAGCTGATCAAGGTCCTAGAAGGAGAAACACTGGGAGACTGGAGACAAGAAAGTCTAGAATAATGGCACGTGGATGGATAGGAAAGTGGGAACTAAATGAGACTATCTTTGTATCACTTGTTACTGCCCTACAGAAAGCATTCTCCATCCATGTGGCACTAAACAATCAAAAAGACAAAATGATTTAGCCAGTTGCTATCAGCCAACCTTCAACATTGGCCATCCCAGAACTGTCATGACAGGCACACCAGTGGAGTGGTCATGGCAAGCAGAGATGGAGGGTGGGGGTGGGGGGTGGGGCTCAACAACATGGCCCTCCCTACTTACCCAGGCTAACCTGTTTCTGCCTTTGAATGCCAGCAAGAGAAACCAACAATGAGACCCTGATATTCCTCAAAGAGACTCCTGAAAGAACCAAGGGTATATTCATTCAGGTATAAACATCTATTCTGAAAAAACAAAAAACAAAAAAAAACCAAAACAAACAAAAAAAAAACCACAACTATTCTGGGTATGGAATTTTATTTCTTGCCCAGCGTTTCAGCCAGCATCATTACTAGTAGCCATTTAAATTACACTTTGGATAAATATTTAGTAATATAAATAATATATGGTATGTGACAAAATAGTATCCGATCCCATAATCATTGAACTATATAGGTGTGTGTACAGAAAAAAATTGTCCCACATTGATTACAGTGATGATCTGGGTGGCTCTTTTTTATATGAATTTTTCCTCAATTTTTTCCTCATACTACAGGCTGATTTCTATGTAGGAAACATCAAGTACTCTAATAAATATTTTTAAATTTAAAAATAACATTATAAATCATTAGTTCTCCGTTGAACAGAGCATTAGTGAATACCATAATAGTTTGAATGTTCCATCTCCTGTAACTGAACATCTTGTTTTCTGAATCGAGTTGTGAATTTTGTAGACAACCTCTGCACTGACCAGACTTAATTCTATTAGAGTATGTTGGATGTCAATTTAAATAATCATCTGTAACTAGTATAGCCAATAGGGATGGAGTGTGCAGTGCAACAGCCCTGGGTCTATTTGAAGGATTACTACGAAATAAATAGGGAAGGGCTGCAATTTATAGCTCCTTTTTAAATCTTTGGCAGGAGAGCTATACTACTAAATGAAAATTCACTTTGCTTAAAAAAATAGTTTATTTGTACTTTTTACCTTCTCCCAATCCTTTTCACAAAAGGAAGGGCTGGTGAAAAATATAGCGTTTTATCAATTGTATATAAAGTAAGCACTGCCAACAAACATATGTCCCTGGGGATCCATAGACTGCATAACAGCTGTGAGTCTCTGTGACTGTGGCACAGTCTGTGACTGTCCTTGGGGACAAAAGAATATAGGATATGAATTGCTCGTTAGTATGTGTTTGTTGTAAGGGGTATGATAAACAAAATACGAATTTCTTCAGTGGCTAAACAACTAAATATGTTTGCTAATCAATGGCCAATAACATTAGTATTTAGTCATTCTTATATTGTTGCAATGAAATAGGTGTCATTTTATACCTACAAGTGTACATCTACAGCTCAAAGCCAAAACTATGCTTTCCATGAAGATTTATTATTTCAATGTCTTTTTCTCTTCCCTTTACTGAGTTCATTTTAGAAAGAGATAACTGAAATAACCATACACTCATCTTATTTCTATCTAAAACTCTAAAGCCCTATAGGGTAGAATGATGATGTAGATGGTTTTTATAAATAGAAAAACAGACCAACTCCCCATTTCCAAGAATCAGGAATAATCTGGTAAGTGCTTTCTCATTAAGGTGACTATATTTAATTCAGATGACAACATTAATATAACCTACCTGCCTCCATTATTTCATTATCATGATGCAAGATTATTTCTCTTTCACACTGACCTAGCTTTTTCCAGAATAGTATCAGTTAAAGATTGAATAAAGGAAAATCATATAAGTAAAATTATGAAATTCTTAAATATATATGGTTCAAAGGGCTCAATACCTCCGTATTTTCCTAACAACCAAAGCCTCAATCAGTTTTAGCGACCAGTATTTAATAGATTCAAGTATATTTTCCAAGCAGGTAATTCGCTGAAGTGTTAAATCATTTAAGTGAACATCATATGCTGCAGAATTCAAGTGACTATTATTTTCCCTACTCAGGAATTTTAACCATCCTGTTTTAGTTTCACTGGTATCATTTAATACGACGGTAGGTACTGCAGAAACGAACAGTGCTGGATGTGGCTAAAGCCTTGTAAAAAGCATTGTCTTGAACCATAGCTGTTTTCCCTCTCTACTAGAGACTTATTTTGTAAACTAGAAGGAAAGCCGTATCAGCAAATTACAAAATGCTATTTGCTCTGTTACTCTGTTCAGACACAATCTGTCTAATCCTGTTTCCAGGAGCTACAGGTGAGTTATGAAGAGGTAAAAATACTAGTAGCAACTGCTAATAGAAAGACCAAGAATAGGCTCTCATGAAATAGGGCAAATAAGTTTCCAAAGACTAAAAAAAGTTTCTAGAGAGTAGTCAATGCTGCTTTCTACATCCTTTCAGCAAAATGAACAGGGGCTGGTAATCTGAAAAGTCACTCTATCAGGCCAACTTAGGCTGGATGAAGAATCCAAACTAGCAGTGGGTTAAACCAGATAGAAGCTTATTTTTAACTTTATTAAATAGTAGCCTAGACTAGTTGTTCCAAAGATTCATAGCACTTGCAGAAGATGACTTTGTTGTTATATCATCCTGATGTGTCACTTCCTCACTGTGGTCAGGTGGCCACTCAAATACCAACATCGTACCTCCCTCCTAGCTAAACAGAAAGGAAAAAAAAGGAGGATTCCTCCTCTGAAGAAGCACATTCTAGGAAACCTCACAGAATTTTTTTCATATAACTCTAAAATACATCACATTGTCCAGCACTCAGTCTCATGGCCACACTTGACTCTAATAGAAGAGGAAAAATATAATTGGTTCACCGTATACCCAGATAAAAACCAAGGGTTTTGCTACTGTAGATAAAGGGCAGATAGCAGTCCTTCGTACAGCCACTTTTTTTTTTTTAAGATTTTATTTATTTATTTATTTGACAGAGAGAGAGAGAGAGAGAGTACAAGCAGGGGAGTGGCAGACAGAGGGGGAAGGAGAAGCAGACTCCCTGCTGAGCAGGGAGCCTGATATGGGCTTGATGTGGGGCTCAATCCCAGGACCCCAGGATCATGACCTAAGCAGAAGACAGACACTTAACTGACTGAGCCACTCGGGCACTCCTAGCCACAAACTTTTAGAGAATTGCTCTTATGTCTCTTTTTGAGACCAAGGCAGTATTAACGTGGTTGGATAGAGAATTTTTTTCCCATTTTTATTTTTTTTAGTTAACACATAATGTATTATTTGTTTCAGGGGTATAGGTCTGTGATTCATCAGTCTTACACAATTCACAGCACACACCATAGCATATACCCTCCCCAATGTCCCTCATCGAGCCACCCCATCCCTCCCATTCCCCTCCCCTCCAGTAATCCTCAATTTGTTTCCTGAGATTAAGAGTCTCTTATGGTTTGTCTCCCTCTCTGGTTTCGTCTTGTTTCATTTTTTTCTTCTCCTCCCCCATGATCCTCTGCCTTGTTTCTCAAATTCCACATATCAGTGAGATCACATGATAATTGTCTTTCTTTGATTGACTTATTTCGTTTAGCATAATACCCTCTAGTTCCATCCATGTCTTTGCAAATGGCAAGATTTCAATTTCTGATGGCTGCATAGTATTCCATTGTATATATATACCACATCTTCTTTATCCATTCATCTGTCGATGGACATCTAGGCTCTTTCCATAGTTTGGCTATTATGGACATTGCTGCTATAAACATTGGGTAGAGAATTTTATAGGCCAAATGTGAAAACACAGAACTAACACAGAGTATCAAGGGGAGTGTCATTGATACTAAGCAACTTATGCTTTTTTCTATTAAACTAAATGCAATTAAAGTTTTCTTTTCAAATGGCTTATTTTTTTCATTCACTTTTAACATAGGTAAATATATCTTTTGCCTTACTTCATGAATATGAAGCTAATCATCTTATATGCTTTGAAAAGCATGTAAAGTATTTTATATAAAAAAGGGGGGAGGGAGACACTAAAACTCAAAGATGTTTAGACTTTGAGGAAATAGCAGATCTCAACTATTAGGCCCTATTCCTATGACCAAAAAAAAACTGGTATTCTTTCCTTAACTCCAAACTACTCTCTTTACTGTCTTTTTCATATACAAACATATAAGCTTTTAAACCTATTTGTGGATCCCTCTTACTATTGTAATCTGTCTGAAAATATGTAGTATATTAATATTTATTTTATCAAGCATTTATTAATATATATTACAAGGTAATAATATATAGATAAAATTAGATACAGAGAGAGATAATAGTTTATACTTTTGATTGCTAAAAATCAAAATTATCTCAAGATGTCTAAAGAAGAAATAAAAATCCATAAACTCCCAGAATGTATATTCTGGTATTTATTCTAAGTATCTAAAATCTGGAACATTTAATTTGTTCCAAATTTTGTTCCTTCTTTGTGAATTCAATAAAAATATTTATAATATAATGCAAATATAACTTCACATTAATTTAATAAGTCTAGATAATGGCTCCATTAAGTTCTGCCCACAAAGAGATAAAATTTTTTTGAAGAATGTCCATATTTTTGTTATTAAACTTGATTATTAAAGATTGGCTTTTGCTAATTACCTTGAATGCCATCTCTCAGTAAACAACCATCATTATTTATTCGGTATACATTTATTCAGTATAAATTTCTATAAATCAACTTGATTTTTTGCAAACAAAAGACATGCTGCTTTTTAAGGATTGCGATGCTTGATGAAAAAAAATCAAACACCCCAAAATTTTTAAGAATTAGTTGTTCCTAGGGACGCCTGGATGGCTTAGTTGGTTAAGCAGCTGCCTTCAGCTCAGGTCCTGGGATCGAGTCCCACATCCTGCTTCTCCCTCTCCCTCTGCCTGCCACTCTGCCTACTTGTGTTCTCTCTCTCTCTCTGACAAATAAATAAAATCTTTAAAAAAAAATAAAAAATAAATAAAAAATAAAAAAAAGAATTAGTTGTTCCGGGGCACCTGGGTGGCTCAGTTGGTTAAGCTGCTGCTTTCAGCTCAGGTCATGATCCCAGGGTCCTGGGATCGAGCCCCACATCGGGCTCCCAGCTCGGTGGGAAGCCTGCTTCTCCCTCTCCTACTCCCCCTGTTTGTGTTCCCTCTCTTGCTGTCTCTCTCTCCACCAAATAAATAAATGAAATTTTTTAAAAAAATTAGTTATTCCAGAAACGTAGAGCATGGTCTGTTACACAGCACCTTCAGCAGACCAGTATGAAACTACTTAATGAATTAACTTATTACTATAACTTAAATACTGGACAAAGTAATTTGCTACTCTTCCATTAATTGGTATTTGTTCACTAATATTTTTTATATGCTTCAATTCTTTTTGAATTATTAGTTAAAGCTCTTTCCCCAGGGTTGAGATCAATGACTCTCAGACTTTAATTCATACAAAAATCACCTGGTGATCTTGCTAAAATGCAGATTCTGGTTCCCAGGTCTGCTCTAGGACCTGAGATTCTGCTTGTCTAACAATGGGGAGACGGGGGGGCAGTTGTTGAGCAGTTGCTTTTTTGAATACAATTTGAGTGACAAAGTTCAAGGATACCTAGAGCCAATACAACTTTGGAAAAAATACTTTACTTTTGGAATCACAAGAATGTTTAGTAATGAAACAAAAGTCTGTACAGATGTAAAATGGAATGGACTAACGCAATTTAATGATAATGGAACTTTTAAATTTTGAC
Organism: Potos flavus; assembly: GCA_028534135.1. NCBI lineage: Eukaryota > Metazoa > Chordata > Mammalia > Carnivora > Procyonidae > Potos > Potos flavus. The sequence continues at coordinate 84,219,643 of CM052901.1, read as the reverse complement.
ATCCATATTATGTTTGAAATCAAAGCACGCTTTTAGTTGTAGTTTTTAAAGGATTAGCAAATTATTTTTTTCTTCGGACTAAATATCCTGCCATCCTTTGTGAGCTGGAGCAGCCCATCCAGTACCCACCAGCCAGCTTCCTAGTGACTATGGTGCCTATGCCCAGCTTTCACTGCCTCCACATATTTCACCTTATAAAGAGGTCAGTGCAGAATAGTCAAGGGCCTAAGCTGAGGTTATTACATCTGCTTAGATCCATGAAAAGAGTGTTCGCTCTCTTTAAGCCACACCAAAAAGGAACAAACTGTATTCTGATAAGATATCTCCATCAATGGTTTTCTGTTGTCAGCTCAGCTCAACTATGGAGTATATAGAGATTATGACCTTTACTCCCCCGCCCCCCCTTTGGGGGGACACCTGGACCTCATCTCAGACGTAGGCATTTCCAGAGCATGAACATTATTCTGAAGCTTTTCTTGTGGTTCAAATACAAAGCCAGGTTTTTCAGTCTCTGCACTAAAAGGAAAAAAACCTACTCTAGCTCTCAAACTAGAAAATATGTACTAACCTGGGGCACCTGGGTGGCTCAGTATGTTAGGCAGCCGACTCTTGATTTCAGCTCAGGTCATGACCTCATGGGTTGTGGGATCCCACACCAGCTAGGACTCCACAATTGTGGGGTGTATGCTTCAGATTCTCTCTCCCTCTCCCTCTGCCTCTGCCCATCACCCCACTTGCACACCCACTCTCTCTCTAGAAATATTTTAAAAATATATATATGTATATGTGTGTAAATATATATATTAAATAAATATAAATATAAATAAATATATATATACACACACACATATATATATAAACCAGGCTGACAGAGGTATGAAGCTAAAGAAAGGGAAAAAGACCATCTAAATTCACACTTGGGATTGCCCAATTTAGCAAGCTAAAATACAAGACACTCAGCTAAATTTTAATTTCAGATAAACAATGCATTTTTTAGACCCACGAAATATTTGACACTTACTAATAGTATAAAAATACCATTGTTTATCTCAGATTTAAATTTAGCTGGGTCTATGGTATTCACCTGGCAAGCCTCCTCATAAGAGATGTTTCACCTTGCTTGGGAAGAGAACACAGCTAAGAAATACTTAGAACAAGGTATACATCATCACAGACTATTAAAAAGACAATTTATTACACTGAAACATAAAACCGATGCACTAAGAGGGAGAAAAAAAAAGGATTGATTTTTAAAGTTAGGGTTGTGGCAACAGCTTGACTGTTGGTAGTGCTGAGTTTTCATATTTTCCCTTTGTGTGGGTTTTTTTTTTCCTCCCTGATACGATAGTTACATCAGTGCGAAGTTGAGAGGAGTCTCAGCGTGGGCTGCTGGCCAGATACCAAGGTAATGTTGGAACCCTGCTATGACCTTTTAACAGTACTCTGAATCTACCTTGTCAGAACATGTATTTGTAAAATGTTCTCCCAGACTTCTCACTAACACCGTTCCCAATCATTCCTTTGGGCTGCAAGACTCCCTTTGAAGAGATATCAAAGCACACGGTGTGATTTGGATGACTTTGTGACTCAGAACGCATGATTCTATTCTCATCCACTTTATTACTATCTTTAGCAGGTCATACAGACCTAACAGAAATTGTTTGATTGTGAATATGGGTGAGACCATGTCTGTTGGAAAGAGAAAGTTATTATTCCATAAAGAATATGTATCAATTTAAGCAAAGAAATGATGCTACATCATTGTTCTCTCCCTAATGAGTGTAGCAATCTAGTATATGACGGAATGTATACACATGCACGCATCAATTACTATACTAAAAGGTATAACTTCCAGGTACTTGAGATTTTTTTTTCTTTTCCTTAAATCTCTTCAACTGATGCTTTAATTACAGAAAATACACACACAAAAAAAAAGAAAAGAAAAGAAAAAGCACAGGGGTGCCTGGGTGGCTCAGTGGGTTAAAGCCTCTGCCTTCGGCTCAGGTCATGATCTCAGGGTCCTGGGATGGAGCCCTGCATTGGGCTCTCTGCTCAGCAGGGAGCCTGCTTCCCCCTCTCTCTCTGCCTGCCTCTCTGCCTACTTGTGATCTCTCTGTTAAATAAATAAATGAATGAATGAATAAATTGATCAATCAATCAATCACAAGTTCCCTTACTGAAGGCAGTTAGTCAAGTTCTGGAAATCCTGCTACTTTAGACTACTCCTGGACAAAGAGAAGTCCTAGTAAACTTCAGTTAAGGCAGAGGAATAAATGGCCCATGAATTCAGAAGGATTGATTACTTCTGGTAAGGATTTACCTAGGAAGGCTTTTTAGCAACATCGGTGTTTTTATTGGACCTTGAAAAATAATATTTTAGAGTTTAGATTAAAACTATAATTTCCTAAGGAGAGAAGCCTAAAATTTAGTAAAATTAAGTGCAAAGATAACAGTATGCTTTTATTGAAAGGTTTGTAGCACAGTAGCACCCTTAGATCTAAGGAAGAGAAGCCATTGGCTACCCCAGTGCTTTAGAGGGCCCCACAAGACATAGATACACATAAAAATAAAGTTGTTATATCACACCGGGGAGGCTGTGTTTACTCCCCGGTTTAATGCTCTGTGCTAACAGAAAAACTTACACACCCTAAACATCTGTTCTTTCCCATCAAACAGGGAAACCCTTTCCCAGATCTTGTCCCCAATAAAAAAAAATTTACAAGTTTACTACATCCAAATGCCATAAAGGTTTAAAATTTGGGTCACTGCCAGGGTGAAAGATAAATATTGCTTCGGAGTTTGAGGAGAATTTGAAGGGCAGAAACATTTGAAGAAAAATTAATTTTCTTTTTAAATTATTTCCATCAGCATGAATCCAATCATGTTATGCCTATCGAAATACAATCTCCCAGTCCTAGTTCCAAGTACCCATTTTTTGCTTCCTTTAATGTTTCAACTTATGGGTCCAGAGGTACCTATGAATTACAATAGGATTTTCCAAAGTCGCGCATGGCAGCTAAGGAGTATTTTACCATATTACAAAATCTGTTATTTTTAAATTTGTACATGTGTAGCCTGAGACCCAACATGCTTTACATTGGCAAGTGGACAGTAAACACTAGAATTTCAAAAAGCTTATTTTGTTTAATAATCATAATCTTAAAAATCAAGTTAAACACTGAACTTTAAATAATTTTAAAACTATTTTCATCACTTGCAAATTGTTTTGATTTTTTACCATGCCAATACGTATTAGTATAATTGACATACAGTATCATTTTCAGCTGTACAAAAACCGTGATTTGACCTTTCTATGCACTGCAAAATGATCACCTAAGACTAGTTACCATCTGTTACCACACAAAATTCAATATTGACCATATTCCCCCTGCTTATTCCCCCATATTCCCCATCCTCCATGTCTTATTTTAAAACTGGGGTTTGTAGTTGATCCCCTACATCCATTTTGCCCCCCTAAACTCCCTACCCTCTAGCAACCACCAACCTATTATCTGTATCTGTGAGTCTAGGTTTTATTTTGTGTGTGTGTGCGTGTGTTTTTTTTTTTTTTTGATTCTACATATAAGTGAAATCATACAGTACTTGTCTCTCTGACTTACTTCACTTGGCATATAAAACCCTCAAAGGTCATTTGAGCTAGTGCTGAAGGCCAGATTTCATGTTTTTCTAGCTGAGGAGTATTCCATTGTAGTGTCTGTGTGTAGACACACAGACATATCCTTAGATATTGTAATATTGTAAATAATGCTGCATGAGCATAGGGGTGCACATATCTTCAGATCAGTATTTTTGTTTTCTTCAGCTAGACACCCAGAAGTGGGATTGCTGGATCATAGGGAAGTTCTGTAATTTTTTGAGGAACCTCCATACTGTTTTCCACAGTGCCTGCACCAATTTACATTCCCACCAACAGTGTGTGCCGTGACGATCACTTTTTTCTACATCCTCATCAACACTTATTTCTTGTTTTTTTAATAGCCATTCTCATAGTTGTGAGGTGGTATGTCATTGTGGTTCGTGTCCCCTTGTGAAAAATGTGTACTCTTAAGTTGGATAGAACATTCTGTTTTTGTTAGGTCCATTTGCTTTAGCGTTGTTCAAATCTGTAGTGTCATTACTGATTTTCTATCTGGTCAGTGCTTTGATGAGAATGGGGTAGTGGGGCGGTGCCTGGGTGGCTCAGTTGGTTGGGCGACTGCCTTCAGCTCGGGACATGATCTCGGAGTCCCAGGATTGAGTCCCGCATCAGGCTCCCTGCTCAATGGGGAGTCTGCTTCTCACTCTGACCCTCTCCCCTCTCTGCTCTCTCTAATAAACAAAATCTTAAAACAAAAAAAAATGGGGTAGTAAAAATGTCCCACAATTACATGCACTTCTCCTGTCATGTCTGTTAATGTTTGCTTTATGTATTTAGATACTCCTCTATTGTATGACTGTACAAATATTCCATCTTCTTGAGACTGACCCCTTTAACATTATGAAGTACCCCTCTTTGTCTTTTATTAGTCTTTAAAGTCTATTTTATCTGATGTGAGTAAAGCCACACCAGCCTTTTCATTTCCACCTGCAAAGAATACCTTATTCCGTCTATAGTCTGTGTGTATCATTACTTCCAAATCCTTTGCTTGTAGGCAGCATAGAAACGTGTCTTCTGGTTTTATTTTTTTTCTTTTTTTTAACTGTTCAGCCACTGGTTCTTTGAAGAATGCAGTTCATTTACATTTAAAATAACTATTTATAGTTATCTATTTGCCATTCTGTTGATGGTTTTACAGTCTGTTTTTGTAGTTCCTATCCATTCTATCCTTCTTCTCAACCTTTGTGTATGGGGACTTTGTTTAGTGTAATGTTTTCTTTTCTCAATTTATTTTGTATATTTACTCTAAGCTTTGCTTTGGGGTTATTGTGAGGATCACATATCATTCTATGTATATAAGTCTACTTTATTTATTTATTTTTTTTTTTTTTTAAGATTTTATTTATTTATTTGACAGAGAGAAATCACAAGTAGGCAGAGAGGCAGGCAGAGAGAGAGGCGGAAGCAGGCTCCCTGCTGAGCAGAGAGCCCGATGCGGGGCTCGATCCCAGGACTCTGGGATCATGACCTGAGCCGAAGGCAGAGGCTTTAACCCACTGAGCCACCCAGGCGCCCCTATAAGTCTACTTTAAATTCACTCTAACTGTAAACACATTCCAAAACTACATTTTAACATCCCCTCTACAATTTTTTTTTTTTTTTTTTTTTTTTTTTTTTTTTTTTAAGATTTTACGTATTTTGAGAGAAAGAGCACACAAGCAGAGGGAGGGGCTCAAAATTTCAAGCAGACTCCCGGCTGAGTATGGAGCCAACTTGGGTCTTGATCTCATGACCCTGAGATCATGATCGGAGCCAAAACAGAGTCAGATGCTCAACCAACTGAGCCACCCAGGCACCCTGCAGTTTGTTTTTGATGTCACGTTTTACATCTTTTCATTTTATGTATAGCTTCACTAATCAGATATAGCTGCAGTTAATTTAAAACTTTTATCTTTTAAACTTCATACATTTATAAATTAATCCACTACCTTTACTTTAGCTCTTCCAGTCAGATTTTTGCTTTTTTTTTTCGTTGTTGTTGTTATTAGTGCCCTTTCTTTATAGCTCAAAGAAGTTCCTGTAATGTTACTTGTAAGGCTGCTTTAGTGGTGATGAACCTTTTTAGCTTTTGCCTGTTTAGAAAACTCACTCTCTCCTTCCATTCTAAATGATAACCTTGCCAACTAGAGTATTCTTGGTTTAAAGTTTTCTCCTTTCAGCACTTGCAATAGGTCATGACACTCTTCTGGTCTGCAAAGTTTCGGCTGAGAATTCTGCTGATACCCTTATGGGGTTCCCTTTATACCTAACAATTTGGTTTTCTCTTGCTTTTAAGACCTTTTTATCTTTGACTTTTGACATTTTAATTACATGTCTTGGTGAGGAGCTCTTTGGGTTTATCTTTTTTGGAACTCTGAGTTTCCAGAACTTCTACGACTATTGCCTTTATCAGCCATCATCTTGCTCTTTTCCTTCTGGGACCCCTATAATGTGAATATTATTTTGCTTGACGTTGTCACACAGGTCCCTTAAATTACCTGTATTCTTATTTATTTCTTTTTGCTTCTGGGTCTGCATGGGTTCTATTGCTTTGTCTATCAGTTCACTGATCTGCTCTTGTTTCATACAGTCTGCTGTTGAACCCTTCTGGTGTATTCTGCAGTTACATTATTCTGTTGTCACTGCCGTTAGGAACTTACCTGTGTATTCTATGGCTTTGTTCAAGTTCTCCTTGAGTTCATCCAGTTTTAAAGAGCTTGGGAAGCATCTCTGTGACCATCACTTTGAACTCTTGATGAGACAGATTGCTTATCTTTAAAATTAAGCTCTTTTTCTGAAGTTTTGTCTTCCTCTCTTGTTTAAAACATACTTCTCTGGTTTCTCATTTTACTTCACTTTATTTCTATATATCTTAAGCGAAACTGCTTCCTTTCCCAATCTTCAAGTTGTGGCCTTGGATAGGTAATGACCCTTCTCCTTCACCCTTGCCCTAGGCTCTTCGTTATTTCTCAAACCTTTGCAAAGATCTAAACCACCTAATTTACTCTGGATAAGGACCCACTGTTGAGGGTGTGCCAACACCTATCAGTGATCCAATAGGAAGAATCTCATTTAGCACCTAGTTTCAGGCTAATGGCAGTCAGGCCCTCAGGCAGCAGCTTTTAAAGTAAGCAAATATAAACGGTCTTAACTTTAAGATCACAGTCATGAACAGTGCTAGCCTCCCAACTGGGAGATGTGGAGGTATTCCCTGGGAGACAGCTGTGAGAATTAGGACTCTAGACAAGTGTATGAGGTCATTTCTGGAAGGTCTTGTTAAGCTGTAGCACGGCCAATGAGGTGCACGAGGACACTTCTCTGCTTCCATGCTGTAGCTATGCAGTATCCTGGGGGTTGCAACCCGCCAAGAATGGTCTTTTTGATTGTTATAGTCCCTTGGAGCTGAGGCCCACCAGGCAGAGGCGAACAAAGTGTTTTCCTTGTGTGGTCTGCCTGCACCCAGGGGCTTTAGCAGGGTAGTTGTCAAGTGTAGGGGACAGGGCACAGTCAGTTGCTCCAGAAGGCAGGAAGGGGAGGGTGGAAGCCTATGGGCTTCAGCAGCAACACGGCAGGACAGTGCCCCGTCTGCATGTGCACGCAGGCCCCAGGATGAGCCCTGAAAAATGCTGTGCCCACTCACACTTGCCAGCCTCATCCAGGGAGCGTGCAATCTCCACAACTGCCATGCTCTCTCAAGCCTCAGCAATGCAGCAGGAAGGTGCCACACACCCAAGCCTTTCTGCTTGTCTTAACAGGTTAGGGGGAAATCACACAAACGGCCTCTGCCAAAGTACGGAATGCCCCATCTGTCCCCTGCACACTAGCAGATGCCTCGGACCAGCAAAAGAATCTCATTTATATACAATCGAGGCGTTTTAGCAAACTGGTGCTTTTGCACTGGGTCCCCAGGTGAAAGAGACAGCACATGAGCTCTTTAAAAGGAAAATTTCAGTTTCCTAGAGCACTTTGGGTCCCTTGGACATCAGCCAGATTAGTTTTCTAAGCCAGACCCAAGGGTTGGGGTGCCTGATACGGGGCACCAAGTCCTAGCTCCTCTGGGAGAAATAATGACTGTTGAGATTCTCCCTACTGTAAACCCCTGAGCCAGGGGTGGGGTTTTGGAGAGACTATGTCTCTACCTCATCTACCTGTGTCAATGTAACCCTTTTATCTTTTGTTGTGGAATACAGTTCATCTAGTTTTCAGATGATCCGTATGCAGCTCTAAGTCTGGTGTGTCCACGAGAGGAGGCGAGTTCATGAGCTTATGCTCCTACCCCAGTTCATCGTGTCTTCTGATTTTTAATGAGTATGATTACTTTTTGAAATAAAAACCTTTTATAAAAACTCACATAAAAAGTAATTTCTGTTAAGTTTTTCTATTTAAATATTTTTGATTACTATATGTTCACATTATGTGAACTCTCAATAAAATGTTTAATTTCTTAATCTTTTATATCAATGCCCTCCATTAAAATTTTCTATCATGGGACTCCTGCGTGGCTCAGTCGGTTAAGCATCTGCCTTTGGCTCAGGTCATGATCCCAGGGTCCTGGGATGGAGCCCCGCATTGGGCTCCTTGCTCAGCAGGGAGCCTGCTTCTCTCTCTGCCTCTGCCTGCCACTCTGCCTGCTTGTGCTCTTTCTCTCTCTGACAAATAAATAAATAAAATCTTTAAAAAAACATTTTTTCTATCATGAAGGAAATATTTTCTGCCCACCTCATCCAATTCATTACCTATCAGAGACATGCGGCTATTAAGCCATTCATATGACTATTGTGGCTGATAACTACACTTTAGTTTTAATTAATTTTAACTTGAATAATCATGTGTGATTAGTGGCTACTGAATCAAACAGCACAACTTTAGAGTATTACTTTCTACTCACACAAATTATGAAAATATTTTATGGTACATTAAGTTAGTAATTTGCTGAAATAAACACAGTAAACTATTTTTTTTAGGATTTTATTTATCTATTTATTTATTTGAGAGTGAGAGCGAGCGAGCACTAGCACAGGGGGACGGGCAGAGGGAGAAGGAGACTCCCCAATGAGCAGGGAGCCTGACTCAGGGCTCAATCCCACCACCACAAGATCATGACCTGAGCCGAAGGTAGCCATGCACCCGGACTGAGCCACCTAAACACAGTAAGCTTTATAAAATAATTATGTAATAGTTAGGGGCGCCTGGGTGGCTCAGTGGGTTAAAGCCTCTGCCTTCGGCTCAGGTCATGATCTCAGGGTCCTGGGATCGAGCCCCGCATCGGGCTCTCTGCTCGGCAGGGTGCCTGCTTCCCCCTCTCTCTGCCTGCCTCTCTGCCTGCTTGTGATCTCTCTCTCTCCGTCAAATAAATAAATAAAATCTTTTTAAAAAGTTATGTAATAATTATAACTCCAGAACTCCCTACCCCATTATCAGTACACCTAGAAATGTGTAAAATAATACTAAGTCATCCTTAATATTTGGCCCATTTTACGTTTTATAAAAATATAGCTTTGTACTAGTTTTTCAATTTCACTGATTTGAAAGCATATCAAAGTAGAAATAATGTATATTTTATTTATTTTATGGCTTAATTTACATCGTTTAAATACTTGGATACATGGCATGTGGTCTTCCTTTTTCTCTTTTGCCTCTTCCTCGAATCAAGAGGTTATGGAGGATAAAACTGAAGGCATTAACCCAACAAATGAATACAATTCTAGGCCATTATAAGTTTGGATAGTATTTTTTTTTTTTTTTAAGATTTTACTTATTTATTTGTCAGAGAGAAAGCACAAGCAGGCAGAGAGGCAGGCAGAGGCAGAGAGAGAAACAGGCTCCCTGCCGAGCAAGGAGCCCGATGTGGGACTCGATCCCAGGACCCTGGGATCATGACCTGAGCTGAAGGCAGCTGCTTAACCAACTGAGCCACCCAGGCGTCCCAAGTCTGGATAGTATTTTAAGAATAATGTGATTTAAAAAATTAGAGCTATATGATACCATATTTCATAAGGCATCATCTGGTGTAGAACATGAAGGAAAGATCTGATGAGGCCAGGACTAGAGAAGGAGTAGAGGAAAGGCTCTATGTGTGAAATGCAAAAGGCTCTCAATAGTGACAATGTAAATGTGAATACAAAAATAAAATACATCAAAGTAAGATTTTACATGTTGTCCCTTAAAAAATACATTATGAAGAGGGGCCTGGGTGGCTCAGTCAGTTAAGCCTCAATTCCTGCTTTCAACTCAGGTCACGATCTCAGGGTCATGGGATAGAGCCCCGCACAGAGCTCCACACTCAGTGGGGAGTCTGCTTGAGATTCTCTCTCCCTCTGCCCCTCCCATTTGCGTACATGCTAAAATAGATAAAATCTTAAAAAAAACTACATTATGGAATCTCAACAAACAGTACTGAAGAGAATGGTTTGAAAAGAAAAGAACTGAGAATTTTTAAATCATCACTTGGTGGTAAAGGCATGGCAAATGCCAAGAAAGTCCTTGAATAAAGTCCTAGTTTCACTTTATAGCTCTCTGGGAAACTAAGCATTATTGTTTGAATTCTTCAAGCATTCGTTTTGTCATCTGTAACATGAGAACAATCACATATACTTTGGTGGATGACTTTGAGAATCAAAAGATAGCGTGGGCGGAAGTGCTCAGTATAATCCTACGTCCTGTGCAAAATATAATGATAAATCATTTTTGTACTAATAATGGGAATTGTTAACCATTATATGATTCACCTTATGTTAAGGTTTTACTATTGATAAAAAATCATCCACTTAATGATTTTGTTTTATTAAAAATAAAAGTTAAAATCTTTTTAGAGTCTAAGCCCATAATTTCTAAGGATTCCAAAACTAGGCAACCATGGCTAGAAATATAACACATGATAAATTGTCCTGAAAAGAAAAACAGTAAGATTTGCAGTTTGTCATGCATTTATAAAGGTTATTATTTCAAGAAAGCAGGGTGATCCCATTGTTTCTATTCATACTCAGTTTAGGTAACTATTTGTCATGGCCTAAATGCTTAGCACCAAATGAGTGGGCAGCTCAGAAAACCGAGACAAAGAGAGACACAGAGAGAAAGACAGATTTCTGAAGTACATGTTACCTAGAGCGTATCATTGCATACTTCAAGAGGTTTGTGAAATAGACTATATTATGTTTCCCCACCTTTGAGAAGGTTCATTTCTTATGTTACGATTAGTAAAATATAAAAATTCTTATATTTAATTCCCTTTAGGTCAAAATTAAACTATTGAGTCCATCTAATCAAACATGAAGAAGATGCAAATTGAATAATCAAATACTGGGGTTTAATGTTTGAACTATTGCCAGAAATGACTTCTAGACATCATAGGGCTTACTTATGGTCATCTTTTGATACACGGTATCCAGAATTATAATTAAAGTTATAAGCCCTATTACAGTTACATCAAAGACATGCTTTGTAAACAGCTTTAAAAAAGCACCCTGACAAGCAGATAGAGTCAATAAATTTGTAAGTATTTTTAATGCCGCATACATCATCAGAAACTATATCCACTTGCTTTTCTAACATGCTATCTTAGGCATATTTGTACATTTTAATAATTGAAAATGCTCTCTAAAATCTAATTATTAAAATCATTTTCAGCAATTGTAATAATACCTGAAAGCTACTAGTTAATAACTATCTCCTACGTGTGAGATATGTTAAACACTTTATCTGAGAAAAACAAAACAAAAAACCAAGCAAAACCAAATGTTACTTAGTGATAACAACCCTACATTATTTTTCCCACCAAAACAGAAAACTGAAACTTACATTTCAAATGACCACAGATATACACAGCTGAAAGTAATTTTAACACAAGCTTCCCCTATCACCATTCAGCAGCCTTGTTCTGACCCTGCCCATCTCAGGAAAGAAGAGGGTGTGGCAATCTACCATCTTCCTCCAAATGACATTGCACTACCAAAACTTCTAGGAAAGCCATCAAAACTAAACTAGGCATGCTCAAAATCCTTCTGTACAACAATAACGAAAAGAATCCCAAGACCTCTAACTTATTCACCATCGCCAGGAATCCATCCCATATTCTGGGCATCTTCTCATCATACAAACTTATGACCCCTCTCCAACTTTTAACCCTCTTTCATTCTGTTCCCCCAGAAAAACTTCATCTTTTGTGATTATTTTTGCTCTAACGGAAAGCACACATTCCACTGAGGACAATGCTCTCCACGTAATCTTCTCAAGCACTTGCTCTCCTGCCACTGTGGCTAGAACAAGCATCATTGCTTTACTTGCTTCTCATCACCACTCCCAGGCAATTGCATGGTTACTCCCTATCCGTGGAAACTTCAGCTTGACCTTGACCTATCATCTGCTATTCCTCTTTGATGTAGGCATCCATACATCTCCAGTCTTTCCCCCTCATTATTGAACACATTTAGCTGCTGGCTCTCTCACATTCTCTCCAAAACTACTCCTTTCCTAATTCCTGGTCATCTCTATTTCCAAGTAATTGCCCATGTACTTGGTCTTCTTTTGTGTTAGTATGGATCAATTGGCTGTATTCCTGATTAAGGCTAACACTTCCCTTAAATCATCCCTTGTTTACTTAGGGTCACTTTTTCTGCACTTCTTAACTCCCTATTATTCCTTTCTCTCACTGTGAAATCACTTCAGTCACAGTGGAATCATCTAGTGACTTAAGTTTTCTTCTTTTGAGATAGATTAATCTAACTACCTATCTATCTATCTATAGTTATCTATATAGATATATATAGATAACTATAGATAGATAGATATCCCCCCAAAATCATCTATACTCGCTGCTTACACTTCCTTTCCTTCAATTTTTCTTAGTTTACTGTCAAACAGGATTTTTGGTTTCTTTAACAAAAACCCGATTCTGAGAGTTCACATATAACCTCAGCACATTTATTGGCCAATTCTCAGTTCTTAAATTACTCGACTTATTAGCAGACTTTCACATCATGTTTGACACCCTTCTTTCTCAAACATTTTCTTCAAGTACACCATCTCACTCTGGGCTCTCCTCCTACCTCCTTCCTACATTTACTTATCTTTATCAATTCTTATCTTCCCTTCCTCTGGTTGATGATTGATGGAATGTCTTTGTACTTAGTCTTTTGATTATAGTTTGGTCTCTGAGCTAGGTAATCTCAAATAGATTCAGGCCAGTAACTTTGAAATTCATGCAATCCATGAATGTCAGACTCATTGATTTCACTGCCTATTTGACATGTGAATTTGAATGTCTAATAGAAAAAAAAAAATGAATGTCTAATAAACATTTCAAACTTAACAGGTTAAAAACTGAATTACCAATCTCCCCATACTTGGCAAATCTGTTCTTCCCATAGTCTTGTCATTTATCTCAGAACAGAAACAAAACTCTTGCTATGAACTACAAAGTTCTACATGAGGTGGACCTCTGAGACTCCATTAACATTATATTCTACTACTCTACCTTCACTGAGTCTACTCCAGCCAACTGGCCTTCTTGCTAACTGCAAAAAAAAAAAGAAAAGAAAAACATTCAGCCCCTGACATAGAGGCACTGGGCTGACAACATCAGGCCACAGTGCTACTATAAGCTGTCCTGATGCCAATAATTAGGCCTCAATATTAGGATAACTAGTGTGATGTTCACAGCTAAGCCATATTGTTTCCTTGATGACATTAATGGCACTATACAAAGTGCCAGGAATGTGGTCAACACTCAATCGATCTTAGCTGAATAAAGAGATTAAATCAATAACTGTCATAAACAAAGGCAGAAAATATGGATTTTTCCGTTCTAATTATAGGATAGCTGAGGTATATGGATGGTCCAAGTTAGAACAAGACCAACTACATGTCAACAAAAACATGTCTGAGCATGTTTTAAAGTAAATTTCTACTAATAATCATTATCTATTTCAGCTTGCATCAACTTCTAACTTATTTTAAAATTTGCTCTTCTCTGGTTATTTCATCTTCTAGAAGTACCTAGCTAACCACTGATTTGACCCTGTTTTTATAAGAACAAGAGGACCTGATTTTGGTTTTAGGTTATATGTTTTGTAATTTTGTTCTAACATGAACTTAGCATCTCTCTATAAGATCAGAGGAGTAATTTTTTTTTATCATTATGGTTTCTTTAATCATCCCAGCTTAAATTCTTGGCTGCTACTAGTTGACTAGTTGTACCAGTAGCTCTGGAAAAGGCTTAAATATAGGACTGCACTGTGATTTTGTTGATACATAGAATTTAATTTTTCTTTTCCTCAGGAAGTCACATTTGCCTGTTCCTTGTTTATTTCATCTGACTTTCCAAACTTGTTGTTTAGGAATATATGCAGGTAAACGAAGAATTTAATCACTATTTATCCTTTTGGGAGAGTCCTTTCTAGGTGAACGTAAGAAATCATGTTGATGAATGTGTTTTTGATAATAAATTATCTAGAATTCTTTCTCTTAATGTATGAAAATGTGCTTAAGATAGGTTTTAAATTTCAAATATTAATTTATCTACTTCAATATTATATATTCACATTATGATGAATATTAGTTAAATTATAGTGACTATTAAATATTCCCATTATCACACAGATCTTAATAGGCCTAGGTATGAAGAACACAAATGTATAATATTCATTAACTAAGATAGTTATAATTTGTGTAATTTTTAAAAACATTTATATAATCTGCACGTTAAGTTATTTCAATGGAGAAATATTTTTATTTAAGTATCTATTTAATTTATACTTTGTAAGGATGTATCATTATTTTAAGTTCAGAATACCTGTAATGATTTTTCTTTTTTAAATATCACATTCAGTAAAACAAATGTGTATTATTTGCCTGTATCTAAATGTGGCTACACCGTGAGTTTGCTTATAGAATGTACACTGTGAATAACAGAATTTCTTTTTGGTATTTTTTTATTAAAGCAATAGACTGAAAAATACTGATTTTAGATTTATCAATTGATGGCAGTACAGCTTAGGTTTTTCATCTGTTAGATTCTCTAAAGTATCTTATCAAGTCCCCCTTACCGTCTTCAGGAATACCTTCATTTTTAATCAAAGAGAATAGGGACCATTCAAGTCTTCAAATATTTTAAAAAGTATCTCAATCTGATAAGAGGCATATATGAAGAGTTTACAGATAACATCATACTTAATCATGCTATATTGAACATTTTTTTACTAAACTTGGGAAAATGATAGTGTCTGCTCTTATCACTTTGAGTTAACACTGTTTGGTAGTCCCCCCACCGACTCCCCAATCCATGGTTTTGCATTCTATGGTCAGGTTGTCCCTAGTCAACAGAGGTCTGAAAGCAGATAATCATCCTTCAGACATATCATCAGGTCAGTAGGAGGCTAATTGTATGTCACAATTTTTATATCATTCACCTCACTAAATCTCATCATGTGGGCATTTTATTATCTCACATCACAGAAGAGTGTAGAGTATGGATCAATAACAATTTGAAGAGAGAAAGACCACATTCAAAGAACTTTCATTACAGTATACAGTTTTAATTGTTGTATTTCCTTATTATTGTTAATCTCTTACTGTGCCTGATTTGTATAGTTATCTTGGCATGTACATATAGGAAAAAACACTGTGTAGGTTTAGGCACTATCCATGTTTTCAGGCATCCACAGGGGAGCTTGGTATGTATTCCCCAAGAATAAAGAGGGATTACTATATTTTAGGTCTTATCAAGTACGATTAGGCAAATAAATGAAACAAAAGCTATAAGGTTTGTCACACAATAAGCAAAACTATCTTTATGGACAAACGACATAATCGTCTATATGTAACATCCTAAGGAACCTTTGTTTTTTTCTGAAGGAATCTTAAAAATCCTGTTAGAATTAATAAGTAAAATTTATATGTGAACATCAACTGTATTTATTTGTGAAAGGAAAAACTTGGAAAATAAAAGAACTGTTCCATTTGAAATGGCATAAAAATTTAAATAGAGAATAAATTTGATAAAAAATATACCACTCTTCTACACTGCTAAGCAAAAGAAAAACTAAATAGAGTGCTATCCTCAAGTTCATATATTTGAGCACTTGATATTGCTAAGATGTTCTTTCTAAACTGATCTATAGATACAGCACAATCCCAATCAGTATCTCAGTGGTCTTTATTGAAACATGTAAATGCAGGGACTCCTGACTGGCTCAGTCAGCAGAATGTGCAACTCTCAACCTCAGAGTTTTGTGTTGGAGGCCCATGTTGGGCATGGAGCTTACTTTTAGAAAAACAAAACAAAACAAAAAACCTGTAAATGCGAAAGACTTATCATTGCTACCAGAACAATTTGAAAAAAAGGGCAAAATTGCAGGACTTAATACCACATGATTTCAAGACTTACCATTAAGCTTCAGTAGTCAAGGCAGTGCAGTTTTTATAGAAAGTTATACAATTAGACCAATGGAACAAATCAAGTCCAGAAATAGACCCACACATTTATAATGAATTAATTTTCACAGAAGTGTTGGACCAATTCAGTGGGGAACAAAAAACTTCAACAAATGGTGATGCAACAACTATATATCCATCAGGAAAACCATGAGCCCCAATCTCTACTCACACACACAAATTCAAGATGAATCATAGACATAAAGGTGAAAGCCGAAACTATAAAACTTCTAAAATACAACAATGAAAATCTCTGCAATCCTGACAAAGGATAAGTGCACTAAACCTAAAACACTTAGAAATTGGACTCTGTCTTAAGTAAAATCTGCTTATCCCAAGACCATGAGGAAAATAAAGTCAAGACTCAAATCAGAACAAAATACCTGCAATAGATAGGTCATGAAGACCTTGTATCCAGAATATGCTAAGAACTCTTACATCTCAGAAGTCTGTTTTGTGAACACACTTTTTAAAATTAAAAAAAAAAAAAACAACTTTCTGATATTATTTAAGTAATACAGCAATTTCCTTACCTTGATCATTACAGAAATATTCTGGAAATGAGGCATACTAATTGCTTAAATCCATTCAGATGTACCTAAAAATACATAAAAGTAAAACACAGTAAAAAAAAAAATCCAACCAAAAGACAAAGGTAATAATAAAATAAAACACCAGTTCTTTGACTAAAAAAGCATTATTTTATCAATAAATATATTTTTTTTTTATCAATAAATATTTTTTATGGTCTACTAACACATTCTTCTCATTTCCTTCTAAAGAAGGTTTGGGACAGAGGAAGTTTCAGTTCAAATATAATTATAAAGTCATCAAGAACTATTCTTTAGTTATTCTCTCTTCCTCTGGTTTCTCTACACTTGGTTTACTAACTCTCAACACCAAAAATGTCTTATCCTAACTTGTTAATTTTAGCTGTTCTGACTGGTGTGAGGTGGTATCTCACTGTGGCTTTGATTTGTATTTCCCTGATGCAGAGTGATGTTGAGCACTTTTTCATGTCTGTTGGCCATTTGGGTGTCTTCTTTGTAGAAATGTCTGTTCATGTCTTCTGCCCATTTCTTGACTGGATCATTTGTTCTTTGGGTGTTGAGTTTGATCAGTTCTTTATAGATTTTGGATACTAGCCCTATATCTGATACGTCATTTGCCAATATCTTCTCCCATTCTGTCGGTTGTCTTTTAGTTTTGTTGATTATTTCCTTTGCTGTGCAGAAGCTTTTTATCCTAATGAATTAACAGTAGTATTCTTTGGGGGAGAGGAGTGTGCAATAAACAAGTGAGTCTCTTTGGCAGAGACATGCTTGCTCACACGCCCTCACTTTCTTCTATAGGAGAAATCACTGGGTGAGACTAGACTCTTGCCATTGAGCTGTGGAGCTTTGGGGTAGGGGTCATGTGGGTCAAGTGAAACAGTCACTCTTATCCTCTTCAATATACCTAATTTTTTTTTTTTTTCCAGTGGTGTGCTGGAACTTTTGTGCTGGACTCCCTCCCATCCATGAAGGATTGTAAGAATTGATGTTATTGGGGGATAGGCAGGAAGACAATAGAAAATTCCTATTCTGCCATTTTGTCACCCCCTTGAAGTTATTTAACATAATGTCAGAGTTAAGGAAGAACAACAGGATGTAGAAGTAGAAGAACTTGGTAACAAGGTGATTGGAGAAAAGGAAGATTTGCCAAAAAACCAGCAAGACTAAGAATTATAACTAGAATAAAACTATTTCAGATATGAAAACTAAAAGGAAAAGCAAATAAACACAAGGAATACTGTGTTATGGAAAGGAGTTGAGGAAAAGGAACGTTTTTTAATCACAAGGAATTAAAGGATAAAAATACAGAAAAAAGTTATTGTGATGGAGAAAATGTGATAAAGAATCAACACATGTATAACGTTCCTTTCTCCCCAAGTAAAGCAATCAAACAATACATTTTTAAAAGCATTATGAAAGAATATTTTCCTCAAATATGAACAAAAACTCTCTACATATATTCCCAAATGCATGGGGAAAAGCTACACAATACATATATGGGGGAAAAAACATCAACCAAAGCTATCAACACTCACATACATTTTAGTACAACTTTAGTAGGATTATAAGAAAAAGGAAAAAAGGGAATGTTTGGGCAAAAATGCAAAATCACATATAAGGGAAAAATAATCAACTTGTTAATCAGATTTGACAACAGTAATACTTCATGCCAGAAGGCAATGGAAATGCCTAGTCATTATATGTTGGTAAAGAAAATTTTAGTGAAGAATTTTATATCCAGCCAATAAATATTCAAGTGCTGAGGCCAGAGACAATCTTTTGTACATGCAAGACCTCAACGAATATTTTACCATGAGACTTTAGCCCTAGTAACATTCCAGGGTATTAACTTTAGATATCTGCAATGACTAGAGATAGCAACTTCAACAGTGGTAATGAGAATTAAACGTTATCTATACTAAACACCATAGGTGAGTTATAAGGGTGACAATATAATATGTAACATCTGTGTGTTCTGAAAATACAGATGGTCTCAAATAAGAAAAATGGAGGGAGAATGGGGAGAGTACATGAAAAATAAAATAAACTTGCAGATTGCCTTATTAGTATTAAATAAAAGAAATGGGACTTTTTCAAATGTGATGCTAAGAGAAAGGGAAGAGATAAGGAAAAAGATATTAGCTGAAATTAATCTCATACTTGGGAACCAGTAAATTATAGCCAAATAAAGAAAGGGCAAAGGAGACTATATTAATAAAGGTAATCATTATTAAAAAGATCTGAAGCTTTCCTAAATTCCAAAAGATCTGGCCAAGAGACAGAGATAGACACACACATGGACAAGTGTTAATAGGTTGAGTGCACCTTTTAAAAAACAAATCTTTTTACATTAACAGTGCTAAATCCAATAATATGCTCAGTGCAAGAGATAAATACATTCAGAAAAACTTAAAAGGATAGACATAAAAAGAATGTAGAATTCAGGAGATTTTCTCCATATTTTCACTTTCCCTTTAGAAATTGGGCATCCCATAACATGATTTAAGAAAATCTAAAACTTCAGTCAAAAAATACATTAAGACACTGAAAAATGCAATGATCCATTTAATATTGCTGGAATATTTTCAATAGCCTTGCTTTAAGATAGCAGGGAACATATTTAAATTTATAGGATTACATTACTTCTAACATGGACATATAGAATTCCTGAAATGCAGTCCTATCATTACTGTATTCTAGATTTCTCTCTTTTTAATGGCTATAAAAGGGGCTACATACTATTTATTTTGATTCAAAAGCATTCTAGGGCAAACCTTTCATTATCATCACCGCATCCATTCACACTCGGAACAGTAGTTAGTAACAGCCAAACTGTCACTGGGATAGGGTTAAGAAAAGAGATGACTAGAAATTAGGAATATTATGGGTAGAAATAACACAATATTTAAGAAATTTATGTTAAAGACATCCTTTGAAAATAAATTTGCCTGTCTGATATGGTTTTACAAACTGCAAACACATCAGTAAAATTCAAGTATTGTTGAGAAACAGTAATTAATGTTTCTTTCTTAATCCTGATGTTTTAACAATGCCATCTATCCCTAAACTTCCATCAGTACATTTTGAGGACGTTTAGGACTAAGAAACTATTCTCATCACCCTATTTTTAATTTAATCATACCATTTCTTCAAATCTCCTTCTATTAACCAGAAAGTTTCACTTGCATTATAATTATTTCACAGTACCTTCAAATTTTCTACATGCCTGAAATGCTTTAATTTATATCGTATTAAAGCTTTTTGTCTTATAAAGTTCCTGATCAATGTTCTGATTCTCCTGTACTATTTAAGTTTTGCCTTCCTCTAGGTTTGTCTTTTTTTTAAATCTTCAGCCTTTGTATATCCAACCAAAATGAGCCCTCTGAAACTTTTCTGTGACTCACTAGTCCTTTTCAGCAGATGGCATGGTTATTTAGGCTAAACAACTTGTCAACAGGGCAAGGTAATTATTCTCGTTTTTTTTTTTTTTCTAGAACAATAGGGTGTCTGTGTGTGTAAAATTAACATTGACTCATGCTGAAAAAAGGAAAATGAACTGAACAAATTCTCATCAAACATGGTTATACTGAAATCATGAAAGCAAAGTACCACAAAACACCCAAATGAACTGGGACATTCTACTGCCATTTTGTATTTTTATTTTTGTTAATATCAAGGCTAATCTGGTACAAAAGCTAAAAGCCAAATACTCCTTTGCTTCTACTAAGCTTAGATGATAAATAAATTGGCCTTATAGAACTGATATAGTTAACTAGTTTTCCTTAATTTTTCATAAATAGATAATGGAGGTCAGGTTTCTATTGGACCTGGAGTTGGAGAGGGGTTCAGGGTTAAGAGTTCTAACACCAATCACTTGTTAACTAAGTGAAATCAGGCCTTTGTGGATCTCAGTTTTAGTCATAAAACTGAAAAGATAATACTGAAGATACAGGGTTGTAAGTATAAGAGAAAACGTGCAAAATCATTATTTACCCATTAGCTCAATAGAGCAAAAAAGGCAGAACACCTCAAGGAACAAAATCAAAAGGAATATTGTTTTTTCTAGCAACAGAAGTGATTTTTTTTTTTTTAAGATTTTATTTATTTGTTTGTTTTTTGACAGAGAGACACACAGAGAGAGAGGGAACACAAGCAGGGGGAGTAAGAGAGGGAGGAGATTCCCGGCCCAGCAGGGAGCCCGATGCTGGGTTAGATCCCAGAGTCCTGGGATCATGACATGAGCCGAAGGCAGACGCCCATCGACTGAGCCACCCAGGCGTCCTGCAACAGAAGTGATTTCTACACGTATTTTGTATTTCGATGTATGCATTGCTGCATGACATCAAAGAATACTAACAGTGGCCTTATGGGCTTTACTTTGGCATCTGGTAGCTGACTCCAGCTAAGCCAGGTCACACCACTTTTTGCATTTGGAGGGATTCTCACATTGACTACATTAAGAAGGAACTACCTCTCTTTCAAATGCCTACAAAATGGTTTTCAGATTCCTTAAAGATGACCAACCTATTACTACACTATAGCAAACACCAAATACACTCTGGAAATGTAGGTATTCTCATAGCAAAGGGTTGTACTGGGTTGGAAAGATGATTTCTCTGGAGCACCTGGGGGCTGAGTCGGTTAAGCATATGCCTTTGGCTCAGGTCATGATCCCGGAGTCCAAGGATGACCCCCACATCCGGCTCCCTCCTCAGCAGCGAGTCTGCTTCTTCTTCTGCCCTTCACCCTACTCGTGCTCTCTCTTTCTCCCTTTCTCTCTCAAATAAATGAATAAAATCTTTAAAAAAAAAAAGAAAGAAATGACTTCCTTAGGGAAGTAGAAATGATGTTGTATCTGGTGAGAAACATCTTTAAAAACCCTTTCCCTAGAGGGGTGCAGGTGTGGTACAGTCACTTAAGCATCCAACTCTTGGTTTCAGCTCAGGTTGTGTTCTCAGGGTCATGAAATGGGAGTCCCATGTCAGGCTCCATGCTCAGCGCAGTCTGCTTCAGATTCTCTCTTCCTCTCCCTCTGCCTCTGCCTCTGCCCTTCGCTGCCATGCTCGGCTCTCGCTCTCTAAATAAATCTTTAAAAAAAAAAACACCCAAAAAACAAACAAACAAAAAAACAGCACCACACCTTTCCCCTAGAGATGGCAGTATTTGGTAGTTCCTAAGCAGCGGATTTCAGAGACAAAGCATGTCAGCACACCACTGAGGTGGCCTATTAATTCCTTACATGTCTTAATGACTGCAGAAAAGGTGGGTATAAAATAGATGAGGGGGTTGTGTGTGACGGAAATACTAGAGAAGCTTGTCTGACTCAGAGTTTTGAGAACTTGAAAAGTAGATTGTGATCCAAATGTTTAGGAACAGTACCCAACCAGGTATGTTCTTAAAATGATTCTTGGGGACGGCTGGGTGGCTCAGTCGGTTAAACATCTGCCTTCAGCTCAGGTCATGATCCTGAGGTCCTGAGATGGAGTCCAATATCGAGCTCCTTGCTCAGCCCGAAGCCTGCTTCTCCCTCTGCCTGCCACCCCCCCCCCTTGTGCTTGCTCTCTCTCTGTCAAATAAATAAATAAAATCTTTTAAAAAATTTTTTTACATAAAAGATAAATAAAATAAAAATAATCCTTTGGAGGAAAAAAAATGATCCTTGGGGCACCTGGCTAGCTCAGTGGGTAAAGCATGTGACTCTTGATCTCAGGGTCATCAGTGTGCACCCCACAGTGGTCGTAGAGATTACCTTAAAAATAAATAAATAAAAACAAATGATCCTTAGGTTATTCTGACATAAACTTCGGTTGGAAACTTGCAAGAAAATATAGAAATGCAAAGCCAGACTGTAAATATGGCCCCCCTAACCTCCATCACGTAAACATGAGGTCAAGGATTTTGCTGTTTAGGGATAAAAAGATGTATAAACTGTGTAGATCAGACACAAAATTATTTTTACATTAATTTAATTTGTACCAATCTATATTAAGAGTAACTCATCTTTTTCAAATGTTTCCAGGAATGCTGGAATAAGAGTAACACAAGCAATATTCAAAGAAAAAAATTACCAGTGATATGACTGTTACTTATATAAAACCTCGATAACTGTAGGGACTCATTCCTTCAATACACAAATGGCAGTCCATGGTTTTTAGCTTTATTTTACCTGGCTCTCAGAGTCATCTTTTGACACTACTCGAAAAAGTATTTCTAAAAAATACAACATAAATAATGGTGCTTTTCTTTTCTGGTCTTTGATGGAATTGGATTTATTTGGTGGTTGAGAAGCCTTAAGTGTCTTAGTGAGAAAAAGTTCACCACCACCCTGTGAATACCGACCCACCACAGTCTCATCAGTGGCAAGTTTTGCTTAAATATATGAGAAGGCTTCCTACAAGGTCAATACAACCACAGCATAAAACAGTAATAAATTTTGATCTCAAAAACCTACATTTCTGATGCTACCTTCAAACAAAGTGAACATATTATTGGTTTCAAATAGAAAAATAAAAACATTCACCTTCTATGGAGTACAAACTTAAATCTAAAGTAGGGATTCCACAAGTGTAATCCAGGGACCCTTGGCGGTCCTTGAAACACTTGCAAGGGTCTGCAAGCAAAACTCTTTCATAATAATCTGATGTCATTTGCCTTTTTCACATTCACTCTCTCCCAAGTATTACAGTTGAATTGGCCAGTAGTTCTAGGAAATAGGCTATTTCAACAGATAGAGAAACATGACAGAGTGACGGTGTTCTACTAAGCCAGGAACAGTTTAAGATGGCAACATGATAAAACCCTGAATTTATCTCTTTCTGTGGACACACCCATTTCTACAGCTACATACAGAACAATTTCCTCTGAAAAAGACCTAAAAGTTGGCTGAGCAGTTCCTTCACATCAACAGCTTGAGAAACAAAGGCCACATGGAGGTGGAAAGGAGAGGCTAACACCCAATCTCACCAAAATCCCCACCCTAGCTTGAGGCCCACAAATAGGAGGCTCTCACTAACTTAGTTTCATCCTGAGAAAAATACTCCTACCTCGCGCGAAACACCCCAACTTCTGACTTGCACCTGAGAGACAAGCCACGTGGCTTTGACACTAATGGGACTCTTGTCCAAGAGACCAAAAGGCCTGAGAAATAGCTTTTCAAAGGCCAAGAAGACTCACTCACCCCGAGGCCCAGTGTTTAAAAAGCACTGGGACTTTACATGAAAGAAATTCCCTTCCTAATCTTCAAGTTTCACCAAAGGGACAGGGACCTGCTGGGATATTCTTCTGGATGGAATCTGGCTCGGGGTCATTTTCATGCTGTCCCTCTGCCAAAACCTGCAGGAATATTTTTTCATGTTTTTTTTTTTTTTTTTCTGAAAACAATTCGAGCTATCCAAAATACTTGCAGCAATGTAACACAACACCATACTTCTCATTTTTATAATAAAAAATATAGTTTTTACCACAAAATTATGTTAGTTATATCTACATGTAATGGGATTACTATTTATACATATTTTATATTCTTTTCAGTTTTAATTTCAATATGGTAATATTAGATTGAACCCACATCATTTTTGGGATCCCCAGTAATTTTTAACAATTTAAATGGTTTCCCTGAAACCAAAGAGTTTGAGGACCATCGATGTGAAAACCTGAGTATTTCTATTGGTTATTTATCTCAAGAACTTTGACCTAACAACTGATTTAACAGTTCAAGGATTTTTGACCTTCTTTCAAATAAATATGTAATTCTATTATTTTCAAAATGTGCCTTAGAAAATCTGATCCAAAACCAAAGTAGATATTGCAATAAGTTCAATTAGCAGAAACACTTGTAATTTGCAATCATCGCTCAAATACTGAGAAATAACACCAAGAGAAGCATTTCTGTCAGAGAAGTGTTAAATAAGTTTACTTATTATCATTAAACAGTTCTTATAGCACATTAGAATAATTTAATCTTAAATATTTAATCTTTTTTAACCCATAAGGTTTTGTTTTTTTTTTTAAGATTTTATTTATTTGACAGAGAGAGAGACAGCGGGAGCGAACACAAGCAGGGGGAGTGGGAGAGGGAGAGGCAGGCCTCCCGCTGAGCAGGGAGCCTGATGTGAAACTTGATCTCAGGACCCTGGGATCATGACCGGAGCCGAAGTCAGACACTTAATGACTGAGCCACCCAGGCGCCCCCATAAGGTTAATCTTAATGATTTAAAAAACATATAATTAAACAAGAATGTCACCTCAACAATATCTTCCCTTCAAGTGTTTCTCACTTGAGGATTATGGAGGAACCACCAACTGACAACTACAAAGCACCCCATTAATTATCTGATAGTCAACCAAAACATTGCATTTGGTGTTAAAGAACTGTGATATATTTCCTCTTTTAAAAGGAATTCTTTGAGAGAACTCAAATAAAAGCTAATTTTACCACCAAACTCTGACAAGACATCTCAATCTTGTGCTGAAATTGCTGGATCAGGGTTGGACTACTTCTGAGAAAAATCTGCCAATCAAGCTAAATTGTGTGGTGGCTTGTCAATCCTTGCCCACAAGCAATTAGAAGAAAATGACCTACAGCATTCCCATTTGCACAGAGAGAATTTAAAGGCCTGTCTCCAAAGGTGAAAGGCTATTTTATTAAGCCATTGCTGACAGAAAAAGGAGACCCTCTTGATGGGAGTTCAACCCATAAATAACACTCCCCTGGCAATAAACAGTAGTAATTGTGCCTTAGAACTAAAAAGGAATTAGGGCAGACATACTAAATATAAACCAACAAGCCTACATTACAGCAATTTGCTTTACACTGTTTTTTTGCTCTTAAAATAACACTTTTGTAAGGCTCCCAGATTATGTAAACTTTTGGCATGTGTATGAGTTTGGGCACTTGAGGGTTACGGTAAAATAAAGTAAATATAAGTTGTTTGGTAAGTTAAAACTTTTCTTGTATATTTTTAATATAAAATACGATGCTTGCTTATTTTTGTGATAATGCAAAATTCACTATCTTGACCATTTTTAAGTGTACTGTTTATTAGTATTAAGTACATTCATATTATGTGCAACCATTATGACTTCCTCCACAACTCTATTTCACAAAACCACAACTCTGCAACAATTACCAATACTTCCCTACGACCTCCTACTCCCAGCCCCTGGCAACCACCATTCTCTGTTAAGACGAGCGGGTTTTTTTTCCCTCTAGACTCCACATGAGATTATGCAGTATTTGTATTTCTATGTCTGATTTCACTTAGCATCATATCCAAAACGTCTAGCACATATCAAAGGCAGAACTTCCTCCTCCTTTATGGCTGAATATTCCACTGTATGTATGTGTGTGTGTCTATTTACGTACACTCCCCCACACTACGTTTTCTTTATCCATTCATCTATCCATGGATACTAAGGTTGTTGCCTTATCTTTGGCTATTGTGAATAACACTGCCATGAACACAGGGGCACAGATATATCTTGGAGACAGTGATTTCATTTCCTGCTAATACATATCCAGAAAGGGGGATTACTATAACCCATGGTAGTTCTATTTTTAATTTTCTGAGCAACCTCCATATTGTTTTCCACAACGGCTATACCAATTTACACTCCTACCACAGTACAATTGTTCCCTTTTCTCCACATTCTTGCCAACATTTATATCTTGTATTTTTAAGAGCCACCCTAAAAGGCATGAGATTATCTCATTGTGGTTTTAATGTGTATTTCCCTAATATTGTTAAGCATCTTTTCATGTAACTGCTTGCCATTTTTAGGTCTTCTTTATAAAAAAATTTTTTTTTAAATTTTGAGAGAGAGAGAGAGAGAGGAAGAGAGCACACTGGAGAGAGCAAGCATGAGTCAGGGGCAGAGGGAGAGGGAGAAGCAGGCTCCCTGCTGAGCAGAGAGCCTGACGAGTGGCTCTATCCCAGGATCCTGATCGTGACCTGAGCGGAAGGCAGATGCTTAACTGACTGAGATACTCAGGCACTCCTTAAAATTTTCTTTACAGGTCCTTTATCCATTTATTGGATGGTGTTTTGCTATTAGGTTGATCCTAATTTTTTCACCTAGTGTGATAGAGTTGGAACAGTAAAGTTCCAAGATTCTCAAGACCTGGTCTGCTAATACATGTCATCATCTTGACTATTTATGAACACCTTTTCTTTTTGTAGGAGAAAAACAATGGACCTTAGTACCTTAAAAGATGAACATTCAGTGAACTCTTACGTATAATCAGTGAAAACCCCTTGCACACCACATTACCACCCTGGGAATCAGACTTAAGTGTGTAGAGGAAAGAATGTTCCAATTGCCCACTGTGGTGGTTCTCATTTTATTATGTCCCTCTTGTGTATAGAAGCCGAAAAAAAACCAAAAACCAAAAAAAAAACCACCTTATTGAGAACAAGTGAACTATGTAAATATAAGACAAGATTATTGTGGCTCTTGGTAGTATAGTATTCTATACATAGAATATATCAGGTGTTTAAGCAAGGATGACAAGAGTTCAAATCCTACCTCCTATATTCTCTTGCTTTATGACCAAGTTACTCAAGCTTTCTCAATTTCCGTGTTCTCACCTGACCAGTAAGGATGGTGATCATTACCTTGACGTGGTAACTTTCAAGCAGGTACAGCTGTTTCCTTGAAGGGACATTTGGGAATGTCTGGAGACATTTTGGGCTGTCACAACCGGAAGGAATGCTACTGGCTTCTCATGGTAGAGAACAGGATTCCTGCTAAACATCCTACATTGCACAGGACATCTCCCCCCGCAAAAAGCAAAGAATTTTCTTGCCTGAATTGTCAATAGCTTGGAGACCAAGAAATCCTGCTTTAGTGGACTTATTGTAAGACTCAAAAGGGATTCCCTACATGAACACAAGTAGCAAAGCACCTTGGACATAATCAGTGCTGCAAATACTATTATATCACTTGTCCTTTGAATACAAATGTGTTATCTACAGTCATGACCTAAATTTGGATGTGTTGATCCTCCTGTCTAGGTTATTAGCTACATGTCCAATCCTTTCTGTGGGTTCCTCTACTCAATTCCAATGAAACTCCAGTAAGGTCTGTATGTGTTACATAAATATTTCTAAATCTCTTGTATTAGCTCCAGGTAAGATGGTCTTCCTTTTTTTGTTTACTGAGCCAGGGTGAGATGGGGCAGGGAAAATGCAAGGTGCTTTATTCAGAGCCTCACCCCTACAACTCTGTCCATTCTTTGCCCTATTATCTTCAAGTACAGTACAATTTCATTACAAAGAAAAATCTAAGTGATTGCAAAAATAATCAGAAAGCTTAGTAATTTTAAGTTTTGGTAGATATGGGATTTAGGACGCTGCATTCATTACTGATGGTAGTACAGAATGATGCCATCTGACCTAGTAAAATGGGAGTATATGGCTAACTCTAAAATGCAGTGATTCCACTCTAAAGTTAACAAGCATGATGGCCTCCACTGAAGTATTTTTTGTGAGGTCTTCGAATTTACAGAAGTTCAGGGTAATGAGGTAATGTGATTGTCCATACCCAGAAAAGTAGATAGATAAAAAGTAGCCATTCCATAAACACTGAGTCCACTGCAATAGTCAAAAACAATGAATTATGCCCTAAGTACATGGCCAGACACTGAAATACAGTAGTTAAGTAAACAAACAACAAAAACACCAGAATGAAATATATCATTCATATAATTTAAAATAGTTGCTTATAAACATTTTCTGAAAATATAAAATATACAATTGAATATATTAGAATACATGTTCAGGAGCACCTGGCTGGCTCAGAGGGTAGAGCATGTGACTAGATCTCAGAGTTGTGAATTCAAGCCCCACATTGGGAACAGAGGTTAAGTATTAATTTAAAAAGCATGTTCAGGGGTGCCTGGGTGGCTCAGTGGGTTAAAGCCTCTGCCTTCGGCTCAGGTCATGATCTCAGGGTCCTGGGATCGAGCCCCGCATCGGGCTCTCTGCTCGGCAGGGAGCCTGCTTCCCCCTCGCTCTCTGCCTGCCTCTCTGCCTGTTTGTGATCTGTCAAATAAATAAATAAAATCTTTAAAAAAAAAAAAAGCATGTTCAGTTGTAGAAAGGAAGAGTGGAATAAAGGGGACAGAAAGAATCAAGGAAGGCAGGTAAGCAGAAAGGAACAAAAGGATCTTATACAGACTAATGACAGTGTATTATAAACTTCTGAGAATAAAAATTAAATTTATTAATTAAATTAATTAAATTAAATTAAATTTGCAAAAAAAAATTAAATTTGCTTTTAAGGTAAAAAAAAAAAAGTGAAATTTGTAGATCTTATAAATGATACAGAAAATAGGAATTGTAGGAAGGTGTTGGAGAAGAACTGCTTAAACCATACCCTAAAACATTTGACAGAATGAGATCAGTTAAAAATTCAAAAAAGAAAAATTGACGAGGATTAAAAAAATGATAGGCACTTCAAAGAGAGTATTTGAATTTCAAAGAATCAAGAACTATCTGTAAGAAAAATCATTAAAACCCTGAAATTACTTTCCCCAATGGCCCCATGATCAAGCTGTGGATGCTGGGGGGGTGGGGAAATCAACATGTGATTTGTCCAGGCGTAGTCTAAGATTTGGTATAATTTAAGATTTTTAAGTATGAGGTAAACTTAATTACATTCCTTTTAAGAATATTTTTTTTTTCTTTTTTTCCCTGTTGTTCCCCCAGGCCTCAATAATATAAAGATTTCTGAAATAACTTAACATACAATATTTGGTCTAGATTTTAAGAGGATTTTTTTGTAGATTTTGCCCACTTGTGATTATCCAGTACTAATGAACACCTGTATTGCTCCCTACTTTGATTGTTCTGTCACAGGGTCTGTTGCAACCATCTCCTTAAGACCACCGACACTATTTTCCCTTCATCTCTAGTTGGAAAATGCTTTCTGCTTCCTATGTCCAGATCTTTCAGTGAAGAAACCCACAGTTGAGCTATTTGAGCCCCTGGAAATAGAGATCTTTCAGGCCCCCGTCATCTGCTTCTTAGAATTTCCAGCCATGCTGGGGAGCATTTTGAGTAGAAGAGAGTATGGAGGCCAAATGGCCATGCCTGAGTACTGATTCCTGTCTTTCATCTATTTCCTCCTAACCCCCTCATTACAATAGTTCTGGGATGCAACTAAAACATTTGGTCCATTGACCCCATCAGATTTCAGTGTTCTTCACCATTTTATGTACTTATGTTGTCATTTACTCAATTTTCTTGCCTACTAAAAAAATTAACTCCCAAAATCTTGACTCGAATTCTGCACTCACCAGACAAAATACTAGCCCTAAATACATCTTCTGTCTAATCATGCTTGCTCTCAAGCAGGTGTAGGAGACAGAAAAATATAGAACCAATCCCACTTTAACTGTGCGACCACAAATCCCAAGAGATCCTCTAAATTCCTGGTAAACCTACTATACCGTTGGACAAATTGCTTTCTTGGTCTTTGAGAAGATTTTATACCTTCTTCTCTCTCCCCCAGTCATCATGCTTTTTTCCATTGCCAATGAGTTGACTTTTCATCCAAATAAAAAATGAATGGGGAGAATCTCCTCCTATTCTTACTTCCACTCTAGATGTACTGACTTACCAATGTCTGTAGACCCATTTCCTGCCTTTCCTCATTAAAACAGTTGACCTGTACTAAGTGCTAATGGATCAGCTCCACTACAGTCATTTCCACTTCCTTCTCTTTAAGGACTTTGCCTGCCTCTCTTGCGTAATTTTTCTGCTCCACTCCATCACTTCCATCATCACAGAGACATGCTGTCATTTTCCCCCATCTTAACATAAAGAAATCAACTTCCTTGACTACTGATTTCCCCATTTCTGTGATTTCTTTAACAAAAAAATCCTTGAACGTGTTGATACTGTCTTTATTCATTTCAGAGAATCTCCCCAACCCTTCACCAAAGTGGCAAAGTTAATACAAAGTTAACATGGCTAAACTTTACTTAAAACTGAATTACAGACTTCTACTTCCTACTATGACAGTGTAGCTTGCTTAAGTTTAAACGTCTTACTAAGAACAATTACCAAATTTCAATATATTTTAGAAAAATCTTTTGAAGAAATCAGAGAGATTCTATGATTTGTCAACCATGATTCAAGAGAAAAGGGAACTACTTTGATTCTTCCCTTGAGGCATGTAAAAATTTCCAGGCAACACAGAGTGAAAAGGAGAAGCTGTGGGGTGGGTTTGGGGAGCCCAGCTGGCTCAGTCAGAGAACCGGACTCCTGACCTTGAGGTTGTAAGTTTGACCCCCACGTTCAGGGGTCTGTAAAAAAAAAAAAAAAAAAAAAAGACAAAAACAGAAAAAAAGGGCAAGCTGAGTAGTACAAAGGAGATGTTATGGCTGAGCTGAGCATGGCTACACCAAGTTCAGGAGTTCAGCAAACGTCAAGAAGAATGGCTCTGATAATCACACTATAATTAGGTTTTGGCTCTGTGAAGGACTGAGGAAAAAACCACCACCCAGAAATAGACCAGCCTTCGTTAATACTAAAACCAGCTTTGAATTAGTTCAGTCTAAGGATAAAGGTGACATATTTCTATTCTAAGTGTTGTCAGAAAGAAAATATTCTTTGAAAAAGAAATTATTTAGATCCCTAAATTAACCCTACAGTATTTCATATAAAATGTATGGTAAACAAATTTATCATGAATACCAACACACAGGACAAAAAATACATTATCAGCAAAGCATGTATAACGTTATGCAATACCAGACTATTTTTAATAGCAAAGCAATGGGGGAAAAACCCTTAAAAGCCAATCACTGAATGACTGGTTAAAATAACTGTGATAACCCACTCAAGGTAACACTATGCAGCTATACAAATCAATTAAGAATATCTTTCCAGGGGTACCTGGGTGGCTTAGTTGGTTAAACTTTCAACTTAATTTTGGCTCAGATCATGATCTCAGAGTCCTGGGATTAAGCTCAGCACACAGTCTGCTTGTCCCTCTCCCTCCCCCTCTACTCCTCCCCAAGCACACATGCTCTCTCAAATAAATAAAATCTTATTTTAAAAAAGGGTATCTTGGGGCACCTGGGTGGCTCATTCTTTAAGTGTCTGCCTTTGGCTCAGGTCATGATCCCAGAGTCCTTGGATCGAGCCCTGCACTGGGCTCCCTGCTCTGTGGGAAGCCTGCTTCTCCCTCTCCCACTCCCCCTGCTTGTGTTCCCTCTCTCGCTATATCTCTCTCTGTCAAATAAAAAAAATCTTAAAAAGAAAAAAAAAAGTATCTTTCTATACTTTCATGGAATTTTACCTAGAATATATTTCTAACTTAAAAAAAGGTAACTTTACATGTGTAAAGTATGGTTCTACTTAACAGAAAAATATGAAAATCTTTCCTAATCAAAAAGTTTACCAAGAAGTGACAAGAATTAAAAACTAGTTAATGGGGGCACCTGGGTGGCTCAGTGGGTTAAAGCCTCTGCCTTTGGCTCAGGTCACGATCCCAGGAGCCCCGCATCGGGCTCTCTGCTCAGCAGGGAGCCTGCTTCCCCCTCTCTGCCTACTTGTGATCTCTCATGCTCTCTCTGTCAAATAAATAAATAAAATCTTAAAATAAAACAAAAACAAAAACTAGTTAATGTGCTATATCTTGATTTTTATATTTACATTTGGGAGCAGAAATATATTTTATGTGATTTTAAATGACAAAATGACAAGAGCCACACCTAAGTATCAAAAGCTATGTGAAATTAAACGCCCAATTCTACAGTCAGCTGGTGCATTAAGCCCAAGAACTATTTCAAGTTACTTTAAAGAACAGTATGACTGTACATCATTAGTGGCATGTACCCTAAGGACAAAAGAAATGAGGAAAAAAACTGAAAATATTCTTAGTAATTAGTAGTTTTCTGTAATGTTATTTAGAGACAGTTGTGCATGTATTTTGTGATAACGAAAATAAAAAGTTCAGAAATAATAAAAATAAATAATAAAAAAGTTCAGAAATAATAAAAGTACCATTGGTAACTTTTTTTGATGAGGGAGAAAAAGACATGTAAAATTTCAGAGGTTATGTCAAATGTTCCTATTACTATGATATTTGAATTGAAATGCATGGTATAAAATTCATGAAAAACATCACAGTTCTGTTCACTGAAAAGGCGTAGGAACTAAGACTAACCCAGTAAAAAATTTGCACTACCTATGCCCAGCCTGTGGTCTCTAAATACCACTTCCTATTAATAGGAATAGGAGTCACTAAAGAAATGGCCGATTCCAGGTCTGCTGTAGAAAATATACTACAATACCCTGAATCATTTTGTCATACCTGTGAAACATGAAAGATTTCAACAATTGAGGGCAAAGCAGAGAGCTTCAGGAGCCAACATCACTTGTCACCTGTTAGCCAAAATTGGCAAATTTAAGCAACAATAAAATAAAAACTGCATTGGATTTCAACATTTCAAGTGTGCTTACACTCAAAAATTTATAATGGCATTTAAGAAAAATAAAGTCCGTCGGTCACCTCTGGAGAATGTTAAGTAACCAAGTCATCATTTTGAAACTGATAAAAGCAAATATCCAAACATTTTTCATGCTTCCTTTACAAACTATTGCCTTGTGTAACAAAATGTTGATGAAAAGATTATCTATATAAATCTTGCACTAATGGTGGCAATTAAACAGAGTAAAATTGCCTAAAGACGACTTACAGGACCCAAAATGGCACTGCTTATAAATCTACAGTTTATTACAGGAATGGGATTCAATATAGCAAAGTCATTAAAGTCAGTATGTGCATCACGATTAAAAGCTATCTCAAAAAAAAAAAAAAAAGTCTCAAATAGAGTCCAAAGAAGCCAGGTGCTTTATCACCTGTAAAGTAGTTTTGAAACTAAGTAAAACTTGAAGCTGATCTAGCCAGTCTCAATCTAACTACCACCTGACTTAAAGTACAGACGACAAATAAATGCTATATGAATATAATCAGCCAAATCTTGTAAAAAAAACTAAAAAAAAAAATGTTTTTTAATATAAAGTTTGTAAGGAAACAAAGGTAGAGTTATGAGGCAGATGGATTTAAGGCCATTATCAACCGATTACAACTTTCTGGATGTTATTTTGGTTTTGATTCAAACAAACTACCTGTTAAAACTGTATATAGAAATGGAGGAAATTAAAAACCTGGACGGATATTTAACTACTTTAAGAAATTAGGGTTCTTAAAATTAGGTGTGATAGTAATATAGCAATTCTTAGATTTTATCCTTTAGGAATACTACTTTAGAGGGTTAAGATTAATGATATAATGCACGATTACTAGCATGCATCAGTACTCAGTAGATTATGAGTATTTTATTTTTTTTATTTTTTATTTTTTAAAGATTTTATTTGACAGAGAGAGATCACAAGTAGGCAGAGAGGCAGGCAGAGAGAGAGGGGGAAGCAGGCTCCCTGCTGAGCAGAGAGCCCGATGCAGGGCTCGATCCCAGGACCCTGAGATCATGACCTGAGCCGAAGGCAGAGGCTTTAACCCACTGAGCCACCCAGGCGCCCCGATTATGAGTATTTTAAATTAAAGTCAGAGAAAATGTTCACCTTCACGAGTCCTTTCTACTTGATCAGGATTCTTTAAATCCTGCTAATGAAATAAGAATAAAGTCAAGTTTTTCAAAATATGCTAGAATGATGTCCGAAACTTTATCTGGGTACTAGTAATATCAGTTCCACCAGCTTTACACTGGCAAGAGCAACAGATCTTTACTTATTCAGCAATAACTTAAACCATGGTTTTCTTTCTGTATTCAGAGAGAACAATTATGTAGAATCCTAAACTTGTGATGACACAGAGATGGTATTTTAAAAATTATCATGATCATTTTGTAGAATTTGAGAAAGTACATTTAATAATTTATTTTTCTTCAATTTTTAAAGTGGAGAGGAAATATCTTTGCCTGAAGCAGAACATTTAGCACAGATTGAGCTACAATTACTCTTATAAAAACCTATAGAACAAGTTCTGCCCTCGTGCAAAATTCATCATTTTTATATGAAGGACATATTTCTTATTAAGAAAAAAATACTCATCTATTTGAGGCAACATTGCAGACACACTGTTGTGGTTTTTATGCATACTATTTTAACAAAAATTTACTTTTAGTACAGGAAATAAATTCAATATTCATTTTTCACATCTGAGATTTAACCACCTGACCTTCCTTAAGGCAAATGAAGAGCAACAGGTTGAATGAGATATAGACGCTCATAATTTGATTTTCGTTAGAATCTCAAATGTTCACTTGCCTATAATGCAAAAAGGATCCCACTCTGACGTCCAGGTGCATGTTAATCTGTTACAAACATCAGAAGAGGTTTCAATAATAATCCAGGTACCAGGCACCAGGCTTTAAGTTAGTGCTTAAGATCTCAGCTTAGTGGTGTACACAACATGTATCATTCCTGGGACTGATGATATGATGATTTTGCCCCTACGACTAGGGTGTATTATAGGGTATAGTTGACTGGAACAAAGTTACATTATCCAGATGGGCCTGATCTCTCCCATGAGTCCTTTAAACTTGGGATTAGAGGTAAGGGTGAGAGTCAATCAGAGATTTAAACCATGGGGGAAGATTCTCCATTGCTGGCCTTCAAGATGGGAGTAGCAGCACTTGCACGAATAAGCAGACTCTAGGAACTCACAGGGGACATTAGAAGGCAAGAGAGAACCTCAGCCTATAGCTAGCAAGGCAGTAAATTCTTTTTTCCAGATTATTTAGGTATAATGAATGAATAAAGTTGTAATGTATTTAAAGTGTACCATATGATTGGATACATACACTGTAGAATTACAAGTCAACGAATAACATCCATCACCTCACATCGTTAACTTTTTCATTTTGTGTGTGTGGATGCTTAAGTTCTATTCTTCTAGCAAGTTACAAATATACAATACAGTATTATAAACTATAGTTACCAGGCTGTATATTAGATCCTCAAAATGTACTCATCTTCTAACTCAAAGGTTGCACCCTTTGACCCTGATCTCCCCGTTTCCCCCACCCTGTGGCAACCACCATTGCACTCTGTAAGTCTGGCTTTTTTTTTTTTTTCCTTTTAAATATCCCACATGTAAATGATATCACATGGTATTTGTCTGTCTGGCTTTTTTCACTTAGCACTTGGCATAATGCCCTCAAATTTCATCCAAGTTTTTACCAATGACAGAATGTTCTTTTTGTGGCTGAATAAATATTCCATTGTGTCTTTTTGTAAGTAGGGAGACATATAAACATATATACATACAAAACATGTATACACTGTGTCTATCTCCCATTGTCTTTATCCATTCGATGCACTCAAGTGGTTTCCATGTCTCAGTTATTGTAAATAAGGCTACAATGAACATGGGGTGCAGCTATCTCTGAGACCATGAGTTCATTTCCGTCAGAAATATACCCAGAAGTGGAATTGTTGGATCTTAGGCGAGTTCTATTCTTTAGTTCGAGGAACTTTCATACTGTTTTCCTGAATAGCTCTACCATTTTATATTTCCCAAAACAGAATACCAGAGTTCTCTTTTCTCCACGTTACCACCACCATTTGTCACCTCTCATTGTTTTTGAGAATAGCCGTCCTAACAGGTATAATGCTGTATCACACGGTTTTCGATTTGCTTTCTCTGATGATTAGTGATGCGGAGCATCTTTTCACCAACCTGTTGACCATTTTTATGTTTTCTTTGGAAAAAATGTCTATTGAGGTTCTCTGCCCATTATTTTTTTTTAATCAGGTTATGACGGAGTTTTAAGAACTCCTTGTATTTTATTTATATTAATCCGTTAGTGGATAAATGTTTGCCATTATTTTCTCCTATTTCATAAGCCTGCCTTTTCATTTTGCTGACTCTACTGTGCTGAAGCTTTTTGCTTTGATGTAGTTTTATGTATTTCTGCTTTTGTTGCCTGTACTTTAAGTGTTAGAACCAAAAAAAAGTCATTGCAAAGACCCATCTTTCCAGTTTTCTTCTAGGTGTTTATGATTTCAGGTCTTAGGTTTAAGTCTAAATTCTAGCAAACGGAATGAGGTTAGAAAAGAACCCCAGACTCCAAGAAGTCATCAGCTACTTTGATTGCAGCCTTGTACTACCCTAAGCAGAGAACCCAGCCACACTATGCCTAGGCTTCTGACTTATACAAGTATGAGCTAATAAATGGGTGTCATTTTAAACCACTAAGTTGTAAGAATCCGTTACACCAAATTAGAAAACAAATTCACGGAAGACATGAATACAGGTAAGACCAGGTAAGACAAATACAAAGGTGCACAAAAATGACTAAGGTAGAAAAGGCATTGTGTCTTCAAAAAAAAAAAAAAAGATTACCTACAACATAGCATGTTCTGAAATATACTTGTTTTCAAAATTATAAACCTATTTTTTCCACATACAAAACCGTGAGGAGGAGTATTTAGCAGAGCAACAATTACATCAATTATGATGTTATTATCTTTGAAGGGCACTGTTGATTTCAGAGGCTTGGCAGAGGTCAGTCCCTAGTGCATAGCTCAGGACTGCATTCTATAACAAGTTGGCCAATGGCTTCTTGGAAATCCCAGGATGGCCTTTTTTTACTTCAGGTTTTAATTTTCCTTGGAGATTTGTAGTTACTAGTAGGGATCAAAGGGTGAACTACTTTGGTGTACTGTGTGCCGGAGGAGATTCATGGGAGGTTGAATGCATCTCCTGAGGCTCCAGGGTTATTTCTATGGGTAAGCTATTACTTTGTTATTAGCTGCATTTTCCAAATGCAGAGTGGATAGGATAGGACTCTAGGAGATAAAGTCCCTGGAGGCCTATCTCTTAAGTTTCAGCACAAAGGTAAAGTTCTGCCTAAAGAGTGGATCAAGAAAAATTTTAGATGGTGAAATACTCTTTAAAGAGCTTTCCAGGTTACTTATGCAACTTAAGAATTGTTTCTGAAAACTGTATAGAATATATACAAGTGTTTTGTGAGAATATTAATTCATTTCGCTAAGCATTTCATTGCTCAAGCACTGGCAATCAAGATGGAAAGAGGTTTATGGGGTACCGATGATTAGTTTATTTTTAAGCGCAATTTATCTGTTGCAGGGATAATTTCATTCTGTTTTAGTCTCTTATCAGTAGTCATACAGGGACAGGATGTCAATTTTCTTCACAAGATAATAAAACTTATTTCCATGAGTGAAGTATTACATATTTAAGGGCAGTAAAGAGATCTTAATTCATACATCATTTCTATGTGCCCATCTTACCTTCTTCCAGTCCTCTCGAGTCTGTTGTGTCTGCGTTTTTCCACGTGATTCCTGGTTTAAATCAGAGTATGTTTAGAATGCATTCGTAACAAAAGCCTCTCCCCCTCTCCTTCCCCCCTACCTCTCTCCTTCCATCCCTCCCTTTCCATCTCTAACACCATATATAGAATTCCCATTATATATAACACTAGATATATGCCAAGTGGATACCATTATACAGGGTGATACCAATTAAATTTTTACTTTGTATTTTCCTAATTGTTTGAATGCCAACAAATTGTGTATCCTAAGTAGTCGTCTTTTTTTTTTTTTTTGGTGTACATCTACATTTTCTGTCTTAGATTTGAATCCATGCTGTAGATGGTGTTCATTAAACATATTCAGTGCCCGGAACTGTACCATGGACACCTGGCTGCTTACTAAAACGTGTTTTTATAATGATGATAAAACTAACCTGAGAAGAGGATAAGGAAATTCTTATTTGGCCTTTAAGCCCATCTCTGAAGCCTCCTGACATTATAGCCTTTAGCAAATGAACCCAAAAATCTCAGTTTCCTAATCTAGTTTTTTTTTTTTTTTTTACCTTAGAGGCATTTTTGTGGAATTAATAATGTGTGCATCACTTTGAGATCCACAGATGAAAGCCTTCTCTAAATGCTAAGGATTGGTTTAATTATACCATAGGGGACATTTGGGTTTATATTGTAAAGCATGCATATTTATAGCTCTTTTATTTTAATGCTGGTTATTTTAGCTGAAGAAGCTATTTTTACTTCTGAGGATGCTTGCTATTTTCTTGTTAACAACTTTAAGATATAAATACTATACTATAGCTGTGAAACCCAAAGGTCAAACATGCTTCACACACAAAAGGAATTTATGTATTAACAATCCTTTTAATCACAGAGCATATGTCATTA
The DNA here is from genome assembly GCA_028534135.1 of Potos flavus. Taxonomy (NCBI): domain Eukaryota; kingdom Metazoa; phylum Chordata; class Mammalia; order Carnivora; family Procyonidae; genus Potos; species Potos flavus. Next base: position 84,180,813 of record CM052901.1, on the reverse strand, counting down.
GTGTCTTGGAGCTTATTTAACCCTTGAATGTAGAAATTCATTCTATTAAGAAGCCTAACATGGGCCTATTTGTCCCTAATGCCCTGATATGTATAGCCTTGTAATGGGTCATTAAGAAGTGGTGTTGAATATAGTGTTTTCTCCTATTTTCTTAAATCCCATTTTATACTCTGAAAAAAAAAATGGTTTCAACCATCTAATTTTCATCTAAACCCCATGTAACAATATACCCATTACATGGAAGCTGATAATGCACTAGGCATATGAAAACATAGTTCTATTCCTATAGGACCTCAATCTATAAGGGCAGTCAGCAAATGAACAGACCATTTCAAGTAGCTTTAAAGTAGTTATAAGTTCTCATAGAAGGGAGAAACTTCCTTCTCGTCATATCTACAAAGATTTCAGGGCGGGGGAGGCGCGCCTGAGTGGCTCAGTGGGTTAAGCTTCTGCCTTCAGCTCAGGTCATGATCTCAGGGTCCTAGGATCAAGCCCTGCATCGGGCTCTCTGCTCAGTGGGGAGCCTGCTTCCCCGCCGCCGCCTCTCTGCCTACTTGTGATCTGTCAAAGAAGTAAAATCTTTAAAAAAAAAAAAAAAAAATTTCAAAGGGGAAAGGATATCTGACTTGGTACTTGATTATTTAAGTAATTTATTAAGCAAACTGGGCTTTGCATAGCTATGCCTAACAGCCAATAGACTGCCTCACAGTAAGGGTCTCCAGAGGCCAAATTTTGTACCAATTGTCCTCCCTCCCTAAGGGCCAGGCCAAGACACAATTTCTCCGAGGAACCACGGAGGTGTACAGGACACTTTGACACCAGGGAGCCCGAAATGGAGTCTCAGCTTGGGCCTCTTACACACTGCTGTTCACTTAGACATATTCCTGCTAGGTAACCAGTTCCAATGTCAGAGCCCTCTGGAAGCTGGGGGGATGGGTGGGGAGTTGCGGTTCCCTAAGCCAGGTGTAAACAACTAATCTCCAGGTACAGTCAATGATGCTGATGAGTTGGTGCAAGCTCTTCCAAACTTCCACTTGAACCCGTGGTTACAAAGCAACAGTATCAGTAAGTATGTTTCACACGGTAACCACTGGTCAGGGGTCAGCAGGTACAGGTCTGTCTGCAGCAAAAAACTCAAAACCATTTTCAGGCCTGCTAGAATGAATCCTCACAGCATTGAAGACATGACAAATTGTGCAATAATAGTTTTACCGCATTATACTTATCTGCAACCAATAATAGATTCCTATTTTTAAATTTTCTGAAAACCAAATGTAACATTTCTCGACATTTTAGAAATTAAAAGCTATACAAATAGAAGCTGCCTTTTTTTGTTTTTAATTACTTCTGTGGTATATTACAGCTAGTTCTCAAACATTTTGGTCTCTGGGTTTCTTTATACTCGTAAATATTATCAAGGACTCCCAGAGAGCTTTGAGGGGGCAGATTTATTAATATTTACCCTATTAAATATTAAAATACAAATTTAAATTAATAGATCCTCAGATTCTTCTACTTTCAATCTGTTACATGTCGCTTTAGTAGAAACACATGTCTGAACAAAATACGGCCTCTCAGAAGAATTTGGAAAAGGGAGCAACATTTTAATAGCCTTTGAAGATAATTTTGGATTCGCTAGTATACTACTACACTCATACTTCACAAGTTAGTTCTATAAAAGCTATAACGTGGAATCTCAAACTCCATCAATGGACTTTTTGTACTGTTATGTTAAAATGCATTGATAAATCTTGCACATTCAATGTATCTTTTACACATGTGTAATTTTGTAACAGCAAACTCGTCATTGGAACTTCTTGGTTACTGACAGTTCATTATGTAATATAAAAATTATACTCAATCACTATTTTTGTCAGAAAAGCCATCAAGCTTATGAAAGCATTTACAAGTTTTCAAAAATTCTAGTTTTTTTGCATGAAACCTCTAAAATTTTCTCTTACAACAAATATCATCAGTTGTTTACCGTGAAGTAGCAGGCTCACCTGAATCATTTTGAGACAATGTCTTCCAAACACGCAGGTCTAAATAATTACTTGGCTATCAGTATTTTTTTTTTCAAACACATTTAGGTGTTTCCAAAAAACAAAACATCTACTTCAGCGCACAACTCGAACAACTACACAAGTGTTTTCCCCGAGACAATAATTTACAACAGTATGCAATCAAGATGTTGGAATTGGAATATTTTTCCCACTTTTACTAGAACATTAAGCAAAACTGAAGAGGAAAATTACCCAAAGCAGGCCCAGGCCAGGAGGCCCCAGAAGATGGAAAGTTACTAACAACAAGCTAGAGAGAACCAGAAGCCCTACTGGGAGCAAGAGATAACCAGCACTTGTGCTTCTGTAAACAAGCTTCCTGCCACAGGCTCCCCGCACTGCTGTTCCCGCCTAAAGCGGACCCCACTCCCCCAGTTTAAACCCACGTACCGGCAGTCAGCATAGCCCTTGGAACTTGACTGCCTGCAGTCCCCTATAAAAGCCCTATAACCGCGTTGCCTGGGGCCCAGAACTCCCAGCTCGAGCTCATCTGGGTCTGCCCGCGTAAAATAAATCCGAGTTCTCCTACTTCTCCGAGTGTCACTTGGTCTCTCGCAGGTCTGATTATTTTTCTGCCACAAAACCAGCAGTCTTAAAGAAAAAAAAAGTGTGCCATTGCCTTGGTGTATCGTAAGGTGCTAGCTCTTTCATGCACTGCTGCATTCGTAACTTCAGTGCAAATATCAACACTGTGAAAAAGAGAAATAATCTCTTTGTATTATTTATTTTTGAAAACTCAGACTATCGTAAAGGGTCTCACCGATGCCTAAGATTAAGTGAACCATATTTTGATGACCATAGCCCCACCCCCACGGGAATATAGACTCTGAAAATACATACTCATATTCTGGGTCTGAAATTTTCTGCCGGCAATGTCAGGCATTCAAGGAGCCATTCTTGGTAATTTTTTTCCCCAAATAGCTTATGTTTATAAGGACAACATGAAATAATGTAAAAAAAACTTTACATAAAGTAATAAATGCTATGAAAAACATTTTACTTATCGCCGCCACCACCACTGGTTTTGCATGAACACATAATACAGACTATAGCATCCCTTTATCATTTAGATGTGCCGGTGCTGTGTGTTAGCAATACAATGGTATATAACATTTTTATGTAAACACTTTCCTCTTAAGTAATCATGGTTGAAAGGATCAACTCAACTCCATTTATCTTGGCTCTGTTGATACATTAGTAACTGCAACTCCTTTGGCATCTCTAGCATTTGAAATATCAGAAAAATATAGACCTTCCATTACCAGAAATAAAACATTACTCTCAGAACATCATGTACACATGGAACTAGCCACACCAGACCATAACAGCCTACCTTGGAGAAGAACGGTGGCGTTCGCTCTCTCCAGTTTTCATTTCTCCTGCCTTCGCGTGACGGCCGAGTGTATTTGCCCACCTACCTTCTAACAAGTCTTACCTCTTAAGCAGCTTATTTCACTTGGTTTTATCCTTGACGGAGGAGCACTGAGGTTCGCAGGACGCTTTCTGGAAAGAAAAAAACCTGTCAACACCAAGGCTTCTTAAACTTTGGGTGCTTAAGAATCACCTGTTGAAATTTTGTAAACTATTGCCCCTGAGAGCCCCACCCTCAGAAAACCTGACTTCTCTGGTAGGGTTCAAGAATTTGTATTTGCAAAACATCCCAGGTGATACTTGACCTTGCTAATCTCAGGATCACACTTTTAGTAAACAAATTTTTTTGCTTGTGCTAATACAGATCACCTGAGAAACAGACTTCCGGGGTTGTTATCATGCTAACAGTCCTGTTCTTTTTTTTTTTTTTTTCTATCGCACCTAGAGCACCTGGCTTGAAAAACAGGGAAGCAGAAAAAAATCAGCATTCCAGATATTGGGGGGTAGAGGGGGATAGATCTAAAAGTTGAAAATGAAAGAAAAGCCAAAAAAAAGTAAACAATTCCTTAAGGACATTGAATTGACAACTTAAATTTACCCAGAAGTGAATTAAGGTGGTAGCATGCTTGTTAAAATAAACAGTTGATCATAATTAATTTAATTTTCCCCTCATCTTATGGCTCATGGATTTACCCAGTTAATTGGCACATAAAGGGAGTTTCTGTTGACTAGATTTTTCTCTTGAAATATTTGCTCTTTTCTATTTGTTTTATAGGTTGCATACTTTAGTGCTTGAATTTTCCTTAGAAATTATCCTTTTGATTTTCTGTTAGTGAAGAAATTAGCACTTTTTAATGCTAAACCATTTGTAAAAATATGTTAGTGTAGAAGAAAACAAGTTTCTAAATATATTAATGCAATAATCAAAGATCTGTAGAATATCTTTGTCAGGGAAAGAGTTGAGTGAATCAGTTCTTCTAAGAGGCACTTAATTTCGAATGAAGTATTAGGAGAGTTAGCTATGGATGTCCACATGATAGACTGTTGAATCATATCGAAGGAAAAAAAAATTGAAGGAAAAAAAGAGGTTTATGATTATTTGTGAAATATAAAGCACAAACTGATCGTTGCAAGTAACTTTCCAGTAGAAAAGCTATTCACAAGACCTAACCCATTTCGGTGAGAATTTTTTATATGAGAATACTGCACGATCGCTAATGACGTCCATGAATGAGATGCAAAAATGCAAGGGAAGGTGGTAGGAGACAAGTAGATAAACAGTAGTTTACTCTGTAAATATGTTTTACTGATGAGGGGTACACTAACTGATGTTATTTAAATTGCTTTAAAGTCAGTGATGTTCTGAATGTTAGGGTTTAGTTCTACACTTAATGTGCAAATATTAAGGCAATGTTTAAAGTTGATGCACCAGATCAAGGATTCTCTTCTCATATTGGAGAAAACTTATTTGACGCAAATTGATTACTTTCTTTAGGGCTTTAGTAGCCAAAATCATTTCCTATGATCCAATCACTATAGCATTTTGGTTTCTAGATCTTATTTTGTATCTCAAGGTATTGTATACATATGTACTTTCAGAATAAAGACCTTTAAATGCCCAAATGCTGTTACCTTTGTTATAGCTTCTCTGTGAGGGTGAGATCAGCAAATGCTTTTATGAAAGGAGATAAATGAGCTAAATCTTCTCGGATTAATTGAAGAAACTCAGTTAATAGCCCATTTTACCAAAGACAAGGTACTTAAGATTCCTTTAAGGCACTATATTATCTACCCCCCCTTATAACTTACTTTCTCTTTGTTTCCTTTGCTGGAGCCACAGGTCTTACTCCTGTAACAGGTCACTGAAACTACATCTTCGGTACTTTTGCATTTGCCGGGGCAGAGGAGGTAAAATATTTATTCCTCTTCCCTTCTAGGTCCCAGACTGAGACTCCTCTGGAATAAAAGATTAACAACAACAAGAAAAAAACAATTTTAATAACATGTATACCTCCCGTATACACGGGAGATACCCCGGAACACTGAATAACTCCCCGAAATGGCGTAAATAACATCTCTCGCTAAAAACAAAAGGTGTTGGTGGTAGGAGAACCAGATTCGGGAGATTACCAGGAAAACCACAGTGAACAAGGGCATGGTTGTTATGCAGATTGAAATCCCTGACTTCTCAATTGATCGGAGTTCCTAAGAGATTTAGAATCATTTTCCTCTACCTCTTACAGAATGGGAGACACCCTTACAAATGCAGATTTTCCTTATACATGGAAATAGCTCTTATAAAAGGGTAACTTGGTTTTCAGGGCTTTTCCTCTGTCTGCTGTTACTTAAATATAATCAACGTAAAATAATCCTTATGCCAAAGAGTCATATTTTGGGTAACGTATTCTGTTCCCCTCCGCTGGTCGTGCTGTTTGCAACACCCTTCACCATATATGCACATGGATTATTGATCCCTGTCAGGGAGCGAGAATTCCCGTTCCCTTCAACATTCTTCTAGTCGCTAGTCGGACTAAGAATCAAATTGACATGTGACAGATGAACAGGGGAAAACCAAATACAATAGCATAACTATGGGTAATCCACACAGACGGGGAAATTTCAAAGGCAGGCACGACGAAGTATGTTATCCTAAACTAAAGAGAAGGGGGTAGGAGTCAGGAACTTCAGAGGAAAGGAATGCAATTTACAGGAAGACGAAAAAGAGTAAATGTTTGGTAAACAAATATTTGCTGGGCCACTCAGAAACAATGGGACAAAGACAGGATTTCAATCAAAGTGGCTTGCTAGGTTCCTTCCGGTCTACCACACCTAGTTCACATTATAATGTAGTGATCGATGGTGATAGCTCTCTTGGGGAGCAGGTCCCTGATCTAAATTCTTTTAGGCAGTCACGGGGAGGTAAAGAGCTTTTCCTGACCCTGCTCTGGATTTTGATTCCTTTGTAACTCAAAATAATCTTTGCCAAGGACCAGCCTTGATTGAACGGAGAAACCTAAGTTTGGGGGTGGGAAGGGAGGAAGGAAGGAAGGAAGGAAGGGAGAGAGGGAAAGAAAGAAAGAGAAAGAAAGAAAGAGACACAAAGGATGGGATTGGGAGGATCGCAGCCAACGCTGCTAAGACACCGTTTATTTGTTTACAGCAGTTTTATAGGATTCAAGCACAATACAATCACGTGAGAGTCACCTTGATCATTGCATTTACAATTCAATAGAACAACATAACAAACTACCTCATTCAGCGCTGTTACACTACATTGCATCAGATCAACTGGCTTAAGGGCAAATCTGCTTTTCTAGGCCTACTCCCTGCTATGTGGTTTCCGTGCTTCCGCAAGCTGCAGCTACGGCAGTGCTTTAGGGCTGAACTGTGGTGGGTAGGGCCGGTCCCTGACCTGGCCCTAAGACCGCAAGGACCCTGTCAGCTTGCTGTCTGGTCACCACAAATCTTCATACCAAAGTGGCCCATCTTGGGGCAGCCTGTTGTGGGGCCCCTACATCCCTGATCATTTATTCCCTTTGGTCTTTATTTAAGTTGTATCTCAGTGATTTCGGTGAGACTTTCCCAGGCCAACACATGTCAAATTTCAAGCCTCCATCCGTTCACTCTGCTCCCATCACACGATTGCCATCCTCTATTTCATTTTTCCCTTTATTAAATGTAACTTTTTAACTTTTTGTCTCCCTTCACTCAACACGGTGAACTCCCAAGAGGGCAAGAATTTTTGCCTCTTTGCTTCACTTGTGTTGCCTGGAAGAATGATTAGAAATAGTAGGCACTCAATAAATATCTGTGGAAGTAAAGGAGTACTAACCCAATGAACAATTGTCTTCGTGAAGAAATCTTGGACTGAATCTTTCAACATAAACTGAAGTCCACATTTGGCTGTTAAAATGCTGGTACCCATTTCTAAGCCAGAGCATATTCTCCTACCCTTTGTATATTATGTAATCACCAGAAAGATTTCAGCATTATTAACCTGGGTTTTGTGACATGGTGTAAAATCTGCTTGAGTCCAAACACACCAGCCTTTACAATTTCTTTATTACTGTTTTCCTAGGTATCTAAGAATGGGATTACTTCTCAGGATGGAAACTGCAAAATTGTTTTAATAATACTAACCAATATCCAACTAAAATTAACCCATATAATTGGTCTCTGGGTCCTTTTTAAAGTTTTAGGAATGTTGGCTTGTATGTATGTATGCATTACCATTCGTATTTTACCATACGGCACAAAGCACTTGTAGTCAAAAGACAATTTAGGCCAAATCTTCCAATCTCAATAGATTAAACGAATCTTACTGTGTCAATGTAATTAAAGTGAATTTGATGGGGAAAAACTGCACTTTAAGCTGGCTGACCAAACTGGCAAGGGAACTCCAGTCCTTGTCTCAGAGCCCTTCCGGTTCTTCTCTCCTACCCTGTTCCTCTGGCGCGCCAGAATGCCAAGTATGCGCGAGGAGGAGGATATAAA
>CM052901.1:84074334-84172388 GCA_028534135.1 Potos flavus | reverse complement strand
CTCACACCAACTCTATGATATGTCCCCTATTATTCTCATCCACACTTTACATACGATAAATCTGAGGCTCAAATAAGTGTCCCATATCACACACTTGTTAAGTGAAAAATCATAAACCAAATCCTGATATGTTTCTTCTAGAATCTACACTCTTAACCACTGGGCATGTTACCTTCCAATTTCCTTCCATAATTTTGCATCCATCCTCCAAAGGATGGATGCATCCATCCTTTTTTTGCATCCATCATCCATCCATCCTCCAAAGGAAGACTCGATAATCCACCTACTAAGACCTTATAGTCATGACTTCACCTGAAATACACCTGTTTTGTTTATGACTTCTTTGTCTTGCCTTTAAAAACTTTTCCCTTTCTGCAGCCCTTTGGAGCTCCCCTCTACTTGCTAGATGGGATGCTGCCTGATGCATGAATCACCTAATAAAGCCAATTAGATCTGGAAGTTCACTTGGTTGAATTTTGTTTTCTAATAGCTCAAATGTATTTTAAAAAACAAATTAAAAATAAAATTTTAACTATCCAGAGTTTATAATTCACCATTGTGGTTGTGGCAGGCAGGATAATGCCCCACAAAGATTTCCATACTCTAATCTCTGGAATGTGAGAATATGTTAAATTAAGTGGCAAAGGAGAGTTAAGGTTGCAGATGGAATTAAAGTCACTCATCTGTTGCCTTTCACTTGTGAAGATTATTTGAGATTATCTGGGTAGGCTCAACATAATCACAATGGTCCTTATAAATAAGTGGAAGGGGAACAGGAGAAGAGAGTCAGAGAACAAAATGTTAAAGAGTAAGAGGTTGGTATGATGTGCTTGCTCACTTTGAAGATAGAAGTGGGACATGTGCCAAGTAATGCAGGCAGCCTCTAGATGCTGGAAAAAGCATGAAAACAGACTGTTCCTTAGCGCTTCCAGAAAAAAACAACAACAAAAAAACCACTTAATCCTGCCAAATTTGTGATTTTAGCCCAGTAAGATCCATTTTCCAATTCTGGCCTTAAGAAGTCTAACGTAATAAATTTGTGTTGTTTTCATCCACTAACTTTGTGATAATTTGTTACTGTAGCAATAGTAAACTAACAGAATCATTTAAAACTTTTCTATGCTAAAAACACATACAAATAAAATGTTTTAATTGACCTCACTTGCATCAAAAAAAGGAATAATTGCTCATTCTGGGCTTTATCAGTATTTAATTAGTAATTTTAAATACACTGGTAATTTGACTTAAGCAAATTTTTTCTTTCCTCTTTTTTTTTGCAAATTTTTTTCTTTTAGTATTCCTTTTAAAACCCATCTATGTACATATTTATTCAGGAACTTTGAAGGTGCTTCCTGCCATTATCTGAAAGGATATAAAGTAACGAGAGAATAAAGAAAAGAAAAAATATGTAGTTTATATTAGAAAGTGCATATTTAAATACACAGAGAGAAAGAGTAGAAGACATGGTGATGGTATAAACTGAAAAGATATGTTTCATAGGTTTATGGCGTTATGGAAAATGATAGCTTTAAATTTTGGTATTTTTTTCAATCGCTACAAAAAATAATTATTGGATTTATGAGAGTAAGGAGGTATATTGTTTTTAAATTACTTGTTTATTTTTAATCGCAGTATAACATAAAATTTACCATTTTAACCATTCTTTTTTTTTTTACAGATTTTATTTATTTATTAGAGAGAGAGAGAGAGAGAGAGAGATCACAAGTAGGCAGAGAGGCAGGCAGAGAGAGGGGGGGAAGCAGGCTCCCTGCTGAGCAGAGAGCCCGATGTGGGGCTCAATCCCAGGACCCTGAGATCATGACCTGAGCCGAAGGCAGAGGCTTTAACCCATTGAGCCACCCAGGCGCTCCTAACCATTCTTTTTTGAAAAGATTTAATTTATTTATGAGAGAGAGAGAGAGCAGGGATAGAGGGACAAAGAGACTCTGCACTGAGCACAGAGCCCAACACAGGGCTTGATCCCACAACCCTGAGATCATGACCTGAACTGAAATCAAGAGTCAGAGGCATAACCAACTGAGCCACACAGCCGCCCCTATTTTAACCATTCTTACATGTATAGTTCAGTGGCATTAAGTACATATACATTGTTGTGCAATCATCACAACTTTTTTTTCATTTTACGAAATCGACTCTGTACCCAGTAAACAAGTTCCCATTCCTCTCTCACCCCAACCCCTGAAAATCACTACTCTACTTTTTCCTCTATTAATTTAACTACTCTAAGTATCTTGTATAAGTGGAAACATACAGTACTTATCCTTTTGTGACTATCTCATTTTATTTAGCATAATGTCTTCAAGGTTCATCTATATTGTAGCATGTGTCAGAATTTCCTTCTTCTTTAAGGCAGAAAAATATTCTGTCTTGTGTGTATACCACATTTTGTTTATCCATTCATCTGTTGAACATTCGGCCTTTTGGCTATTGTGAATAATGGTGCCATTAAGAAGAGTGTATAAATATCTTTTCAAGTCCCTCCTTTATATTATTTTGGGCATATAATCAGAAGTGCAACTGGTGGATTACATGTTAATTCTGTTTTCAATTGTTTGAGGAACTGCCATGCTGATTTTCATAGTGGCTGCACCATTTTATATTCCCACTGGCACAAAGGTCCCGATTTCTCCAAGCCCGTGCCAACACTTACTATTCTATTATTTGGAAAATAGTTAATCTATTGGGTGCAAAGTAGTATCTCATTTTGGTTCTGACTTGCATTTCCATAATGATTAATAATTTTGAGCATCTTTTTTCATTTTTTTTTGGTCATCGGAAAACCTTCTTTGGAGAAATACCTATTCCTTTGTTCATTTTTAAGCAGATTGCTTGTTTTTTGTTGTTATTTTTGTTGTTATCCTGGATATTAACAGCTTATTAGATATATGTTTTGCAAATATTTTATCCCATTTTTTTTTAGGTTGGCTTTTCACTCTATTTTTTTTAAGATTTTATTTTTAAGTAATTTCTACACCCAATGTGGGGCTTGAAGTCACAACCTCGAGATCAAGAGTCACAGCTCCACCGACTGAGCCAGCCAGGTGCCCCACATTTTCACTCTATTGATAATGTTCTTTGATATACAAAATTTTAAAATTTTGATGTACTCCAATTTACCTAATTTTTGTTACATGTGTTTTTGGTGTCATATCCAATAAATCATTGCCAAATCCAATATCATGAAGTTTTCCCCTATGTTTTCCTCCAAGGAATTCACAGTTTTAACTCTTGTATTAAGGTCTTTAAACCATTTTGAGTTGTTTTGTCTATGATGTAAGATAAGGATCCAATTCATTCTCTTGCATGTAGAGATCCATTTTTTCAGGACCTTTTGTTAAAGATTGTCCTTTTCTCATTGAATGGTCTTTACATCTTGTCAAAAATCATTTGACCACATATGTGAAGGTATATTTATTTTTGGATTCTCTATTCTATTCCATTAGTCTTTATGCCAATACCACACTGTTTTGATTACTTTAACATTGTTGTAAGTTTGGAAATCAGGAAGCAATTCCTCCACTTTTATTGTAATTTTTAAAGATTATTTGGCTTATATTGGGTCCCCTGTACTTTTTTAAGAAAAAAATTTATTTGAGAGAGAGAGAGATAGAACACGTGAGTGGGGGGAGGGGCAGAGGGAAAGGGAATCTTAAGCAGACTCCCCACTGAGCATGGAGCCCCATGTGGGGCTCCATTCCATGACCCTGAGATCATGACCTGAGCTGAAACCAAGAGTTGGATGCTTAACCAACTGTGCCACTCAGGCACCCCAGTGAGTGTACTTATTTAAAAGTTAATAAAATGAAACTCTAAATGAAATTTATTTTCTTAATGGAACTAATTTTTTTTTTTAATGTTAAGACTATTCCAAGGCACTTTTAGAAACTGGGAGCATATATATCTTTTTCCTTCTGTCTCTTTTCCTTCCTTATTCCCTCTACCTTTCTCTCCATTTTCCCCTTCCTTTCTTTCTTCTTTCTTTCCTTCTTTCTTTTCTTCTTCTTTTCATGTTTCTTTTCTTTTTTTAGCTTAAATTAAAATAGTGAACCTCCCCCTTTTCAAAGTCCAGGCTCTAAATATCCTTATTTTGAAGATGAGACCTCTTTTATTCTAACGACTCATATTATACAATACCCTAATATTGTTTTTGAGTTGTATTTTTTAATTGGGGATGGTAGTAAAATGAATAAAAGATGTGAAATATACTAAGTATCTAATATGTACGCAAAATGTTAATAGACTCAACTAGTAACCTAAGAGAGAAATACTGTGTCCACATTTAAAAACAAAAGGACCTAGTGAGGATTTCTTTATGATTCTCACTCAGAACATTGGTAGTAACATTATACGATGCAGAGAAGTTATCCTATTGCATCCTATCCCAGAATAATTGGGTGATAGGTCAGTATTAGTCCTTTAATTAATGACTTATTCATCAATACAGGAAAAGTCCTCTATGAAAATGTTGTGTGGAGATAGTGGGGATAATCTTAGCCTGAAGAGAGTTCCTGATAGCACACTTCCATACTATATATTTTGACTTTCGAATCAAAGGCCTATATTTGTAGTATAGGCAAATAACTCATTCTAAGAGTATATATATGGTAGAAATGAAAAATAATAAAGCAATTTCTTATTAAATTGTTGGTCAGAAATTGATGTACTTACTTTCATTTGCTTGTATTCAGTATTAAAATCTTGACTTTTTTGTGATTGATTTGTTTTAAGGTTAACTTCCATACACAGCAGGTATTCAATAAATAATGTTGACTGACAGATGGTTAAATGTTAGAATGTGCTTCATCCTCACAGACAAATAGACACTTGATGATTGATTAGGGTCAAGCATTCTTTAAAATATATTTTGTGCAGGTTTCTGAATAATTACTTGCCAAATTTAATTCTGAATTTAAAATGGTTTATACAATCATTATTTAGTCTCATTTAGTTTTTATTATGGGGTTGCTGAATCTAAACTGGTTAAAACGTTTTAGTGCCACACTATTTACTGTTTAAAATTCTAGTCTTAAAACTGTAAAGATAATCAAGGTAGTTTTTCTTCTGCTACTGCTGTAGTAAATTCTAGAAGAGTACCTCTAAAAGATTGCTGCATTAAAAAAAAAAGATTCTTTTCTTTTTTTTTAAGAGTTTATTTTTTTATTTGACAGAGAGAGAGATCACAAGTAGGCAGAGAAGCAGGCAGAGAGAGGGGAAGCAGGCTCCCTGCTGAGCAGAGCCCAATGCGGGGCTCGATCCCAGGACCCTGAGATCATGACCTGAGCCGAAGGCAGAGGCTTTAACCCACTGAGCCACCCAGGTGCCCCTAAACTGATTCATTTTTTATCGAAAACTTTTATAGTTTTATAAAACATAAAACTTTTATAGTTTTATGCAACAGGAAGTATTCCAAGCATTTTACAAACACTGACCTATCACCCAATTATTCTGGGATAGGATGCAATAGGATAACTAAGAAAAAGATTGTTTCTTAATTATTAATGAGAAATCAGCAAATTCTCTTTATTTCTTTTAACTCATGAAGCTGAGGTCAGTTATATGAAGTCTGATCTTCTCACAAAGTAAGTTAGTGTTTGCTAACTTTGTGATTTTCCCCAACATGGCAATAACTCTTTGAGGACCCTACTCTTTAAAGCACTAGAAACCTATTAAGTCCATATTGTGAAGATAATTCATGTGTATGTAAAAATTCTCATTTAAATGTTTCACTTCATTTCTTCCAGTATGCAGAATTCAGAGAAATTAGGTTCTTAGGAAATAATTTCATGCCAAAACCCCAGGTATGGCTAGCCAAATGAACAAAGATATTGGACAAAAAAGGTTAAAATGGGTGACTTGAACCACTCCATAACACATCTTAAGCACTTTTTCCTTTTTATAATATAATTCAATGGCAACTTTAATTCAGACATTTTCAACATTTACAACTGAGTACTTAGAGAGAAAAACTACACTGAGGGATGCCTGGGTGGCCCAGTTGGTTAAGCATCTGCTTTCAGCTCAGGTCATAATCCCAGGGTCCTGGAATCAAGTCCCACCTCTGGCTCCTTGCTCACCAGGGAGCTTGCTTCTCCCTCTGCCTGCTGCTCTCCTTGCTTGTTCTCCCTTTCTTTCTCTCTGACAAATAAATAAATAAAATCTTTTTTAAAAACCTACTTTGAGATAATATTTTATTTTAATCCATTGATTTAATAATACTTTATTTGAATAAAAACATCTCTAAATGAAATGGTCAGGTCAGATAATCTTCTAAACTGGTATTAGAATACTAATGTTAAAGCGTGGAAAAGTAGGGGCGCCTGGGTGGCTCAATGGGTTAAGCCTCTGCCTTTGGCTCAGGTCGTGATCTCAGGGTCCTGGGATTGAGCCCCACATCAGGCTCTCTGCTCGGCAGGGAGCCTGCTTCCCCCTCTCTCTCTGCCTGCCTCTCTGCCTACTTGTGATCTCTCTCTCTGTCAAATAAATAAATAAAATCTTAAAAAAAAAAGCATGGAAAAGTAGGTAAATAATCAAAAGGCCATACTTGTGATGTGGAAACAGTAATGTGTAATCTGTCGGTCATGCTTATATGGTGGTGTTTTGACTATCATTGAATAAGTGCTTGTTAACATAATCTGTGACAAGTTTTTCCTCCCATAAACTGATGACACATATTGTTGAAAGATAGCAAGCTGGGGCCCCTGGGTGGCTTAGCCGTTAAAGCATCTGCCTTCAGCTCAGGTCACGATCCCAGGGTCCTGAAATCGAGCCCTCACATTGGACTCTCTGCTCAGCGGAGAGCCTGCTTCTCCCTCTCTCACTCCCCCTGCTTGTGTTCCCTCTCTTGCTATATCTCTCTGTCAAATAAATAAATAAAATCTTAAAAAGAAAAAAAGATAGCTAGCTAAAACTTTGCCTGAAATTACCTTTCATGACACCAGATGGGGGGTGCCTGGCTCAGTCAGTAGAGCTTATGACTCTCAGTCTTAGGTCATGAGTTCAAGCCCCATACTGAATGTGGAGCCTGCTTAAAAAAAAAGCAAAAAACAAAAAACGCTAACCATGACACCAGGTAGTGCTTCCAATTACGAATTGGTTCTAAATAAAGAATTCTTTAGAAATGTTAAAGAATAATAGCACTAAAAGAAATTTTTAGGTTATCTAACTACTATTCTTATCCCACTCCTACATTTAACGGATGAAGAAATTCTAAAAAGTTAAATGGCAAGTGACATTAGCAACGTCCTTCAAGTTTCTAATGACAGATATTGGCGGGAACCCAAAAATGCTGACACCAGTTGTTTGAATTAGTTTTCATTATTCTGTACTAAAAGTCCTGTTTCTGTGCTAAAAGTTATAGGGATCTGTTTACACAATATTTAATAAGGAACCACTCCATACAGGGGTGTGTGTGCGTGTGTGTATTTAATTACAAAAAAAATCTGGGGTCAGTTCTTTCCATTATTATACCAATCTCATGTTAACCAATTCAATAATATTTTTAAAAGCCTGTATCTTCTCAAAGGAATTTTTTTTTAAACTAAGTTGTGGCACATGAATAGCTATATCTTCAGGTAACACTATTTTGTAGAATTCTATTTACCAAAAGAATTTAGCTGGAATGTATAAATCACTTATTCCATATTTACTGATAAATATATCATACTTTTGAAAATGTTTCCAATAAGAACTTAGGAATTGTCATGCAAGGTTCGGATTATACTATATACCACCAAAATTTTATGGTGTCTCAATGGACACATCCAAAGGGATTTTAGAGGAAATGTGATAAGAGGAGGCATGATTCTTACCCTGTGTCATTTTTATAAGTAAAAGATGTAGTCTTAAAAACACTGGCTTACCGGGTGCCTGGGTGGCTCAGTGGGTTAAAGCCTCTGCCTTCAGCTCAGGTCATGATCTCCGGGTCCAGTCCTGGGATTGAGCCCCACATCGGGCTCTCTGCTCAGCAGGGACCCTGCTTCTGCCTTCCTCTCTGCCTACTTGTGATCTCTCTCTGTCAAATAAATAAATAAAATCTTTAAAAAAAAACAACAACAGTTGCTTACCATTCTCCAATAATGGGGCTATAGTACCTGGATTATCAATGCTTTTAAAAAAAATTTCCATCTGTACCACCTCTTCTAATGTTGGACAAAGCTCTCACTGCCATTTTTACAAAAGATGATGGATCAGTTTGTTTTCTTCAGACACAGCCTTGGGAAATGTATGGCTAGAATGAGTAAAAATTTGAGAAAGTATAGGGGAGGGTAACAAGATCCATGAATAAAACCATATGACATTATAAAGTACAGGTAGGGAGACCCAGTTCTAAGGAGGGTGGTGAGAAGGCAGGGGGTTTAGGAGGCAGCCCAAAATTATAAGTTTCTAACCTAATCACATGTTTGTAGGCTGATACTTTAGAGTGTAAGAGCATGAGTAAATCGAATTAAATTAGGAAGTACTGATATAGATCCTTAATTAAAATCATAATATTCATTGTTTATGTAGTATTTCTCATGGCATCATCAACTCCCTAAAGATATGTAATGACATTTTGCAATTTATCAGTTATTATGTATCTTTTTACCAATTGTATGAATGGATTCATAAAATTTATTGCGTATCAATGATTTAAGAAAAATAGTACAAATGCACTGACATTTTTGAAAGGCAGGGCACACATGCATTGCAACAATTCTTATGGATTGCCTACGACTGAGGTTAGAGCAAAACACTCCTTTTGAAAATAACTCATTTAGCATCACATTAATAGTCATATTATAAGAAGAATGATGTCCAAATAATTTTCAGAAAAGGGCACTCTTGTGTCATTAGGGAAGTGCCCTTTTTAAGTGTCAAACCATTATAGTTAGCAACTGTCACTAAGAAGGTAGCCATCTGTCATTATTTATTGTCAAAAGAAACATTCATTGACATTGCTTAAATGAACTCTGTTCGCATTTTTCACTCTCCTTTAGTTATTATGCCTACAAGTGGCCATTTGCATAAAAGCCTACTGACAAAGTCTAACAAAGAATTTATAAAATTACCTTTTATTTCAAGCACTATTTAGATTTCTTTTAGTGAAAAAGGAAGCAAGAGCTACAAGAAGTAATTTTTTTCTCATCAGCAATATTGCCTAGTTTATGACCATGAATATCAAACATCAGTAAATGACAAGTCAGTAAGTTTTACCATTTGTAGCTTCTAAAATA
The DNA here is from genome assembly GCA_028534135.1 of Potos flavus. Classification (NCBI taxonomy): domain Eukaryota; kingdom Metazoa; phylum Chordata; class Mammalia; order Carnivora; family Procyonidae; genus Potos; species Potos flavus. Next base: position 84,163,155 of record CM052901.1, on the reverse strand, counting down.
CATCACCAAATCTGAGAAAAATCTGTGTGTATTACTTCATTATATAGTGCCATCAAGATATACTCTATTTTACAAATAATATTAGCAAGTAGAGAAAAGGGGAGAAATATGTGATTATAAGTAAAATCCTAACTTTAATATTCTAAACAGACTTTTTAAGATGACTATAAGATATTCAATTATTTCCTTTTAATTATAGGATCCAAAATGGTTCATTTCTTTGCCTTGAGTACTTCTTTTTTTCATTTGGAAGTCATTGGCCTTTCATTCTATTCATCTTTCCCAATTTTATACCCTTAAGATAAATTTTAGACATATAACAAATTGCTCATTAAATAATTGGCCTTGTCAAACTGATAGGCAGGAAGGGAAAAAATTGCTCACTTTTAAAGGTCCATTTACTTATTAATGACAGGGTAGGTTACTATATTTTCTATGTATGAATTACTTCATCCAAAGCAGAGAGCCTGGTAAAGAGAAGTGGGATGAAAGCTAGGTTTTTGAAATGCCACTTTATAAACCTCTCTATGACTTAGATTCCATTTGTTATAGAAATGGTTTTGGAATATATAACTTTTATTTTACAAAGAGCCTGGAGGAAGGCAAAACAGCAGATCCTGTAATCATCCTTCCTGTGAGTAAAACATTACTGGAAAATCTGTTCCATTACTTATAACCTGTGAGGTTTTGGGCAAGACACATTATCTTCCTGAACTTTAGCTCTCTGAAAATAACTATTCATGGCATTATTTTGAGGATAAATACTACTTAGAGTAGCCACCACAGTTAGCATTACATAATTGGTAGCTATTATTATTATTATCCTTATCAGTAGTGACACAAATATTGGATGATGTTCATAAATTATAGTCATCTAATGGACAATATTGCATATAGCCAAGAGTTCATATATAGTTTTGTTCTTTTTGTTATGAAGCTTATTATTTTATGGATTAAAAGGAATCTTATATATTTGTCTTCATGCTTTATAATTGATTTTATATTTGTGTAATTTTTTTGTTAATTGATCCATTTTCAAATATTTAGGGATCACTCACTAATTTCCTAACAGTGCCCTTTTTGGGGACAGGGCACATAAGTTAATAAATTAATAGTCACTGATGTTTCTTTTCCTGTCTAGTATCAACATGATAAATAACCCCTCCCAAAAAAAAACCAACAAAACAAAACAAAAAAATCAAGTGAAGGGGTGCCTGGGTGGCTCAGTTGTTAAAGCGTCTGCCTTCAGCTCAGGTCATGATCCCAGGGTCCCGGGATCGAGCCCCATATCGGGCTCCCTGCTCGGCGGGAAACCTGCTCCTCCCTCTCCCACTCCCCCTGCTTGTGTTCCCTCTCTCACTATGTCATTCCCTCTCAAATACATAAATAAAATCTTTAAAAAAAAAAAAAATCAAGTGAAAAAACAAAACAAAACAAATAACCCAACTAGATTACAAGTGATCTCCCAGCATTCACTATGAATCCTGACTGATCACTATTTTCCTATGTAGACAAGATTAGTGGATTTTGTCACCTATCTGCTTAGATCCCTTCAGTGATTCTCACTGACTACAGGAACCAGAACAAAATGTTGAAGTCCAAGACTCAACCTGTCTCCTCATTAACATAATGCCAGCCACATTGTCTCTCTTCCCATTCCTCAAAAATCATCATGCTCCCTCCTGTCACAAAGATTTTCACATGCTGTCCCTTCTGACTGAAATGTTCTTAGTTTCTCTTCATGTTGCTCACTCACATTCATCTTTTGATATTGACTTAGACATTATTTCCCCAACAAAGCCATCACAATCTACCACACTCAACTCCAGAAGCTTTCCCTCTTCCCTCTCATAGTATCATGTTCCTTTCCATCAGTAAAAAAAAAAGAAAAAGAAAAAGACAATACAACAATTAGATTTCCATTAAATAAGGCATGTGCATGTGTGTGCATATGTGTGTACACATAAATTAAAAATTTTCTAGTATCTATATTTTCAATTAGGAGTTCTGTATCTGGGATAGTACCTCAAGATGAATTTAGATTTTTTTTAGAGATTTTATTTATTTATTTAGAAGAGAGAGCGCGCATGCACATGCAAGCAGAGGTGAGGGGGTGGAGGGAGCAGAGGGAGTGGGGGAAAGAGAAGCAGACTCCATGTTGAGCAGGGAGCCTGATGGGGGCTGGATCCCAGGTCCCTAAGAACATGACCTGAGCTGAAGGCAGATGCCTAGCCACTCCGGTGCTCCGAATTTTGATTATTTGACTACAACCAGCATCTGTCCTGCTTTTGAAAACAAAATCTATCTTTAAGAATACCTCTCTTATAACAGACCACTCAGCAGTTCTATTCCTAAATATCTGCCTAAGGTCAATGAAAACATATGTCTGCACAAAGATTTGCACAATAATATTCACAGCAGCTCTATGTAGAATGGGCACAACCTAAATGTCCACCAATGTAAATGGAAACAAAAAGCAGGATATCCATAGGAAAGAATACTCTTCAGCAATAGAAGGGAATGAAGTATTGATACATGCAACAACAATGATGCACATTAAAAACATTATGCTAAGTGAAAAAATCCAAACACAGGAGACTCTGTATTGTAAGATTCCATTCATATGAAATGTCCAGAAAAGACAAATTTATAGAAACAGAAAGTAGATTAGTGATTGCCTGGGGTTAGGGCTGATAATGAGGATTAACTATAAACAGCACAGGGATCTTACTGGAGGGATTAGAAAGTTCCAAAGCCAGTTTATGTTGATGGTTCCATCCCTTAGTAAAGTAAATGAACAACTCTAGGTATAAAAATAAAAAAAAGTTAAGGAAAAATAGTGGGATGCATGCAATGCATGCAAAGCATTTTGAATATGATGCACAGAATAAAAAGTCAATCAACCTTGGCTAATGGTATTTAAAAAAAACAAATCCACTGTTCATATGTGCATACCAGCTTTGCCACTAAATGTCAAGATTTGATAAAAACAAATGCTACTTCTTCAAGCTGACTCTCCATTTAATTCCTCACCACAAATGTCTTTCTTACATACCATGCTGTGAGATATAAAGATTAAGCCATTGAAATATCTTGAAGGAGAGAAGGTAAGACGTATTCATTTAACCGTAACACAAAACAGTATATGATTGGGACCAGCAGAGTGGTTATGCTTTTCATTTTTTTTTAAGCTCCTCAATGCATCAGCTAAGACTAAATTGAAGCAACATTATATTTGAACTAATCCCTCTAATACATACATACATATGTAGGTACATACACAGCTATGTACACAGCTATGTACATATATTGGTTCATTCATACACATCTCTGTTCACTCACTAACCATATTCATGACACTCTCAATAAAACTTCTCATAAATATTGGTGACTTTAATATTAATGTAGCTAATTCTTTTATGACCCTGGCTTCTCAGTTTCTGGACCTTCCTTCTTTTCATGAGCTTCTCCTCAGCCAACCATTCTATGATCATACAGGAATTTAGCCAATACCAATATATGCAAGCTCATCCTTCAATAATATGAGTTTCAAGCATTTTGCTCTGAAGATTATTCCCTCCAGTACCCTGACTTCAACAATTCTTTGACCTTCAAAGGGCCAACAATCTATTACTGCTCCCCAGTTTTTATATGCTTCCCACCCCTCTAAATCCACTCTAGTATTTTTACTTTTCACCTTACTCAGATTAGATTTCACATACAACATTAATGATAAATACCTTACCTGCACCCTCAGTGTGATCCTCTCTCTTTTTTTTTTTTCCAATTACACTTGACTGAAATCTTGAGTTGTAATAGTTTGAAGTAGGACCTGCAATATGATAATGTTGATGGGGGTTTGGAACGGACTGGAAATAGTCACGAAAATAAGTAGAGGAATTATAATAAAGTACCAGAAAAATATCTGACTCAACTGCTACAATGATTGAGAAATAGTATATAAGAAGTGTCAGAAAAATCAAACATAGAGAAGGCTCACATTCCTAAACTATTTTTGAATTTTGCATCTTGATCAGCTACAAACCTTAAGAGCCTAGTACTTTAACAAGGAAGAGCCAATTAAAAATTTAAATTGTTTTTATTTCTTTTAAGAAATAGCTTTTACTAACTTATTAACTTAAACTTTAATTTCTTTGAAGGCTGCATAACCTGAGAAATATGAACATGTTCTAAAATGTCACCAAATTAAGGATAGAAATTGAAGGTTTAGTCTCGAGTGTACAGTGTTCAAGTATTATAACATGATCATTTTGATTTTTACTTGCTTTCCCCCAGGGGTAACTGGTTTCAGGTTCTGATGTGCATTATCTAAAAGACTGCCAGTACCATATAAGTATTTGCTAAAATCTGAGAAACTAGCTAAATATATTTGTTTCTTGACATCTAGTTTGCAGCCAACAATGAGTTAGTTCCATCTGCTTTAGGCTTGTGCTGCATAATGAATGTCATTCAGTGACAGCTGAATTCTGTTGTGCTGATTATCTCAAACCTGAATTTTATGGCAACGCAGACTGGCTCTCTCGTTTACCTTTATATGCCTGATAGAATGTATAATTACAGCTGGGATTAGCCTAATCCATTCTCTACCTAATGAGCTGAACTAATATTAAACCCAAAATGGAAAGAAATTCAGCATATTTTAACTCTTCTTCACTCTGGAATGATTTCATTTTTACAGCTTCACTTAGATTGCTCCATTACCACCCTCCCTTTCATTCTGGCACACACTCTAAATTAATTCATTTCATAATCTCATGAGTTGAAGTCAGTGGCATTTGACCTGGAAATAAAAATGTTATGATTATTAAACCACAAGAAGGCAACTGGCAATTTGAATTGCAGTATTTGCATTATAATGCACATGTAGAAAGAACATTTTGATAATAATGATTTATCTTTGGATGAAGCAGTTTCTCTAAAGGAGATTGAATAAAAAAGCCGGAGATGGTTGAAACAGATTACCTTTTATTATTGATATCAAAACTCATAACATATTCCTCTATGAATTTTACAGTAAAAATCATATAATAAAGAATAAATATATAATGTATTTACGTTAAGATGTGTCTCTTTTTTTCTGGTGCACCCATATCTTACGGAATATGATTCTGATAGGTAAAAAGGAAAAATCAGAAACTGATCCCATAGAAAGCATTTAGGTTCTGGAAGCAAACCAGAAAATGTCTATTTAATGAACATGTATAATGTGTAAAGTGATCATCTAAGCATGGCAGCAAAGACACTACTATATTTGTTTTTTGTTTCAACTAAGTTTTGAGTTAGTTGTGCAGATAAGACAAGACATACAGAAAATTCAGGGTAGTATAATAGAAGATGCGAAGAACTTAAACAGATAACATAAAAGGAAAACACTACCTCATAAATGAATAAACTATATATTAGGCTAGATTCTTTCAGAATCACCTTCCTGCAGAAAACCATTTATATATTCTGATGGTAAAACTACTCAAAGGTACTAAAGAATGGACAAAACAAAAACAAAAACAAAACAAAAAAAACAAGAGGAATGGGAAGTGCTTTGAGGAAAATTTCTGGGTAATAAGGCTTCTTGCCTGAGGGCATACCCTAATTTTTGTGAGGCTACTAGATCTAAAGGAGAAGATTGCAGTTCAACTGGCTAAGGAGCCAGAAGACAGAGCTGGGGTGTGCCAGAAGAGTTGGAAAGTGATGGAGAAATCTGGAAGGAGAGAGACACAAAAGGAAGAGTCTTAAAATATGCTTATGAATTCTGCCTATACTCTTGGATAGTGTCCGAACACAGCAGGAGGTGGGGAACATACAAGAGCTAAAAGCTGAAGGAAATGAACAGTTTCAGCTGCTGCCCGTGATGGAGGTAGGGGTTGAGGAGTATGGTATGGGCAGGTATAGAGTTGGGATTCAAGTGATTCAAATTAACTTCCAACAAGAACAAAAATAAGAGAGAGTGATCAGAACCCAGAATCCCTACATCTCATCCAGGATGTGCACTATATAATAAAATTGTCCTATGTATGGAAACAGAGAAATATGACTAAAAAGAAAAACCCCTATATATATTTGTACATTAATGCATAAATACCATTTGTACTTGTATCCACTAGCAATAAAAAATGAAAAAAAATCATTTACAATAACATTTTAAAGTTGCAATATCATTTAAAATACTGAACAATGAATTTTTTTCTGAACAATTAATCCAAGCTTTCAATCATGAAAACAATAAAACATCAAGGAGAAAACTTAATGAAGACTTGAATAAATGAAGAGAGATATTAATATTGCCAAACCGTCATTTCTCCTAAATTGATATATAAAGTAAATTCAATCGGAATAATAATCCAAGCAGGATATTTTTTGTAAAAATGTCAAATCTAAAATGTACATGAAGATGCAGAGGACTGAAAATATACTTATAAAGGATAACTACATTGAAGGACTTATACTACCTGACTTTAAGACTAAATATAAAGTTATGATAATCTTTGCATAATGATAGATAATAGTTCAGTGCAATAGAACAGGGAGCACAGAAATAGGCCCTCACTTATATGGATAACTGATATCTGACCAAGGCATGCACACATGCATGTGTGTGTGCATGTACACATGTGCTCACACACATACCAAAGGGAAAAGGAAAGTGTGTCCAACAAGTGGTACTGGAATACCTAGGATATGGAAAATAAATGAACTTTGACCCTTACCTCACAATCTACACAAAAGTTATATAAGATGGATCATAGAGCTAATCCTAAAAAAGCTAAACATAAAATTTCATGAAGAAAACAGTAACTTGGAGTAAGCAAGGCTTTCCTAGCCAAACAGAAAAGATATGTTATGGAACAGATAAAAAATTATACTTTAGGTTTCATCAAAATTAAAGCTTTTGCTCATCAAAAGACACAATTAAGAAAGTTATTTGGTAAACCAAAGACCTGGAGAAATTATTTGCAAACTACATGTATGACAAACTATTGGTGTCCACAATACATAAAGAATTTCCTAAACTCAACAATAAAAAGAAAACAATTGAATAAAAATAGGCAAAAAGAGATTAAACAGGTACATCACAATGAAATATACACAAGTAGTGGCTAAAATGAAAAAGACTGACATCACCAAATATTGGAAAGGATGTGAAGCAACTAAAGAAAATGAAATGCACTTTTTGGCTTATAAAATAACAACTATTTAAAAAACGGTGAGGAACTTTCTAATAAAGTTAATCATACATATACTATAATAGAGCAATTAAAATTCTAAGTATTTCTCCAAAATATTTTTTTAAAATATCCACTAAAAGGTTTGTATAAGAATATTAAAGAGGGTTTATTCATAATAGCCCAAAACTGGATATAATCCAATGTCCACCAACAGGAGAATGAACAAAAACTTGTGGTGTATCATATAAAGGTACACTACACAACAAAAAGAAATGAACTGATACACTCAATATCATGGACATTATAATGAACAAAAGGATCTGGATACAAAAAGTTATATGCTATGTAACTTTATTTATATAAGGCTGTAGAACAGAAAAAAAGAATTCATTGGGAAAAATTTCAGAAAAGTGGCTGTTAGGGCTCTGTGGAGCAGCCAGGAAAGGGGCATGAGGAAAATTTATGGGATGATGGAAATATTATACGTCTTGATGGAAATGTAGGTTTTACGACAGTACACAAGTATATGCATTTGTCAAAATATATCAAATCTCACAGTTAAGATTTTTGCATTTCAGAGTATGTAAGTTTCAACACACACACAAATAATGACAAAAATATTGAAGTAAATTTGGGAATCATACTTTTCACAGTTGTATCAGTTAGCAATTCTGAAACTATTTTACATGGGCTTGAGAAAATGGGTTAACATAGTGAAGATACTGGGAGCATATGCAGTTTTCCACAGAGTTTTTGCTAATGTATACTCACACTACCAGTGTATGACAGTTCTCATTGTTCAATATCCTCATCAAAACTAGATATTTCTTATCTTTCTATTCTATTCTGAATTTTTAGCCCCAACCCCACCTTTGGTCAGGAGACTTTGTGTAGGACAGAACTCACGTAGAGCACAGAGCTTAGAACAGATCTCTGTCTAGAATATGTCAGCATGTAAGTGATAACTAGCAGAAAAACTAGTAAGTTTCAATGAGAAAGAGCTACCAATAGACTAGAGGGACAAACAGGGAGAACAGCATCACAGAGACTAAGTGAAAAGAGGGTAAGGAAGAACTGACCAATAGTGTAGAAGCTAGACAAGTCTCATAAATTAACAATGGAAAAGTGTTCATTTGATTTGGTGTTTAGAAAGTCAGTTTCATCAGTGAGATGAGAGTGACTGAGAGAATGTGTGGGGGAGATGGAAGGTATGTTCAGTTTAAGTGGATAGCTATGAACTGAGGAAGTAATGAAATGTGTGTCTATAACAGATACAAAGAGAAGAACAGAGACAGACTCTGAGAGAAGGATTTGGGATGAAGACTTTTTTTTTAAGGATATGTTCACTTGTTTACATGAAGATAAAAAGTCAAAAAGGGATACAGATTTAAAAAGAGATAGAATAAAAATGATTTTTGTGAACTACTGAAGGAAATACGAGCTAGATGACAGTTTGGGGCTAAGAGTAACAATGCCTAAGGTAAAATTATGACGGCTAATATTTATTTAGCACTTAAGATGTTCCGGGCACTACTATAACTATGTTACTTATAATTCTTAATGTAACTAGATGGAAAAGTACTGTTATCTTGATCATATAGATAAGGAAACAAAAAGAGTCATGCATGAACCTGCATGAATCACACAGCTAGGGAATTACAACCAGGGTCCAAAACCATACAATAGGTCTCTGGAAGGCAAGTTTTTTTTTTTTTTTTTTAAGATTTTATTTATTTGACAGAGAGAGAGAGTACAAGCAGGGGGAGTGGCAGAAAGAGAGAGAAGCAGGCTCCTACTGAGCAGAGAGCCCGACATGGGACTCAATCCCAGGATCCTGGGATAATGACCTGAGTTGAAGGCAGACACTTAACCGACTGAAGCACCCAGGCACCCTGGAAGGCTAGTTTTTAATCACTACTCTACACTGCCCTGGGATGGAAGGTAAAAGTAAAATATATGAATTGTTGGTAAAGCTTGATCCTCATTTGATGCAGATAAGTCCAGATTCAGATTGAACAATTCAATTGTTATTCAAGATCTCTATCCAAGGTTTGACCTCTGTATGTTTTATAATATATTGTTATATAATCTTATTTTTTGTAACATAGCTCCATAAAATATATTTATCAGAGGAGGTTTCCCTGCTTTTAACAAGAGAAAATCTCTTCAAATGTTAATAAAAACATTATACATTATTTTTGATTTTTTATGAACCTCCATACTGTTTTCCAAAGTGGCTGAACCAATTTACATTTCCATCAACAGTGCACAATGATTCGCTTTTCTCTGCAGCTTTGCCAACATTTGTTGTCTCTTATCTTTTAGATGATAGCCATTCTAACAGGTGTGAAGCTTTGATTCTGATTTTTTATTTCTTTCACTATGGTTTTGATTTTCCTTTCCCTGATGATTAGTGATGTTGAGCATCTTTTCATGTGTCTGTGGGCCATTTGGATACCTTCTGTGGCAAACTATTCAGTTCCTCCGTGCATTTTTAATTGGACTTTGGGGTTTTTGTTATTCAGTTGTATGAATAGTTTATATATTTCGGATATTAATCCCTTATCTGATATATGGTTTTAGCAATCTCACTTCTGGGAATATATCCAAAGGAAATGAAAATAAGTATTGAAAACATCTGCACTTCCATGTTCACTGCAGCATTATTCACAATAGCCAAGATATAGAAACAACCTATATGTCCCTCAATGGATAAAAGGATAAAGAAAATGTCACACACACACACACACGCACACACACACACACACTCACACACAGGAATATTATTCAGCCATGAGAAAGTAGGAAATCCTGCTATTTGCAACAACATGGATGGCTATTGAGGACATTTTGCTAAATGAGATCTCAGACAGAGAACGACAAATACCGTATGATATCAATTATACGTGGAATCTAAAAAAAACTTGAATTTGTAAAGACAGAGAGTAGAGGGGTGGTTGTCAGAGGCTGGGAGTTTGGGTAATTGGGAAGACGTTGTTTAAGGGTGCAAAATTGCAACTAGTAGGTAAATAAATTCTGGAAAGCTAATGTACAACATAGTGATTATAGTCAATGTTACTGTAGTATAAACTACAATGGAATACTATGCAGCCATCAAAACCCCCCGAAATCTTGCCATTTGCAATGATGTGGATGGAACTAGAGGGTATTATGCTAAGCGAAATAAGTCAATCAGAGAAAGACAATTATCATATGATCTCTCTGATATGAGGAATTTGAGAGGTAGGGCAGGGGGTCATGGTGGATAGGGAGGGAAAAAAATGAAACAAGATGGGACCGGGGAGGGAGTCGAACCATAAGAGACTCTTAATCTCAGGAAACAAACTGAGGGCCGCTGGGGGGGGGGGAGGGATGGGGTGGCTGGGTTACGGACATTAAGAAGAGTATGTGCTATAGTGAGTGCTGTGAATTGTGTAAGACTGATGATTCACAGACCTGTACCCCTGAAGCAAATAATACATTATATGTTAATTAAAAAAAGTTTATGAGGTTAGATCTTAATTCTTCTCACCACAAAAAAATGATAATTATGTGATGTGATAAAGGTGTTAGCTAATGCTATAATGATAATTAATTGCAATATATAGATGTATCAAATCAACACATTTGTACACTTTAAACTTACACAATGTTATATGTCGATTATATCTCAATAAAATACATACATAAATACATACCGTTATACATGAACAAGTAAGTGCCTCTCATATTGGAGCCGAGGTAGATTTTAACTTTTTGTTTATTAACATATCCTTCATTTTTCACATTGCTGATTTGAAATGAGGTATTGCTAGTTTAGTTCAGAAAAATATGCTTAAGGTAGTATACAAATAAGATTACTAAACAATAAATAGAACTAAAGTGTATAGCTAAAATTATTATATAATCAAATAAAAATTGAAGTAACACAGTTTCTTTTTTGGTGCTGCTAATTATCTCTTTTTACGTTATTAACAACAGGAGACAGACCCATGCAACAATTGTGATGGAAATATATGACTTTTAATTTATTACAGAGGTCACTTTTGTATAATATAACTTTGTTAATAGAATAAAATGGTCCTTATTCCAAAGGACTTTTTGAAATCTGCCATTAAAGAACCAAGGAAAATAATTCCTTCTTCTTTAAAAAGTTTTTTATTAAGATTTTATTTATTTATCTGACAGAGAGAGAGAGGGAACACATGCAGGGGGAGCGGCAGAGGCAGAGGGAGAGGGAGAAGCAGGCTCTCCACTGAGCAGGGAGCCCAATGCGGGGCTCGATCCCAAGACCCTGAGATCATGACCTGAGCTGAAGGTAGCTGCTTAATGGACGGAGCCACCCAGGTGCCCCAAAATAATTCCTTCTTGATTAAGATCTGGTGTGTTCTCCAACATTCTGTTTTCAACTTTTTTCTGCTTACCATTTGTACAGACGATTTACTCGATAAGGTCATATTCTTAGGGCACTCAAATCAAATCTCTGCCATGATTTCCAAATCTGGCTATTTCCAAACTCACTGCTTAGGATTCTGAATCAAACTCAACACCAACCTGCCAGGTTGATCACATTCTTTATTTCAGGGAGACTTATAAATCAGACTCTGCAATATTTGTTCCATTGCAATGACTTGTAAAATAGTTTTCTTTTCGGTATCCATACTTATCTCATTCTAAATGTTCTAGTTTTCCTGTGTGCCTACTGGGCACTGTATAGTGTGTACTATGCACAATCTAGTCAGGTCTAGGTCACTTAATTTATTACTCTTCCCATAACTTCTCATTACACTCCTTCATTAATTCATTAAGCAAATATTATTGAAGGTCTACTGTGTTCCTGGGGCATGTCTTCATGGAGTTTGCATTCTAATTGAATGGCTGCCCAAAAGAATTTTCGGCAATCATGGTAATATTCTGTATCTACATTGCTCAATATGATAGAGAGTAGCCACATGTGGCTATTGAGCACTTGAACATGGCTAGTGCTACTGAATCAATTTTTTAAAATTTTTATTGAAATTTAATTAATTAAAATTTATTTAAATGACCACATGTGGTTTTGGGGCCTGCCGCGGAAACAAGATGACGAAGGGGATGTCATCGTTTGGAAAGCGTCGCAATAAGACGCACACGTTGTGCCGCCGCTGTGGCTCGAAGGCCTACCACCTTCAGAAGTCCACCTGTGGCAAATGCAGCTATCCTGCCAAGTGCAAGAGAAAGTATAACTGGAGTGCCAAGGCTAAAAGACGAAACACCACTGGGACCGGTCGAATGAGACACCTAAAAATTGTATATTGCAGATTCAGGCATGGATTCCGTGAAGGAACAACACCTAAGCCCAAAAGGGCAGCTGTTGCAGCATCCAGTTCATCTTAAGGATTTCAACGATTAGTCACAATAAACTGGTTTAAAAAATAAATAAATAACCACATGTGGTTAGTGGAACTATACTAAACTTTGCAGAGTATCAAAGTTGATAAATTTTATGAAGAAAATATAAAATGGGGTGCATGGCTGGCTCAGTTGGTATAGCATGTGACTCTTGATCTTCGGGGTCATGGGTTTGAGCCCCACATTGGACACAGAGATTACTTAAAACAAAACAATGAAATATTTAAAACCTTTTAAAAAGAGAAAAAATATAAAATGAAACAAGAACAGGATAAGGGGAGTGCAATGGCGACATGGTTCAAAGCGAGATCAGAATTGTAAACAAGGGACACCTGGGTGGCTCATTCGGTTAAGTGTCTGCCTTCAGCTAAGGTCATGATCCCAGAGTCCTAGGATCGAGTTCTGTATCAGGCTACTTGCTCAGCAGGGAGCCTGCTTCTCCCTCTGCCTGACACTCCCCCTGCTTGTGCTCTCTCTCTCTCTCTCTCTCTCAGACAAATAAATAAAACCTTAAAAAAAAAAAAGAATTGTAATAAAGATGGTTAGAGTATATCTCATCGAAGAGGTGACAATTGACATGACAAGGATCTAAAAGAGGGAGAGAGTTGGCCATGATAAAATATAGGGTTAAACAATTCATGCATGTTTCATGCAAAAATTCCTTTTGGTGAATTTGTCTCCAATATGTTGAAGGAAAATCTGCATCCCTGTATCTTCAATCCACTGAATTCAAATATTTGAAGAGTATGTACTTATCATGCCTACAATGTTGTGTACTCCCTGCTAAATTTTCTAATGATATATTTGTTGGTCTATTTATTTACTATTTTAATTCAAAAAAATATTTTTTTATTTAAGTCTCTCTCCTCCACAAAGAGGTAGCCTATAGATAATGCACGTGAGAAAACAAGTTCACAATAAATTAAAATAAGGACCCTTCTCTATCTAAAAGAAGGTCATGATGAAGTTAAATATCAAATAACAGATATTGTGGAATTCTAGAAATTTGGACAACTTGAATTCTGAATTTCAAGCAGCGAATTTGCCTCCAAAATTTTTAGAATTTTTGAGACAAAAGTAATGGAAAGTTATATCGTTTGTATAGTACAAGAAAGGAAAATGTAGTCAACAGTTTCCTTAAATAAAGAAATATTTTTCTTGTTTCCGGAAAGAAAAAAAGTTTTTTTATTTTTTTTATTTTTAAGTAATCTTTATATCCAGTCCTTGAATTCAAGACTGACCCCCTGGGAATGGTCCTCCCTTCTTTTTTTTTTTTTTTAATATTTTTGTAGCTGTATTTTTTTTTTTTTTAAGATTTTATTTATTTATTTAACAGAGAGAGAGAGAGATCACAAGTAGGCAGAGAGGCAAGCAGAGAGAGAGGGGGAAGCAGGCTCCCTGCTAAGCAGAGAGCCTGATGTGGGGCTCGATCCCAGGACCCTGAGATCATGACCTGAGCCGAAGGCAGAGGCTTTCACCCACTGAGCCACCCAGGCGCCCCATGGTTCTCCCTTCTTAATGTCTTCAATTAGTCTGGCACACCCAGATAACCAGGATAGTTTCATCTGGTCAAAATCCTCAACTTAATCATATCTGCAAAACCCTTCTTGCCATGTACAGAAACATATACACAAAGGGTCCTGTCTGTTTATCTTTAAAACTCTTCTTGCCTAATCATTCACATTTACTCAACTGCATGAAACTGAATCAGCTTATTCAGTTTTATGAAAAATCTTGGTGTGATTTTGATTTTTACTATTTTAATGATCATTCTGAGAAAATCTGGCTAATTTTAAATATTTAATTTTCCAAGAATGGAGTGTAGCTTTCCACTTTAAGGTCTTCCTTTAGGTTTTCCAGTAATATTTCATTGCTTTCTCAATAAAAACTTGCTAATTATAATCTCTTACTATATATAGAAGAGTGTGTATGTAATTTTTTATAAGCTTTTTTTTTTTTACCTTCTTTAACTTCTTTAAATGATTCTTAACTGTCTATAGGAACACCTGTCTATAGTTCTTGCTTTATAAAGCAAACTTAATCCACAGATGATACATAAAAGTTTGTCAACTGACTCTTTTGTATCTTACTCAGGATATGAACACTCTTTGTAATTTATAAATGCCCATACTTCTTTTAAAAAATGTTTAAATCTATTTTTTATCATGCCTTATTGTAATTATCAGCACTACCAGTCTGTTGGAGAATAAGAGATGAGGTATGCTTACCATATTTGTGACTTGGACAAAAATGAACTTAACATTTCACTAGGACTCATGACATGCATTACAATCTTCTCATTGATATCTCTCATCATGTTGAGGGACAAAAGGGTGCACAGATGTTCAGTACCAAGAGAAAAAGACTATTCAGGCCCTTTTGACTTTCGTCCCAGAAGTCATTCGTTCCTTCTTGTTGACAGAATCCCAGTTGTTTGTTTGTGTCTGTTTTTTAAAAGAATAGGCAGCTACAGTTTTAGGTTAAGTGGGACTGGTTTCAGACCCTGGGGTTCACTGAAGAAAGTAAATTATTGTAGCCTCTTTTTTTTCCCATCACTTATGATTTAGATTTGGTTTTATGACCCAATCTCGGCATATGAAACCACCTGAGTGGCTTTAAGATAAGATTTGCCAGTCTTTTTTTTTCAGCATTATGTTAATCAGTGTCCATTTACAAAAAGCACAAACCTCCCAAACCTTAGTTGTTCTCCAAAGCTTTCAAATATCAGCTTTTGTTTTTCACCCAAATTTATACTTATTCTCAATGGAAAGTTTCGTCTGACCAAATTACTCCATTATACCTGGAGGCCAATGTTTGTGCATAAAAAATTTAATATGTCTATACACTAAAAATCAAAAGCAACTTCTATTTTAGTTTTATTATTTAAATGCAATTTATGTAATTTTATTTGTTTTTAAAGCAAACAAAAATAATTTATAAACACAGTGAAAAATTACATCCTTGAAACAAAAGCATTGAAAAATAAACACCTATAGAAAATGTGTTAAAGGTGATAAAATTGCATTTCTCAAAGAATAAAATATATGTGCCTAGTAAGAGAACGCAATTCAAGTTTGTTAGAAATTATAAGAATCTAAAATTAAGTTTATTACCTTTTAAAATGTGTGGATTATGAGACTGTAAATAAGAATAATACTAAGGATTGGTGTGGACAGAGTCACAGAAATATTTCTCTTTATTGTCAGTGGTTGTGGAGCTACACAGAATGTGCCTTGAAGGTATTTTTTAATGTACCAAGGGTTTCAGTTAGGTGAACTACCTTTAATAACATCATTTCTCTTTTTAGACTGTATCCTAAGTAAATAATAAGAGTTGCAGGCTATGTA
This sequence comes from Potos flavus, assembly GCA_028534135.1. Classification (NCBI taxonomy): domain Eukaryota; kingdom Metazoa; phylum Chordata; class Mammalia; order Carnivora; family Procyonidae; genus Potos; species Potos flavus. Next base: position 84,147,233 of record CM052901.1, on the reverse strand, counting down.
TAAACACACAAACACACACTTAAATGTACTTCAACAGAAAAACAGTTCAATATGAATAGATTGATATAAAAGAATATTAGACATTATAATATTTACAATATATATATAATATTGCTCATTTTCTTCATTTATGACTTTTTTTTAAGATTTTATTTTTAAGTAATCTCTACACCCAATATGGGGCTCGAACTCACAACCCCAAGATCAAGAGTCACCCACTCCACCGACTGAGCCATCCAGGCACCCCAAACCATCTTTGAACTGAAGCAAGTTACTTACCCTCTTTTTCTCAATGTCCTCATATGTAAATGAGAATATTGATAACACATACCTCAGGGATTTGTTGTACAGATTACAAATGCTCATCACATTGCTTATCACACAAGAGGCCCCTTAGAAGTGTTATCTAGTATGTATTATTATACATTGAAATAGCACAAGTACTTGGGGGGGCAGTTAGTAATCCCTTATTCCTTGTACTAGAAAACCACTTTAATTCTTAGAACTTTTGATGCTTAACAACACCAGCAAGCATAAATAATCTAAATAATCTATAGTATAGATCATTCCTTTTCAAACTTTAATGAGTATATGAATCACCTGGGATCTTGTTAAGCTGCAGATTTTGATTCACTAGCTCTAGTTTGGAATATGGATTTCTAATAAACTTCCAGGTAATGATGATTCAACTGCCCTATGCAACACACTTTGAGTAGTGAGAACATAGACAAGTAGTGAGCGAGCAAAGGCCCCAGACCAAATTTAGTCTGCCATTTATTTTTGTTAATAAGGTTTTATTGGAACACATTATGCACTTATCTGTTTCCATATTGTTTACGGATGCTTTCATAAGATAAAAAGGCAGAGTTGAGCCATTGAGACAAAGATCACATGGTCCACAAAACCTGAAATATTTACACTCTGGCCCTTAATAGAGAGTTTGCTGACCTTGGTACAGACAACATGCTTTATTAGTATGTTTTATATTAAGAGAATATAGAATACATATAATAGAATATATTAGAATAAAGTCATATTTTATAAGAATTCTAAAATATAAAAGCAAGAATTAATGAATATTAACCATAAATTACTAACAGAAACTTGGAACTTTTCACTTCTCAATACTATATCTTCTAGTCTTGGGATGCCTCGGTGGTTCAGTTGGTTAAGCATGTGCCTTCGTCTCAGGTCACAATCCCAGGGTCCTGGGATCGAGTCCCACATTGGGCTCCTTATGCAGTGGGGAGCCTACTTCTCCTTCTCCCTCTGACCCTCCGCCTGCTTGTGCTCTCTCTCTGACAAATCAATAAATAAAATCTTTAAAAAAAAAAAAAACATTCTAGTTTTATCAGCCAAATTGTATGTACAAAAACCCATGGATTAAAGTGGAAAAATGTATTGTTTCTGCCAAGTCCATCAAGATCATCTTTTTTTTTTTTAAGTTTTATTTATTTATTTGATGGAGAGAGACACAGCGAGAGAGGGAACACAAGCAGGGGGAGTGGGAGAGGGAGAAGCAGGCTTCCCACAGAGCAGGGAGCCCGATGCGGGGCTCGATCCCAGGACCCTGGGATCATGACCTGAGCCGAAGGCAGATGCTTAACGACCGAGCCACCCAGGCGCCCCCTTTTTTTTTTTAATGTAATCTCCACTCCCAATGTGGGGCTCAAACTCACCACCTCGAGATCAAGGGTCACATGCTCTACTGACTGAGCCAGCCTGGCATCCCTCCACAAAGACCATCTTAAGGAAGATGGAGGCTGGGGGGAATCATAAAGTAAAATGTTCAAAAGCTACAACTTCTCACTAATAAATCTCTTAAATACTGATTAGGTCTGTAGGTCAGATGTAGTCAACTAAATTGCTAAGGCATTGATAGCTTGAGAAATGTTTCTACGTGACAGTGAACATCCTATTATAGAACAACATCCAGAAAAACCATGGCAAGTCCATCTCTATAAAAGGTATTTGCAGTTCCAGAGAATATTATCTGCTCACATGGCTACATAGACTAAGTAACATTCTTGATTTTGGATCAGGCTTCTAAAAAATGCATGCCTTTCTAGGAGATATAATAAGTTGAAGATAAAAACTTCAAGTTTATGACTAAAGTAGATTAAGGAAAGAAGGAATGAGTTACCATGGATATGGGAGTTCAGCAATGATCTCTCCAAGTTTGCAAAGACCAGACTAGGTATCCTCATCTTATATGCATGCATTTTTAAATATTTATGCATATAGTATTGGATTATGTATGTCATGCTTCTTAACTTTTTTTTCCACACAGTACTCATTATATTTTAAGATTCACATAGCTTTCTCTGTATCTCATTTGCTGCTTCAAACTGCTGCATATTCAGGATGTGTCATCATTATATTTCCTACCAACTATCTCAATTATGGATACCCAGACTGCCTTCACTTCTCTATCTCCAGAGAAAATATCATAATAAAAATCCTTATGAATGTACACATATAGTCCTTTGAATATAGTAGGTTTTCAGTAAACAGCCATTGAATTCTACGTGTTTGAAGAGTATTTAATTGTTTTGAAAAATGATATATTGTTAAATGATAATGTGTTTATCCTAACAGCATATAAAGTATATGTTTTACATGAACATATGGATGTGTATATATATGTGTGTGTGTGTGTGTGTGTGTATGTAGGGATATATGCAATAATATAATTAAATGGATAAACATATTATACATATATATACATATTATACATATATATACATTTACATAACATACATATACATTTAAACATATTATAGTAAATGTGCTATTTGTAAATAAATAAAAGAAATAATCAGGACATTAAAGAAAGACAGCAGGTTCTATGTGCATGTGATTGCTGGTAAATATAAGAATAATACATTAAGTATATTTATATGCATCCTAAAACTGGAATTAATAAACAAGTTAATCCATATATATATTTGTTTTTTCAATAATTTTTCTGTTTATATATAAATATGTGAATATATGTGTATGTATATATATATATGCCTATGTATATCTGTGCGTGCATGTGTCTATCTATGTGTGTGTAAAACATGTACTTACTTTAAGGAGTGACCAGATCCTTATTCTCAGTTAAGGATAACAGAACAAAGCAGAGAAGCCTGGGTTAAAACAACAACAACAATGAAACACTGTAAATTTTGAAGACATTTGTTTCACAGGATAGCTACTCCAATGCAGTTGTTCCTTTGTATAACCTACATGTGGCCCACCCTCACTCAAGGAATTACCCTCTCTATTATGCCATTGTGACTGATATGATAGACATGATGTAGGGATGCTATGGACGACTGTAAGCAGAAAGAGTTAGGGGGTCCCTGGAAAAAGAAAGACAAGACAGAGTTTCCTTCACATAAGAAAAATCGTTTTAAGTTCTCCACCATATTGTGATCTATGTCTGACTGGCAGTTCTTGCCCAAAGCACATTTCTCACAGAACTTCCTGGTACATGTTGAAAGTGCAGATTAGACTTCAGTAGTTAATGGTTTTAATGGAATAAAATAATGTAAGAATAAATAGTCACTATCAGGCCAGGAAATAGCCTAATTATATCAGGGGCAACAAATCAAGATAAAACTCCCAGTAGTGGTAAAGACTGACCCGATACACATTCTTGAGTTATCTTTGCAGGATTTAAACCCCTTTGGGCCCTCAAATATTTGACCAACTGGAGACAGAGAACTGGTGATATTGACCCTTGCTGACCCTCATGACTTTGATCAACCAAGACCTGGACTCTGTCACCTTAAGATGATTTTTGCTCCATTTACACGCTGAAATCCCCCATTGTACAAGCCTCTTCATGAATGTGTATACACCCTTAGTTTAAGAATCCCTCAGCTTTGTTGTTCAAGGAGACACTGCTTTAGGAAATAGCCCAGGAGTTCTCCTTTACCTGTTGCAAGTGAATCCTTCCTTTTCCTATTCTTTCCTTGGTTGTCTTTTGGCTCAATACACACCAAGAGGCAGACCCGTTATAGGTAACATTAGTACACTCACTGTCTTGGGCACTAAATGGACTCTTTCATATAAAAATTGATGTGGTCCATTCTGAAAAATTTTCCTGTTACATTCCCTTTCCTCCATTTTCCCCCTCTCCATTGCTAAAACTCCTCTTACTTGGTTGTTGGATCTTCTGGACTCACCCTCCAATCTTCATTGCTTTTATCTGCTAATTCTTATCTCTTGTTCTTTTTGCTCCACTTTCGGAGAAATGTTCTCAACTTTATTTTTTAGCCCTCCTATTTGTTTCTAATGTTGGTTAACCTATCTCCAACTTCCAAGAGCTCTTTCTTATGATCATTTCATCAAAATACTTTAATTCCTCTTTCATTTATAATATCACAATGAGATTACAAATTATTAAAAAAATATTTTATCTTCTCTATCACTTTTGTTTTTGCCAATTTTATTTTATTTACTTATTTTTTGCTTTGTTTTGTTTTAGGTTTTCATAGGTCCTTGTGTTTCACCTTAGAGGATTTTTGTGGATGTTTAACAATCTTTGGTTGAAAAGATGAGTGCGTTGTGTACAAAGAGGCTTATTTACTGATAGAATTCACAATGCAGTGAATGCGTGATGAGTTTTAAATTGGGGGAATCTTCAAAATTTCAGAAACTGAAGTTTTATGTTTAGAGTTACTGAGTATCTGTAGCATATAATACTTCAGTGTCTTGCCTGGAGTTCCTAGTTTAAAATATTTACAAAGCTGGACAGTAGGAGGGCAATGGAGACCTTGTCATTCACTGTACAGATGGCCACTGACTGCCTCTGTTTAACCTCATCTTTCTCCCCACCAAATTCTGCCAGACAGGAATGCCTCCTAATCCTGAATTAGGAGACACTTTACATCAACTGCCCCAGAAAATAACCCACAGGTTTCCTAACTGGGAGAATGGTAGCCATACGCAGAGGGTTAGAGGGAGATAATTAATGGGTACTTAATTCACTCAGGAGAAAAATTATAATTACATAACTTAGTTCAAATGGAAGGAAAGTACCATTTTAAACCTTTAACTCTGCTGGACATTATATTTTAAATGTCTTTTGCACTTATTTTAAAAATTAATTTAAATGATTTTTAAATTTCTTTGTCATATTATTACAATTATTTTCTGTATTATTTCTGATTACACAGAGCATGCTTATGAAATTATGAGGCAAATTATAACATCATCTCTTTACTGTGTGAGCCTTAAAAATTCCTTTTGACATTTACAGGAAGACTATATTATATTCTGTGTTTTTATTTACAGTGGTTCTTGAATCAATAGATTTTACAGTCACTTTTTGTTTCTGATACAGATATATTGAGTTATGGGTGTCACATTCTTCTGAAGGTATTATAAAGTAACTGAAACCAGAGGTTTCTAAAAGCCAAATCTGGTATTCTATTACTCCTAATCCTGTTATATTAGTCACCAGGGATTCAGTATTCTGGATCTTAAGTGAAGTTTTGAGGAATAATAATATCCTAAAATATCATACCAAACTAAATAACTTTCACGAAAGAAGATAAAAAATGATAAAGACAATGATCCTGTTACAAAGAACAACATAAGTATTCAAGCAATCTTTTGAAAGAGTTGATAAGGCAGTAAAATGAAAGAAGACATTTCAGAAGCTGCAGTTTTCTTCATATTTGAGGTGAACAGAGAGTGCAACAAGACATAATAATCTCTGCCGGGGGATCATATGGAGAGAGGAGTGGGAAATACAGAAATATGGGCAGCCTAGAAGTAGATGAAAAGTTATTCCCCATGTGAATGTTGAGTAGAACATGACAGAATTAGGAATGGGCTCTTCTAATGGCTGTTCTAGTTTGAGGCAATCTTGTCAATTCATACCTTTCTTTCACTATCTTTCCCGTTCTTTATTTTGGTTTCTCTTCTGAACTACCTTGGATCTCACTTCACCGTCTAATAATCTCTTTACAATTTGCAAAATTAAATAAAAATTCTGTAGATAATTCAATCTTCAAAAGAGAAGAGGTCTCCTGAGGTTTAATGTAACAACCGGAGTTAAAAAATAAATTGCACTGGGTTCAAAAGGTGTTTGGCATAGGGTGGCTCGGACTGCCCTGGTTTTGAAATTGAAAGTTCCATGTCCCAGGGAACACTTCAGTCCTGGGAAAAGCAGGATAACTGGTCACCCTAGTTTGCAATATAATTTGACAAAAAAATTTTACGACAAAGCATGCGGCAAGGCTAACAAATACTATACAGATAACAAGTATCATGGAAGTCATCTAGTTGAAATATCAATAACTTACTTTATTTTGTATTTTACCTTCATTCTCAACAGCCTTGGAAGAGAATAATTTGACTTATTTTTGCAGATGAAGAAACTAAGTGACCAACATCATATAGAGATCCATGACTAGCTCTACTGGCTATGCTGCTCAGGAGTGTTACGTTCCTATGTCATTCTCATTTCTTTACTCATCTAACCAGGGGTTCCCAAACTTTGCTGCATGTTAGAATTACCTTCAAGTCGTATAAAAATACTGATTCTTGACTCCATCTCAAGACTTTTCAATCTAAACTATGTTAGATAAGACCTGGGTATCAGAATTTTTAAGAGCCTTCCAGATGATTCTAATATGAGCAAATTTTGGGACTCACTGCTCTAAGATACTAGTGAACAACTAGTCGCACATTAGAATCATCTGGAAAAACTTAAAACCTAACAATATCTTGATTCTGCCACTGACTGATCATATCAATTTCTGGGGTTGGTGTCTAAGCATCCATGTTTTTAAAAATCTCTTTTAATGATTCCAATGTGTACCAAGGACTGAGAACCACTGCACTATTGGTTTGTGAATTATCTATTTCTCTCAAAATAAGAAGCAACACTTTTTCTTTGTCCTGTTCGTATACCTTACCCACAATATTCTCAGTTACTCAAAGCGAGTGCTTTTGTGCCCAATTCCACAGGAGGCCTTAGATTATCAAAAAGTCATCATTCAATTCAACACCTTATCCAAATCTACTCAATAATAATTAACTTATAGTGACTTTTGCCTTGATCACCCAAGCTGGTCAAAAAGTTTCATAGGTTCCCATCACCAAGATCTGACTTGATAAATATCATTTTGTTCAAGCAGAGTTAGAGCTTCCAGATTCAATTCAGTCATTTTATAAAGACATATATTTAGATTTAACTCTCAACAGCTAATAGAATTTACATATATATAAAATCTACATGGACTTTAATATTGTGTGTAAGAGTTATGAATTATTGTCTTTTAGACTCCTCTTCGGCAGTGAGGAGAAACATAATTGGCAGAAAATAGCAGTCTCAGTCCTAGAGATTATTTTTTTTAACTCTTAATGATCTCAGGAGTGTGTGTATGTGTGTGTTTTTACCACTAAACTCCTAAGTAGGACTTCCCTGTAACTTAATTTCTGAAAGTCTTAATTTACTTCAAAATGAAGAAAGAGAAATTTAATTGAAGTTATTTACTATCTTTCCCTTGTGGCCACTTCTCAGTTTGGATGGCTATATTATTTTTAGCTCTACAATTGGTTATTATCACAATTTTGTTTATTTTTATAACCTTTCAGATAGATTTTTACATATATAGATAAATGCACTCTAACATTATTTTTTAAAAAAATTACAGTGATAACTAACTCTTCCAACTCTTGTTTTTTTCATATAACAATATATTGTGGAGATTATACCATATGCATAGATAGTCTTCTCTATCCTTTAAACAGTATTCCATGGTATGGACAGGTACACCACTGTTTATTAACCAGATCCTTATTGGTGCACATTTAGGTTTTCCCCAACATTTTGCTATTATAAAAGAAAATGTAGCAACAGTTAAATAAATATTGACTTCAGACTCCTCAACTTCTTGAACCCGAACTAGACGCTGAAACACTTCTACCACAACCAGCATTCTCAGTTCCTGCTCACAGCCTTCTTGGTTCTTTATGAGATCTAGAGCTAAGATTCTTCACACTCACTTTCTCCTATGCCTGAACTCCACTGTATTTGGTATGCTTTCCATTTACTTTATGGATTAAGGTTTAGTTGTCTCATAGGTCTAATAAAATAAAAAAAAATAAAAATGGAGTTTATATTTTCATTTCTAGTTCCCATTGCTCTTAGATGATTTCAAAGGAGAAGGAGAAGGAATCTTGGTTTTATACCACCACCTTCAAAGCAGAATTTCAAGTCGCTATAATTTTCAAAATTACATGAAAACCTCATTTACTTGTTACAGAAATATTAGACAGTAACTGTTTTTTTTTTTTTAAAGATTTTATTTATTTATTTGACAGAGAGAGAGAGATCACAAGTAGGCAGAGAGGCAGGCAGAGAGGGAGGGGGAAGCAGGCTCCCCGCTGAGCAGAGAGCCTGATGTGGGGCTCGATCCCAGGACCCTGAGATCATGACCTGAGCTGAAGGTAGAGACTTTAACCCACTGAGCCACCCAGGTGCCCCAGTAACTGTTTTTTTTTTTTTAAAGACAGTAACTGTTGATGCTCCATTATGTAAGTGGAGGTAGATGACTGTCCCTATAGAATCTCCATTTCTCCCATCTCCACCTCTGTCTTTGATAAAGAATACTTAGTTACAGGTCAATATAAATATAATTGATATTCACGCTGATATTTGAGAAATAACTGAATAAGTGAGAACATAGTTAAGATGAAGGTAGAGAAAGGGAGAGGTAGGCATGTTTTCTTTTGTCTTTGACAATGAGGGTGAGTAAAGGAAGGAAAGAGGTAAAAAATGAAGAAAGAAAGAAACTTAGGTTTGTCAGTGTAATAGGTAATCTTCTTTCTGTGACCCTGACTGCTGCCACAGCCTTTGGTGATTCCCATGGGAGCTGTGGGAACTGAGAATAGCAAGGGCCTCTTGAAGACAACTATCCAAGCAGAGCCTGCATCTCCATCTTGTCATGACCTATGCCAGAGTTCTGTCACCTCAAATCTGTCCTCTTTGATTATTAGCTACTCAGTTTCCCACATCCTTGGGAAGTGGTGACAAGTTCAAATTGGTTACAGTGGTACCAAAACAGCCCCTGCAAGTCTCACACATCTAATTTCAGCGGCCATGTTTCTCATCAATTTTCAGTTATGGCTTTCCAACCTTCCGTTTTAAAGATACATAAAAAGGGGGCACCTGGGCGTGCTTTTGGCTCAGGCCATGATATCAGGGTACTGGGATTAAGCCTCGCTTCAGGCTCCCTGCTCAGCAGGGAGTCTGCTTGTCCTTCTCCTTCTGCCCTTCCCTTCCCCCAAGCTCGTGTACGCGTGTGTGCCCTCACTCTCTCTATCTCTCTCAAATAAATAAAATCTTTAATATAAATAAAGATACATAAAAAGTCTTTTATGATACCTAATTCATTATTTTAACAATTGAGCACTTCTCATGTACAAGGAAATGAGTTAGATGTTCAAAAGAAAAAAAATAAAACCAGGGCAGGCACATTGACTGCCTTCAAGAAGGCTACAGCTTCATATTATTTAACAGGCCTAATTATGCCTAATTAAAGGTTAAAAAAAATAATATGATTGAAATTCCACTGTAAGTGCCGACTTAGGACACTTGCCACCTGCTCTACCCTCAACAATCTTTAAATCATTGAACCTATGATTATTATTATTATAGTAAGAACACAGAATAAAGGCCAATAAATGGTTACTTCACGTCTGCATTCTTGGCTGAGTTTTAGTATAATATTCCTTATGACTTATCCACAGTAAATGTCAACTCTGACATTTACATTTAATGGGGAGAACCTATCATTCAGTGTACAATTTGAAATGCATGCAAACCTTTTACATTCATCCTATAGAACAGGGTACATATCTAGCACACTGAATCTGCACTGATTTAAATTTTTAATGTTTTTCAGAGGTAATACATTTATAATCTCATCATCATTGAACCATTATGTTTGCAAAAATGTGCAAACATAATGATAAGGTTTGTAAACATAACATACTAGCTCTATTACAGCAGCAAAAAGAATATTACAATAGCCAAAGAATGTGACAGTGCATTTTTACCTATTTTATACTTTTATTAATCTATTCACTAACTTATTCATTCATAATTTTTATAATTCGATAGTCAAGAATAATAACTGTCATTTTCGGTTCTTACTAAACTCCAGACATTCTGCAGGAGACTTGTATTTAGTGTATTGTATTTCGAGCTTTTAATAATGACGTGATGTGAGTGTTACTATCATTCTCACCTTACAAATGAGGAAAATAAGACTCAGAAAAATTAAGTAACATATCCTCAGTCTCACAGCTGTTGAGATTCCGCACTACATCCTTTTATTTTATATAATTATGCATACCATGTTGTTGTGGCCTTGTTAGGTAATTGGGACACTAAATAAATAACCTACCTCAGTTCTTGGATTTTCGAATTGGTATTATAAATTTAGATATTTTTCAGTTTAAAATAGAAAACAAGACTATAAAGTATTCAGGAAAATAATGAAGTGTTATAAGGAAAACATATTTAACTGATTTTTGAGGCTCTTTGAGGTTATGATAGGATATTTTTCATTAGAGAGAAAGTGAGAGAAGCCAAAATTGAGGAAGTGAATCACTACACAGGAGTTAGAGTAAATTATGTTTATGCATACATATACAATTAACCCTTGAACAACACAGGTTTGAACTGTGCAATTCCACTTGTACGTGGATTTTTTGATAAATACACTACAGTACTGTAAGTGTATTTTCTCTTCCTTATGAGATTTGTAAGAACATTTTCTTTTCTCTAGCTTATTTTATTGTAAGAATACAGTATATAATACATATAACATAGAAAATATGTATTAATTGACTGTTATCAGTAAAGCTTCTGGTCAACATCAGGCTATTAGTAGTTAAGTTTTGGAAGAGTCAAAAGTTATAGGCAAGTTTGTGATTGCACAGGGGGTCGGCATCCCTAACCCCCACGTTGTTAAGGGTCGAATGTATATATTTAATCACCACTATATAATTACTTTTTAATTACATCTACTTTTAATGACTGTATTATTAATTTTCTATTTCTTTTAAAGTAAGTTCTACTTTAGATTATTTGTGATAATGCCTTTCGACTTTACTCTTTGTAATCAATGCCAGAGTTTTTGTGGTAGTCATTTCCTCTTTAAATGTTATGTGATTAAATCAATACTCTGGTGTAATTTGGTCGTCTCAAAGACTTACATTTAAACTAATACCAATTTTTCAGTTTCCTAAAAAATGAAAAATATACATTTCATCTATGCATAATTTAAGTGAGAAAGTTTAATCTATAATCTACATTTCTATACTACAAAGTCAAATAATTCCATATGAATAGAAAGTATGCATTTTGGTGAACACCACCACAATGTATTTACGTATTGCATTTGCTGTTGTAAATTTTCTTTGGCTTTTTAATCATGCACAGAAATGAGCCTCAGTGTTTAAGGATGCAACACACTGGAAACAGTTTTAGGGAACAAATAATTAGCCTTTTGGAAGTGTGTGTTCATTTCACACAGCAATCTGTTCCTTCATCTCCTCCTCCTTCCTGTTTTGAAGGCAATCGTGTGTGTTACGTGCACCATCTGCAGCCTTACTGACAGGTGCAGGGTCAGTATTATCCCTCCAAGCATGGAGTTTAGTGCAAGCTGGAAATTTCACCAAGGCAATTTAGGAGATTTTGAAACCAACCAAACACTGACAGCCTATTTTATCAGTAGATATGAGTGCTTGTTTGAAATGCTCACAATTGTGCTTTGAAGACCACATATACATAGGCTTATCTGGTTTGGGCCATTATCCAACAATAGACCCACATCAATAATGCATCTTTTTACTACACGTAGATTAGAAATAATATAAAGAGAAAATCTGGCAACATGTCATATATTTAGTAACACAAATTATTTGATTAGAGTAGCATGAACATTTTGACACCTCTTTACTAAGGCCCATATAGTCCTTACTCCACTGGGCTCCTGTGTCCTGATAAGTTCGGACAGAAACAGTCTCTGTGAACCTATTTAGAGTTGTCAAGAGGTGAGGGGATATATTTGGGAGACCAAAATAGGAAATCACCATTTCCCTTTGGCTTCACATCATACATAAATATTTGCTTATATAAATCAGTTATATTATTAATGAAATCAACATCTGTGAATTAATCTAGGTGGTTAACTATCATTTTTGAGATCAATGTAGTTAACCCCAACAACATTCTCGAGATTTCATATACTTTATCACAAGCACTTAGTAATCACACTGAAAAAGATCTATGTTTTAGGGGCAGTCTCATATTAATATTTTTTGAGATTGTGCATTAAAAAATGTAAGACAGTTTATTATTTAAAGATTATAAACCCTGTCCCTAATAAAACCTAAATTAATTTTGCCCATCAGCTGGGAGAAGGCATGATAAATTAACTTAGAGCCATACCATAGAATACTAGTCATCAAATTATTAAATAATCTCTGAAATATGGAGATAAAGAAAATGCCTAGAACTATATACAAAAAAAAAAAATTGTTAGTACTCCTGGAAAGGTCTGAGTTCAGAGACTAGAACTGCCATAGCATAACTGTATTCCCATAACCACCAACGTGTTTCCATGTAGACAGATTTATGCTTGATATTATCTATTCTCAAAAGGTTGCTTAGTCTGCAGGGAAAAAAAGGAAAAATGATTTCAAAATACTTTTTAAAATGTTTAATTTCAACATATTAAAACTATGATATAATGAAATTAGGAGGGATAGCGTTGCTTTGAGATTCTACTATTCAAAATATGGTCAAAACTTCTCCCCTGGGGGCGCTGGGGTGGCTTAGTTTGTTGAGCTGCCAACTTTTGATTTCAGCACAGATCACGAACTCAGGGTCCTGGGATCAAGTCCTGCTTTGGGTTCTGTGCTCCTTGGGAGTTGGCTTGAGGATTCTCTCTCTCCCTCCCTCTGACCCCCCATCTTGCATAAGCACGTGTGTTCTCACTCTCTAAAAAAATAAATAAATAAATCTTTAAAAAACAACAACAAAAAACTCGTCCCCTGGATAGTGCTTTGATGAGTTCTAGCAGTATTCCTTTTGCTACTTCAGCTTTTCTGTGCATTCATGGCAAACCAAGTCCTTTTCATTAATATATTCTTTCTTTAGGAATGTAATAAATTTCTTTTTTTAAAAGATTTATTTATTTATTTGAGAGAGAGAAAGAGAGACAATGTGAATGGGGGGGTAGGGGCAAGGGGAGAGGGAGAGAGAGAATCCTCAAGCAGTCTCCCTGCTGAGCATGGAGCCTGACACGCAGCTTGAACTCAGGACCCCAAGATCATGACCTGAGTTGAAGTTGGACACCTTACTGACTGAGCCACCCAGGCACCCTGTAATAAATTTCTATATAGGCAAAGGTCATCTTATCCAGAGTATCTTACTTGGAATATGCAATAACTATTGTGTTCAAGTTTGAATATTCATTCAATTTTAATTACTATATTTTTTCTATTACCACTACATGAATACACTATTATTATACTTTAATGTATTTTCCTTCACTTTCATATCAAGGGGACTTCAGACTTATCTTAAATACCAATCTTCTTTTAGATGAGTTAAAACTACTTTTCTTTCCAGGTTCTTTCATGCTAATTAGAATCTGTTGCACTACTCCTTCTATCAACTTAAGCTTCCTTTTTTTTTTTTTTTTTGTGAGATTAGGGTAACTTTTATTTCCATATTTATATTTTCTTTAGCTTTTAAATTCTTTGAAATGCATGCATCAGTCTAAATAATCTAAAACAGTATTGCTTTAAAAACCATATTAAGTAAGTATTCCAACTTTTTAACTGCTGGTGTTGAGGAAAAACAGATCTCATGGTCCACTGACAGCATATTTATACAGAGTGCCATAGAACTAGTCCATTCTCCTGTCCCCCCAGTCTATGGACAGTAGCTATTAAAGCCACAGAATGACTATATTGACCTTTATCATTTCATATGAAGTCAGAATTTGCCAAATAACTCTAGGGTAAACTTGACCTCAGTGATGTGTGATAGCAGGTCGTCCATTAATTTTATATCCCTAACAAATCATATATATGTGACAGAAACAATTTTGTGATTTTTCATTCTTTCAGAAAGTATAGGGTGAATAGGCTGTAAGGCCTAGAGAAGAAAGCAGTATTCATTCTTGTTCCTCTACCTCATTTTTCTGTGTTTCATGGGACCATGTTTTCGTATCATTTTCCCCTAGTTTCCCTCTAGGTGTAAAAAATAAAATTAAGTCAAATATTTACAAATGACTGCAAATAACCACTGCCAGGCAACTTGGTTTTTAGAAGTAATTTGTTAAACAACCCAACATACTATGACTTTTTAACCAACTACTCTCATCAAGAGTCTTGCCAATAGTTCTTATACAAATTTACATTTGTACATGAAATTACATTCCTTTACTTCACCACATATCATAAAATGAAAATGCATAATTATCTAAAAAAGGAATACCTCAAAAAAGGAAGAAGGCATTTTGAGGCCCTTTGCCTTCAAATTTGAATATGATGGACCCTTTTGTCTTAAATGAAATCAACATTTTAGATTTGTGTTGAAGATTTTTTTTTTTGCTGCTTTTTTTTTTTTTTAAGATTTTTTTTATTTATTTGACACACAGAGAGAGAGATCACAAGTAGGCAGAAAGGCAGGCAGAGAGAGGCGGAAGCAGGCTCCCCGCCGAGCAGAGAGCCCCATGCGGGGCTCGATCCCAGGACCCTGAGATCGTGACCTGAGCTGAAGGCAGAGGCTTTAACCCACTGAGCCACCCAGGCACCCCGCTGCATTTTAATTTAAGGCTATATTTACTTAACAAAAATTGTCTGAAGAGAAAAAAAACAGTAAAAAATATCACTTGATATTATGTAGAAAAGGGTATATGTTGTTAAATATCACCTTAGGTCTGTTTTTAGTCATGCCATATAGGTACATATTTGAAATGTTCTTTTAAAATAACACTTTCCCACTCTAAACCATGATTCTGCTTACAATAGCAATAGCTATCTTTTCTTGGGCATTATTCTAAGTTTTTGCATTCTTTATCTTATTTCTACCTAATAATCTAATGTGCTATTATTTCTTTGTGCTGATGGAAGAGGAGATGGAAGAAGAATAAGTGATGGAAAAGCAAAGATTTTCTAAAGATTCTCTTAATATAGCATTTTTCAATCTATGCTTTCTCAGGACTCCTTTATACACATAAAAATTATTGAAGACCGGGTGCCTGGGTGGCTCAGTGGGTTAAGCCTCTGCCTTCAGCTCAGGTCATGATCTCAGGGTCCTGGGATCGAGCCCCACATCAGGCTCTCTGCTCAGCAGGAAGCCTGCTTCCCCCTCTCCCTCTGCCTGCCTCTCTGCCTACTTGTGATATCTTTCTCTCTGTCAAATAAATAAATAAAATCTTTAAAAAAAAAAAATTTTTGAAGACCCCAAAGAGGCTTTTGTTTGTGTTGGTTACATCCATAATATTTACCATATTAGAAATTAAAACATACATTATTTCATTTAAAACAACACTAATAAGCTCTTTACACATTAACCAAAAACATATTTTATGAAAAATATACTTCCACAAAAAATTTAGTGAAAAGAATGGCTTTTTTTTCTTTTTGCAAATCTTTTGAATTATTGCCTTAATATAGGATAGCTGGGTTCTCCTATCTGCTTCTGTGTCCAATTTGTTGCACTGTCATTTCAGGTAGCCTTTGGAAAACTCCACAGTATACTCATGAGAGAATGAGGTGAAAAGGCAAATAACAGCTTAGTATTACTGTGAAAATAGTTTTGACCTCACAGACCACCTGAAAAGGTCTCAGTGGCCCCCAGAGTTTCCCATAGTACACATAGAGAACTGCTAACTTAATAGATTAGATAATGAATCATTCCCAGCTTTATGCTTTGGTTCGTGAATTGATTTGTGAGTTTTCCCTACCCTAAACCCTAGGTCACTCAATAATTCTGTGAAGTTTGATGACTGTTTGGACTGGGGAATTATATGAGGGTCTCTTTAATAAGGACTAAGTAGTATGGGGAAAACTACATTTGTGATTTTATGTATAACATGTGTCTACAATTCAGGTCTCCGTAATTTGGCCTAAGCCATTATATTATTTCACTGTGTCTATAAAATTCTTCTGGAGAAGTACTCTGGCATAATGATGATGATGATTGTGGAGTTTTGTTCACAACCTAATACATTCACATTTATATCATTTTACAGCATAAATATTAGGAAAAGTTAAATTAAAATGTGTCAGGTAACTTGATGTTCACTAAATAAGAGATAAACTTGCTAAAATTCAGACTTAGACATAACTACATTCTCATTCATTAATTTGTTTTCTAATTTTATTCATGTTTATTGAGCAAGTAACTCATGTCAGGGACAGTCATAAGTACAATACATATAGTAAGTGAATTAAATAAAGAGTGTGTATGTATGTGTGTGTGTATGTGCACGCATGTATATCTATAAGACAATTTAGTCCAAGCTCATATTTATAAAGTCTAAAATCTTTTAATAAAGCAAACTCATTGAATTTTTTGCTCTTTTTAACAATAAAAAATGAAATGCTTTATAGTATGATATAAGGGGCACTAGAATCTTGAAAAACTCCTGGGATATTTTAAATATTGTGGAAAGTCATTATTAGGTTATATGTAGGGGACAGGAGTGATCTAATTTAGGTTTTTAAAAGGTCAGTGTGGTGATTTTGTAGTGAATGGGTACTAGAGGAGCAAGAACTGAATGCAGGTTGAAAGCTGTTGCAATTATTCAGGCAAGAGCTAATTGGGATTGAAAATATGATTGTTGTGATACAGCTTATAATAAGTGACTGGATTCAGCGGATATTTTAAAATAGTCCTAGCCAAACATATTGATGGATTTTATGTGGTAGGTAGGAAAATAAATTAAGAAAGACTTCTAAATTAAGGACTAGTCCTGAATAACCAGGAAGGCACATATTGGTAGAGCTGCAGATCAAGGAGCTAAAAAGTTGTATTTGGGACATATTAACTTTAAATTGCCTGTTAGGTAGCTTCATAACATGACTGCCTATAAGACCAAATTGATCATTTGCACTTAAAAATAATTAGTTTTGATTTGTTATTAAGGTAATAAATACCAAAAACTTACTAATTCAATTTCAACACTAGGCCAATCATATTATTAAAAATAAACTCTTCATTAACTTCCAAAGTTTCCAAAATTCATGAGACACTATTAAGGTATTTTTCTTTAACTATTACCAGAAGGCATGAACACATTCAATGAATCCAGGGTATGCAAGACATCCATATAAGCAAATGTTTCTTCTCTTTTTACAATTTCAGCATAACTCTCTGAGATCTTTTTGTTTTGTTTTCTTTCTTTTTTTTTAAAGATTTTATTTATTTATTTGTCAGAGAGAGAGAGAGAGCACAAGCAGGCAGAGTGGCAGGCAGAGGCAGAGGGAGAAGCAGGCTCCTTGCCGAGCAAGGAGCCCGATGTGGGACTCGATCCCAGGACTCTGGGATCACGACCTGAGCCGAAGGCAGCCGCTTAACCAACTGAGCCACCCAGGCGTCCCAATCTTTTTGTTTTCAAAGTGTGTCATTTCCATATTTAATTTTAAAATCAACTTTACAGAAATACAGTTTATATGCAAAAAAGTCATTATTTTTATGTGTACAATTCAGTGAGTTTTGACATCTATTTGGTTGTGAGATGACCACCAATATCATAATATAGAACATTTCCATCAGCCCGTAATGTTCTATTGTGATCACCTGAAGTTAATCCCCCCTCAAACCATTGGCCCCTGGTACTTATTGATATGCGTTCCATAACTATAATTTTGTCTTTTCTAAAGTTTCATATATATGGAGTTAAATGATATGCTTTAAGTTTCATTCATATTTGTAACCGTCCCTCAGAATAATATACTGCTGAAGATATAACCAGGAAGAGTTGTGCTGGTCATGCAAGCATGCTTAAAGATAACCTTGAGAAAAACATGTACTCGCAGCAGGTCTCAGGTGGAGGGGATGATATACATTCTTGAAGCCGAGCAGCTGGGGAGGCCCGGCTCGCTCAGGGCGGAACACTGCCTGCTTCCCTTTTTCGTTATCTCCCCTGCCTCTGAGAGAGCTTGCTGATGGGTTATCCATTTAAGTGCTAAGTGAGCTTACTCTACAATGAATTCCATGCTGATTGACCAGGCACACCCTTCTCTTCTTCTTGTTTAATCTATAAGACTCGTGATCAACGTATGACTCACATTCCTTCTTGTTTACCTACAAACAATGTATAATCTTCTCCTTTGTTGATTGTTACCTTGTATCTAATAAATATAGGATTAAGGAGTTGTTCGGGGTGGCAGTCTTCTCAACTATCGACCCCTGCTCCCAACCTCTCTTGAAGCTGACTTGTTTGTGCCTCATTCTTCTCCCGTGCACCGTCGTCAGGAAGCAGCAATATTTGTGTATGTATCAGTTAATCACATCTTATTGCTCCATAGTATTCTACTGAATAGAAGTACCAAAATGTTTTCATATATTTTTTGACTATTATCAATAGAGCTGCCATGAACCTTTAAGTACAAATCTTTGGGTACACTTATGTTTTCATTTCTCATAGGTACATACTTAGGAGTAGGATTACCTAGTCATTGTGAAATTATTTTAATTTAATATGAAACTGTCAAAATTTTTTAAAGTCGTACAACTTTGCATTCTTTTTTTTTTTTTTTATTCATTTATTTTGACAGAGAGAGATCACAAGTAGGTAGAAAGGCAGACAGAGAGGGGGGAAGCAGGCTCCCCGCTGAGCAGAGAGCCCAAAGCGGGGCTCCATCCCAGGACCCTGAGATCATGACCTGAGCCGAAGGCAGAGGCTTTAACCCACTGAGCCACCCAGGTGCCCCCAATTTTGCATTCTTATCAGCAAAATAGGAAAGGTCCAGTTGTGCATCCAAAACTTGCTATTATCAGATTTTAAAATTTCAGTCATCTTAGTGTGTATACAATAATATAAAATTGTGTTTTTAAATCTTTTTTCTGATGGAGGGAGTCGTTCAAGTTGAAATGAATAGAGACCACCGGTAGCACAAAACCATGTGAAAATAAAAAACTCCCTGGTAAAAGTAAATATGGAGACAATTATAGAATCCTGTAGTAACATAATGTAGGTGTATAAATCAGAAGAGAAGGGAATCAAAATTTATCATTACAAAAAAATAAATGAAACACAAAAGAAAGCAGCAAGACAGGTAAGGAGGGATAAAAAAGCTACAAGGCACACAGACTATAATTAACAAAATGGCACTAGTAGGTCCAACCCTATCAGTAATTACTTTAAATGAAAGTGGGTTGGGGCGCCTGGGTGGCTCAGTGGGTTGAGCCTCTGCCTTCGGCTCAGGTCATGATCTCCGGGTCCTGGGATCGAGCCCCGTGTCGGGCTCTCTGCTCAGCGGGGAGCCTGCTTCCCCCTCTCCCTCTGCCTGCCTCTCTGCCTACTTGTGATCTCTTTCTCTCTGTCAAGTAAATAAATAAAATCTTTAAAAAAAAAAAAAAGAAAGTGGGTTAAACTTGCTAATTAAGAGACAGAGATTGGTTGATTGGATTAAGAAAAACAAGAATCAGTTGCATGTTGTCTATATGAGACCCATTTTAGGTCTAAGGACACACATAGGCTGGAAGTGAAAGGAGAGAAAAAGATATTTCCTGCAAATGGGAACCTAAAGCAAACAATGGTGGCCATAATTACACCAGACAAAATAGATTTTATGCCAAAACTGACATAAGAGACAAAGGACATTACATAGTGATGAAAAGGTTAATTCATCAGGAAGAGATAACATTTATAAATATATATGCACCTAAGAATAGAGCTCTCAAATATGTGGAGAAAACCATTCATAGAACTGAGAAATAGACAGCAGCATAATAACAGTAGGAGAATTCTATGCCCTTCTTTCACTTATACATAAAACAACCATACAAAAATTAATAAGGTAACAGAGGACTTATGGAACATCTTAGACCAATTGGACCTCATAAACATGTACAAAATATTCCATCTAACACCAGCAAAATAAATATTCCTAGCAAGTGCAAAAGGAACATTTTCCAAAACAGACCACATATTAGCCACAAAATAAGTCTTAACAAATTCAAGAAGATTAAAATCATATAAAGTATCTTCTCTAACCACAATGGAAGGAAACTAGAAATTGACAGCAGAAGGAAAACAGGAAAATACACAAATAATGGAAATCAAAAAACTCATTTTTAAGTATCCAGTGAGTCAAAGAAGAAATTACAAGGGAATTTAGAAAATATCTTGAGAAGATGAAACCCAAACCAAACCAAAACTTATGGGAGGCAGCAAAAGCAGTACTATGAGGAAAGTTCACGGGTGTAAATGTTTACAAAAAAGAAGGAAAGAAAGAAAGAAAGAGATCTCAAATCAACAACCCAACTTTACACCTCAAGAAACTAGAAAAAGATGAACAAACTAAATCTAAAATTACCAGAAAAAAGGAAGTAATAAAAGTTAGAACAGAGATAAGCAAAATAGAGAAAATAAATACAACAGGAAAACTAAAGAAAGCCAAGAGTTGTTTTTTTCTCCAAAGATCAACAAAACTGACTCTTAGCATAACAAAGAAAAAAAGAGAAAAACACAAATAACTAAATTTAAGAATAAAAAAGGAGACATTATAACTGATACCACAGAAATATAAAGAATTAGAATAGTATGAAAAATTATATGCCAAAAATTAGATAACCTAAAAGAAATGGATAAATTCCTAGAAACATACAATCTACCAAGAGTGAATCATGAAAAAATAAAGTCGGAGCCTATCTACAAATACTAAGGAATCAGTAATCAAAATACTTAACAAAGAAAAACTTCGGGCCATATGGTTTCATTGGAGAATTCTAGCAAATATTTAAGGAAGAATTAAGACTAATCCTTCTCAAACTCTTCCAAAAAATAAAAGAGAAGAGAATACTCCTAAACTAATTCTATGAGGCTAGGATTACCCTGATACCAAAACCGGATAAACACAGTAAGAAAAGAAAACCACAGACTAATACCCATGATAAATACTGATGCAAAAATCTTCAAGAAAAGAAGAAAAAAAACCTACCAAACCCAATTTGACAGCACATTAAGAATCATACACCATGATCAAGTGGGATTTATACCTGAGAGGCAAAGATGGTTCAATGTATGAAACGATTAACATCACACCACATTAACAGAATAAAGAAAAAAAAATATGATCGTCTCAATTGATGCAGAAAAAGCATTTGACAAAATTCAACTCTCTTTCATGATGAAAACTCTCAACAAGGTAGGAATAGAAGAAAACTACCGCAAAGTAATAAAAACCATATACGGAAAGCACGAAGCTAACATCATACTCAATGCTGGAAAAAAAAAAAAAAAAAAGTAGCCAAAATCATAGAAAGAGAAAATTAAAAAATGGTTGTCAAGAGCTGGGGGGAAGGGAAATTAGTGTCTCGTGGGGTTTAATGGGTATAGAGTTTCAGTTTTGCAAGACGAAAAAGTTTTAGGAATCTGTTGTACAACATTTCGAATATACATTTTTTAAGTGGCACAGTCAATCTTGAAATGGGGAAGGGACAGGAGGAATCACCCCAACCCTGCCTAGTACATCTGACTGCTGCAAGACGAGTACTATCAAGTTCCAAGGCCTGACAGAAAGAGGCCAGAAAGGACACTCCCTATCAATCCCACAAGCTATCATGTGGTGGGGTGGGGGGTTGGGGGGGGCAGGAGTGGAGCCATATCCACCCTCCCTGCCCTCCCTGCCCTCCCGCCCAGGCACTCCCTTCCACCAAGGGCCCATTGCCAATATAGTTAACACTACTGAAATGTACATTTGCAAATGGTTAAGATGGTAGCTGTTTTTTGCCAGAATAATAAAATAATAATAAAAAAACACAATAATAAAAAAACGTCCACAGCCTTTAAAAACAAGGTCAAAGGGGGGAAAAGATTCTTATAACACTTGTAATGAGGTAAAATTTTAATCGAGAATGCATGATGAACTCTTGCAAAAACAGTAAGACATGTATCCCCTAGAAAGCTAATAAAACTTTCAGCACGCATTTCATAGACAGAAAGCATGACCAGTAAGTATAGGAAAATATGTTCAATTCTGTTAGTAATCAGGTAATGAAAACAAAAAGACACACGGATGATAAGATATAATTTTATAAGATTGTAAAGTCTTAATAAAAGTTGTCTTTTATTCCTAAGTTGTCTTTTATTAGCATTGCTAAAAATACTGTTCATCAGAAATTCTTGTAAATTGGTATAGACACTTTTAAAACTCTTTGAATATCAGCGGTTCCAATTTTACACCTATAATCTAGATAAATGTTTGCACATTTGCACAAAGTAAAAAGTAGACATCTTGATAGTACCATAGTTTGTAACAGCAGGCAATCTAAAACAATCTGAATGATCATCACCAGAAGAGTGGATAAATACATGGTGATAAATTTACTGGATTGATTACTAAGTGAAAATCAATGAGAAAAAAAATAACAAAGCAAAATGAACAACTATATTACTGAAATTAAAAGAAAGCTACAGAGGGGCCCCTGGATGGCTCAGCGGTTGGATGCCCAACTCTTGATTTCTGGCACAGGTCATGATCTCACGGGTCATAGGATCAAGCCCTCATTGCACTCCATACGCAGCCTGGAGTCTGCTTTTCCCCCTCTCCCTCTGCCCCTCCCTGGGCTTGCACTCTCTTTCTCTCTAGGGTAAATAAATACATCTAAGAAAGAAAGAAAAGAAAGAAAGGAAAGAAGGAAAGAAAGGAAAGAAGGAAGGAAGGAAAGAAGGAAGGGAAAGAAAGAAAGCTATAGAAAGAATTATGAGACTCCATTTACATAAGGGTTCAAAACTTGGAAAATTAACTCAATTATCATATGGTTTCACTTACTTGTGGAACATAAGGAATAGCATGGAGGACATTAGGAGAAAGAAGGGAAAAATGAAGGGGGGGAATCAGAGGGGGAGATGAACCATGAGAGACTATGGACTATGGGAAACAAACTGAGGGTTTTAGAGGGGAGGGGCGTAGGGGGATCGGTGAGCCTGGTGGTGGGTATTAAGGAGAGCACGGATTGCATGGAGCACTGGGTGTTATACGTAAACAATGAATCTTGGAACACTACATCAAAAATTAATGACACACTGTATTGTGACTAACATAACACAGTAAAAAAGAAAAAAAAATTGCAAAATTAATGACACATTATAAAACTGTGAATTAAAACAAATATTCATGGACAGTTTTGGATAGTAGTTATCTCCAGAGAATAGGAAAGATTCACAGCAGAACATAAGAAATATTGATCATACTTACTGACCAGTGAGATTTCAAAAATATTTATCATATTCACTTTTCTAAGCTGTATGATAGAGATCAATGTATCCATCTGTGTGTATAACATTTTTCTAAAATTGATCTATTTAATATATTTTCTAAATTGCATTAGTATATAGTGTACTACCACTGAGCATTCAGTGAACACCTGAGGGAAATTGCTGGCAGATGGGTATAGTTGCTCTGGGGCTGGGGAACCTCCACATTAGAATCCATCTTATCACCCAATATTAAAAGTTCTGTACAAATTCAGCTGGTATCTTCTCACCCTACGACTATGGTGGATTCCTCTTCCTCCTCTCTACTAGGCATGAGAACAGCTGTGGGTCTCCTTTTTGCTAAGAAGGGCTTTTTCACCCTGTCGAGCTTCGCTCATATAAGTTTTTTGTGTCTTCAGATTCTGGTTCTTAGGGTGAGAACAACATTCTCTTTTGACTTTCTACATCCAAACTTGAATCAAAATGAAAATATTTTCATTTTAAAATTTTAAGCATATAAAGCTTTATCCCATAAAAATTAGATATTTAAGGGGCAAGTACTTAAATATGTCCCTTTTTTACTTGCCCTTGAAATCTCCCATTATGTTAAAATTGTCTGGATTTTTATTTCTAGGCTGATATTATATACATAGTTTTTATCCCTTTGAGGAATTAGCTTTTATTTATTTTTAAGAACACAAAAAGTCTACATCTCTTACATAGTGAAATGTATTTCTGGGTTCCTTTGTCTTGTAATTTTTCCAGGTGTATGTATAATTCTTTCTTTGGCAAACATTCCAACACTATTTCTTTCTTTCTTTCTTTTTTTTTTTTTAAGATTTTATTTATTTATTTGAAAGAGAGAGAATAGAGGGAGAGTGAGAGCGAGAAGCAGACTTCCCCTGAGCTGGGAGCCTGATGCGGGGCTCCATCCCAGGAGCCTGAGATCATGACCTGAGGGGAAGGCAGACGCTTAACCGACTGAGCCACCCAGTTACCCCATTCCAACACTATTTCTGAAAATTATTTTTTGTTATGCTCTCACATTTGAGTGAATTTGAGGTTCAATATTGAATTCTTGATCTAAACATATTTTCCTTTATTTTATAACATTTCATTTTTTTTGGTCGAATTTTGCTGTTGATAATTCTGATACAATGATTCAACCTTATTTTTCTGTAGATTATTTTCTTTCCACCTAGTATCATTTAACCTATGTATCTGTCATTCGTGTTCCACATTATAATGTGTCCATATATATATTATAACGTATATGATTGGTGTGGATTTATTTCCCCTTAGCTCTCTAGAAATACCGTAAATCTAGTTTTGATCCATTTTTCATAAATTCTGGGGAATTTTTAGATGCTAGTTCTTCAAACTTTGGTTTTATATTTTGACTTCTTTTTTAAGTTACCATCTAGATTTCATCAACTTCATATTTCAGCTCATTAATTCTTCGTATATATCTATCTTACTATTTTTTTAAAAGATTTATTTATTTATTTGAGAGAGAGAGAGAGAGAGCAAGCACGCGGAAGCTGGGGGAGGGGCAGAGGAAGATGAAGAGGATTTCAAGCAGACTCCCTGCTGAGCTCGGACTCCCACAGGGGTCTTGATCCCAGGACTCTGAGATCTTGACCTGACCAGAAATCAAGAGTTGTCTGCTTGGGGCGCCTGGGTGGCTCAGTGGGTTAAAGCCTCTGCCTTTGGCTCAGGTCATGATCTCAGGGTCCTGGGATGGAGCCCCACATCAGGCTCTCTGCTCAGCGGGGAGCCTGCTTCCCCCTCTCTCTCTGCCTGCCTCTCTGCCTACTTGTGATCTCTCTCTGTCAAATAAATAAAAATAAAATCTTTAAAAAAAAAAAAAAGAGTTGGCTGCTTAATCAACTGAGCCACCCAGGTGCCCCTCTATCTTACTATTTAACTATTGTATTCTTATTTCAAATACTGCAGATTTTATATCAAATGTTCCCACCTGGTTCTTACTGAAGTTTCATTGTTAATGATTTTTATTGCTTATATCATCTTCTAACTATTTAAGCATGCTTAAATGTTTGGTGCTTCCATTCTTTTTCATACGATGTCTTTCGTTTGGACTGGTGCCTTTTTTTGAAAGTGACTGTATTTTCAGTATCTAATATACTTGGTCCGTGAGCTCATGTTCCCTGGTAGTGTCAGCTATTCTGCTTGGTATTGGAATAAAGTCAAAGTCAAGGTCTTGGACAGCTCCTCAGGGTGAATTTTTTAAAAAGAGACGAATATCTGGAACCCCAGAAGCACCATATGTCACTCCCAACAGCTGCCACTCAACAAAATCACCCCTCTGGCCAGGATTTCATTTTAACTCTTCAGAAAAAGCACCATGGGTGGAGATGGTCTCCCTTGGTTATAATCCACTGGCCTTTAGGCTTGGAGTGTGAGGCCATAGAGAAGTGAATTCCCATAAGTATCTGGTTAGTCCACATCTGTTATTTTGAACTCATCCTTGCAGGACTTTTGTTCTACACTTACTTTCTACACCAGTGGTCTATTCTTTTGCTGCAGAATTCTTTGCTAAAGGGCTGATGGCTGTTGTTTCAAGGTAAAGGAGAGAGGCAAAACAGAACTTAACATATTCCTTCCATCATTTTCTTTTATCTCTGTCTCAGGTTACTGTCTGCCCCAAGCTGTAGCACACCTGGTAACCACACACACCATTTAAGGGAGTCTATGACTCCCCAGGCATTTCCCGACTTTTCTTGTTGTTATTTTTGATCAAGTCAATGCTCCCTTTTTATCTCTGTAGTATCCTCAGAGCTGATTTTGGGGATAAGATGTGTGGCAGACACACTCAAAGGTGAACCCCAGTGAGTCACTCCCTTATTTGATCCTCTCCTCCTTAATTTAGGGAGAATCTGTTACTTAGTTTTAACCAATAGAATATTACAAAGATGACAGAGGGGCACCTGTGTGGCTCAGTGGGTTAGGCATCTGACCCTTGGTTTTGGCTCAGATCATTATCTCAGAATTGTGAGACTGAGCCCCGCATTCAGCTCCACACTCAGCACAGTGTCTGCTCGAGATTCTCTCTCCCTCTCCCTCCTCCTGGCTTGCTTGCTCTCTCTTCTCTAAAATGAATAAATAAATGACAAAGATGATTGGATGTTACTCCCATGATGATATTTTGTTATGTATGAATCTAATGAGATAAGAGAGAAAGAGAGAGGCAGAAAGAGAGAGAGAGAGACAGAGACAGAGACATTCTCCTGGTGGAACATTTCTCCCTTGAAGGAACTGTGTGGTTGTCCTCCGGCCAACAGCCAGTAGGCAGCCAGAGACCTCAGTCATACAGTCATAAGCAAATTAATTCTGTCAACAGCCTGAATAAGCTTGAAATCAGATTCTTCTCTAGTCAAGCATCCAATAAGATGCCAGCCAGCCCATATCTTGATTGTAGCCTGAGTAGAGGACCCTGCCAAACGATGTCCAGATTCTTGGCCACAGAAACCGGGAGATAATAAATATGTGTTGCTTTAAGCCACTGTATTTGTGGTAATTTGTTATGCAATACCAGAAAACTAATACAGTAGGAAATAGCCTGAGCTGGTTCTAGAACTTGATAGGAACCAGAAGCTAGGGATGGGTGGGGAAGTAAAAGTGTGTATACTTTTTAATCATCTCACAATGAGAAGTGAGAATCATTTAGAAGGTATGATTGCCAGAGTTAAATAAAGATCATGTGCTGCAAATTTTTTAGGATCACAAATATTTTTAGATCTATTTTTTTTAATTCAAGTGAATAGCTATGGTCTATTACAGATTGTTAAGGAACACTATCAATATTTCTTAGGTTTCGCTGCTCTCTAGAATGTCAATAAAATGGATTAAGTTCAATGTTATTCATCCTAATGTTCAATAAATTAATACTCATTCTTTCAACAGGAAATTTCCCCAATTGTCACATAAATTTATGATATATGGAAAATCATAATTTTTACTGAAGTTTACTGTCTTTAAAATAAAACTAATATAACATTCATGAAGAAGTAATATATCAGCCTAATAGAATCCAGTCATAGTTTATCAGAACCGATTACAATGTTGGCATTGTAGTTATTTTGCCCATATTTCTCTTTTAAAAACTATCCTTAAGAGAGGCTCACTTTAGTCTTTCAGGGTATACCTTATGAATGGGTACACAATGAGTGAATTAAAGTATATATGCTCTTCACATAGGTAATTTCCTGATAAACAGATAACAAAAATGGGATTTACTCTTCCTGATAATTATCAATTTCCTGGAAGGCTTCAAAAATGTTGATTGTTTTTGTTTCATTAATACTCATTGATTATATCAAAGAATTTGTACTGATCAGAATATAACAAGTCTCTGCTGAAAGCACAACCTTTTCCTTCCTGATCAGACACAGTCTCCAATGACCATTTCATATCCACCAAGTCTATCATTTTTGCCTGTAACTTTGTTTGATTAACTAATTTTAAATACTGATGATGATAATGTGTAAGGCACTGTTTACAACAAAAACTCTTCAATACTCTGCTACTTTGTCCTTTGCTTCAAAAAATTGTTACAAACCAACCTGTGCATGCAGCCAATTTATTAATTTGAACAAATAGATCTCCATTGGGAAAAACAGATTGTTCACATTAGCAAACAACTCACTTATGAGACAAGAGTTGACTCATCAAGACTCATGTCAGTATGCTTGCCTAGCAGTGTTCATCACTAGTAACTTGTAGCCCAATCTAGCAAATCTCCAATTTCCTGCCTTGGAAGACCCACACACCACTTGATTTCACTTGATCTCCTGACATCCTATTCTAATATAATATGAAGACTCTTTCAAGGTAGTGTCCTCCTTTGTAGAAGTATATCTAATTAAGTTTGTTTACCTTGATTAACAGGCTTTCTGATGGTTTCTTGGGAAATCATTAGTACCAAAGCCACTGAATCTGTACTTAGGTAGTGAAATTGAATGAAATAGTCTGAGAACACTTTCATTATAACGACAGATCAACATTTTCATATTGATAATTTAATGTCAATTCCCTTTTGAGTCATTGTTTAACGTGAACTATGATATATTCCACAAGAGGGAATGAAAACTAAATAGGACAAAGTATAGGTGAACAATAAAAGCCAGTAATTTATCATGAAATAATAATATATCATAATATAGGATAATATGATAATATATCTCTAATATATCTTCGCAAAAAAAGAAAAGAAAGATCACTCCTTTGGTTGATAAGATATGCTATATGTTGCATCTTAGGAACTTACAAGGACAAATACTAAGATCTTTGAGTATATCAGTGATGTATGTGTTTGTATATGGGTAAGAGAGAGGCATATGTCTTGTGCACTCCTTAAATAGGCTTTTTTCCCATGGGTTGTAATTACTGTTTTTCATACTCAGTTTATCAAAACTGCGTTTTGCATATTTTATGTAATTTTCCTTTGTCATTATCAGAGAAACAAAATTACTTCATAAAAAATCATTTGTATTCCCGTAATTGCTCTTCATAATCAATTTATCATTTCTTGGCCACTTGTAGTGGTAGTTCACTTTTCAGGTTATTCTTTTACTTATTCTAGTGTTAGTGGATGATCTGTGCCAGACACCAATACCCAAAGTCATACCAATAA
Organism: Potos flavus; assembly: GCA_028534135.1. NCBI lineage: Eukaryota > Metazoa > Chordata > Mammalia > Carnivora > Procyonidae > Potos > Potos flavus. The sequence goes on along the minus strand of CM052901.1, from coordinate 84,118,115 downwards.
CAATGATTTTAACTCAGACATTTAAAATGTTAAACAGATTGTAGCAACTCAGTGCTAACCTCAGAATTTCCTCTATGAGAAACAGCAAAAGATGTCAATTCATATCTGGAATTAGTAGAATGACCCATAGTTCTATTAGGGCTTACATGACTACAGGTAGAACTGCTTACAACAGTTGGAGGACCTGTGCCCAGGATAGATCTCAGAAAGTATTACAACACCTTTTAAGTCTTCAGGTATATGCTAGGTAAAGAATCTCAAGTAAGATTATATTGATGTCATAACTCAAATTGTCCAACCAGCCTTGTGTTTCCTTTGCTAATTTTAGTCAAAGAAGCAAATTGAAGTTCATTTCTCACTTTAGTGGTGATGTTTTGACTTATTACTCAAAGTAATATGTAACTCCAAGAAGTAACTCCAAGAAACCCATTTCTTGTTGCTATGTTGAATAGATATTTTTGGGTTAAATGGCTCATGCCCATTTCCCTTTATCAAAGTGTAACTAAATTCCATTATCACTACAATGAATTTGCTATACTTTCATTTTTACATCTTTGTGATATGCTACTTATATATCTGCTAACAACTACAAATATGAGCATAGTTTTGTGAATAAGTTTTGGGCAAATTGACAGGTGTTGTGTACTTGCTATACATATATAAAAATGTGTAACACTGTTATTGATTCTTATGGTCAGATTATACAAGATTGTGACCCTATCCTCCTCCAAATTTTCTTAAAAAGTTTATACAGTTCTGTTATTACACAAGAACAAACTAAGTCCAAAGTTAGTAGAAGGAAGAAACTAATAGAGCAGAAATAAATGAAATAGAGACTAATCATAATATAGAAAAATTATTTTTCTTTAAAAATGATAAATATGGGGCACCTGGATGGCTCAGTCTGACTCTTGGTTTCAGCTCAGATCATGATCTCGCAGTTATGGGTTTGAGCCCTGCATGGGGCTCTGTGCTCAGTGTGGAGATTCTTTCTCCCTCTCCCTCCCTCTCTGTCCCTCCTATTCTCTCTCTCTCTCAAGTAAATAAGTAAAATCTAAAAAAAAAAATAAGGATAAAAAAATTTTAGCTAGACTAACAGATAAAAAATACTCAAATAACAGAATTCTAAATAAAAGAGAAGGCATTATAATTGACACCACAGAAATACAAAGGATCATAAGAAGCTCCTATGAATAGGTATATTCCAACAAATTGCATAACCCAGAAGAAATAGACAAATTCCTAAAAACATAAATCCTAGGGCGCCTGGGTGGCTCAGTGGGTTAAAGCCTCTGCCTTCGGCTCAGGTCATGATCTCAGGGTCCTGGGATCGAGTCCTGTATCGGGCTCTCCACTCGGCGGGGAGCCTGCTTCCCCCTCTCTCTCTGCCTGCCTCTCTGACTACTTGTAATCTCTCTCTCTGTCAAATAAATAAATAAAATCTTAAAAAAAAAAAAGATTAAAAAAAAAAATCCTACCAAGACTGTTACAAATCTTATCAAAGAATAAAGACTAAGGAAATGGAGACAATAATTCAAAATCTTCCAACAACAACAACAACAAAAATCTCAGGATCAGATGGATTCTACCAAAGATTTAAAGAAGAATTAACACTACTACTTCTGAAATTCTTCCAAAAAACTTCAAGAGGAGGGAACACTCCCAAACTCATTCTGTGAGGTCAGCATTACCTTGATACCAAATCTAGATAACGACACTACAAGAAAACTATAGGTCAATATTCCTGATGAGTATAGATGCAAAAATTCTCAAGAAAATTCTAGCAAAATACATTCAATACCACATAAAAGGATCATACAGCATGATTCAGTAGGATTGATTTCTGGGAATTAAGGCTAGTTCAACCCACTCAAATCAATGAACATGATACTTCATATTAATAGAATGATGAATAAAAACATATGATCCTCTCAATAAATGCAGAAAAAGCATTTGAAAAATTCAACACCCTTTCATGAAACACTCTCAACAAATTGAGTAGAAAAGGAAAATACCTCAACATAATAAAAGCCATACATGACAAATTCACAGCCAACATCATACTCAACAGTGAAAAATGAAAAACTTTTCCTCTAAAATCAGGAACAAAACAATAGTACCCAGGCTCATAACTCTAATTCAAAATAGTACTGGAAATCCTAGCCATAGCAACTGGGCAAGAGAAAGAAACAAAAACATCCAATTTGGAAAGGAAGAAGTAAAACAGTCTTTGTGTGCAGATGACACAATTTTATATAAAAAACCTTAAAGACTATCAAAAAACTGTTAGAATAGATAAATGAATTCCATAAAGTCACAGGATACAAAACCAATGTACAAAAATCACTTGCATTTCTATGAACTAACAACAAAATATGTGAAAGAGAAATAAAGAAAATTATCCCACTTACAATAGCATCAAAAACAATAAAGTAGTTAGGAATAAATTTAACCAAGGAGGTCAAAGATCTGTACTCTGAAAACTATAAGATATCGATAAAAGAAATCAAAGACGACACAAATAAAAGGAAAGGCATCTCATGTTCGTGGGTTGAAAGAAGAATTAATATTGTTAAAATGTCCATTCTACTGAATAGCATCTATAAATTCAATGCAACTTCTATCAAAATTCCAATTGCATTTTTTGCAGATATAGAAAAAATAATCCTTATTTCCTAATGGAACCTCAAAAGACCCTAAATACACAAGCAATCTTGAGAAAAAAGAACAAAACTGAAGATATCATATTTCTTTATTTCAAACTATACTACAAAACTACAGTAATCAAAAATAGAGTGGTATTGGCATAAAAACAGGCACATGGAGCAAGAGAATAGAATAGAGAGCCCAGAAATAAAAGCACGCATATATGGTTAACTAAAATTTGGCAAAGAAACCAAGAATACTCAATGGAAAAAAGACAGTCTTTTTATTAAACGGTGCTGGGAAAACTAGATATTCATATACAAAATAATGAAATTGGACCCCTCTTTCACATCACTCACAAAATTTAACTTGAAATGGATTAAAGACTTAAAGACTTAAAACTGTAAAAATTCCAGAAGAAAATTTTAAGGAAAGGTACCTTGCCATTGGTCTTGGGAATGATATTTTGGATATGACACCAAAAGCATAAGCAACAAAAGCAAAAATAATCAAGTGGGACTGTATCGAACTTAAAAAGCTTCTTTCCAAAGCAGAAAAAAAAAAAAATCACAATGAAAAGACAGTCTATGGAATGGGAGAAAATATTAGCACACCATATATCAGGTAAAGGATTAATATACAAAATATATAAGAGACTCGTATAACTCTATAGCAAGAAAACAATTAATAAATGGGCAGAGGAATGGAATAGATATTTTTCCAAAGAACACCTGTAAATGGCCAAGAGTCACATGAAAAGATGCTCAATATCACCAATTATCAGGGAAATGCATATCAAATCCACACTGAGATATCACCTAACACCTGTTAGAATGGCTATCATTAAAAGGATAAAGGATAACAAGTGTTGGTGAGGATATAGAGACAAGGGAACCTTTGTGCACTGTTGGTGGGAAAGTTAATTGGTACTGCCATTGTGGAAAACAGTAGAAAGTTTCCTCAAACAATTCAAAATAAAACTACCATACATCTAGCAATCACACACCTGTGTATATATTCAAAGGAATTTAAACCACTGTCTCAAAGAGGTATCTGTACCTTCATATTCATTGCAGCCTTATTCACAATAGCCAAGACATAGAAGCAACATAAGATACCATTGACAGATGAATGGATAAAGAAAATGTTGTGTATATATACACAAAGTAATACTATTCAGCTTAAAAAGGGAAATTCTGCTACTGGTGACAACATGGAAGAAACTTGAGGTTATTCCACTAGCTGAAGTAAGTCAGACAGAGAAAGACAAATACATATATGTGGGATCTATAAATAACCCCATTAAAATCATAGAAACAGAAAGTAAAATGGTGATTGCCAGGTGCTAGGTTGTGGGGGAAATGGGGAGATGTTGGTCAAAGGGTACAAAGTTCCAGTTATGAGATGAATAGGTTCTGGGGATCTAATGTATAGCATGATGACTATAGTGTATTATATACTTGAAAGTTGCTAAAGGGGTAGATCTTGTATGTTCTTATAACATACAAAAATTTTTAATTACATGAGGTGCTGGATATTCAAACTAACTGTATTTTGGCAATCATTTCACAATATAAATGTATATCAAATCATCATGCTATACACCTTAAACTTACATAATATGTTAATGGTATCTCAACGGTAAAAAATAAAATAAAATAAAATAAGCCACTCTCCTAGTACTCATTAATTGACACTGTTAAGAAATATTTTATAATGAAAAGAAAGACATGGACTTCTAAAAAATATTGAATGATTGTTGTTATAATTATTCGATGTATTTTAAAAGGTACTTAGCTAGACATTTCTGCTCAGGGATACTTTCCAATACATTTGTTAAAACAGAGACATGAGGGTGAGAAGAAGGCAAAACCATTTAATATTATAATTAATATTGAACTGCTGACTTCTGAAACTCTTCCTGAGAATAACAAAAATAAAAACCTAATGTGGTTAAGTAAAAGTCATTTCTGGACCTTATTCCCAGTACCTGAATATAATCCCAATTGCTAGAGCTTTAAAAGTCTTTTTCAATTCAAAATAATTGTGCATTGGAGGGAGTAACTGATTTAATTTCTTCTGGCAAAAAAAAATGAATAATGGATTGGAAGACCTTGTTGCCAGAAAGGAAAGAGGCCTTCAAAACAGATCTACAGCAGAGTTAAAAGATCAAAGCTGTGCCCTAAAAACACTCTCACTAGCCAAGTTGTGAAAAACTGAAAAATCAAAAAGAAAAAAATAATTACAATTATTTGGAACTTGTTTTATCTTTGAAAAATCTTTGAGTACTTAACAATACCAGTAAATGTAAAAGTTATTTTAAAATGTACAAAAGTTAATTATAAATATAAAAGAAGATGACTAACAGAGTATGCTTAATACAATAGCAACCTGTTGGGAATTTGTTATTTTTTGTTTTGTTTTCTTTTCAATTATGGGTTGCTATACAGATTTGTATTTCCTTTAAATACAGGACATTGGCTACAAGGAACTGTAGGAAAACCTACACAATTCCTGGAAGGTAGGCACTGTACAAAATCAAGAGGAGTAATTAGCACTGGTGTTCACACACAATGACCTGATACATGAGAGTCCAGCAAAGAGATACAAGTTGATAAATTAGCTAAAAATCCAGATTCAAGAACTGATCACAAAGACACAATGCACAGTTTTCTTGGAGTGTATATAGATAAACTAGTATCTAATAATAAACTTCTATAAGGTATTATGATATAACTTTTAAATTGAGGAAAATATGCCCAGATCAAAACTTGATGGAAATGTGAGTAGAGAGAAACACCATGACCTGAGATCAGGCATGGATTTGTAAATTCCAATTGAATTAGCAATGAATCTTAACTTTACAGTGGGACCCAGCCAGTGAATGTCGGCTAAGGCTTAAACCCATTCAAAGATGAAATCAGAGGGGCACTTGGGTGGCTCAGCTGATGGAGCAGCTCAGGTCATTATCCCAGGGTCCTGGGATCAAGCCCCTCATCGAGCCCCGCATCAGACTCCCTACTCAACAGGAAGCCTGCTTCTCCCTCTCCCACCCCCATGTTTGTGTTCCCTCTCTCACCTTGTTTCTCTCTGTCAAAGAAATAAAATCTTAAAAAAAAAAAAAAAAAGATGAAATCAGAGCCTGTAAATCAGCAATGTGATGCAGTACTTTTTCTTTGGGATCTGATAATATTTTCTGTACTCTCAGGTAGAATTGGACATGTATAAAGTTAATAAAGAAATAAACACATTTTTAATGTTGATATATTAGTTTAACTGTACATGTAAAATAACTTTTATTATCATAGTAATAATCTGTATATTGTGAAGGTATTGGAAGGAACTGAGGACCTTTGACATATTGGACTTGCCATCATACAGATACATTTAAGAGCATTTAATTAAGTTTGCAATCAACATTTAAATGTCTAGCAATACCTAGTGTATTTTATTTATTTTAATGACATTATTGGTGAAAGACTATTTAAATATTTTTTAAATTGATTGATGGAATAGAACACTACTACATATCAGAAAAGTAGTAGTAAATGCTCTTCTCCATACACAGATCTCCTTCTGTCAGTAACATTTCCTACAACACTTTTGTAACATGCATAATATTCTCTAAAGGTTTAACTCTATAACAAGTGATTACTTCCAAGACATTGTGCACAAAAAAATTTTAGTAGCCATTCACATTCAAATTTGAATAATTATGATGAAACCAACATGAATTGTACAAATAACACACGCACAAGCACACTCAACAAAGGATGTACAACAAAAGAAAAACTACATCATGAAAAAAATATTCAAACAAGTAATTTTTTATACCTTAAAGAAATTAGTGACAAAGTTCTTTTTTCGCTCCTAAAAAACAACACAAGACTGTTTAATGTTCCATGTAAAGGTTTTAAAGAACATCATAGATGTCAGTAGAGAAAAGGAAATAAATTATGAGTTTGCTAGAGCTCCGGAAAGTCGAAGAAGAAAGAAATTTTCAGAAACTACAGACATATTAGAATTAATACAAATGAACAAGCATCCGAAAACATAATGAAGAACATGGCTAACAGGATTGAGATTATTACCAAAACAAAACTGAAAAGATCAGGCCTGAAAATTAATCAGGGATTATAGGAATGATAAATATGGAATAAAAAGAAAACATAAAAAGTATTTAAATGTAAAGTAGAAGAAGCCAAGCCATCATTGAAATAAAGATTTCAATGTGTACACAAAAGGGCACATTGTTTCTAGAAACACTGAAATGAAAGGCTGAATGCCAAAGCATATGGTGCCAAATACTGAATATTAAATATATTAAAACTATATAAATGAACACTGATAGAGGCAAAACAAATCATGTACATGGTCTCCTACAAATCAACATTCAACTCAAGAAGATAATGCACTAAAGGTATCCCATTGTGAGAGAAAGACTTTTTCAGGAATTTTATACCCAGCCAAGTCTTTCAAGTGAGAAGACAATAGAAAATATTCTAAAGCAGGTAACATCCAGAAAATAAAACTTCCTTCTTATAAACTTACAAACAAAAACTACTTGATTATAAAATAAAACTGGTTGTGTGACTTAAAATAAAGAAAGCAGGAATGACACAGAGAAAGTAAACCTGGTGATGAAAAATAAATCAATTTGAAGTTAAGAATTGATGCTATTTTAAGTTTAGAGTTAGAGTGTATAAATCTTACAAAATTTGACAATAACAAAAGTATTACAAGTGAGAAAGCTCAGGATGGTGAAGGGAAAGTTGGAATAAATAAGTGGTGAGGGCTAATTTTCTCAAATTTCCCAAAGGTGTCAAAATGTATCACATAGATTTGAAACATGAACATGTATTAAAACGAAAACGGTGCCAAATTCATAATGTTTTTTAAAATCTAAATTTTTAAAGAAATTTTTATTTTTAAGTTATCTCTGTGCCCAACGTGGGGCTTGAACTCCCAACCCCAAGATGAAGAGTTACTTACGTGCTCCACCAGCTGAGCCAGCCAGGTGTCCCAAAAATCTAATTTTTAATTAATCATTTCATTTAGATTTTTATAATAAACATTTATCTGAAGCTGTTATTCCATGTTTCTATTCAATTTATTTTCTTTTATTTTTTGTTTTCATAAAAATAAAAACACTACCTTGTAATTTTAAAAGAACGCATACAGAGAGTACACTTACCGTAATGAGCACTGAGTCATGTACAGAATTGTTGAATCACTATATTGTACACCTGAAACTAAAATAACACTGTATGTTAATTATACTGGAGTTAAAAATAAATAAATAAAAATTAAGAAAAAAGAGTACATATGATTCTCTTTTTCTAAAATTGTCGTAATTTTTGAGTATAGTCAAACCTTGAACAATCCAGGTTTGAACTGCTTAGGTCCACTTGTATGTGGATTTTTTTCAATACATACAGTACAGTACTACAAGTGTATTTTCTCTTATGATTTTCTTAATAACATTTTCTTTAGTTTAATTGTAAGAATACAGTGTATAATACATACAACATATAAAATATGTGTTAATCAAATGTTTATCTTATTCATAAGGTTTCCAGTCAAAAGGCTTTTTTAGCAGTTCAGTTTTTGGGGAGTCAAAAGTGATACATGGATTTTTGACCATGCAGGGGGTCAGTGCTCCTAACTTTTGTGTTGTTCAAGGGTCAACTGTAGTTAAATTTTTATAAATGAGCATGTTTCAATTTCTAACAAACCATAATATCATCACCTTGTATTAAAGGTAATTTAATAAAATTAAAATTTTTATTTTACTTTTAAAATAAAATTTAAAAATTAAATTAAAATTTTAATTTTAATTTAATTTTATTTACATTTAGAGATGTCTTATAAGTACTACCAGATACCAACAACACACAAATAAAATGACAGGGTTGGACATAGCTAATCATTGTGTATCATTTGTAATTTAGTAGCCTGCATTAGAAACCACATTGTATTTGCAAAAACCTCACCAATCTTCCTCATTCTTTCATGCTGTATTCACAGAGATCAGACCTAACTGATTCTTAAGGAACAAGTGAGCAGTTGTGCTCTGCAACTGACAAACTTCCAATTAAGGAAGTCCAATTAAAAGCTCATTTCTGTAATTGAGCAGAGATGTAATCGAGCTTAAAGAGAAGCAGAAGAACAAGATACATGCAGTTTGTTTAGGGGAATGTGCATTGCGATTCTGAACTTTAATAATTTTAAAATAATGTCTATGGTTCCACAAAGTACATTAAATTTCTCCTCTGTTCTAGTCAAGATCAATAGCTATAATAGACCCACTGTGCCAGTATATTGAGAACTAAAATTCAAAATATGAATGAGGTTCGGAAGCATGCAGGTTTACAGCCAAAAGCAATCCTTAAAGTTACTTGTTTTAAAAATGGCCATAAAACATGCATGCACAGGAAAGGTATATGTTATCTTCACAGATTAGGACATCCAAACCCTAAAGCAATTGTAGAATTTTCTAGAACTCCTTAGTGAGATTATATCTAAATGAAATCTCTGTTATTGTTTAATTTCATTGAATTTTACCTCTGTGACTAAACTTACCTCTCAATTTTTTCAAAAACTGGCCTGATGTTGACAGAAATTATAATATGCTTAATCTAGCATATTTATAACACCAAGTAATATTGTGCATATTTTTCTATTTCTTCTAAACTTTTCAGTGAAAAAGCTCATATTGTCTTTCTAGTAAAGATTTGAAACATTCATTCAAACTAAAATAATCAACAGATAGAATCTATCAAGCTTATTTTGTCTTACGATATTACTGTACTACCTTATACAACCAAAAATAAAAAATTAAAATGATATTTTACAACTTTCAAATGCAAACTGACTCTTTAAGGAAGTGTTTTAAATTATTGCATGTTAATTTACAAAAGGGCATTTTTCAAACTGCTGATGTTTATAAATAATCAAAATACTTCAATTGCTTTTTGTTTCAGGAAAGGAGTTCAAAATTTGTAGGAAAAAAAATGTATTCCTTTCTTTCCCTAAATCCTGTAAGGAGCTATTTGTATATCCATTCCACTTTGAAAAATCAGTAGATGGTAATACTTCAGTAGTGCTGGTTTAGGAACTTGATAAAAAATCTCAGAATAAAAGTCACATTTTCTGTCATCTAACATCAGATCCTTATAATTAATCTTCACCTTCAACTCAGGGCATGAGATTATATAGACATTTGTCCTATTTTCTTTATCTCTAGTGCTATAAAATATTTTTAAATTATATCTCTTATTTGTCATATTTCCATTCTGAAATGCTTAATTAAATTTCCACAGATGAACTTACATTATTTCAGTGACACTACAAAATACTGAGAATTAGTAAAGTGCAAAATAGAAATAGTTTCTCTGCTCTTTCACTAAAACCTTTAGGGCTTGGTGTTGAAAGCTTTATAAATTTATGCTCTTAAAAAAATTCTGAAAGGAGATTGTGGTATTCTAAATAATTTCTATTCTTAATTGCTTGTTACATAGTCAAATGGTAAAGACATATATCTTACCAGAAATGTCTGAGAAGCATACTTTTGTTACTATTTTTATAAATGTGACAGCAACTAGGGGAGGAGAAAAGGATAGGTGACTTTAGATCAAATAAGTTCAAGAGTATAGTGAATAAATAGAAAATTTATTCTGTACATTTATCTATACATTTCTATACTCTATACTTTATTACTCTATGAAAATGTCTCTATACATTTATTTGTAGGATAAAAAATTAAGGTTCAAAATTTTCATATCAGTTCACAATACAGTGGGCAAACAACAAATATATATTGCATGAAGTGATGAATACAAAGTAAGTAGAATTAAGGAATTTTAGTTTATAAGAATATTCACAGAGCATATTCTCTTGGGTAAAGTACACAATCAGTAAATCGTTACATATTTTTAGCCTAGATGATTATCCTCAAGGAGGTTCTCCATTTGCCTTTTTAATATTCTCAACCCCTGTTCCATCTCCTTTCTTCCAAACTCTTAAAGATCCTGGCCTTAAAATAACTGGCAATTCTTGGCTCAAGCTTCATCTCAACAAATAACTTGGTCTTTCTTAACTACAGTGTTGTTTCTCTTTAGCTCAATGTAAAATCTTTCCAAATTAACTTTTTAACATATACTGCCCCTAATAGTTACTTCCCAACACAGTTTGACTCTTTTGGGTGCACACCAGTTTTATATATAATGTAATGTTATATGTAATGTTATATAATATAATAGGTAACCAAAATGTTGACCAAAGATCATTTTTTAAAAAATAGTTTTATTTATTTATTTGCGGGGGGGTGGGGCAGAGAGAGAGAGAGAGAGAGAAAGAAAGAATCTTAAGCAGGCTCCGTGCTGAGCGTGGAGCCCAAAGCAGGTCTTGATCTCATGATCCTGAGATCACCACCTGAGCTGAAACCAGGAGTCAGTTTAACTGACCGCACCACCCTGGTGCCCCCCCAAAAATCATTTTTTAAAAATTCAGATAGTATTCCTCTCACTTTGATTACAAAAGCAATAGCACATATAACACGTTTTAGCAAGATATCATCAAATAAAAAAATTTTAGCAATTTTCAATTTTACTAAAATAGAGAGTGGCATTCTAACAGAAAAACTTTTCCAGGGCTACTATGCTTCATATTTTGCTTTTTAATTTCTGGCGTATTTTGTTTGTAATGCATTCCTCCACAAAAATTCCTTGTAAGAGGAATATCTGTTTTATATGTTAGCTATCTCACATATACCTGAATATTTGTTTAGTTTATAAAATAAAGCTCTCTCAATTCCTTGACTGTTGTTTAATTTCAAGTGATATTTAATTTAAGCAGCTAATGGAATGTGTTCTTTATCCAGCTATCATGTTGTGATGAACAGAGAGAGGAGACACATAGCTTCTCTTCCAGGAAGGATTTGTTGCCCCAGTTACTTTCAGTACTTCCAGGTACCTTGCCCAAGATTGTGCCTATCTCTGGCAGCCCAGATCTAATGACTGTTCAAGATGGGGTATAAAGACCTAGCTTTTCTATGAGGTATTATTCTAAAGGAGCTGTCTAATTCCAGAACACGCCCCATGGGATGAGCTGAGACTTGCCTCAGGTGGGCTTGCCTCAAAAGTGGACTTCCTCCTCTCTCAACTCCTGCTTTCTTCTCCCTTCCACAAGTTCGATCCCAAGGACACTCCAGCATAAAAAAACCTGCAAACTAAATGCTGTCTCAGAGTCGGCTTCCCAGGAAATCCAACCTATGATCCATCTCTTCATAATTTTCTATAATAGGGGAGCAAATCTTGCCACCCCAGGATATGGATCCCTGGCATATTGATTATTTTGGGTTAATTATTAAATATAAAACTTCAGACACAAGAGAAGTTCTGAAAAACAAGTAGGAGTTACCCTTTTGTGAGACATTTACAAGTATAAGGGAAATCTTCATTTGTAAGAATTTCTCCTTACATCCCTCAGGAAAAAGGGGATGACTCTAAACCTCTGGAAACTGTTATCAATGGAGAAGGTAAAGACTTAAATCTGCAATAATAATCTTACTCTTGTTTACTTGGCTTTTCTAGTAATCTCCCATAACTGACTCCTTACCCTCAACATTCTCTTTTATCTTTAGTTGAGGACTATATTTAAGGTGATAGCTTCAGCCATTTCAAGAAATTTACTCAGTTTTCCCGGGTATGTCCTATGTATATAGGTGGTATACATGTTTTCAAAATTTTGTTTGATTTTTTCCTGTTAATCTGTTTCAGGTTAATTTAATTCTTAGACCAGCCATAAGAATCTTCAAGGATAAAGGAAAATTTTTCCTCAACACTGTACAAGTAAATAACTTGTTTTTAAAATCTACTACATTTCAGTGGAGTACCTGTAAGTAATTGTATAGGCATTTTTAAATGTCATAGAACTTCTCTGCACTCAACAGGGCAGATATTTTCTAAAAATATTGTGAGCAAAGACTTCAACTAATGTATTATGTGAAAAATTGTTAAATTGCTCTGATTGGGATACTATGTAATAATATAGTGGAAATGCTTTTAAAAACTAGTGCATTAACCTATAATAAATGGATAATTAAGGAATATCTAGTCTGTACTTCACGCTAGTGACTCAGAGACAAAAACTGAGGGATTGTAGGTTATGTGAATTGAAGATTTTAAAATATATGACCCAAGCAACTATCATATATTTAATGATGGCTGTGTTTACTCTTTACAAAGTTGGTTATTAAGAAATTAGATATATTAATTTTTTCCAAGACAAATTTCTTGCCATAATATTTAGAAGTCCTTGCTATACAGCAGAAAACTTTTAAAGGAAATAGACTTTCACGGTAAGCTCTTCCCATAAACTATGGTAACTTCTGGTTACCAGTCTAATATATAAGGCGCTTGGAAGTCAGAAACTCCTATTCTCACAAAAAGCTGAACAGACCAAAAATCAATAACATATTTGAGATCCATTAGAGAATTGAGGTCACAAGGCACTGGTCCAAAAACTAGAGAGATGAATACTGAGAATCAGCACTTACCAGGAGCAGAAGATAAAGCTAGAGATTGATACAAACACTTAAAGTTAAATGATTAATTGTTGTAGACCGAGTGTAAACTAATTTGAGATAAAAAGTCCTGCATCCCATCCTTAGGCAGGGCTCCACACTTTTACCAACAGGTATTAAATTTTACCACCAGGTTTTCTGGGCAAAAATCTGAGAAAAATCTCATGTATCCATCAGTGGGAAGGGAAAAGTAACCATTTTGAAATAAACCTAGAGGGTCTTTTTCCTTAACAAGACTTCCCTCAAGGGAAATTACTTTACCAGAATCTAACCAATGTGTATTTTAACAGAGCCTAACTGAGACGGGCAAAGAGAAATATCCAACTCCAGGCACCTCGAGCCTTTCATGTGTGGGAAGGGAAAAACCCAAATCCAGCCCATTCCAGGCATCGTGTATTGCATAAAAATTCTGAGAAGCACTTGAGAAGGTCACAGTCCAGTGCCACAGACTCACTAAAATACTGTGACCTAATCATAGGAATATAAAACACTCCCCCTCTGCTCCCTACTAAGCACCACATCAACAGAGCTCCTGAATAATAACAGGGCACTGCAGCTAAAAAGAAGTCCAACGCTCAGATTCTATTTAAGGAGTCTCTAGGGAAACCTAAATCCAACGACAGTGACAGAAACAAGAACATCAGAAGATATTTTTGCCTCTGACACCAACACTATAGCAAACAGTAAATATAGCCTAACATGTAGTCAGATAAACCTAGAACCTCACACAAAAGATCTATTTTCCTCCATTCCACTTACATAACACACCATAAAAGGTACTAAGCATGGCAAAAGGCCAAAAACACAGTCTGAAGAAACAAACCAAGCATCAGAACCAGACTCAGATATAGCAGAGACATTGGAATCATCAGACTGGGAATTTAAAATAACTAAGATAAATATACTAAGGGCTCTAATGAAAAAAAAATGGATGACATGCAAGATCAGATGGGTAATGTAAACAGAGAGATGGAAACTCTAAGAAAGAATCAAATGGAATACTAGAAATGCAACTGGACACAGGTGAAGAAAGAAACAATGAGCTTGAGGATAAGTCAATAAAATCTTCCAAAACTGAAAAACAAAGAGGAAAAAAAAAAACCAGGAAAAAAAAAAAAGAACAGCAAGAACTGTGGGACAGTTACAAAAAGACGTAACATACCTGGAATGGGAATATCCAAAGGAGGAGAAAGAGAAAAGAACAGAGTTTCTGTTGGGGATAATGAAAAAATTTTTGAAATAGATGAGTAATATAATTAATGTCACCAATTATATACTTAAAATGGTTAAAATGGCCAATTTTACATTCTTTATATTTTCCCACAATTATGAAAAAGAGTGAAGGAAAAATACAGGCTTTTACACACAAATAGAAATTAAGAGATAATTTGTTGCCAGTAGACCTGCCTTGTAAGAAATGTTTAACGAAGTTTATCAGAGAGAAAGAAAATTGTATAGGTTAGACACAACTACATGATGAAGGTAAGAGCCTTAGAGAGAGATTAATTGAAATAAAGTAAATTTTTTTGCTTTTTTTTATTCTTCATTGACCTAACAGATAACATTTATTCAAAATAAATAATGGTAACAATGTATTCAATGACTCTATGTTACAGATAAATGGAATGAATGACAGCAGTTTTATAAGGATTAGACAGGAAATGGGAATATTTTGTTATGATAGTTATATAATACTATAATAAATAGTACCACACTATCAATGAAGTACTATAGTATTTGAAAAAGGATAAGTAGTCATAAGTATAGTAGTCATAAATGTCTATTGCCAACTCCAGGGCAAACACTAAATTAAAAAAAATATGCTAAAGACAGAAATCTAAATCATATAAAATGTTCAATTAAAGCCAGAGAAGGCAGAAAAAGAGAGGAAAACAAATAAACAAACAAAAAAACAAACAAAGCCCCACGGAAAAAAAAAAAAGAAAGAAAAAAGGGCAACAAATACAAAACAGTTAAAATGTGGTCAATATTAATCCAAGTATATCAGTAATTAGTTTAAAATATGAATGGTCCTAAATACACCAATTAAATGACACCAACTGTCTGAGTGGATAAAAATAGAAGACTCAAGTATATATTGTTCACAAGAAAACTAACTTAATTGTAAAGACACAAATAGATTAAAAGCAAAGGGATGGAGGGGTGCCTGGGTGGCTCAGTGGGTTAAAGCCTCTGCCTTCGGCTCAGGTCATGATCTCAGGGTCCTGGGATCGAGCCCCGCATCGGGCTCTCTGCTCAGCGAGGAGCCTGCTTCCCCCTCTCTCTCTGCCTGCCTCTCTGCCTACTTGTGATCTCTCTCTCTCTCTCTCTCTCTCTCTGACAAATAAATAAATAAAATCTTAAAAAAAAAAAAGCAAAGGGATGGAGAAATACATACCATGCTGACACTAATCAAAAGACAGTTGGATATTATATTCAAATTATATTGGATATTATATTCAAAGAAAGCAGACTTCAGAACAAGGAAAATTATATGGAATAAAAAGGGGTATCACATAATAATAAAGAGGACAATTCTCTAAGAAGACATAACAATCCCACAAACCCTCATTAGAAGACCAGTCTTATATCTCAGTGTCATCTTACATTAACTCTCAGTATCTGACTAATGATACACAGTATGTCCTAGCAGTGGAGGAAAACTATATTAAAGATATCCTCTTAAAGATATAGACATAAGATTATTAGTGATGAACATTCAGAACACTTATCTTCCATTTTAAAACATTGGTGCACTAGTTTTTTTAATTAAAAAAATGTTTTTTAAAGTAATCTCTATACTCAATGTGAGGCTCAAACTCACAACCCTGAGATTGAGTCTCATGCTCCATCAACTGAGCCAGCCAGGAGCTCCTGGTACACTACTTTTAACTAATATTTTTGACCCACATCTCCATGACTGACAGAATACCTGATATTAACAACTAGACAAGTAGCCAGGATTATGTAAGATCATTTGGCCTACTTCAGAAAATGCAGTTTATTTAAAGTCAGTGTCACTGAGTTTGCTTTTGTAGCTACATTTAGAATACATTGCCATTATTCAAATTGCTTCAAATCTCTTCTCCTATGTTAACATTTTCTTAATCTAAGAAAGAAAAATGAAATAGGTTCTGGTAACAGTTCCCATTGGAGGAGTGTCCACACCAACAAGCAAGTCTTGGGATACCAATATATGGAATATAATTCAGCCATAAAAAAGAATGAGATCAAGTTCTCTCTCTTTTTAAAAAAGATTTATTTATTTATTTTAGAGAGAAAGCACAAGCAGGGAGAGGTGAAGAGGGAGAGGGAGACAATCTCAAGCAGACTCCCCACCCAGCCGGGAGCCAGACTCGGGGTTCAATCCCATGACCTTGATCCAATGACCTTGAAATCATGACCTGAGCCAAAATCAAGAGTCAGATACTCAACCAACTAAGCCACCCAGGCACACCAAGATCAAGTTCTTTTTAATGCAAACTGAAAGTTCAACAAACATTTATTAATGGCAAGTATCTGTCAGGCATTAAGCTGAGTTGGAGAAAAAAATATATGGTAGAGGTTGGTAAGTTGTTCAATAATACCTAAGTTCTCTTTTTCCACAAATCCCTGCAGTTAAGTTTAGGTCACATGATGAAGTTCTGGCCTACAGGATGTGGGCAGAATTTATAAATGGCACTTCCAGTCCAGACTACAAAGCCCACTTGCTGACCCCATGTCTTTTATCCTTCCATTGTCTCTAGACTTGCTGCAGCAGGTTCAGAGGAGATCTCTAAGGCCCTAAAAGTGGTGAATCCACTGAATTAAAGGAACATCTCATTCTGAATCCTTCTTTGAAAAGCTTCCCACCAAATAGCCAAATTATCTGTAAAAACATAAGAAGAGATACACCTCCATTTTGTTAAGGCACTAAGATCTGGGGATTGTTTGTTATAGCACAGTCTACTGTGAATAAGAGACAAAAACGAGACATGGCTCCTTTGGTACCTTTGGCTCAGTCGGGTTAAGCACCTGCCTTTGGCTCAGGTCATAATCCCAGGGTCGTGGGATCAAGCCCTGCCTAGGGCTCCCTGCTCAGCGAAGAGCCTGCTGCTTCCTCTCCCTCTGCTGCTCCCCCTGCTTGTTCTTTCTCTCTCACTTTGTCAAATAAATAAATAAAATCTTAAAAAAAAAAAAAGACATAGCCCCTTTACTTGAATTCCATACTATTTTAATAGTAGAGAGCACATATACATATATTTTACCATTGCCTGGTATTGTCTTCTTCCACCATAAGAGAATTTCTTACTTCTTGAAGCAAACACTTCTGTTTGGCTTTTTGAAAATTAAATTATCTGTTGGTTTTGTCCTCTGAATATTTTAAGAGATTTAAGCCGTATTCTGTATCCCCAGTACCTAGTACAAGTCTTGGTGCCTAAGAGGCACCTAACAAATACTTGATGAATAAATGAATTCCACGTGGAATCTAAATCCATCAAACAAATAAACACTTAATAAATCCTCTTTAGAATGACAGTGATGCAATAACATTTAAGATATTTCATCTTGTGAAATTTATGTGTTGTAAGTATCCTTATTTCCTTAAAAGTTAACATGCACAGGGGCACCTGGGTGGCTCGGTTGGTTAAGCGTCCGACTCTTGGTTTTGCTCAGGTTATGATCTCAGGGTCCTGGGATCAAGCACCGCATCAGACCCCATGCTCAGCGCAGAGTCTGCTTGTCCCAGTCCCTCTGCTCCCTCCCATAAAAAAATAAAATTTAAAAAAAAAGCTAACATGCACCACAATATATAATTCAGTTGTACTTCTTGTTGCCATTGCTACTTTCAACTCATTAAAACATAATATTAAAAAATATGCCTTTAAAAATATATGCCTTTTAAATTCTACACACGGGGAAGGTAATAAAAAATAATAAATGAGTTATTTTATAAAGGACAAAATACATATTTAAATACAAAACATACAACTATTCCTTGATTATTCCTAGAGGTACAAATTAAATAACTGATTTTATATTCTAGGTATACATCCCAACAGTTTATCAAAAGACAAAATAAATAGCTCAATACAAAATGATATTTCTAAATGTATGCTTCTGCCATTACATATTCTAAAACTTTATTTCAGTCACTAATACCAAATTATGTAGAATCACCTCTTTTAAAAAGTAAACTAATTGTGGAATTATTTACTTAGGTATTGTAGGAAATTTCCCTGTTTCCCTCTAGTATTTATTAAATATTAACAAGCATAAAAGAAAAAAATGTATACATTGTATTCCTCCTAACTCTATTCATTTCTGAGAAACAGAAATCTGAGAGAAAAACTTAACAGGACTTAATACCAAATGTAAACTGCTGACAATACTGACTCCATCTTTGGCCCTCCATTTTGTTCATGTCTGCATGATGATCTCCCTTGGGGCTACATGTTCTAGGCCCATTGGAAGTTTATGTATGCCCTGACCAGAATGAGGAAAGACTTGTTCTGGTATTCCTAAAGTTGTTTAGATAACTAGTAGAAATAACAGTTCCCTTCCCCGCTTCTGGGGCACAGGTGGCACCACGAAGTCTGCTAAGTGTTAGAACCTCACCACATTGCCCTCTACACATCGCCTCACTCTATAAAATCTGTGGACTAAGGTCTGGACTTTGTAGAGAATAGCTGCACAGCTCTGGATCAACTGCTCTATCCCTGCTATAAGTGACCCTGAATAAGACGCTGCATAAACTGTATGGAGTCACTTGCTTTGTTTTCTGGTCTCGAAGTGCCTTCTCAGTTTGGAGGATACCTTACTATCCCTCCTCCACCTTCCTACAATCCAGTGTCTTATCTGTTCATATCATAAACTTGGTTGTTCAATGAATAACTAATAGAAGATGGATTTATAGAGTGAAATATAAAAAATGCCATTACAAACCAAGGAGGACAGAAATGTTGGGTCATGATCACAACCCAAGGTCCAATGATATTACCAATGCCTGAAAATTTATACTGTATATAAGGACTATTTTTCATTATAAATAGTTTCCTATAATTCATATGAGGAATTAAAGTATGAATGAAGCTATTTTAGTTATCTTTTACTCTTGATTTCATATTGCCTTTGGGGTTGCATAGGTTTTTTTAAAGAGAGCTTCCATGCAATTAATTTACTGTTTCTATTTATTTTTACATTTTTGTTTAATTTGACTTTGTAATTTCTAAATAGCGTTCTTAAAGGTTATGTGTATGTACTCTCAGTTTTTTAAAGATTTTATTTATTTATTTGAAAAAAAGACAGAGAGAGAGAGAGAAAGGGAGAGAGGGAATGACCAGGGGGAGGGACAGAAGGAGAGGCAGACTCCTCACTGAGCAGGGAGCCTGACGCAGGACTCAATCCCAGGACCCTGGGATCATGACCTGAGTCAAAGGCAATTGCTTAACTGACTGAGCCACCCAGGCATTCTTGTCCTCTCAGTTTTAGTTTGTTTTAAATGTAGGAAATTGAATAAACACAAAGTAATAGATTTTCTTATAAATACATCTAAATGTCTGAAAGTCTTTATATGCCTCGGTTTCCTTATATGTAAAATGGGGACATTATTGATTCATAAATTGAGGGAAATAAAAAATGTATAAAGTAATTAATACAATATCTGGCATATGTAAGTATTTAATAAGTCTTAGTAATTATAATTTTGTTTGGGTTCCAATTACAAATTGAGGAAAATTGAGGTAAAGTACTGTAAGATTAAAATAGAAACATGCTATAAAATGACGTAAAGCAGATTCATACACTAGATACTTAAAGATCCAAACTGTGTCTTCTCTCATTCCTCAAGTATGGAATAGAGTTATCACTAGTTTCAAACTAATGATCATCAGAGACTTGAATACCCTGTTCTCATGTGAATATAAATCTCTGACAACTTTAATTTTGCTCTGTAACTTTAAAAATTTCATTTAAACTTGAGATGATATAAAGGAGGGGCTTTTCAAACGATATCTAGGATTGTTATACAAAATATTACTGTTAGAATTTGTACATAGTTTTAGAGAATATTCTCCACGCAATAATATAAGAGAAGGATAAAATGGAGCCAAGAAATGCTTCCCTCCACATATATGTATTCCCCCCTGGAAGGAACCTAAATTGGCAGAGTACTGTAGCTCAGGTGCTGCCTCCTGTATGAGGAGGGTGTTATCAGAGGGAATGTGAAACCCAATTTCGAGTTTGATTGTTTTTCCTTTTCCATTACATATTTACAAATACAGCACTCCGGGCAACAATTCAGACTGCTAGTGTATAGATCTTTTGCTGTTGATTTCTGGTGGTGAATTGGGAACTACCAATAATGCAATATGTATAAATCTATTCCACCATTAGTGTGCAGAAATAACTTTTTATCTGTACTTTCAAACTCTCTTGTGTTCTGTTTAATTGTGTTCTTCAGAGTTATGCCCTCCAGAAACAGACTAAGTTACAGAGGAAAAGTAGAAGTCAGTGTTACATAAAATACTGAATTGTATTAAAGGACAAAGCAGCAAGCAGGGAGAAAAATTAATCTTCTAATCTAAAAAAGGATAACCAGGAGGTGAATATGCTGCCATGGGAGGTAAATAAGGAGATTTGAAATTTCTCTTTTTGATTTTGGCTATGAATATTTTAAAAAGAAGGAGGAGAAAACGGAGGAGAACGCTCAGCTGAATTTGAAGTCCATAAAAGATGAAATGTTAACCATTTCTGGTTTTTATCCCATACTCTGAACCATTACTCTCCCAGCTACACAAATAATTAAATGACATATATCAATTCATGTCAAATTATAAGTTGAGACAATCTACATATTGACTTTGCCAAAGCAAAACTGTAAAAGTAAGCACATCTCCATTACTATGTTTTGAGCTCAATGAATCTCAAGAAAGTAGGTAGTATTACATTAAAAATTTACTTTTTTTTTTTTTAAGATTTTGTTTATTTATTTGTCAGAGAGAGAGTGAGAGAAAGATCACAAGTAGGCAGAGAGGCAGGCAGAGGCAGAGGGAGAAGCAGGCTCCCCGTCGAGCAAGGAGCCCGACGCGGGACTCGATCCCAGGACCCTGGGATCATGACCTGAGCCGAAGGCAGCCGCCTAACCAACTGAGCCACCCAGGCGTCCCTAAAAATTTACTTTTGATAAACAATTTTGAGATAGGGAAACTGAAGTGACTCCATTTTTAGAAAGGCTCCATCTCTGCTGTTTTCCTACCAGGCCCCATTACTCATGTTCTGTGTTTTCTATGCGAGTAAACCAAAGAAGCTATGTTCCCACTCCAGAGGGGAAGCAAGAAAGTTAATCATTCTCTGAGTTTCACCCTAGGCCCTGAAACACCTGATAACATTTAAGAAGAACTGGATCCCAAACATGTTCAAGGACATTAGCTTGGAACAAACGTTGGCTGACACAGGCATCAATATCTCCTACCTTTGGCGATTTATGAAGTAACACCTATTATTTACCTAATGCTCACCTTTGGTCAGACCCCACCCTGGATTCCTGAAGGAACAGGTGGCCTGGACCCCTTTCCAATATAAACGTCTAACCCTGAATGACAGAGATACTCATTCTCCTTTCATTTCTGAGTCTCCCAGACACTCCATCTGCTATACTCTAGCCATCACTTACATTATCCAATACAACTCTGTTTTCACTTCTTCCTGGTTCTCATTTGATTTGTATCCTGTGCAAAGCCAAGGACCCCCTGTCTGGTCTGTGGGGCCCCCTCTGGGTCCTCATACCCAGCCTGCCTGTGTCAACTTGATTATCTCCAACAAAAGCAAGACTATATATCCTACAACTCAGCATTTTTACTTCTAGGTGCAACAGGCGCCAGAATATTTATAGCAACATTGTAGCACAAACAACAGGAAACAACTCAGAATAAATAAAGTGATTTAGAGATATAGATGGATCTCTAAAAACTAACACTGCACACAAAAAAATGACAATTTGCTGATGGACAATTTTGTAAAATGTCATTTGTATGAAGATTAAATGTGCATAAGAATAATCCGTAATGCTTAAGAAAAAAATATATGCAGAAAATAGGTAGGACATTATTAAGAATAATAAACAGCATTACAAGATAGTGGTTTTTCACAAGAGGAGGGCTATACCAGGGGTTGTTATTACCTTTTGTAATTTTCATTTCTTAAAGTGGGTAATTAACACAGGAGTGTTTGCTATTTTAATCTTTATAAATGTTCTGTATGTCTTAAAGTTAATTAAAAAAAAAAAACTCTCCACAGAATACTAACCCATTAAAAATATTTTTGCCTAGGAGGAAAAAGGTAGCTGCTAATAAATATCCTCTAATTATTTGTTTTCTACTGTTGCATATCAAACTACCCTAAAACTTAAAAGTTTAAACTGCCATTTTATGTGCTCATGAAACCACAGGTCAGAAATTCAGAGCTCAGAGAGGTTGTCCTGCTCTAGTAACTCAGCAGCAATCAGGTGGTGAGTGGGCTGGGCTGAAGTCTATACATGCTTCACTCACAGGTCTGACACCTTCATGCTCTTCCGTGGCCTTCCTCACTCTCCTCACTGTGCTTATTTGAGCTTCTTCACAGTACAGTTGCCTTAAGGTAGTTGTATGTCTTACCTGTTGATTTTTTTCCCAGGAGGAAGCATTCCAAGTGGTACGGTTTGTAGTTACAGATTTCTTAATGTCTGATATTACAAGTTACCCTTTGTTTCTTATTCCACATACTACTGCAGAGTCCGGATCCAAGAGGAAGGGAAATAGACTCCACCTCTAGACTGGACATTGCAAGGTCATATTGCAAAAGAGCATAATGTGGTTTCTAACCTTCTAAACAATAAAATACAAAAATCAAAACACAGAAACATTCAAACAAAACCTCTCTTTTGGTGCCTTATCCTCTCCAACTATTGTGTCCCCCTACTTCTTTTTCTAGCTTTTAAAGACACTCTTCTAGAAGTATTGGGTAATCATTGTATTTCCAATCTCTGACTTTTCATTCAAGTTTTAACCCATTCTAACTTGCTTTTCACATCATCGCTATATAAAATTGCCCTGTTTAAAGGTCACCAAACATTTAAGTAAAGCCAATAATGTGAATGACAGAATAGCAACTCAAGAAATAGAAGTTACACACAGAGAAAAATTGTTAATGTAACTACGAGTGCAGGAAATTAAAATAAGTTTACTTAATATCAACATTATATGCATGGAGCAGGAAAAGGAAGTTACTTTTAAAAGACTTCATTATTATGTATAAGAAATAACTAGAGATGATGACTAAACTAAATGGCGGAACGGACAGAGGACAGATGAGAGAACTAAAAATTATACCCAATAAATGAGTTCTTTCCCAAAATGGCAACAAAGAGCAAAACAAAAAATTTTTTTCAAAGAGAACTTGAAAGGTAAAGAAGATTGATTTAGAAGTTCCAACATCTACTTAAAAGATGATTCAGAAGGAGGAAATAGACTAGAAGGGATACAATAGCTTAATTCACCATATTCAAAAGGTAATCACTCATCAATGTCATTTTACATATTTTATACATTTATACCAAGTATATAAATAAATATATATATATATTTTATGCATTTATAAATTATAAAAATATATGTAGGGGAAAAGTGAGGCCACTCCAAGATAGGCCACTTTGGGATGAACATTATTTTGAGTTAAAAGCAATCAAAACCCAGCAGATTCGGGAAAAGCTCTTTGCTTCTCCCTCAATGGCTGTCTTTACCTGGAAGAGAGCTATTAACAGAGATTCCTCATTACCTAAGAAACTTATCTGCACAGCAGGACAACTTTTGTACATCTCCTCTTACCTTCCTGCTAGCGGTCTTCCTCACCTTTCTAACCTCAGACCATGAACTCCCACTTTGGTCCATTTAAATTTGCAAGGCTGCCAAAAAGAATATATCCAGCTCTCAGCCATTTTTTTTCCAGGTTATACTTTTTGTTTGTTTGTTTTGTTTTTCATTTAAATTTAATTAATTAACATACAATGTGTTATTAGTTTCAGAGGTAGAGCTCAGTGATTCATCAGTCTTATATAATCTTTTTGATTGGCATATACTCTCAGTACAATAGGGAGCCTTGATACTAGGTGCATCTCTCAATGTCTCCGTCCTCTCCCAGATCTTAATTTTTCACTATTGTTAGCTCTTTGATCCCTTTAAGACAAAAATTTAAAAGCAATCCAACTTGTCTTAAGTTGAATAATCATGTATGAATTACCTAGTTTATCATAGGTGTGTGAAATAGATTTGTGTGGGATGTAGTGGTATGGCTATACAACTGTAACCCTTGATATAATTCACTCCCACTAATTTTGTCCAGAGAATTTATTCATCCAACATAATGCAGAGTTAGTAATAACATCAAGGCTAAACTCAGATCTCCTAACTGCCTCTCTGAATGTTTCTTCCATAACTGTCAGATTAGTGTTTATCATATTTTAGATGTTCAATAAATATTTATTGAAGTAAAGAATCAATATATTTATGTAATGTACATTCATATAAAATTCCATAATGTGAACAATGCTAAACCACATTTGTTGTTGCCATTTATATACGTCTTAAAAAAGTAATGTGAAATCCTCCTTTGAGTGGCATTTGCTAGAGTCATAGTTAAGGAAAACAGTCAGCAGGCTTGATTTACATAACTTCAAAGAGCTTCATATCCTAATCTGCTTTTCATTTAGTCCGCCAAAAATGCTATAATTATCCCTTGGCTTCTTAATTTTAAGCCTAGAGAGTTTCCTTAAATGCAAATATAATTATCACAGACCTAGGTTCTAACATTGGACTAGATGCTATACAGAACAAATGTTAATATTTACCTTGCCTCTGCTGAACCTGAGCCCAAACTGACACCATTGCTATAGCAACATTTTATCCTTCAAAAAAAAGTTATATTTAAAGTTCTCTGGGGAAAGGACATTCCTGGATCATTTTATTGTTAGAGGTAAGTACATTTTTTTTAATCAAAAAGACTACCATCTTCTACCTAGAATTTAGAGAGCTGGAAAGGCTGTCGTGTCCACACTAACAATGAGTAAAAAGCAGTGCAAACCATAAAACCATTCACTTTGTTGAACCCATCAGAGATGTGAAAGTTACAAAATAACGAACAAGGCTAAAATCTTTGAAAAGATAGGCACTTCAAGATGAGTTGTGGCACAACCATTGACTCTCCTATGGCAGAGCACAGGAGAAAGACAGGGCTAGCATAGAAGTTGCTAAAAAGGTTTCAACTAAAATATTTGACAATTTGCTAAAGGTTGAGTATTGGGTAGCATGAGATTATAGAGCTCCTGAGAGCTACAAACACAAATAGACTGCATACACTTGAGGGCTCTTCTCCAGAGATTTCACCAGGTGCTGAAGAGAAAGACTGTGAGCAGGAATATTGGAGAAAGCATCCCTTGGCGGTTTAAAATAATCAATGTGATGCACCATGTCAACAGACTAAAGAAGCAAAACAATATAATTGTCTCAATAAATGCAAAAAAAGATTTCACACAAAATCCAATATATATTTGTGATAAAAACTCTCAGAAAACTAGGCAAAAGAACTTCCTCTATCTGATAAAGGGTAGCTAAGAAGACAAACCTCTGCAAGTGGTATAGTACTTTTTGATGAAAAACAGAATATTGTCCTCACAGTTACAGGGAAAAGGCAAGGATGTCTATTCTCATTAGTCATATTGAACATGGTATTTTAGGTCCTAGTCAATGCAATGAGATAAGACATACAGATATACATACATAGATACAAATGTTCATGCATATACAAATGGCATACAGATTAGATACAAAAAAATAAAACAGCATCTATTTGCAGATGACATGATTTTTTAGATTGGATATCCAATATAATCTACAAAAAGCTAAAAGAACTAACAAGTGAGTTTAGCAAGATCACAGGATAAAAGATCAATATAGAAAAATCAATTGTATTTCTATGTACTAGTAGTGAAAAACGAGAAACTTAAATTTAAAAATAACACTTAAAAAGCAGTTTCACAGTGGAGAAATGTGACAAACTTAACTCTGCCAGGTGTCAAGGTTAACATCAACAGTCATAAGTCATGTCAATAGCATGTACTCCTGATATGATGTGATGAGAACAGCACTTTATTTCCATGATCTTCCTCCCAAACTCCCAACTCCAATCTAATCATGAGAAAAAATAGATGAATCCCAATTAAAAAAAATTCTACAAAACATTTAACTAATACTCCTCAAAATTGTCAAGATCACCAAAAACAAGGAAACTCTGAGAAACTGTAGCAGATCAGAAGGGCCTAAGGAAACATGACAACTAAATGTAATGTGGTATTTGGGATAGGATCTAGGAACAGACAAAGGACATTAACGAAATACTAACAAAGTGTGAAGTTTAATTAATAACAATGGAACAAAGTTGGTTCCTTACTTTTAACAATGGATGAGGGCTATCCTGGAACTCTGTACTTTGAAAATTTTGTTAATCTAACTCTATTCTAAAATTTTTAAAGATTTATGAAAAAACAGCATTTAAATTTCCACCCAAACATGAAATACTTACATATGAATCTGACAAAATGTATGCAAGATCTGTGTGCTGTAAAGTATAAATTACTGATAATAGCAATCAAAAAAGAACTTAATAATTAGAGCAAAATATATTGTGTTCATGCATCGGAAGACTCAAAAACATTAACATGGCAAGTCTAACAAAACTCACCTATAGATTCAACTAATCCAGCAAGAATCAAAGTCTCAGGAAGAATTTTCCCCAAAATCAACAAGTTGATTTTTAAAATTTATATGAAAATGCAAAGGATCTAGAAGAGCAAAAAGACATTTTTGGGAAAAGAATAAAGTTAGAAGATAAAATTTTCCTGATGTTAGTAATTATTATAAAGTTAGACTAGTTAAGAAAATGTGGTATTAGAGAAAGGATAAAATCATAGATCCATGGCACAAAATAGAGTCCTAATATAGACCTACAAATATTTGGTTAAGTAATGTTTTTAAAGATTAAATTATTTAGAGAAGTTTTCAGTTCATAAAACAGAAGAAAGCAGAGAGATTTCCCATATATTCCTTTCTCTATCATCATCATCACTCACTGGAATGGTACATTTATTACCAAAGATGAACCTATACTGACACGTCATAATCACCCAAAATTCATAGTTCACCTGAGGGTTCACTCTTGGTGTTATACATTCCATGCGTCTGGACAAATATCTAATGATGTCCATCATTAGGGTATTATACAGAGTATATTCACTGCCCTAAAAATCCTCTATGCCCTGCATATTCATCTGTTTCTGAATAAACTTCAGAAATAAGAGAGTATGTTAATGCTTCCTAGTAACTGGAAGACAAGGAAGGGTCAAGGGTACATGTTACTGAGTCAGGACCAGGATTAAGGTGAGGGGAATGGGGAATAAAATATCAAACAAGAGACAGGATCTGACCCTGCACTTGCATGACCCCGACAGTCTCTGCCTTACTTGACTAACCCTATTTTCAGCCCATGGATGAGAGAGAGAAACACCACATTGAGTAGGGAGCCTGATGCAGGGCTCCATCTCATGACCCTGAGATCAGACCTGAGCTGAGACCAAGAGTTGGATGCTTAACTGACTGAGCTACTCATATGCCCTCTTGATCAGTGTAGCTTCATAAGTTTTGAAGCATAATGGGGGTTAGTCTCCCAACTTTGTTCTTCTCCTGCAGTATTGCGTCACCTGTTCTATGTCTTTTGCCTCCATATAAACATTAGAGTCAGTTTGTGTATATCCATAAAATATCTTCACGAAATTTGACCAGTGTTGTGTTGAATCAATAGATCAAGTTAAGAAGAACTGACATCTAGACGATATTAACGAACATTTCCTCGTATAGATCTTGTATATATTTTGTTAGATTTATACCTAAGTATTTCATTTTGGGCAATGCTAACAGAAATGGTATTATGTTTTTAATTTCAAATTTCACTTGAAAGGAAAGCAATGGACTTTTTTGTCAATTCCTTCAGATTTTCTGCCTAGACTATCATGCCATCCACAAAGACAGTTTTATTAGTCCCTTCCTCTCTGTACACCTTTTATTTCCTTTTCTTGTCTTATTGCATTAGTAAGGACTTCTAGGACCATGATGCACAGGAGTGGTGAGAGAGTGGTCAACTGATGTTGAGAAAAGTGCAAAGTAATGCAGTGGAGGAAGAAGAGTATTTTCTTTTTTCTTTTTCTTTCTTTTTTTTAAGATTTCATTTATTTATTTGACAGAGAGAAAGAGATCACAAGTAGGCAGAGAGGCAGGCAGAGGGAGATGGGAAAGCAGGCTCCCCACTGAGCAGAGAGCCCAATGTGGGGCTCGATCCCAGGACCCTGAGATCATGACCAGAGTCGAAGGCAGAGGCTTAACCCACTGAGCCACCCAAGTGCCCCAAGAATAGTATTTTCAACAAATGATTCTGCAACTGTTAGAGATCCATAAGGAAAGATGAATATAACTCATACTTCAAGTGCAGGTAAGTATTTATTAGATTATCTTTCATTACTGAGCAGTATTCTTCTATAGGATATATCACAGATTATCCATTATCCCATTGAAGGCCATTTGGTTTACTTCTAGCTTTTGGCAATCATGGATAAAGCCACCATAAATATTCAAATACATAAATATTCATGTACAGATTTCTTGTGTAAAGATAAGTTTCTCCCCCATCAGGTAAAATAAATATTTAACTTCAGCAAAAGGGCCAGACTGTTTTCCAAAGTTGCCATAATATTTTGCATATCAAGCAGCAATGTATGAGCATTCCAGTTGCTCAACATCTTTTCTAGACCTTGAAATTGTCAGATTGTTTATCTGAGTGTTCTACTTTGTTTTTTATTTTATTTGTGTTTTGGTGTTTTTAACTAGTGTGTAGTGGTATCTCATAGTGGCATAATGATGAGTATCTCTTTTTCTTGTGCTTAAAGTCAGACATATCTTTTCCTCATTGAAGTGTTTGTTTAAATCTTTTATCCATTTGTACTTGGGATGTTTGTTTTAGTAACTGAATTTTGAAATTTCTCTATATATCCTAGACACAAGTCCTTTACTAGCTATGTTTGTAAACATTTACCACAGTCTGTGGTTTTTCCTTTCATTCTGTTAACAACATCTTTAGAAGAACAGAAATTTTACACATATATAACATCCAATATAAATTTATTATGAATAAGTTTTGATGTTGTATTTAAGAAATGTTATTACCTCAAATTTACAAAGATGTTTTCCTATGTTTTTTCAATAAGTTTTATGGTTTCAGGCTTACATTTAAGTCTATGATTCAAGTTGATTTCATCTTTTTCATATTATATGAAGTAATACATTTTTAAGGCAAATGCTAAATGTCACTCTAGGGGGACCTGGGTGGCTCAGTCGTTAAGCATCTGCCTTTGGCTCAGGTCATGATCCCTGCATCCTGGGATCGAGCCCCATATGGAGCTCCCTGCTCAGCGAGGAGCCTGCTTCTCCCTCTCCCACTCCCCCGCTTGTGTTCCCTCTCTCGCTGTCTCTCTCTGTCATAAATAAATAAAATCTTAAAAAAAAAAAAGTCACTCTATTCTGTGTTCAACTTTGATTAAAGATCAGTTTTTGTCATGAAAATAAGAGCACAAAATATTTTCTGTCTAAAGCTGAGGTTTGTTTTCAGTTCTACCTGCTACTATATTCTTGATCCCTTCTTTACCATTGAATGACCCATTTTTCCAATCCTGCTTCCCAGACTGTTAAATGACATAACTATCCTTCTGCTCACATTGGTCTGAATTCCTGAACTGTTTGCAGCTGAACTTTTGTCTTGGTTTCTATGCCCTTGCCTAGTATTATTAGTTTCTGATTCCTTTGAGTTATTTAGGCACTGTAATAAGCAGTTAATAAAAGCTGAATGAATAACCTCTTTTCTTCACCCTTCGATTTTGATTTAAATCAGTAGGTGCATTTTTGAAACGGGCACTGTGCTAGGAATTAGGCATATAACAATAAACAAGAGGGATATTGATACTGGAAGATCTCCTGCCTTTAGAGAACTTAAGAGGCTTATGGTAGAGAGCATACCCTGAATAACAATCCAATGTGATAAACTCTGGGTTGAGATATGAGACGATGGAAAGGATACATAACATAATTTTGGTGGAATCAGCCAAGCCTTTGCCAAGTGATTTCCATGTTGGGTTATGGAGGGTGAATAAGAATCGCCCAAGGAAGTGAGAATGGGGCAAGGGGTAAGTACTCCAGACAGCAAGAACACAGTCTGAAAAGGTCCAAAATGAGAGACAATAAGAAAGTTTAATAATCTGAAAGGAGTTACTTTTTATAGAAACATACAGTGATGCGGTTGCTGAGAGATTAAACTAGAAATAGGAATTAAGTCATGTAGAGCCTAATACACTATATTAAAGGCTTTTTGTCCTTCCTATATCTGCTGATACAATTAGAGTACAAATTTTATTAATATACACTAGTTTCGTGTGCATGATAATTTGGAAAAATTTACACAGCTTTCAATCTGGCTAGATCTCGAAATTAATCCTTTAGGAGCTCCCAAAGCCCTGATCCTTTTATAATTTCTGCTCTGCTCTTCTGAACATGCCTTATATTTTACAGAATTAATTATCCCTCCTCCCCATCTTCTATTCACACTAGACTGTCCCACAAGTAAGTGGCTAATCATAGAATTCATATTGGTTGGTGAAGGCTCATACTTTAATCCTAGATGCCATTGTCATTTATCCTATTGTACAATTGTTTTGATACTTTGTTTCTTTCTTTCCCATTGAGAAGCATGAGTTACTGTTATAATTGTGTTTATTTAACTTCTGAAATTCAGAGAATAAAATAAATTGCTATGAAGTTACAATATTGCACAGCTCAAAATAAAACCTCCTTTTTATGTAGTATTTTTTTTTATTTTAAAGCATTCTAAGTGCTACATTTTTTTGGTAAAGCTTTTCTCTGAGAGTCATAATCATCATGGACCTTGACATTTTAGCCAATACGATCAACAAAAGCTTTGGTGATATTTTTGCAAAAAAGAATCAGATGATAGACAACAGAGAGAGAAGGTCAGTTTTAATTATGACGCCTGAATTTTCTATCATGATTTATGCAGGTTTTGCTTCACAACCAATATTAAATCAGAGAAAAATTAAATTAGGTGGATGGCTGAGGTTTTCAAAGCAATGGCTTTTACTCTGTTATTTATCTATATTCCAATATTCCAACTGAGCAGATACTAATCCTGGTGCTTTCTTAACTACTAATAACAACCATGGGAGACTTATTAAAAGCGTTATTATTATGATTCACAGTGAAATGAATGAGTTAGCAGTATTCATAGAATAATTTACTCATTCATTATTATCATCATGCAGTAGACATTTATTTAGTGCATACTATTTGCCATGTGCTAATTACTGAGGATTTAAAAGCAAGCAAGACAAAATTCATTTATTCATAGTCTCAGTCCATGACAAGGTGAAGAAATTATTACAGTAGCAAAACAATAAACACAAAAATATTGATTGTGATAAAAAATAAGTTCTTTCAAAAGTTACCAGGTAGTGAGTCAATTAGCATTATGACTATTTGCTGCTACACATTCTAGTAGTCAGTCTAGAACAGAAACAAAGACAATACATGTACAATGATCACTACCTACCTTGTGAGTCATCTAAACTACCACTGGCATCTTCTTGAACCAACGAGAGCATTTCAACTCTGTTAAACACACAGCAAATTTTTGACATTTTACACATACTGTTGTTACAAAATAGAATTTTTAGTTTTATGGCAGAAAGCAGAAAAATTATTTCCCAAATCGGTAAGATTTTATGAGTCAGTTCCAGGGGCTTAAAATGCTGCTGAAGGCGACAGCCAAAATGGGATTCTGGAATGACCTTGTATTACCAACAAACTTCTCAATCCTTTTCTCTTGTGCCACCTGTAGAGGTGTTGAGTAAACTACTTCCAAGAGAGCATCCATGCCAAAACTTGACATTTGTGCCTTTTTATAGATGCCTTACATGAAAAGGGAATATTCTATCTGTTCAGTTCTGACAATAAACACTTTCCTCTTGTAAAATGTATATGGGCTATGTAAATTTTGATATTTTTGTCATTTTTAAGCACTTACCCACATCATAAATATTTTCTGTGATTTTGTAAATTATTTAGACCAGTATCATTTTCTATAATTTTGGTTAAATCATTAATGTCACATATTGATTCAGTTGTGTGTATAGTTGCCTTATAGACCCAGCATATTAAACGGTATCAAAAAGGGTTCTAATTCTACAAAGGAAAAGGCATTTAATTGTGATGCAGCTGTACGTTGCATTTGTCATCTGTTATACAAATGGGAGGGAATGAGAACTACAAAATATCCAAGACCTATCATTTATTCCTAATCATCATAATCACCATTAATCATTATTCATCAGCTCCTCACACATATTCTCCATCCCTTTGGACATATGATTTGGCATCACTAACTATGTCATGTTTGTTCTTGAGTACTGGCTAAAACTGTATTGGGTTAAAAAAAAAAGACCCAAAAACCCCAAAAAACTTGAAAGGAAATAGATCAGAAGGCACATGTATACACTTATGTTCTTTAGTATAATCGAATATTTATGTTTAGATTTGTACATATGGAAAGTCATTATCCTCAAAAATGCAAATAAGATATTTTTCCTAAAGAAAAACTATGTTCTTCTTTGATACAATATAAAAATATAAGTTATATAACAATCATAATATAGTGATAGCACAGAAGAGTAGGGTGGGGAGAGAGATTGTATTATGTTTTATTGTTTATCTCCCTCTTTTTTCTGGAAAAGTGATAATACAGTGCAAAATTTTAGGATTTCGTATACATGGAATTCTGAAAAGAGCACAGGTAATTTGTGACTGTTGGAAATGAATATCCTTGTCACACAATATAACTACGGAGTGAACAGTAAAGCTCAAAATTCTTCCCAAAGGATATCGGATGAGACAACTAAGTGAATAAGCCGTGTCTGACAGTAGATACATTTCATCATTGCTTGGTTTACTTCCAGTGCCTAGTATCAATTAGTACTGATTGTCCTTTACCTTTCCTCTTGATAGGATTGAAGACATCACACTGCAACTATTTCACCGACTACTGTGATGAGAATTAGAGGAAAGAGCACTAGTCCTCCAAATTGACCCAAAATATATCTGCAAGTAATTGGATTCATGCTTAACTCTTTAATAGATAATTTGAGAAACGTCTTTTTTTCTCCACAATGCTAAATTACTCCCTAAAGAAGTCATCGGACTCTTCTTAGCTTTGGTAGGGCATAATTTAATCATTTGAATCAGATCAGCAAATCAGATTATCACTAAAGACTCTGGCAGCTCTAAACTGTTAGGCTTTCACATGGAAGGAGAGATTTCTTCCTGGAGCTTTTCTATTTTTTGCCATGGAGCCAGGTTTTAACAACAAAGTATTTTAGCTGGTATTAAATATGATAAATCTCCCACAGGGAGCTCAGAGCATTTCCACATACATAGAGTCCAATGTTAGAGCTGACACAAACAATGCTTGCAAGGATAGAGAGAGAAACTCAACGATTAAAGCATTTGGGGCCTTTAATAATTTTAGGGTATATTTTGAAGCTGAAAGAAAAGAGAAAGGAGTTTAAATTAGTTCTATGTATTATGAATAGGTTTAATATCAAATTAAGGCAGTTGAATTGGAATAACAGGACTGGTCCTCAGTCATTATCTTAGATGGACAAGCTTGGCTCTCCAGTTTGTTCTCTGACTCTCTAGCTCCATAGTTTCCACTGTATTCCTTAATGCCTGCTGATCTCCACATGCCTTAAAGGGACTAGAAGTAAAACAAACAAAAAAACAGGTAATGTCTTACCATTATTATGAAGATATTTTTGACTTTGTAAACCCTTGAAAGGGTCTCAGTGATGTCAAGCATTTCCTGGAACACATTTAAAAAACTATTGTAATCAAATCCTTATCATTTAGTAATTCAGCTATTCACTAATCATTTACTGAGTGTCTTCTGTGTGATGGAGACCCTGATAGTTACTAGGACTGTAATGCTCGAAGATAAAATCCTTGGCTGGTAAAGCCAAATAGATGAGTGGCTGAGGACTAAATAGGTGACTACAACACTGTATAGCTAGTTGTTTCTGAAGGATGCTGCGAGAGAATATAAAACTAAAACCAAAATCATGAGAAATCAGAAAATAATAAAACCTTAGGGATGGGTGGGTAACTAAGATATCATCATGTCCAAATCTCTAACCATTAGATGAAATAAATGACTAAGAAGAGTAAAGAAAAGTTTTTGTTGATTAGGTTCTTCTGACATCTTGAGAAATACTCTAGCTATTCTTCAGGTTCCTGGAACATACAAATTAATGGTGAGGGGAAAAAAAAGATGTTTTTACCTATATGAGTAGCTATAGTAAGTTTTCATCCACTATTATTCCATGATCTAAGAATCTCTTGACCCATTTTTTATGTGGTGCCTGTTTGGCAATATTCCAAACCTAGCTAAGATCAACCAATACCTTTCTTGGCACCCGCTCCTAGATATAGAATCTGCTGTGAAAACACATATACCTGGGTTTTAGTCCATGGTCACGCTAAGAAAGGACATACATTGGGTGCTGGGGGCGCTCAGTTGATTAAGTGTCTGCCTTCAGCTCTCAGCGTCCTGGGATTGAGTCCCACATCAGGCTCTGCTCAGTGAGGAGTCTGCTTCTCTCTCTCACTCTCCCTCTGGGTTCTCTCCCTCTCAAATAAACAAATAAAATCTTTTTTTTTTTTTTTAAAGGACATACATTCACTGATTGTTGAGTGCAAGATTCTACACAGAAATTGATGAGGTCACTTATTATGGTGTACAAATATTCTATATTCTTGGTGTTTATCTGTTCGACATATAAATTTCTAAGAGATAAGTTGAAATCCTTCAGTATGATTGTGGAATTGAACATTTCATTCATTCATTCACTCACTCACTCACTCGTTCATTCATTCACCTTTTATATGTTTTGATTCCATGTTATTAGGTACATAGAGTTTCAGGATTGTTTTCTGGAATTAAACAGGAAATAAATGCAAATACTTTTTGTGTGTTTTCACTCTGTTTGCTTAATCATAACTTTAAAAATGACTTTACTTTCAGTTTTAGTGATCGACCCAATCTTTCTTACTCTTTTATGTTCTTTCATTAATTAAATTTTGCATTAGTATCTTTTCATGTTTCTTGAATTGGAATTGAATTTCAATCTTAACTTGTTTTTTAATGCATGCATTTAAAACCATAGCCTTTGCAATTTAACAGTAAGTGTTTCTTATTTCTTTGCTTATTATGACTATATCATCTCATTTTTGCCTCCTTTTTCTTCCTTCTTCTTGGAGTAAATTATCTAATAATTCTTTCAGAACGGATCTGTGAGAGAGACACTTTCTGAGACCTTGTATAACTCAAATTGTTTTTGTTTATCTTTCTTGTTTGGTGATGGTTTACCTAAGTGTAAGATTCTAAGGCCAAAGTTACTCTCCTTCAGACCTTTGAAAACTAATCCATGTTATTTTAACGTTCAGTATTAATAAGATATTTTGCTGGTTACTTGACATGTACTCCTTTGTGAAGATAAGCTACTTGTTTCCCTTTTTAGAAGTTTTTAGGAATTCTCTCTTTATTCTTGCTTTTCTGAATATATGTTATGTCTAGGTTTGAGGACTACTTGTTATTTTTCATATATTTAGTATCGTTACTTTGTCTAATCTGCTTTTAGGGCATCTTTTCAATATTAAGATACCTACCAGTTTTTTTTTTTTCCTGCTAATTTGTGATCTCTACTATTATTGCTTTATCATGTCTCTTTTTAAAATCTACTTTGATTTATTAATTTTTCTTAAAATCTTATCCTTTCTTCTTTATGCAGTTACATGAAACATATTCAGTTTACCACCTATAATCAATAATTCTACTATCTGAATAACCCAGAGCTCTAATTCTGCTGTTTGCTAATTCTGTTGATGTTGGCCTACAGTGACAAATTCCTACTGTCTTTTCTAATTTTAGATTGTGAGCTTCTGTTCAGCAGGGGTTTAATAGGGAGAATCCTTTGAGGTTTGGTTTGAAAGTACATTTTCCTGGGGATTTTCATATTTGCTACTCCTAGATGCACCCAAGGTCATTAACAGTCCTGGACCAGGTTTTGTTACATTTTCAGCCTCCAGGTATTTAGTCAATGCAAGCAGTCTAAAGTAAAGTTCCAAAACTTCATCAAGGCAAGAATGTAGTTCAAATATTAATGTATGCTTTCTTATCCAAAGTCCAGGTTAGTAAATACAAATTTTGGTTCATCTCCCTTTGTTTGCCAGCAGTTTATCTCCTCCTCTCCCCTTTATATTCCATTGAAGGTGGAGTCTTTTCTTGGACAACCATCTCAGGGGTTTCATGTATGCCTTTATTTTGAATTCTATTCCTCTATAGCCATTATGGCCCGAGCATTTTGATTCAGGAGGCCAGAAAATTATTTTAGGAGAATCAAAGATTCTTCACCCATTTACCATTGTGAAAGTATTTAAGCAAGGACTCCATTAGATTGAGCGGCCCTCATGTCTTGGTAGCCTAAGTTAGCAAACCAAACCCTAGGCCAGTGTCAACACATTCAAATCTTAGAAAATGAAACTTATGAACAACCAATCACAACAGCCAGCTAGGCCTTCCCAACTGCTGAAGCTACAGTCAGTCAAGTAATTTTCTTGTTTTGCTTACATGTCTTCTCTATTAAAAACCTCTCCTCTAGTTCTTGTTGGTGGAGTGCTCTTTACCACGTTTGATTTGGTGCTGCTCCATTCCAATCAAGGAATGCTCAAATAAACTCTTATAAATTTTAAAGTGCCTCAGTCTACCTTTAACACCACCGAGGCTCTCATTTTCTATGCCTTTTTCTTTTTCATCAATGGGGATTCCCTCTTAATTTTTTGTAAATTTTGTTCTGCACTTCAGACTTTGTTGAATATGTTACTCAAAATTTCTAGATACTTTTCAGCAGAAGTTCCTTAAGGTTAATCTAGTCCTTCATGGTGTGTGAAATATTCCTTTCTGCTTTTCATTTTTCAGGGTTTCTTCATTGTTTCCTCTTCATATTGTGTCTTGGTTATGATTTATAAAATACATAACTTTTCTGTTTTTTCTATGCTTTTGAAGTAAGAGAGAGCAGTATATTCTTATATGACATCTTAAATTAGAACCTCTAATTAATACTTTATACTGAAGCTAGCATTATTTTTATTGTAAGGCAAAATCATTCATGGCATGCCGGTATTTAAAATTCTTCAGAGACTACCTATTAAGGTTGTAGAACAAGATCTGAAACCTTCAAAGGGCTTATCAGCCCTTTCAAAATTTGGGACCCAGCCAGAGGGAGACTTAGTTAAAACTGTCCTTGACGTAATGATGATCAAGGGCCTCTCTTTGCCATAACTTTCTCCTCCAAACACTGAAAATACTTTGCTAAGTAATTATATTCTTGGAGGTAACTGTAAACTTTGGTGGTGGGAGGAGACCCATGTGTTTTGGAATGGGAAAATTTCCTGGAGTTCAAATTCAGAACAGTGGGAATGTCTCCCAAGGAGTAAAGTCCATACTTATTTAGCTTTTTTGGTATAGGGAAGACTTTACTGCATCTAGCAGCCCCTGAGCACCAGAGTAGGCACAACTCGAGTACTTGATGTTGCTTGACCCCTCTCCATGCAGACGTGCAGACATGCAGACATGCTAACCTGTGGTGGACAGGAGTGGAAGTGTGCTCCAGTGAACCAAGAGTGGTTTCCTATAAAGAGAGGTCATGGTAGGACTTGAATGTATTTGAAGCTCCTCCCTTTCTTTTTTTTTTTTTTTAAAGATTTTATTTATTTATTTGACAGAGAGAGAGAGATCACAAGTAGGCAGAGAGGCAGGCAGAGAGAGAGAGGGAGAAGCAGGCTCCCCGCTGAGCAGAGAGCCTGATGCGGGGCTCGATCCGAGGACCCTGAGATCATGACCTGAGCCGAAGGCAGAGGCTTTAACCCACTGAGCCACCCAGGCGCCCCGAAGCTCCTCCCTTTCAATAGTCAACTCAGGCACCAAGGTTTTGTCAGTGAAAACATCATTGTGCAAGGCCCTCATGCCGACCTGATATAATATGTAATCTGCTTTGGCTTAGCGTTATCACTCTCTGCCTACCTCTTAAGCCTTACCTGGGTCACCTTGTTTCTATCAGGCAATCTATTTGATATCTCCGTTTGATTATCTTTGCCACAAATACTGTACGGCAGCTTTATTTGGTCTTAGTTTTCCCAGGCTCTACCATAGGTTGGGGTTAGCTACCCCAGTGTGCGCTCTTCATGCACTTCCTCTATGATCAAGTTTCAATGAATACACTTATACAATAATTGTGTTCCTACACAAACACACACACACACACACACACACATACACACACACACACACGTCAGTAAGGTTTATGAAGACATTGGTCATTTTATCTTTTTGATGTAAGTAAGCTTAAAGCCAACACAAGCCCTAACCATTGGGTAATTGAATTAAAATTTTTATCTGCTATCCATTTTCCTATGTGAGTATAGTATATTCCCATGTGAGCATA
Organism: Potos flavus; assembly: GCA_028534135.1. Taxonomy (NCBI): domain Eukaryota; kingdom Metazoa; phylum Chordata; class Mammalia; order Carnivora; family Procyonidae; genus Potos; species Potos flavus. The sequence continues at coordinate 84,079,155 of CM052901.1, read as the reverse complement.
TTTAATTTTTTTTATATATTTCTTTGTTCTCATGCATATCATATGTTGACTCTTAAAATATCTGAATACTTTTAGAACAAGACCATTGGTATATTTTTTTCTTATACAGACCCTGGCATGACCATAATAATGAGATATGGTTTATTATCAAAAATATTTGTTGACTAGAATAGGTACAATTAACAAATTAAGTACACAATTTAAGTTATGAATATAATTTTATGAATTCTGAAATATTATGAATTGGAAACTACATGAAAAAATATCACTCTGAAAAATTTATTCTGATGCCTCAGGAAATCACGCAAAATCTCCTAAGAATATTATGCTTGTGTAGAATAATAACGTACAACATCCTGAGTCACAGATATTAAAGGAACATCTGAAAGTATAATGTACAATTAATGAAGGAAAATTAAACATGCAATTGAGTTACTCTTTCTGCTGGAAGGAAAAATCAAATATACAGGAAGCATTAGTTTCCATTTATCTTCAAATTCTAATCTGTATTCACATACATGTATTTGCATTCACAAGTTCAGATTTAATAAGCAGAAATGATTATTTTAGGCTGTAATTGATTATAGAAAGCCTGTGAGGATCAGACTTAAAATGTAACTCTCACAATTCCATGAAGTCAATCAAAACACAAATCACTGGGCTTGTGATTTAGCACTTCCCTGTCTTCATTAATTGTACTATTGCCCTGGGCAAATTCCATTGTCCGCTGAAGCTACTTATAAGATGCCAACCTTTCCCGAATAAATACAATTTACCAACACCCTCTCAGGCTGTGTGCCTAAACGAAGATACAGAATTACATTTTAATAGGTGAACCTTCTGTTTCATTTCTGTTCTACATTTAAAATAATAACTTTCTTCAAAAAGGAAAGGAAAAAGCAGATACTTCTGCTTACTTTGCCTGCTGCAGTTTTCAGAGATATAGTAGCTTTGATGAAAGAATTCTCATCTCCTGTTATGAGGGCAAGTCATGTGACTTCCCTTATATTAGTGATTCTCAAACTTGCTGCACATTATAATCAACCTGGGGAGCTTTTATAAGGACTGATGCCTGGGTCGCACCCCCAGAGATTCTGAGGTAATTGGTTTGGAGTCCAGCTTCCTGGGCATGAGATTTTTAAAAGCTCCCCAAGTGATTCTAATGTGCAGCCAAGGTTAAAAATCACTACACTAATTAATAGAATAATAATGAATTGCCTAATCACAGAGAAGACCACACCAATACAACTATGGTTATAATTGGGAACCTATTATTTTTGTGAAAGAATATTCTTGAAAGACTGAAAAAAACATAAATTTGAGGTTTGTGTAATTGTATGCAGTCTTTATTTTATAAAAGACCTGATAAATATCATGGTGAATTATAATCAGGTGACTCATTACTAATTTCGTGTTTATTTTCTTATATAAGCAAAAAGTAAACTGATCAAGATTCATCTATTGATTAATTAAACAAATATATATTGACCCCTTAGAATATGTTACTCTTTCTGATCTGTTGGCTCTTCCTGTCAAATAATTAGGAGAAGCTTCGTTGTTTATTTCCAACATGTATCAACCTTAAGTTGAGAAGAAGGGAAAAAGTCTTAAAGGAAACAACTTTTTAAACATTGAGCTCACTATCACCTTCCACAAACCAGATAGGAGCACTGAATTATTCTTTCTGTCAAAGGCATTATATTACTTGCTACACATAAAAGTTAAGTGAATAAATAAGATCCTATATGTGAAAGTCAAGCACAGGAGGTAGTGGGAGCTCAATGAATATTAATTTCCTTTATCTTCCTCTGAACCTTGGACTATTATTACAATAATAACAATTTGAATATGTAACTAAAATATCCTTTCTACTCCATTACTTATATTACTGCCAGATTAGATTACAAAATTACACTTCTGCAAATAATAGAGATATATAAAATAATAAATGTAATAAAGTAATGAATGTTACTTTCATAATCAAATCTCACTTTTCTTTCTTTTTTTTTAAGATTTTATTTATTTATTTGACAGAGAGAGACACAGCAAGAGAGGGAACACAAGCAGAGGGACTGGGAGAGGGAGAAGCAGGCTTCCTGCCAAGCAGGGAACCCGATGTGGGCCTGATCGCATCATGACTTGAGCCAAAGGCAGACGCCTAACGACTGAGCCACCCAGGCGCCCCTCAAATCTCACTTTTCTTTCTATGAGTAACTGTTAATGAAAATGTGGTATGTAACTCCCAGAAGTTTCATGTACAAATGCACAATGCCTTCTGTTTGTGTGTACAAACAGAAGTATACATGTGTGCATGTGTGCGTGCGTGCATGCGTGTGTGTGTATGAATTTCTATATCTTGGGAACATTCCATATTAGCACTCACAGAACTATTTCATCTTTTAAAATATCTTATAAGTATCTCATATTATGTATAAATTTATTTTATTTTCCCATTTTAAAAACTGAAGTTGTTTTATATTTTTAGCTAATTAAGAAATGTTTCTTTGAGAAGAATATATTTGTATGCTAATGGGAATGATCCAGTAGAGTGAGATAAATTGATGATACAAGAGAGAGAATGTGATAACTTAGAAATTAAGTCTTTGAGATGCTGAGAGAGGGCAGGACCTAGGGGAACTGGCTTTGATGCATGCAATTTATTTCATTTACAACATGAGAAGAGGCAGTGAATACATGCAAATACAGATGATTTGGTAATATTGTTGGTGAGACATGAGGAAATTACTGGCTTGATTTTTTCTATATTTTTCTTCTTCCATTACAATTTTAGGGGGAAGACATATACAAGGTTTGAAAGAGAGGTACACTATGAAATAATCTGGAAGAACTAAAATGTAAATATATACACCAGAGAAATGTTGAGGAAATTCTGACCAGCAGAGGGCGCCTTTTTAAACATTAATCGTCATTAATTTAATGGTAAACAGATCCACTATAATGTGCACTCTTCTCCAATCAGCCTTCATCTGTTCAGGGAAAACCAATGAGAAGAAAAATACCTTGTTATAGCTGAGACTGAACCTTTGCAGTTGCGTACTATGGAGGGAGAGAAGGATGATGGACTTGAAATGAGTCACTACAATTTTGGAACACAAAATCCAAGCTGGATTACGAAAGAAGGAAATAGGTGTGAAGCTGTGAGGTTAATATGTAATAGTAATAAATGATATACCAAACTGGAGATCAGAGTGAGCTTGAAAAATTACAGAACACAAAGTTCTAGACTAGATAAACTGAAAAGGCAGGGAATCTTGGTTAGAAGCGTGGGAAGACTGCAGCAGAGATTTTGGAGCCATGCAACCATTCTTAATACTAAGGGCAGGAGAGTCAGAGATTGAGCTTGATGGAGAAAGCGAAAATTGCAGCAGGCTGTTCAGGAACTGGGAAGACAAAGTATGGGAGAGATCATCCCTACAGATGCTGAGCTGTCCAAGTACATTATGACATGAGAAGTGGTAGAAAGGAATAGAGTAAGCTATCTGCTGAACACAATGGTAAACGAGAAGTGACATTGCTAGCTGGTACATCAAAGCATTAAGAGGAGCATTAGTTCATGAAGACTCACAGCACAAATTTCAGAAGACCTGGGGTTTTGAGGGAAGAGGAAGAAAAACAGTTTAAAAATCAGCAAGGAGAGCAAAGAAGACACTTCTCCTCCAATCCTTCAATATTTGTGTGGTTTAAACAGTTTCCATATATTTACAGGCCATTGGGGTTTTGCCTTCTGTGAGATGCCTGTTTCAATGTTGTATCCAATTTTCTATTGAATTGTTTGCCTGTGTCTTATTTGCAACAGTTTGTTATATATCCTGAGCTCCGATACTGTGTTTGATGTATGTTCAAATAACTTTCCCCAGGCTATCTTTGTGTTTTAACTTTTTAGGTCATCTTTTTCTTTAACAGAATATTTAATTTTGAGGTAGTTACATTTGTCAATTTTCCCATTATAGTCCCCCCCCCCCCAGCCCCTCCCTTGTCACAATTAAGCTACTAGTTCCTGGAATTCACAGCATCGGCCCTGGATTCAGGCAGGGAGACTGGCTTCGTTCCACACCACAGTTCAGGCCTTTGGATCCCAGTTCACTGAAAGTAGTTTAATACTAATCCTCACTGCCAATTTCTTGTCTTAAAAAGCCTTGGCCTCAAGAGTTTAGCTTCCATTCACTGCTTAGTGTTCCTATATAATATTGGATGGAGATATACACATATATACATTTTTTTTTAGATTTTATTTGTCAGAGAGAGAGAGAGAGAGAGAGGAAGAGCACAAGCAGGGGAGCAGCAGGCAGAAGGGAGAAGCAGGCTCCCCGGTGAGCAAGGACCCTGATGGGGGACTCAATCCCAGAACCCTGGGATCATGACCTGAGCCAAAGGCAGATGCTTAACTGACAGAGCCACCCAGGCATCCCACATTTTTATATAAGTATTTTCTTAATAATTTCTACATGTTTAGATCAGAATGTATACAAGTATAGCTGTTCTATAATTATAAGAATTTAAGAACTTTCAGTCCAAGGAAAAATACCTTAACCTTTGGGGATCCCAGACTCTCTCTTTAAATAGATACACCTAAAATTTCCATATAAGTATAATTGACTTAATAGTCCAATTAACTGAACAGACCAATACAAAAAAAAAAAGCTACATTTCATAGACTGTTCAAAATTACTAAATGACCAATAATCGCATGTAAGCTGTGTAAAATACTAGGCATCCAATGAATGCATACTGAATTAAGAAGGAAATACAATAGGCCAATTAAATCAATTAAATTATTATTAAATAATAATTTATATAAAT
>CM052901.1:83994227-84067824 GCA_028534135.1 Potos flavus | reverse complement strand
CCCCTGCTTGTGTCCCTCTCTCGCTTTGTCTCTCTCTGTCAAACAAATAAATAACATCTTACCAAAAAAAAAAAAAAAAAAAGAGTCCACTTAGAGGACTGAGTATGTGTTGCCTGCAGTGTTCTTTTAGTTTAAGGATGGGAGAGGGAATGCGATCTGGGGCTCGGACCCATTGCACGGAAACATAAAAGACAAGAGGCAGCCTGAAGTGGTCTTCGGTACTAGGACTGAGGATTGTGTTTTAGTAACTAACTGCACTTCTCAAAGTGCTTCGTTTGAATGTGTGAGTGTTCCCCTTAGGGCTATGTGTGAAAGAACACTCCTGGACTTGTCAAACATCCCATCTAAAGGTTCTTGGAGAAGCAAATAAGACTCTATTAATTAATAAGCTAGAAAGTACCAGATGCTCAGGATATAAAGAAGTGGTAATATTTAGCTGGACTAGAATTTTTTTTTTGTCAAGGAAAAGATAGGCAAGGAAACCCTGGGGCCATTCCCAGGTTGGGAATGAAGGAGAGTCTGAAGAACATATAGAAACACTCCCTGAAACAAATGGTCAATTCTGAACAGTTTACAACTTCAGAGTACCAAAGTGCCACCACAGTACCAATGAAATGAGAATTTCCTTGCTCTCTTTATATTATCTCACCTCTTCTAATACTTATCACATCATCTGTTCTACCTGGAAAGGGACATAAATCATAATAAGAAAGATGTAGAAGGACACGTAGAAGTGAAAGGCCAGGAAAAAAATAAACTTATATTCTCATTGTAGGACCGAGTTAAAAAAACTTTTTTTTTTTTTAAGATTTTATTTACTTATTTGACAGAAAGAGAGAGATCATAAGTAGGCAGAGAGGCAGGCAGAGAGAGAGGGGGAAGCAGGCTCCCTGCTGAGCAGAGAGCCCGATTCGGGGCTCGATCCCAGGACCCTGAGACCATGACCTGAGCCAAAGGCAGAGGCTTTAACCCACTGAGCCACCCAGGCGCTCCTAAAAAACTTTTTTGATCATTACATTGGAATAAATATCTTAATGAATAGCTAGATTAAACCACAATATTATGATATTTCCCATAAATTTCATCTGAGGCATGGGAAATCCAGTCCTATCGAAGGGCATTTAAGGGGCAGTAGGAGACAAAACTAAATTGCTTTTCTAATTAAATCACTTAAGATCTGGGACGCCTGGGTGGCTCAGTCAGTTAAGCGTCTGCCTTCGGCTCAGGTTGTGATCTTGGAGTCCCGGGAATTGAGCCCCATGTCAGGTTCCCTGCTCAGGGGGAGCCTGCTTCTCTCTCTCCTTCTGCAGCTCCCTCTGCTTGTGCTCTCTCTCACACTCACTCTATGTCAAATAAATAAATAAAATCTTTTTAAAAAAATCATTTAAGTTCTGTATGTTCAGCATAATATTTATTAGTTACATGATGGATGCTTTCAAGACCAGCCATTTGCTTTTTAAGCTACTGTTGAACTGCTATTGAAGACATTATACATTTATCATGCAAAGCTAACTCTATCTGTACCTATGATAATGCATTTGCTATGAACTTCTCTTTAGGAAGATTTATACATTTACTAAAATAGATTTTGAAATTGTTATTGTTTTGAACCTGATAAACATTGCACACCTTGATTCTTCTCTAGATCATTTCCTTCATTTTAGAAGCTGGGGTTGTATAACTGAAGTCTCAAGGAAAATAAATGTCATGCTAAGGATAGAAAATTTCGAAGAGTCTAATGAAGGGACTATTTGCAAAGGTGTAAGCAGCATGTAGGGAAGCCGTTAGGGATGGCACAGGGATCCTGTGATTGTAACAGCAAGGATTTTACCAATTGCAGGCCTGAAGTTATGAGGCATAAAGTGATGATCGGGACTCAAAATCTATTGTATTTGGAGGGGAGGCCTTCCTTCAGAGAAACAGTGACTTACATTTGAAGAACATAGGCAGGCTGAGGTGATCTCAGAGGTAAAATTAAGAAATTTTAGAAAAAGAAATTAATACCTTGACCTCATTCTCTTGCTTCTCTCCATTCTCCTATTGGGTATACCCACTGGAGAACTCAAGGAAACCAGAGGGTTTGGAAGCTTGTGGAAGCAGTCCATGGAAGAGGTAGAGTTCAAGCATAAAAAGATACAGAATTACACTGCAGGACTGAATAGATATCAGCAAAGTGTTCTTAGCAACAAATTTGGAATCCTCCAAAAAGTCTATGGTCGTCTACATTTATATATTACTTAGTAGGCTAATTTTACTTTTGACCCTATTGTTTTTCTGTTGTTCTTTTTCCTTTGTCTTGATATCTGAAATACATATATTTTAAACTTTTTTCAGTACAGATATTTTTATCAAGCACCTCTTTTTTGGAATAAAGCAAAATATAAATAAATATTTGAAGATATAAGTAAGTTATCATTTTATCAATTACTTGATGCATTTACTGTATATTTAATTTGTGCTTCACACCAACTAAAAGCACTCAGTACTATCCTAATAAATTTATCAAAAAATTTTAGAAAAAGCATCATTAGACTCCTAAACTCATGAAACAAACCGAGGGTGGCTGGGGGGTAGGGGCGGGTAGGGATAGGGTGGCTGGGTTATGGACATTGAGGAGGGTATGTGCCATGGTAAGTGCTGTGAAATGTGTAAACCTGAGAATCCACAGACATGTACCCTGGGGCAAATAATACACTATGCTTTAATTAAAAAATAAAAAAAAAATTAAAAAAAAAGCATCATTACATAGAGTAGATATTGAGCAAAATATTTTAAGAGAAGAAATATAAAACCTATCTATACTAAACAACAAATATCAGTTCTCAGTTATACTTCAAGTGGTTTAAGATACAGTTACTGCAATTTCTACAAATGATCAAAGACTCATTTCAATACCAGAAAGATACATAAAAAAGCTGTATTTTCTGTCCCTGAAGACCATATCTCAAATCTGCTTTTACCACTGACCCAAAATACATGACAGTATAAGTTGCACTAAGTTCTCTTCCTTTATTCTGGTAATTTCTGTATAGTTTGACATGTCAAAGATTGATTAAAGAGAGTTGGTTATAAGTTTGTGATTGTCATTAGTTCTACTCTAAATAATAATCTAGTAATGTACATATTTATCATTCCCTTATGTATGCTTTTGATTGTAAGATTTAGGTCTTGAAATTTGAAATCTTAAGTTTTTACTCTGAATGGCAATGTTCTACATAAGGATTCAGACATCAAGTTACTTATATGGCTGAATAAATGTGGCTTGATCAGGAATAATGACCAGATTCTTATCTTTCAGTACTTTAGATTAATGTTTCAATTTCAATAATGTAGCTGAGAAATTATTTTTCAGATAATTAGAAATGCTTTCGTACGACATGATATTTGTTCCCTTGAGATCAACTGGCTGACTGGCAAGAGGCTATCATGATGTTATAGAAATATCAGTGGTCTTGGATTAAAAAAACAAACCAACCTGTATTTTAGCTATGGTTTTGGTGGTAAAATTTAATGGCCTTCATTTCTTTCACCTGAAGGCGTTAAACAAACGACATCATACAGATTTACTAGCACTGAAGAGTCAAAAAGTTTCCAGGAAGCATCTGTAGGTTTTAGAGTGTGGATATAATAGATTGACTACCTCCTAGAGCAAACCCTGACACAAGGATTTAAAGGCAAGCAGTTTATTTGGAAGGTGACCCTGGAAACACCTGTTCCAAAGGGGAGACATGGCACAGGTAAGGCAAAGAAGCCAACAAAGGGTGTGTTATCGATCGAGTTACTCCTGTGGGCAACCAAGGCACGATCCCACTGAGGAACTCTGGGATACTATGCAAAATGTACCTCAGAGATGTACTACCTGAGGGCTAATGAAGCTTAGATATTTATCTTCAACTCCCATATGTTATTGATTGAGGGCTGCACATACAGGCATCATTTCACCAGGAATTCTGGTCTGTCTCACACCCCTGAGGGGTTGCAAGTACTTCCAGTTGCATGCTGTAGGCTTTTACTGGAATTGTGAGTAACAAGGGAATACAGGCAGAGCATCAACACATCTGCTAGAGGAGGGGAAAAAAGCCAATGAATGTGATCTAACTATTCAGTGTTTGCCCAAGCTCCCTGTGCTCATGCAGTGTATTGCCTTACCACTTAGAGTTTCCCTTATCATAGGACTTACTACACTTTATTTTTTTCCTGTTAAATTTTATATCTTCTCTGCTAGATGTATGACGATATACATCATGTCAATCATATAATGCACTGGTGACTAGCACAATACCTTAGCATAGTGAGTTCTTTATAAATATTGGTTGAATGAGCTAAGGCACGAATGAATGAAGCCTTAAGGGTGTGGGAATGGACTAAATATTAGAAAGTAGAACCTCATATTCACTCATATCCTATTGGAAACAAATCAAAGGACCAAAACTGCACTTACTTACACATGTTTTTTGGGAGTTTTTAGAGAACTGTAGTTACTAAGTGTTTCTTCAATTGAATTGGAAAAAGATTGTTTAGATCCCATTATGGCATTATCTAGGAATGATGAGTAACAATAAATGAAACACTGAACTTATTTTGTTATATAGCTATACAGTACAGATGCTTGATATCTTATGTAAAAAATATAAGATAGGGTAATATTTGGTGGGATATTTATTAATCACGAATGGAAAAAATCTGACATTTTGTTTAGAAATGTCAATTTCTAATTATGCAAAAATCCCATAATTTTACAAATAATCAGTGTATGCGTCCTTATCACTACACAAATGGGCATGACTCTAATGATTATGAAACTTAATCTCATTAAGAGTGGTATAAATATCAGAGCCTTCTCTGAATTAAAATCAAATTTTAGGAGTATTCCCTTAACTCATGATTCTTCTTCCTTTTTTTGGACAGCATCATTACACAGCACTGCATTCTTTAAGAACTTTCATTAACTGAGCCAAATTATATCATTTCAATATTGATCAGTTGAAAAAGATCCATTTTTTTTCATGTGATAATGGCAGACATGAGCCCTTTATTTGATATTTCAGGGGGCCAAACCAGAATTAATATCCCCTGTCTATTTAAATACCAAATTAAAAAAAAATTAGGTCACACTGATATGACTAAAGCACTAAACAAATGATCTTATCAGCAAAATGGAGATAGAGATAACATATCATGTAGTATCATTATAAGATCTGAATACTAACAAAAATAAGGCCTTTCACATAGGACTTTACATTATCATCTGTAATGAAGAATTAATATTAAAAGGAAATTTTCCTTTAGTAGTTTCATAATCATAAAATAAATATATGATTAGGATGTAAAAGTAGTTACATTCTTTACCATAATTCTGGATGTAAAAGAAAGAAAATAAGTCCACGTAAGGAAGAATAAAAGGGAAATGTGCTAAATTAGCCAAATACAGATATACATATGGACTTGAATGGCAGTGAGAAATTAGTACAGATTTCTTAAAAAAATAAAATGGGTTTCAGAAAACAGTATGCATGCCTGTGCTGAGATATGATTTTGAATGTCATAATTGTATTAGTAATGCAGTGGGAACAGCAGTACCCCTGTTCCACACCAAACTCTCCAGATGCATTGGTCTCCCTAAGAGGAGAAAAGCAGCACAATGGAATTCACCAGCTGAGATTTAGTTACTTTTCAGACAGCTAAACAAGTATCCAGGATACCTACGTCTGGACGCAGTGTGGAAAAAAATAATGACAAAGAACGAGGGAAGTATGAATTTTTAAGTAAGTTTCAGCCATATTTTAAAAATGAAGAGGAGAAGGATATATTTACCTTCTTCTTTGATTGTTCCCTGCCCCTTGCCCCAATGGTTTTATCCTCCCTTTCCGCGTCGGGCACTCAGAAAGCACAGGCTCTAACCCTGTGTTCCTCAGGGCTCTGTGTTTTCCTAGAGATGCCCCAGGGCACCACTGCTAGACTGGAAAGGAATTCAGGATCCAAGAAGCTCCTCCACTCTCAGTTCTGCCGGGGAAGCTCCTCTTTTATCTATTTTTTATATACAGTTTTGTGTAAGATCTCATTTGAAAAAATTCATTCCTTTAAAGTTTGAAAAATATGATTCTAGGTCTCTAAAAATCCATCCTAAAGAAAGATATTTTCTATAGATTTACCAACGCAGTTTCTATATCACATTAGTACCCCCTTAGCCGTCTATACAAAAGAAGGGGGATTTAAAAGTATTTTTGCTTTTTAAAGAGTTTCAACTCCAGGGGCGCCTGGGTGGCTCAGTCGTTAAGCGTCTGCCTTCAGCTCAGGTCATGATTCCAGGGTCCTGGGATCGAGCGCCGCATCGGGCTCCCTGCTCAGCGAGAGGTCTGATTCTCCCTCTCCCACTCCCCTTGCTTGTGTTCCCTCAATCACTCTCTCTCTCTCTCTCTCTCTCTCATAAATAAATAAAATCTTTAAAAAAACAAAAAAAGAGTTTCAACTCCAGAAAGCAATTGTATGAGGAATCTTTTATAGAGAAAGGACAATCTTGGCTTCTTCTTTTTTTTTTTTTTTAAAGATTTATTTATTTGGGAGTGTGCAGGCACGGGCGGGGGGGGGGCGGCAGGAAAGGGGAGGGGCAGAAGGAGAGGGAGACAAGTCTTAGGCAGACCCCATGCTGAGCGTGGAGCCGACCTGGGCTCAATCTCAGGACCCGGAGATCACGACCCAAGCCGAAACCAAGAGACCCATGCTCCACTGACTGCACCACCCAGGTGCCCCAGGAGGATCTTATTTTCAAGGTTAATGATGCCATGGAAACACTGTGAAATTTGCACTCGACATGCTTAAAACTATTTCCATAGAACTCTTAAGACTATGAGCCTTGGTTTCCTCATCTGCAAAACACGAATAACGCCTATTTTGAGGAGTTTTGGAGAAGGTTAAATTATATTAAAAAGTCCTAATGTAAAAGTCCGTGCCTCAAAACTGTTATTTACCATCAGGAAATCAAACCACACTGAAAGCTCCCAACTTTCGCCTGGGTGGCTCAGATGGTTAAGCATCTGCCTTTAGCTCAGGTCGTGATCCCAGAGTCCTGGGATTGAGCCCCACATTGGGCTCCCTGCTCAGCAGAGAGTCTGCTTTCCCCTCTGCTTCTCTCCCCTGCTCATGCTCTCTCTCTCTCAAACGAATAAATAAAATCTTTAAAAAAAAAAAAAAATCCCAACTTCATCAATATTTTCCAAATTTACCTACATTTCTTTGAACATCTTCTTTATATTTTCATTTCTTAAAAAAACACATTTAAATAGCAAACTATATAAAGGTACAAAATACGAAATGCATGTAAGAACAAACAGGAAAATATATAGTTATTTTAAAACGTAGTCTGTTGAAATTAACAAGTCCTGCTCTCGTGTAGCCTATATTGACCATAGGTGAGAAAGCAGAGCCATAAGCCATTATCTGGGAGTATCATAATACCTGCTCATTTTTGTGGGTTCTGACTAATAAATAGCTCTTGCTATTAGAATTTACTTTGATGTCTGTATGAGTTTCTCTAGCGCCGACCTTCTTTTGGCCACTAACTTCATTTAATCTTCAAGCCTGGGTCCTGTATTTCCCATAACAATACTTCCATACTCGTAGTTCTGCAATTTTCCAGTACTGGTGATACAGTCCACTCACGATTTGTTCCTCTTGGGGCTTTGGATATGTGTCCAGCTCTCTTACAGGGACGATTAATATGTCAAAGGCTGTCTATCTCAGCTTTGTGCCCGTAATAATCTCAAGAGTGTCTAAAAAAATAGAACTTATTTCCTTTCTTTCATCCTTCCTTCTTTCTTTTTTCCTAACTTTAAACAAAAGTAAATAGAGAGCCTACTCTGTGTTTGGCAACTTTGGAGGATCCTGGAGCTACAATGAAGCATAAAATCAGATATGACCTCTGCTCGCATGGAGTATATATTTGGTGCAGGAAAGGAGCAATAAACATTTAACAAACATCCACACAAAGAATTTCAAAATGTTAACTACGCATGTGCTGTAGGAGTAGACAGCATTGTGAGATTCAATAGAAGTATTTGTCTTTGTAAGGAATCACTAAAAAGGGAACATTAAAATTGAGAAGGGAAAGATATGTCAGAGTTACTCCTGTGAAGAGTAGGAGAAGTAAAATACATTGACTGGAAGACATATCATGAATAAAGACCTTACGGTTGGCAGGAGTAAGTAATTGAAAAAATACTTTGAAAAGGACATTCTGGCTGTGATAGAGATAACGGGGAAAGAACTAAATGTATGAAGGCAGAACATTTAGGAAGTTACTGAGAATCCAGATGAGACAAATTTTTTGCGTGTTTCAGGATCAAAGCTCACGCTTCGTTCAAAAGTGAATGCATACGGGTGCCTGGGTGGCTCAGTGGGTTAAAGCCTCTGCCTTTCGGCTCAGGTCATGATCTCAGGGTCCTGGGATCGAGCCCCGCATTGGCCTCTCTGCTCGGCGGGGAGCCTGCTTCCTCCCCGCCCCCCCCCCCCGCCTGCCTCTCTGCCTACTCTCTCTCTCTGTCAAATAAATAAATAAAATCTTAAAAAAAAAAAACGGATGCATACAAAGGTGAGGGTCATAATGGATTTCATTTTCAAGTTATTTATAAGGGTTTTAGAAACCTTGTGTAATGTTCAGCATTTTTGACAACCTCAAATGCAGAGACAGCAGAACCAGAAGTTGTAGAGTCACACAAAATGAGGGCTGGTTCCTGATTTTATTAAAGGAAGTTCATTATCTAGGTAAAGCATAGATATGTCACTTTAAAGAGTGGGGAACTCGTGCCTAAAGAAGTTAAGAAATTTATACCAGGTGTACATGTTTGAGAAACAATGGAAATCAAGCTGCCTGTATTCTGCTCAAATAATTAATTTTATTTATTCATTAACAATTGATGTATACTTATTATGTGATAGTCTTAATTTTAAATAATTTTAAATACTGGAGATTCAATACAGGGTAAAGTAAAAATGATCACGTTCCTAATAGAACTCATAGTATTGTGAAGAACCCTGAAAAATGTAATGTGAAAAGTTTATAACATGAGAAGTACAGTTTAAAATGCACATGCATTTATGAAATAGACACCAAAAATAAATCTTGTTGATTTTTCAGAGGAAGTGGCATCCACTTTGAGGCAGGGCAGAGAGAGAAGCATAAACCAGGCTAGAAGAGTTTGGGATGGGAACCTTTCCATCAGAAGAATAGGACATGCAAAAGGCAAGAATTGAGAAGAAAGGATAAGTTGGCACTGGGAAATAAAGAACAGAGAGGTAAAGAAGTAAATCATTTAGGAGTTTGTTAGCCATGGTAAGGAATGTGTATTTATCCTAAGAATGATGAGAATTCAGTACAGGAGCAATAAGATCATGCTTGCACTTTAGAAGCAGCAGTGGTGGGGATGGAAGGAGAGGGGTAAAACCTTGGGCAGGGACGCGAGTTAAGAAGTTGCTTAAATCACACAGACAACTAATGGGGTGCCTCTCTTAGGACAGGAATAGTGAAGAGGAGGAGATGTGGATTGATTCTAGAGATGCACAGGAAGTGGAATCAACCAGACTTGATTAAATGTAGCAGGGTAGCAGATGGGAAAATAGGGAGAGAGAAGGAGGTGTGAGAATAACACCAAGGTTTTACCAGAAATCCTCCCTAAGGAGTATTTTTAAAAATGGTGTTGTAACTATCGTAAACTTTTGTTTCTTTCCTCTCCTTCTTCTTTTAATGAGAGAGAAAGAGGGAGGGAGGGGCAAAGGGAGAGGGAAACAAAGAATCTCAAGCAGGCTCCACGCCCAACTCTGGGCCAGACCTGGGGCTTGATCCCACAAACTTGAGATCATGACCTGAGCCCAAGAGTGGGCCACTTAATCGAATGAACCACCCAGGCACCCCATAAACTTTTGTTTCTTTCTAGTGGTTGCCTCTATGCATGTATTACTACACAACCATCATTGAAATGTGCCAGTTTCTGAACTTTATATAAATGGAATATTCTTCTGTGACTTGGTTCTTTCTCTCAGGATTATATGTTTGATATTCAACTGTGTGGTCATGTTTAGCAATAGTTCATTCAATTACTTGGCCGTATAGTATGTTGAATGAATGTACCAAACTCAATTGATCTTTTAGATGAAATGATACGCATTTGAGTGTTTCTAATTTTTTTTTTAAAGATATTATTTATTTATTTGACAGAGAGAGAGACACGGTGAGAGAGAGAGTACAAGCAGGGGGAGTGGGAGAGGGAGAAGCAGACTCTCTGTTGAGCAGGGAGCCCGATGTGGGGCTCGATCCCAGGACCCTGGGATCATGACCTGAGCTGAAGGCAGATGCTTAATGACTGAGCCACCCAGGCACCCCTGAGTGTTTCTAATTCTTTTCTATTATGAACAATGTGTCTAAGAACATCATTTACATGTCTCCTGGAGCACATGTGCAACAGTTTCTCTGGGATAATTAATTATCCAGGAGTAGAACTTCTAGGTTGTATGTAGTTCAGTGTTTATAGCAATTTTGGTTTCACCTAGAGATGCAAATTCCTGTTGTGCCACTTTCATGCTCATTCATGCCTGATATTGTCTGGCTTTTCTTTTCCTCCCTCCGTCAGTTCCTTTCTTCCTCCCTCCCCTCGCTTCCTTTTTTTTTTTTTTTTAAAGATTTTATTTTTTTGAGTAATCTCCACACCGAACAAGGGGCTGGAACCCATAACCCTGAGATCAAGAGTTGTCTGCTTCATTGCCTGAGCAGGTCAAGTGCCCCTCCCTCATTTCCTTTTGAATCTATTAGCTGTAAAGCTATAACTCATGGTGTCTTTTAAATTCCATTTCCTTGACTTTTAATGAAGCTAAACATTTTTTTATGTATCTAGTGTTCATTTATATTTCTCCACTGAAATGATCTGTTCATAATTTTCCCATAGATTTTTTCTACTGTGTTGTTTACGTTTTTCTTATTTTAGGAGTTTTGTTTTTATATTGTGAATACTAATGATTTATCCGTTGTATGTGTTGCAGTTTTTCTCATTTGAGACATATTTTCCTCTTTTTAAAAACAAAACAAATGAGCAAAGGGGAAAAAAGAGAGAGATAAACCAAGAAACAGCTCTTAACTATAGAGAACAAACAGGGTTACCAGGGTGGGGGGGGCGGTGAGGTGGGGGTGAAACAGGTGTAGGGGATTAAGGAGTGCACTTGTCCTGATTAAAAAAAAAAAAAGGATACTGAGATAAAAGGTACTTTTAAATTTTGAAGTAGTAAACATTATCAATCCTTTTAAAAATCTTTTTTACGCTTTCTGTATTTACTTTTAAAAGCCTTCCTCTTTCCCATGGTCATAAAGATCATCTCCTATATTGTTTTCTAAAACATTATAGATATGGCTTTCATATTTAAAACTGTAATCCAACAAAAAATGATTTTATCCATTACAGTGGAGGTTTAGTTTCAACACTTTTCCCTGTAGGTAATATATTTTTCTCACTTCATATATAGCATGCGTTAATCTCAGCAGGACGAGCTTGACCGCATACTTAATCCAGGCAACTCTGGGGCCTGCTACTGACTCTTAGCCAAAGCTACAAAAGCGGTAACTAGAGGAAGATGATATTTTGTAACCATGAGTATGTGAATTGTTTCAGGGTAGGACATAACCAGTCGGCATTATTTACTAATAATGATTGGATATAAAATTTTTACCTGATTTCAGTGGAGGCTGGGGGGTTTTGATGGTTAGGGCTGGTCTACCTATGCACACGTGTCAGTGGTTTCAGATCTGGAGGCACAGTGTGTCCTGATATCTCTGGGCCCTTCAGTGCAGCTGCTTCACTTCTGTTGCCGTAATATATCTCTTATCTCTAATAAAGCTGTAAGTATAACTGATTGAGTCCTGTGAATTCTTTCGCAATTGGAAAGTTAAAGCAATCAGGGTCTAATTAGGGCACTCCATTTCATTTATTAGTCTCTCAGTTCTAACATAAATTAAGTTTTCAGTATTGGTGGTTCTCATTCTGAGGCATTTTTTTCCCTTCCATTTGGCTATCTCTGCAAGAACATCCTGTTATCCTAACTAATGACTGCTTTAAAATAATAATTAACATTTGATAAAAGAACCCCCTACCAAGTTCTTCTTAAGGAACATCTTATGTATTCTTGGCACTTGGCTCTTCTACATAAGTTTAAGAGCCAGCTTTGCAAGTTTATTAAAAACCACAACAAAAACAGTATAAAACTACCTGGGGTCAGTGATTCCCTTGTAGGAACTCTTCTCAGGTCTGTTTGCTGACCTCATGAAATGATTTTGGAAGTGTTCCCTTTTTTTTCTTCTTCAATTTTTTGGAAGAGTTTGGGAAGTAGTGATATTAATTTTTCTTTAAATATTTGGTGGAATTCACCAGTGACACTATCTAATCCTGGGCTTTTCTTTGTTGGGAGGTATTTGATTACTAATTGTATCTTCTTACTAGTTATAGATCTGTTCAGGTTTTTCATTTCTTCATGATTCAGTCTTGGTAGATTGTGTGTCTCCAGGAATTTACCCATTTCTTCTAGGTTATCCAATTTATTGACATATAGTTACTTACAGTATTGTCCTATAATCCTTTTTACTTCTGTGGCATTGGTTGTAATGTCTCTTTGTTCGTTTTCGATATTAGTTATTTGAGTCTTCATTTTTCTTAGTTAATCTACGTAGGGATTTATTAATTTTGATCTTTAAAAAAACCCCTAGTTTAGTTGATATTTTTCTATTGCTTCTGTATTCTCTATTTCATTAAACTTTGCTCTCATCTTTATTTTTTCCTTCCTTCTGCTGGCTTTTTGTTTAGTTTATTCTTTTTCTAGTTCTTTGAGGTGTAAAATTAGGTTGTTCATTTGAGATCTTTTAAAATGTATACATTTTCAGCTAAAACTTTCCTCTTAGCATTATTTTTGTTGCATCCCATAAATTTTGGTATGTTGTATTTTTGTTTTCACTTGTCTCAAGATAGTTCTGAGAATTTCCATTGTGACTTATTCTTTCACTCAGTTGTTGATGAGTGTGTTGTTTAATTTCCACATGTATGTGGATTTTCCAGTTTTTCATTTTCTAGTTTCATGCCATTGTAATCAGAAAAGATCATTTGTATAACTTCAATCTCCTTAAATTTGTTGAGACTGGTTTTGTTGCCTAACACACGGTGTATCCTGTAGACGTTTCCATGTGCTCTTAAGAAGTAAGTATATTTTACTGTTGCTGGAGGGAGTATCCTATATATTTGTTATGTCCAATTAGTCTATAGTGTTGTTTAAATCCTCAGTTATCTTACTGATCTTCTGTCTGGTTGTTCTATCCATTATTGAAAGTGGGGTACTGAGGTCTCCTACTATTGCTGGGTTTCTATTTCTCTTTTGCCTCATTTAGGAACTCTTATGTTTGGTGTATCGTATTTATAATCGTTAATACTTCTTGGTCAATTGACTCTTTTATCCTTACATAATGTCCTCTTTTTGTCTCTTGTAATAGTTTTTGTCTTAAAGTCTATTTTGTCTAATATTAGTATAGCCATCCCTACCTTTTGCTGATTACTATTTGCATGGAGTATTTTTTCCCATCCTTTCATTTTTAGCCTATGTATTTGATCTGCAATTTTTCTTTCTTATAATGTTTTGATATGTTTTGGCATCAAAATTAGGCTCACTTGAAATTTTTCTATTTTTTAGAAGAATTTTCCTTTATTTACACTAAATTTTTGATGAAATTCACAGCAAAGACATTGGGGCCTAAAGTTTTCCTGGTGGGAAGAATTGCAAATTACAGATTTAAGTTGTGTAATTATCTGCCGGCTTTATTATTTTTTTCCTTGTAAAGTCAGTTGTGAGTATTATTATTCTTAAAGGGTAATTTTTTTCCTCTGCTGTTCTAGAATTTTCTCTTCATGATTGACTTTCGGTAGTTTTACATGATGTGCAAGGTGTGGACTCCTGTATTTATTTTGTGGAATTATTCGAGCTTTGTGACTTGATGTCTTTTACGGCATCTGAAAATTTCTCATGTGTTTCCCTTTTAAAATACTGTTTGTTTCCCATTCTCTTCCCACTTTATGGGACTTCAATTAGAAGTATATTTAACTTTTCCATTGTACTCAAATGACTATTAGTTAGTCCCTTGTATTTTCATATTTATCAACATACATCTTTTTGAATATTCTCCTACAATTTCTTTAGCTCTAATCTGCTGTTAACTACATACATTACTTCTTAAATTTTTAAATTATTGTTTCCTTTGGTTCAAGGACTTTTATCTTGTTCTCTTTATAACTTTCATTGTTCACTTACCAAGTTATTATTCTCATCTTTTTTTCCATAGCATACGAGCATGGTCATTAAAAAAACATAACTTACACAATGTTTTATGTCAATTATATCTCAGTAAAGCTGGGGAAAAATAATAATAAGATAAAAATAAATATATGTCAAGTAATTCTATTATCTGTGTTTTTCTCTGAATCTATTTCTGTTTTTTTTGTGTGTGTGTCTTCTGATTTCAATAATATTTCTCTTGCCTACTTGTATGCTTGATACTTTTTAACTGGCAGACATCATATATGAAAGCCACATAAATAATATTAAGTCTAGTTTGATACAATTTTCGGCAAGGGAGAACTTATTTTTGCCTCTTTCAGACAGGCAGAGCAGTTTCTTATGGTATGTTGCCCAGGTGTTATTTGCAACACAATGGTTATAGAATTTGATAGGAAAACTAAATCTTAATTTTTGTTTCCCCCCTAAATTTTGTTTCCCCTGTGAATCTATCAGAAGCCCTGTCCAGCTTCTTGGCCTCACCATCAACTCTTTCCTATTTGTCAGATGTCCCTTGGAAGAAAAATCCTAAATTCTCAACTGAATCTTTCTGGGTTTCCCTTATTTCTTGCCTTCCATGTTAGTTCTTCAGTGTCTACAAAATAACAAGTTTTTAAAAAAAAATTTGTACCAATTTTTGCTGTTCTATGCGAGCAAGTTGATCCAACTTAACTAGTCTACCATTATTGGAAACAGAACTTATTTGGCTTATAACACATATTTTATAATGTTTACTAACTCTCTTCTGACTTATTTTAAGTCTTTCCTTTGATTTCTCTAAAGTTATTAAGATATTTCAATACATGGCTAATAATTCTAATGTTTATTGTATTGGTTGTTCTCATTTTGCCATTGTTTTATTTGACTCATACTCATGGTAGCTATTTCTTTGTAAATTGAGATTTTTTTTTTAAGGTGAGTTTATAGTCCTTAAAACTTTATAAGTAGAGGAGCTCCTAGGTGGCTCAGTCGGTGAACGTCCAACTTGGTTTCAGCTCAGGTCATGATCTCAGGGTGCTGAGATCAAGCCCTGCATGGGGCTCTGCACTCTGCACAGAATCTGCTTGAAATTCTCTGTCTCCCTCTCCCTCTGCCCCTCCCCTGTGCTCTCTCTCTCCCTCAAAAATAAAAAAATATAATCTTTAAAAATCTTTTTAAATAGAAATTATTCGAGATCTGGCTTGAAAGTAGGACTCTATTGTCATTCTCTTTTGGCATATGTGAGGCTCCTAAGTCTTTTACTAACATCGTACTCAAGATTCTCCACCCTTGTACACTGCCTGATCCCAAAGTCATATACTTTACATTTTGTTACAGAAGCACTGCAATTCCAGGTTAAAAAAAAAAAAATCTATTCCATTTATTTATTGCTGCACAGTAAACTACCCTATATTAAATGTTAAAATGACAATATTTATCTTACACTCGAATCTACAGTTTTGGCCAGAAATCAAATCTCAAGACTGAACCTACAAACAAAAAGGGATGGAAACTCACTGGTGTAGGCTATCAAGGCTCAGAACTAGTTGGGGACAGAAAACTGAGGTAAGTTTCTAGTACTGGTCCAAGAGTATAGAAGAGTTCCACAGCGTGCTTCCCATAGTTGTTTGGAGTCTAATTTGACAAAAAACCTGAACTGAATTTGGCAAATATCATTGTGATTGTTAACATAAATCCAACTTAAACTAACAAAAATACGAAGCAGTTCACCAAGCACAAGAAGGTACACTCTATTATTATAAAGGCCCTCTTTTATGTCTTTAGAGTCTGAAAGCTCCCCTCCTACTCACTAGCTACCTACCTACCTACCTACCTACACACACACACACACAAGAATGAATGTTCCAAAGCTCTCTCACATGAATATTACATTTTGCTGAAGCAATATAATCATGAGACTTCACTGCCATCTACAAATATTCCTCTATTTTCATTGACTGCTGGAGAAAATACGCAATGGGAAAAGCAAGGAGCCAAGGCAAGAATCAATCACATAGTTAACTAGGACCACCAAGCTGAATAAGAAGAGAAAGAGAATCATGGACTGACATGCTGATTATCCTGTAGTCCAGTCTAACAGGACAATGAGCACTAGTCTACACAGAGGCAGGTTATCTTTGGAATGTGGTTCTTCACTAAATTAGTATTTTTCATGGTCTGAGAAACCCATATTTTCATAGTCAAAAATTTAATGAAACTTGTCCATACTCTAGCTTTCCCTATTAGATCAGCAGATCCTAATAAAAATTCTAAATTTCAAACACATTATTGATATACTTTCCTTATTTTCATTAAAAACTGAAGATGACTTTTTTTTTTAACATTTCACTTTGGGCTATTTATCTTATTTTAATACACAAACTGGATAAATTCACATATTTCACATTTATGCATTTTAACATTTCAAGTCTCTAGAAAAATTCAACAAAATATTTTCTGACTTATAATTATTACTTTAATTTTCCTGTGTAGTTTATGTTAACCTGTTATATGATTTCATTGTCACATGATATTTACCCTTTATATTCATTCTGTGTTTGTGTATGCATTTTCAGAGATCTAATGATAAAAAAAATTGGCAGTCACTAACAAGAGGAGTCAGGAATTTAAACACAACACCACTAGGTTCTAATTTTGTGACTCTAAACAAATTTTTAAAAGATTATGCTTCATTTTCCTGTCCTATAAAATGACAATACTAAAATTTAAACCTCCCTATTTTATAAGGATGCTATGAAAATAAAAACAAGATAATATCCATTAAGGATATCTGTAAACTTTAACATTCTGTTAACGTACCAGCAATCTTTTCATAGATAACAAGTAGAAAGATTGAGAAAGTCTCCAACTCTCCAGCTTGCAACTCAAAGCAGTTTATTAGAATTCTGTCTAAACATTTGAAATCCCAAATAGTCTCCTGGTCCTTCTTCCAATGGGAGTATGAGAACACCAATAATACTGGTTACATCCTGAGATCCCGCTTTGCTCTTTCCTCTTTTCAGGAACTTTGTTGTTAATTATCATGATTAACCTACAAAGCTAGCACTTTTAGTACTCCAGTACTCCACACGAGCTACCCGAGGCTCAATGACATAAAGTCCCAATTTTCAAGTAACTTGTTTACTTAAGAATTTTCTCTGAGGGGAATGTAAGCAATTACTGCCTTCAATTAGGATGTTATTAATAGCTTATTCCCTTCATGACATTTTAGGCACCTTCAGTTCAATCTCTATCTTCTCTTCTCTCCCAATGTGTGTTTGATTTGGGACTTCGCTTGCAGTGGCTGAGCGAAGCAAGATCAGCTTGTGGACATCTCCTACGCCTGCTTCAATTCTCTGCAAAGGCCAGAGCTTTGGCTTACAGAGGGAGAGAAGAGAAAGCGAAAAGGCCTTTTTATTTAGCTGGTAGTGGTTAAAATCCCCTCCCCTTTCTTTGTTATTACTGCTTCTTTGGATAGTGCTGACAGATATATGTGTGGCGGGTATTCAAAGACAGTCCTTCGTGGGGTACATCATCAAGGAATTCCCTGAGCCACTGTTCCCTGGTTTCCTATTCTTGTTGGTTCGGTTTGAATTAATGTTTAGAACTGTACTGGAATTTGTCAGACCCAATTTAGGTCTTTTTATGAGACTAGTCTCCAAACAACTATGGGAAGCAAGATCTGCCCTCATTATTTTAGGACCAGTTCTCCTGGAAATTCACCACAGTATTCCTCTCCTCAATTAGTCCTGAGCCTTGATACTCTATACCAGTTACTTTTTATCCTTTTTACTTGTAACTTTAATATTGCTTTTTGGTTTCCTGAATTGGTTTCTGTGTTCTCTATCATGGACTCTGTTCAGACATATGCTCTTCCATTCATTTTGAATAGACAACCTGCATTAATTGGCTGCAGTCCCTCTCTTGGGCTTGTAATCTGAGTAGTTTCAATGAGTATCCCCTAATGATCTGGCTCAGGCTCTACTCTTCAATCACCTATACTTAGTCCAAACTCAAATCCCAGCTCCTGCCATAAGGGTATCTCCCAGAGCTGCTAAAATAACCTTGACGAGTAGCCTGGCAACTATCTTGGGAAAGATACCAACAAGATGGCTCAAGCCCAATTACCAGATGTGGTATTTAAATACCATCCAAAACAGGGAATGCAGGCTGATCCATTGCCTCTTACCTTCTATGCCCTGACAACTCTATTTACTTGGATAAACACGCGCAGATTATTGAACTTGATCCATTAGCAGATATCAGAATGGTCATCAGAAAGCCAGTGTCCTCTTTTTCATACTTTCATCTCTACGAGCAATCCTCTTTGATTTTCTTCCCTTTACACGGTCTCAAGCTTGGGGAATAGCCTTTCACCATACATCATTTTTACTCTTGCTATACAGAAACCACTCCAAACCGGAGTGGCATAAAACAACAATTTTACTGTGTTACAGATTCAACTGGTTAGGAATTTGAACCTAGTACAGTGGGGACAGCTTTTGTCCAGGTAAGGAAAACACTGTGCCAGGAAGCTGGGATCCTCTGGAGGCATCTTTATTCACATGTCTAGCAGTTGATGCTGGTCATAGCTTGGGATCGAAGCTGGGACTGTGAGCCAGAACACCCACACGTGGATTCTCCATAAGGCCACGCTTTCTCACAGCACACAGTCCTCAGAATTCTTCTTTGTATCCTTGGTGGCCCAAGGATACAAAGGCAAGTAGCCAAGGAAAGCTAGGCTGAAGCCCCAGAGTCTTTTTTTCTGACTTAGTTATGGAAGTTCTACTCTGTCACTTCTGCTGCATTCTACTGATTGTAAGCAGGCCACTAAAGTCAGCTCAGATTCAAGAAAACTGAACCTTCTTCAATGGGAGGAGTGTCAAAGAATCTGGAGATATCTTTTAAAACTATCACAGTCAACAATTCTGACAACTGTCTCTACTGTTCATCTCTACTCTTAAGACCTATTTATATAGACCGGAAAAGGGAGGACCGTTTGGACAGTGCCTACAGGGTACAAGATGAGTCTGACAGTCATTTCATGTGCCTCACGGGAACTGCTGGCCTCACATTGAGGCAGCTCTCTGTAGAATTCAGGATAATCATTTCTTCTTATATTTTTCTTTAATACTTTCATATACCATACAATTAACTCATTTAACATGTACAATTCATTGTTGTTGTTTTTTTATCATTTTCATAGAATTGTATAACCATCACCACAATTGATCTTATGAAATTTTATCATGCCCCAAAGAAACCATGTATCTATTAGTAGTTGCTCCCCATGAATCCCAACCTCAGCTCCCGGCAACAACTACTCTATTGTTTCTACAGATCTGCCTGTTCTGGCCATTTGATACAAATGGCATCATATGCTATGTAGTATTTTGTGGCTAGCTTCTTTCACTTAGCATAATTTTTTCAAGGCTCACTCATGTTGTAGCATGTATCAGTGCTTTATTACTTTTATGATTGAATAATATCCCATTAATGGATACGTCACACTTTATAGTTAATGAAAATATGGATTATTTACAGTTTTTAGCTATAATGCATAATGCTATGAACATTCATGTACAAGTTTTTTGTGGACATATGGTTTTATTTCTCTTGAGCATATATGTAGGAGTAGAATTGGTGGGTAATATGGAAACTCTATGTTTAACATTTTGAGGAACTGCCAGACTGTTTTCCACAGCAGTGTCATCATTCTACATTCCCACGAGAAGTGCATGAAGGTCCAATTTTTCTACATTCTCACCAACTCTTGTTATTATCTGTCTTTTTTATTATAGCCATTCTAGTGGGTGTGATGTGGTATTTCATTATCATTTTGATTTCTCTCTTATGGCTAATGATTTTGAGCATCTTTGCATGTGTTTATTGGCCATTGTCTTTGTAGAAATGTCTGGATGCTTTACTCATTTTTAAACTAGTTTATTTGTCGTATTTTGTTTTTAATTATTGAGTTGGGAATTCTACCTGATTTTTGGAAACGAGTTGCTTATCGAATATATGACTAGTAAACATTTTTTTCCCATTCTGTAGGTTGTCTTTTCACTTTCTTCATGGTGTCCTTTCAAGCACAAAAGTTTTAATTCTGATGACATGCAATTTATCTATTTTTTCTTTTGCCACTGATTTTTAGTGCCCCTATAAGAAGCCATTTCCTAAATCAAGGTTACAAAGACTTATTCCTATATTTTCTTCTAAGAGTTTCATAGTTTTAGATTTTACATTTAGGTGTATGTTCCATTTCACGTTTACATATGGATGTCCAGTTTTCTCAGAACCATTTGTTGAAAAAACTCTTTTTTCCCTCCACTGAATTGTCATGGCACCCCGGTCCAATATCAATTGATTATAATGTAAGGGTGCATTGATGACTCTCAGTTCTCTTCTAATGATCTATATGAACTTATTTCTTCTTTGTGTTAGCTACAGAGCCTATTCACCAATTCCAAGAAAAAATAAGATGCAAACTTAACATATCTAATCATAACACTTCACCATGTTGATATCCTTATGGCGAGGCAAGCTAACCCATGGCCTGAAGGGAGATTCAAATCTCCAAGTGAGATTTCAATTCCATGTGAATAACATGAATTTCCTAGATTACAAGGCTCCCAGGCATAGAAAAAACCTGGCTGTATCTGTGGGAAAGTCTGAATTAAATTTGCCCACATTTTTTAAAGTGACAAAGGGGCTCATTTTACATTAATGGAGGGGCTGATGAGGTGTGTTGGTGTTAATTTGCTGCCTAAAGATACAGCAGTGGCTTAGCTTGAGTCACTTCTCTTAGCAACTAGTTTCCTTTTTGTTGTCCAGGGAGGCTGACCTTTGGTTAAATTTTTCTACCTTTCATCTCAGTTTTCGTGACTAAGTATATACAATATATTCAATTCTTAAAACCCGGTTTCAACCTCAAACTGGACTACACCAGCTCTTCCTGAAATATGCCACGCATCTACAAACACTTTGAGCCTGGCAGCCCAGCCCTGACGTAAAATTCTACACAGAAAACCCCTGTGTTAAAGCAATTCAGCAGACTTCTTTGCTGACCAGTCAAGTTCTTTTGTCAAAGACAAAGTCTAATTTTATCATCGAAGATGAATGGCTGAAATTGCAATACACTGGTAGGAGTGGCACACTGAAACTCATTTAAAAAGGGGTTGCACAATGAAATTCACTTAAAAAAAAAGAGTGTAATTAATTTAACAAATAAAGATGAGGTTTTGGTGAGAGGATGAGTGAGCTCAGTAAAATAGGAGGAAATTGTAATAATATCAAATAAAAGAAAAAAAAACACCTAGAAATGGAACCTGAGGGTGATTAAAAGGAAGTCTTAACTGATGACAGTTTTAAAGAAATATTTAGCAGTGTGTATTACAAAGATCCAGACAATAATGTCTACAAGCCATTTTGCACTGCACATCTGTATTCATGTGGAATACAATAGGCAGATAAATAATCCATGCCCTAATTTAAGAATATTTCTTAAAGATAACCAATATTTTAATAAAGGAGTTTCACTCCCAACCTGTATGTTAATAAGTCTGTTCATGTGTGGGTGTCTGCACTGCTGACAAGTGTAAATTTACCCAGTAGCAGCTGTGATCAATTATTTCCAAAATTCCTAATGACCTCATGGTCCAAATCAACCTACAGACAATGATTTGTATAATTTAGTCAATGATCTATGACTTGGGATAGGGAAATTACACAAACTTCAACCCAAATAAGAACCTATTTATTCTTATTTAGTATTACCTTTAAAAGTTCACAAAGAAAAAAATTATTGAGGCCTAATGCATACCCAACACATCCTAATAGGCTCAATATCAAGTCCTGGACAAACTGCTTGGCACCTAAATTTTTAAATACCCTCTCATAAATTAGTTAAGTATATCCTAAGTCTCTCAAGCTTCACCAGGACATATTTATGTACATGGGGGATACTAATATGATGGATTACATTTCACTTTTTCTTTCTCTTATTTGCCTATGCAGGTTACCCAGGCCCCTCAAAGTCTTACCCAGTTTTTGGGTCCCTAGTGGTATCTGATGTGGTTCATGTTCTGCTCTGGATTGGTTTGTTGATGGTGATGACAACAGAAGCCACTTGAAGATGGTGACTCATCACTGCCAAGATATAGTAAAAAGACATGACTACGTCTGGGTCTCAATTAGGTCATACAGAAGTAGATATAACCCAAAATAGTTAAACAATGTCTGAGATTGACCACTGTTATCATCGCCTCCTTTCTGCTTGGCCTCAAACTCCCCTTTAAATATTGAAACAAGTTTTTCCTCGTTCTCCTTAGTCTGGAACTATCTATCTATCTATCTATCTATCTATCTATCTATCTATCTATCTATTTATTTATTTATTTATTTTTTAAAGATTTTATTTATTTATTCAACACGGAGAGAGAGATCACAAGTAGGCAGAGAGGCAGGCAGAGAGAGAGGGGGAAGCAGGCTCCCTGCTGAGCAGAGAGCCCGATGCAGGGCTCGATCCCAGGACCCCGAGATCATGACCTGAGGTGAAGGCAGAGGCTTTAACCCACTGGGCCACCCAGGCGCCCCCTTAGTCTGGAACTCTTAATATACAAATCATCTCCTGATGATACCCAATCTGCCACCTCTTCAGACCTATCGGGGCATGACTCTTTCCATTCAGGGTTGAGCTGTCCCTGCTATAGTAATATAAATTTAAACTAAAATGAGTTTAGGCATAAAATCCCGGATTGGTACATCTGCAAATAAGGACTCTTGCACATACATATACTCCCTTTCTATCTATGGACAGAAAAGTGTGAGAGAGGGAACAGAGGAAAGGAGGAAGGGAAGGAAAAAGTGGGGAGAAAGAGACTGAAAAAGAGAGTGAGGGAATGAAAGTGTTCTCAAAAATCATCAATACTGAACTCATCAGTTCAGAATTTTTGGATAAAGGAGAAATTTTGTAAAGGTAGTTTTTAAGAAAGATGTCAACTAGGAAACGTCAAGCCACTTATTAGTTTTTAGAGTGAAAACTTTTGAACCAAAAATAGGCAAGTAAACATTATTTTGTATTCCTTTCAGCACACTGATGATATTTTGCAGTGTGATGGATTGAAGTTGTTTCAGATATTCTACAGTTTCAGTGATTTTCACCCACTGAGACTATTCAGATAAAAGGATCAATCTAAATTCTGATGGTTAAGAATTGCGTGTGCCACTTTTCAATCATATTTCAAGCAATCAGCTGAATATACCAAATAATTCCAAAGCATTTTTGTCCTATCTCAGCCCTTTGAGTCTGGGTTTCAGTGGGACTAAGTTTTAATCGCTCTTTAGCAGAAAGTAGAAAGCAAGTTATAAACAGAAGCCTTAAGACAAACATTGGAGGGGTTGTCATAGCATATCTTGGATTTTTGTGTTTTTGAAACAACCATAAAGAAACATTTTCATATTTTTTTCATATTTTCTCATCCACTCAAAATGATAGAATCTAAAGTATTCCAGCTGCTTTTGTTTAATTTTTCTATCTTATCAGGTGAATCCAAATAAAATTAAGATTCTTCTTAATTCTACCCTTTAGTTGTAGCTCATACTACATACTTTCCACACTCTAGTTCTGATCAGTTCACTTTGTTGAGAACAGGAAGAGAAAGAGTTATGTCTGAAAATGAATGGGTTTTATAAAGCCTCATGAGAAGTGATTCACTAAGATATGAGAAACAAACTCTTCCATCCTGCATACTATCTAGCAATGGGACTCCCCCCACAACCCGATTGAGAGACAGTGCCTATTTGCTTCTCCTTGAAGCTGGGCCGGCCCTGTGACTTTCAAAGGAATGTGGCAAAAGAGATATTGTGCAAATTTTGTGGCCTTAAGAGGCCTTATCACTTCATTTTTCACCTTTTTGTGTTCTGAGGACCCATGGCTGCTGGAGAGAAACGTGAGCTAGAGTTCTTTTTTAGATGGTACCAATCACTAGACATGAGCAAAGCCATTCTGAATCATTTGGCCCCAGCTGAGTTTCTAGATAATTGCTACCATATGAGTGATCTCAGCCGACATATATGAAGCAGAACTAGCCAAGAGAGCCCTACAGAAGTATGGATATAAAATCCTTGTTGATTTTAGAGGGAGTTTGATATGCAGGGGTAAATAATGAATACAAGCCTCAAAAGCCACTGCTGTCTCCTTCTCTGTAATTATAATGAAGAGATTTCTGTTCCTCTCTTTGATAACATTTCCATCTTTGCTCATTCTCTTGCATTTTCAAGAGACCTTCTTTATTTAAACTATGCCTTCTTTAATCATGTATATCATGCATCTTCTATTACTACCTCTCTATTAGTTCTTTCTTATTCATAT
This sequence comes from Potos flavus, assembly GCA_028534135.1. Lineage (NCBI taxonomy): Eukaryota > Metazoa > Chordata > Mammalia > Carnivora > Procyonidae > Potos > Potos flavus. Next base: position 84,043,124 of record CM052901.1, on the reverse strand, counting down.
TTAAACATCTCTTGTTTTGTCTTATTTAAAATATACTTTTCAGTATCTGTCTTATCATCACCTCCAGTTAGTAGCATATTTCTTCTCTTCTCTTCCCTTCCCTTTTCTGCTTTTCTCTTTCTCTTTTCTCTCCTCTTCTCTTGTCTTTTCTTTACAACTCGATAATTTTAAAGAGTTCTTAACAGCGAGTGATTTTACTCTCACTTCATCTTTTTAATTCACTGAAATCTGACTTCCACAGCATCATGGAAATGGAGTATCATCAATGATCTTGCTCTCCCTAAATCCAATAGAATTTTCTTAGTATTTTTCTGACTGAAGTTTCCTGTATTTCCTGATTTTATCAGTCATTCCCTTGTCCTTTAAACACTGTCTTCCCTTGACTTGATAACACGTCATATTTCTCATTTTAGTCTAACAACTATTCTGTCCTTCTCAGTATCCTTCGATAATTCCTCTTACTCTGTTCACTCTGGTTTCCTTTAGACCAGTAGTCAGTGAATTATGGCCTACAGGCAAAATTCTGACCTCTACATGTTTTTGTAAATAAAGTTATATAAGAATATAGCCTCATTTGTTTATTCATGTATTGGCTATAGTTATGATCAGTGACAAATGAACAAGTTGAGTAGTTGTAACACAGACCATACGATCCACAAAGCCTAAAATGTTTTCTATCTGGCCCTTTACAGAAAAAGTTTGCTGACCCCTGATACATAGCTCTGATATATGTTCTATTTTATTCTTACTATATAACTTCCCTGAATGAGCTCACCCTTCTCTATCATAAACACGATATCTCCTACAAATCCTGTCTCTAAATCAGGTGAGAGATTCAAATCTTCTGTTGACTCCCCCCCCCCCCACCACCTTATTGCTCTGTGTGCTTATCTGTTTTTCTCCGCCTTGCTCTGTGACTGGAAACTGAGCTCAATGGACTGGGCTCCCTTGCCCTTTGCTTTTAATTGGTTTACCTCAAGTGGAGGCCCTAGTGGGACAAAGGAAGAGAAAGTTCAAGGTATATATTCCACTGGTTCCCTCACTTACAGAACATGGTTTTGCAGTGGTTTTGTTATTTTACTGAAGGCAACATCTCTTGTCCTATGATGCTCTTTTTTCTAATTTTTAAAAAAATTTTAAGTTTTAATTTAAATTCTAGTTAACATATAGTATAATATTAGTTTCATGAGTAGAATTTAGTGATTCATCACTTCCATATAACACCCAGTGCTCATCACAACAAGTGCTGTCCTTAATACCCATCACCCATCTAGACCATCCCCCCCACCTCCCTCCAGCAACCCTTGGTTTGTTCTCTACGGTTAAGAGTCTTTTATGGTTTGCCTCTCCTTTTCTCCCCTTCTCCTATGTTCATCTGTTTTGTTTCTTAAATTGCACATGTAAGTGCACTCACATGGTATTTGTCTTTCTCTATTTTGTTTAGCATGATACACTCTAGCTCCATATACGTAGTTTCAAATAGCAAGATTTCATTCCTTTTGATGGCTGAGTAATATTCCAGTGTGTGTGTGTGTGTGTCCACGCGCGCATGCGTGTGTGTGTGTGTGCGTGTGTGTGTGTGTGTATATACATACATATTCCACATCTTGTTTATCCATTCACTATGGTGCTCTTCTATAGCTATATGTCTTCTCAGTCTTGGTTACTGCTCATTCCCCTTTCTCCGTTAGGTCTGAGTAAGGGCTCCCTACTGTTGTTACCCTCAAGTGCCCCCCTAGCCTTTTTGGTTTCCTTAAACCCTACCTACATTTTATAAGTCTTTCCTTAAAGTCTCCTTAATCATACATTTTGGATATACCTTTTAGTTTTTCCAGGATTTTCATGTAAGCAACTGCCTATTGGATATATAAACATAGACATCTGATAGTCAGTTATAACATAAGATATTCTTAGGGTGCCTGGGTAGCTCAGTCGGTTAAGCATCTGACTCTTGATTTTTGGCTCAGGTCACGACTTCAGGATCGTGAGTGAGATGAAGCCCTGTATCTGGCTCCGTGCTGGGCATAGAGCCTGCTTAGGACACTCTCTCCCTCTCTGTCTGCCCCTTCCCCCACCATTCACCCTCTCTCTCTCTCTCAAAAAAAAAAAAGAAAAAAGAAATGAAATCACTGCCACAAACCTGAGTATTTATCATGACCTCTTCCAAGTCTTTCACAGCTCAACTAGAACAAAGTTCTGACCTAAATTGATGCTAAGCCCACTGACCTCTCTGCCTAAGCCCTATGCAACTCCTGATCAGTATTCCTGCTTCCAGTGCCCATCCCAACATTCTATTTTTCATAACGCAAACAGATTCTGCTTTCTAAATTAAAAATTTGATCATAGAAGTCTCTTCCTTAAAACTCTTCAACTATATCTCTAAAATAAAGGCCAAGTCTTAAACATGGCCTACCTGATCCTCCATGATCTGAACCTGTTTACCTTCCCAGTCTCATCTCTTCTCACTGCCTACACTGCATTCCATGCTCTGAGCCATATTCAAATTCCTTTTAGTCCTTTGAAGGTGCCACACTTTGTCTTGCTTCTGTGCCATTCTAGCTGCCATTCCTCACATATGGAACACTTTTTCTCTCAAGTTCATTTGGATAATCTCTAGTTTTCTTTCATTTCACTACTCCCAGGAAGCCTTCCTTTACACACTCAGACTCAATTTATCACCCTTGCTGTATTCTACAACTGTGCTAAATAGTACTTCTACAGTAGCAGTAATGGCATTATTTTGTAATGTGTTTTATGCCCTTCTACCAGGCTATAAATGAAGAAGGGGTAGGAATGCCATTGATGTCATTCACCATTATATCAGCAGCATGTATCACATGCCCATACTTACCACAGTAATATAGATTTAAAATAATTTGATTAATTTGATAATAAAATGATTTACTATTTTAAATTGTGACACTTCTAGATTAGATTATATTTCATGGCAAATATGTTATGGCAGCTGACACATGCATGACATTTGCAAAGCTCCTGCTTTCAAGGTACTTGGTAGAATACAGTTGTTTGAGGTAGGTCTTTGTGACTCTAGGTAATTTCATAGCGGTCACAAGGGCCAGATAAATAGGAAATGTTGTAGTAACTTACAGGTATCACAAAGGAAAGTAAATTAGGACTTTTGGAGTCTAAACTGCTTGAACATTCTAAATGAATGAACAACTATCCACTTATGTGCCCTTCCACCATGACATATCCAGAATTAAGGCTCCTGTATTCAGAACTCTCGCTTAAGATATTCACTTGAGCTGAAAGAGACAAATAAAAGCTACAAATGTTGCTTTTCTGATCAGCCACCAAAGGAGGAGGGTGAGTGAGACACCATCGGCCAAGCAGGCCTGGCGGCACCATCTATACATCAGTCACTGGACTCTTTGAGGTACAACGGATCCTATGAGGTGAAGAGGAATGAAAGTTTTCTTGATGTTTTCCAGAAACTGCTCAGAAGATGGCTGTGATAAAACCACTAGGAGCACAACTGCACATAATGAGCATATAAGTAGCTGCCGATGAATATTCAAGTCCATAACTATTGTGGTTAAAATTCTTCATTGCCTCAAAGACATGCAATTAGAAGGAAAAATGAAGAATTGGTCAAGAAGAAATGAATTGAAACCAATGATGAAAATTACTATTCTATCTAACATCGATCAGCTCATAAAGGTCATGTAGAAAAATACATGTTCAAATACTTTTAATTGCTGGGCAATAAAGTCATTAATCTTTAAAATATATCAAGTGTTTAAACAGCTCCATTCTCATAATCACTAGTCAGACTTGTTTTTAACATACTTTAAGGAAAGTACGTTCTTATCAAGAACTAGCTCATTTGTGGAAGGATTCCCTTTGAGGGGGCAGTCAGCTGGGTAGACATTGTAGTACTTCCAGTTCTCCTGCCTTTTCTTGCCTTAGGGGATCTCAGCAAACTAGATAACCATGGAGACCTCCCCTTCAGAACTTGGTCTTACACCTAAAAAGCAAGTATTTGGAATCTCCTACGCACCATAATGAATAATCCCTTCCAAGTAAAGATCCCACCTGTGACCTACAGAATTTGTTTAAAATTTAAATCTTGGGGCACCTGAGTGGTTCAGTAGGTTAAGCCTCTGCCTTCAGCTCAGGTCATGATCTCAGGGTCCTGGGATCGAGCCCCACTCGCGCTCTCTGCTCAGCAGGGAGCCTGCCTCCCCCTCTCTCTCTGCCTGGCTCTCTGCCTACTTGTGATCTCTCTCCCTCTGTCAAATAAATAAACAAAATCTTTAAAAAAATAAATAAAAATAAAATTTAAATCTTATTTTATTCTTTGTTTTTACCTTTGAATTAAAAAAGTAATCCGGGGGAGGGGAGAGAAAGAAACAAATGTTAAATCTAGAATCTCATTTATAAAATGAAGAGAAAAACAAGTATCACCACACATTTGAGGAAAAACAAGTGTATGAAAAAGAGGTCCCAAACTTCACAAAAGGAAGAAACTCACAATGAAAGACAGAGTGAGAACAGAAAAGAGAACATACTTAAAATAAGTATAATGCAAAATAAAGTAAATATAATACATATCTTCTGAGTAATGCCAATACATATTATTTCTGAAAGAAAAGATTTTGAGGATGAAATAAATACAAGTCAGATTCAAACCATGAATTCTGAAGTTAAAAACTCAAAATTATAGGCTAACCAATAGAAAGAATGACTTCAAAGGATAAAATTCATGATCTGCGGAATATTTCAAAATTGAGAGGAAAATAATAAAGGGACGAGAAATATGAGAAAAAATTTTACGTAACATGAAGGATAAAACTAGATACACCAAAACTAATCCACTGAAATGTTGTACAGAGATAACAAAGAGCAAAGGGAAGGGAAACAAATACTAAAAAATATAGACAAAAGTGTTATGATCTGATGGGAGAATTGTATATACTTAGATTGGAAGAGGCCTTTAGTGAGGAGCAATAAAGAGGACAAACGATTTAATTCTACACCTGCTTCTGGGGAAATTTCTGACCCTTGTATCAAAATATTTATCACTATTATATCAGGAAGAGATTCCAGGACAAATTCCAATACTCCTTTTACATCCTTCCCACACGAACCTTCTGACGGGGAATCAGAATATTTTTATTATGTGGTATAATTGCACTTGAATTCTAATTGATATAATAAAAAATGAGTCACATCTTTAACAACAATCTGAAGGCACTGGGGCCATAGTGTATTACCGTCCCCATTTCTCCACTCTGATTTACTGCCCCACTTTTTCTCCCAGTGTCCTGGTAAATTACAGTGAGAAATCTATTATTTCAGCTTGCACGGTTTTTTCCACCCTTTATTCTGACAGACTCTCTCTGCATTAGAAAATGGGAGGGGTGTAAATTCCCCTATTCAGTCCCCATGTTAACATGTTGTTTTTGTAAATCATCTTAAGAACCCCTAACCTACGTTCACCTCACTTTTGGTATATAGATAAGTTATAAACCTACTCCGCGCTCTCAAAACAGAAGGTAGATTATAAGTATTGGTCATTTTGCTCCTACGAGGAGTCCTCACAGCTATAACAATACTGCCATGTATCAATCTCTATTCCAGCATTGAGCGACATATGGGGGCCATCAACCTGATGTCTACAAAGTATATTTAAATGTAGCTGAATACTGATTGAGCTTCTCAGATATCTCACCGCCTCCCTGTGCATCCTTAAAAGGGAGATTAGTGGGCAGCCTACTTTCTTGCCAAAGATTATGAAATAAGATACAGACAATGGTGTAAATCTTCAGGGGATTATAGGCACACACTAACATTTTGACTTATTGTCTACAAAGTTTCTTCTTTTCAGTGGCAATTCCATAAAAAAGTTAGTGAAATTTGGTTCTCTCTCTTATTGGTTAATTTACTGTGGATTATAAGGGGGAAATTCTGTCCTTTTACATTGTAGAGAGCTGTGTACTTTCCACAGATAACAACTCTCAAAGTCTAACCCTTGATCAGCCTGAGTTATATTATTAAAACTCTATAGTGAATGGTACTTCACCCAGAATGACACAGTGGTGGATACCTTCTGGTTCCTCATCAAATAAGCGTATGCATAGTTGGTGAACATCATGACAAGCGCATTAAATTCTAGTGAGATGAAATTTGTGCATTCTAATGCAGGTACTTGCAGCCCTGAAAAGTCTCCAGACTTTTGACCTGGACGTCTTTTGCTATTATCAATTCAAACCATTGGCCCCAAATTCATTCTAAAGTATCCTCCCTGACCAAGTGACTGGAGTCATCGGATAACATTCTCCAACACAGAGAGTAGTATGCTGGTGACAGTATCGATAATTTCAATTATATTTGCACTAGTCACTGAAGTACTTAGTAGAACTCACGGTAATGAATTTGCATCTACTTATTACTTATGCAGTAATAGTTTCAAGACATTTAGAGACATCCCTGAATCTTCTAGCCAAGAGCTATTGTCTCTTTCCCTTTTCAGCCTCTCTCAGCTAGCAACTAGTTGGATGTTTACGTTTCCACTCCTCCAATCTGACTGAAGTAGTTGTGATTTCTCCAGCAGTATATGTTTCAGGGTTACCACTAATGTTGCCACAGAAGGATGATGCAAAAACTCATCTGTACCAAATTTTTCCCTTTAGTGTCCTAAATTTGTCTTTCCTTTTAAGGAAATACAATGTTTTAATAGATTTTTGTGTGTTGCAGGTATATCTCTTTGATATTCCATCTGATATGTAACGAATACAGAAATTTCAAACAGTGTAGCTACCCATTGCTGCCACATGATATTTTCTCTGTTGCTGGTAACATTGTATGTAAGTGGGTTGTTGCCATTCTCTATTCCAAAAGGCACCTTCAAACTTGACAGTGATAGATCATTTTGCTTCCAGAATTCACCTTCCACAGTACAGAATTTCACTCTTAAATAATTTTGACTAGTAACTTATGTAACTTCTCTTTAACTTGACAAGACATGGCCTCTGTGGATAATGAAGGACTGAATGTGGTCATGATAATTTATGACAGTGCTCTGTATCAGACACATCTTACATGCCACCTCGGATATCTCTTGATCTCACTTATCTCTACAGCCCTTGTCCACTGGTTCCAACAACCCACTCCATAATTATACCAGCCACTGCTGAAGTTACCAACTTTGTGTGGCTACATGCAGCACAACACAACATGACCTCACTTCATTTTTTTACAGTGTGCCTCTAGCCTCCCACCTGGAACTTCCCTGTTACCACTGAGGTATGAGATCAAAGCATAATCCAAAACTGTGGGGGAGTTGAAACCCATGGAAAAATAGCTTTAATGAATGGGATTGAAAGCCAGTGAATACAATTTCCACTACTTTTCCCTCCAGCCAACTTTCCTGCGACTCATAAGACTTCTCAGAACAGAGTCCATTGAGATTGAATAATAAGTTATCTCTGATGCCAAGTGGAGGCCAGTTCGGTAATCCTTCCTCATGTTGTCTCCTCCTCCTGATTCGGTCTTCATTTACTTCATTCTTGCTGCCTTAGAATTACATTCTAATAAAGTAGCAGCACATAAGATTTCCCTCAGGCTTTTTTAGAGAATTGCTTTTTTAGAGAATTCAGACTGATAGTTGGTATCAGAAGTGTCCCCAGAACGCAGACATATCCCATCTTTTGTGAATGCATTTTTGGAGTCGGATTACTCATCTGACTAATAACAATAGGGATGCCATTTCTGGTGATAGGGTAGGTGGTTACGGCTCATGTCACACAATGGCATTACAAGCAAAAATCTTTTTTAAAACATCTGGTTAATTGGGATAAAATGCAGTTGACGGTGAGACTATGGAATATATGGTTGCTATAGCGATTCAACAGTATGAGGCCAAAGCTAATTTAGAATGATTGTAGAGTAGGCTAGCTTCTGTTACTAGCATTGAAAGTCTAGCAAAAATGAAAGGAAAATCTCAGAGAAGCCAACTGACAATGGATGGCATGCTATAAAAGCCAGGGGGCCTCTCATTCCCAACAGCTGCAAGCAGATAGGCCCAGACAGACACACACACAGTTATAAGATATTATGGAAAATATGGGAAACACTGACTAGATATTTGATAGTTTCAAGGAATTATTATTTCATTTTGGTTTTATAAAAATACTTGGGTTGTATTAAAATGAATCTTATCTTTTTGAAATACATACATTTAAATATTTACAAATAAAATACTGATGTCAGAGATTTGCTACAAAATGACTGGGTTGTGGGAATGAGTCAAGATATATTTAAAACAACATTTGTTATGCATTGATTATTGTTGAAGCTGGGTGATGGGTGCACATGTCTTCATTTTACTATTATACCTATTTCTATACATATTTGAAAATGTTCGTAGTATACATCCATAGTATATATTATTATGTAAGAAGATCAGGCTTAGGATTTGATTGTAAATGTAGCAGAGCTATGGAAGAGCTGGGATATACAGTCATGATAGCAACCTGTGACAAAGATAGGACTTTGATGAAAAAAGAATGAGTTCTCGAAACCTGGAAAGGGGTCACATGGTACATAAGCCTAAGAATATTATACTCACAAATTCCCCTAAATCCTCCAGGCCAATGGAAGCAATCTCCTCTACTTACAGGTGTATACCCAAAATAATTGAAAGCAGGGACTCTAACAGATATTTGTACATCGATATTTGTAGCAGCATTATTCAAAATAGTCAAAGGTAGAAACAACCCAAATGTCCACTGACAGATCAACTGATTACTAAAATGTGGTATATACATACAATGGAATATTATTCACCTTTCAAAAGGAATAAAGTTCTGATATATGCAACAACATTGATAAAACTTGAAAATAGTATCCTAAGTGAAACAGCCAAATACGAAAGAACAAATATTGTATGTTTTGACTTCTATCATGTACCTAGGGCATTCAAATTCCTAGAGACAAAAAGCAGAATAGTCGTTTTAAGGGGCTGGGGGACAGAAGGAAATGAAGAGTCATTGTTTAATGGGTATAGAGTTTCAGTTTGTGATGATGAAAAATTTCTGGAGATATTTGGTGGTGCATGTACTTAATGCCACTAAATTGTACATTAAAAATAATTAAAATTCTAAATTTTATGTTATGTATATTTTACAACAAAAATTTATTTTTTATGACTTATGCTTTTGGTGTATTATTTTAAGAAATCTTTGTGTACTCCAAGGCTGTAAAGATATTACCCTATAGTTACTTCTGGAAGTTTTATGGTTTCATGTTCATGTGTATGATCCATTTCAAGTTATTTTTATACAGTGCAAGGTAAGGGTCAAAGTTCATTTATTTCCCTATGATTATCCAGTTGTCCCAGCACCATTTGTTGAAAAGTTTATCTTTTCCACATTGAAACACCATGGCACATTAAATGAAAATCAATGGTCATATCTTATTCCATTGACTTATATGTTTATTCTTATGACAATATCATGCTATTTTGATTACTGTTGATTTATAGTTAATTTTCACATCAGATAGTATAAGTCTTCCAACTTTGTTGTTTTTCAAATGATTTTGGTTACTTGAGTTTCTTTCCATCTCTGTATAAATTTTGTAATCAATTTGTCAATTTCCATAAAGACACTGCCAGCTGTGGGTTTACTAGAACTACAATGAATCTGTAGATAAATGTGCTTAGAATCAGCATATTAATATGACTGAATCTTCAAATCTGTGAATATAGCATACTCTCCAATTATTTAATCTAAATTTTTTTCTCTAAACATTGCTTTGTAGTTTTAATGAACGTAGAAATTGTATACCTATATTATTTTTTATCTATCTATCTATTTAATTATTTATTAAGTAGACTCCATGCCCAGCGTGGAGTCCAATGTGGGGCTTGAATTTGTAACCTAACTGATCTCTCTCAAGACCTGAGCTGAGATCAAGAGTCAGACGCTTAAGTGACTAAGCCACCCATATGCCTCTGTACACCTATATTTTTAGACTTTACCTAAGCATCTCAAATTTGGGATACAATTTACAATTTTTTATTGTTGGTTTATAAAAATCCTATTTAATTTTACATATGATCTTGTATCTGCAAACTTGCTTAACTTTTAAGTTCCAATATCTTTTTGGAGATTCTTTAGGGTTTTCTAAGTGCACAATCATATTGTATACATTTAAGATAGTTTTATTCCTTTATGATTTCTATGATTTCTTGCTTTTCTTTGCCTTGTCACACTGTCCAGGTCTCCACACTAAATTGTTGAATAGAAATGGAAGGAATGAACACCTTTGCTTTGTTCCTGATTTTAGGCATAAAAACCCAGTATTCTACAAATAATATGATTTTAGCTCTAGAATTTTTCATAGATGCCTTTTATCAAGGTTGAGGGAGTCCCTAAAAGAACTTCCTAATTTGCTGAATATTTTTGTCATGAATAGTTATTGGAATGTATCAAAGGATTTTTCAGCATATTTTGTTTATTTTATTTTTTTAAATAAATTTGAGAGAGAGAGAGCACACACAAACAGGGGGAGGAACAGAGGGAGTAGGACAAGCAGACTCCATGCTGAGCTTGGAGCCCAAGGTGGAGCTCAATCTCACAACCCTGAGATTATGACCTGAGCCAAAATCAAGAGTTGGATGCTTAACAAACTGAGCCACCCAGATGTCCCAGATTTTACTTTTTAGGTTCTCTGTACACTCTACGTGAGGCTTGAACTCACAACCCTGAGATTAAGAGTTGCATGCTCTACTGACTGAGTCAGCCATGTCCCCCCAGAATCCTAGATTTTAAAAACACTTTGTAGTTTATCTAGTTTACTGACCCATTATATGTTTGAAAGTTTCCCACATCAGTTGGGAGTACATTTATTAAACATTAACACCATTAGTGATAGAAATTCCCTTCTATATTATATATGTTTTCATATATTAAATATCCATACTGTTTCTACTTATTAGGCATTATTCTACTCTTTGAACCTAGTAGAATACATTTGAAAGCCTGATACAGAGCTGCTCTGAGAATACTTAAGAAATATTAAAGATACAAATATAGATATAAATATTAAACATATAAAATCAGAACTTTGGTGTGTTGATGAGTGTTGATGGGAAAGAGTAAAAAGTAAAGTTGAATTACCTAGTCTTAACAGTTGATATATTACCCACAAGAAGGGAGATAAAAAAACCTCTTGGTTAGACGGGGTGCCTGGATGGCTCAGTTGGAGGAGCATGCAACTCTCGATCTTGGGGTTGTGAGATCAAACCTCACATTGGTGCAGACATTACTACAAGAAAATAAACTTAAAAAACTAAAAAACTACTTGGTTAGAGGCAATAGTTAGTTGCCTCTTCAGAGTAGAAGTAATACTACTACTGTTGTTGTTGCTGCTTTAGAGTTTGTTAATCTCAGAGTGCCTATAGAACAATTAGGTGAGCTGTCCAGGAAGGGACTAGGAAAGTCCCTTACTAGCAAATGATGAGGGCACTTCTTGGGCATGATTGCTTGCTACTGATGTTTCAACATCTCTGAAATAGGAGTAATAACACCTACCTCACAGGGTGATTATAAGAATAAAATAGATTAACTAAAGCACTGAGTCCACTTTATATAACCACTATTTTTATTACTGTAAATAACAAAAATATTTGGGAAAATATACTTAATATAAATGTAAGTAATATATAATGTACTATATATAGTAGGAAATATTAATAAGAAATATATGTATTTTAAATTATTTTGAAGCATTGAAGCATTTGAAGCATTTGAAGTATAATTATAGAGTCATGTCAAATTTCCTTCCAATATTTTTGATGGCCAAACTGACTCATTTATTATTTGGTATCATAGTCATTGTGCAATTTATAAAATATCTTTTCTCCTTTCAGGTGTGTAAGGAATTTGTATCTCCCCACCACTGAATTGGTAACTGAACATGTGAGTTCCTTATCTGAAGAAATGTGAGTAGAACATGATGTGTCATTTCCAGACTGAATCATCATTCTTTTTCTGCCTTGGAATGAGGAGAGCCTCTAGCTCTCCTATGTAGCAGGAACAAGAAATACATCTTGATGACATAAGCTACTAATCATTTTTTAACTGCAGAATAATCTACATATATCATCTCTCTTGACTAATACTGAAATATGTACCTAGAAATGTGGTATGGTCATAACAAAACCTTAACATAAAGATTGCGAAGTGGGTGGTGAGGAAAGTATAATCAGAGGCTAAGAATGGTGATCTATGTTATGTAGCATCTAATCATTTGATAAAATTGTTCACATAACTGTCGACATAGTCTGGAAGACAAAGTATATACCTTGTGAATTTGTAAATCAAGAAGTAAATTTTGCAAAAGAATGCAAGTGTGTATTGGCTGGATTTGTTGGTAGCTTTGATAAAGTACTACGAAAAAAGACTGGCTCTGAAAAAGATTGGCTGGTTTGCAAGAAGGAATAAAAGGAAGGAGGGAGAGTCCAGAAAGTTGCAGACTGTAGGATTAGAAGAGGCAGTCGCTTTTTAATGCTAATTGGTAAAATACACATCTGAGAAGGGCTTTGAGAGACAAAGGCCAATTAAAACCCAATCTTGTGACAGAAATCAAATCAAGAGTACTCCCTACATATCCACTATTAAAATCTCTGAACAAATTAAGATCTTTCAGTAAAAAGACCCAATTAAGGTTTGACACCCAGCAAATCTTTTCAAATGCCTCAAGAAAAAGAGAATAAAGTTGTGGCTTGCCTACTGCTCAAGAAATAAGCAATTAAGTTGAAAGATGTGGGAAAGAAAAAGTCAAGAAATATAGCAAACCTAATAAGCAAGTACAGAAACAGACTTTGCGCATAGATTTTCCAGGATGGAATTGACTAGAATTAAATAGATAATAAGCCTACTAAGTTTTTATTTGTTTATTTATTTATTTGAGAGGGGGGAGAGGGAAGGGCAGAGGGAGAGAGAGTCTCAAGCAGACTCCTGCTGAGTTCAGAGCCTGGGATGGGGGTGGGGTGCTCACTGTGATCATGACCTGAGCTGAAATCAAGGGTCGACCACTTAACTGACTAAGCCCCCCAGGTGCTCCAAGTCTACTAAGTTTCTTAAGAGAATGTTACTGCAAAAGATACTGAAACCTTTATGACTATTTAAGACTCAAAGTGACCCTTGGAGTCTCAACCTTCCCAGGGGCAGCAGACTCAGAAAAACCCCCAAGGAGAAATATTCTCCATTGCTTATTTCACATGTGTGCAAGGAGAATAATGAGAAAGAAAACATCTTCATAGTTTGTAGCTGGAGACCATGGAGAGCAATGAACTGGACATACCTTCCCCATAGCAAAATCGGGGCCTAGTCAAAGAACATTTTACCACTCACATCCCCTCAAGCTTTTATCCTTATATTTTCCTCAGTATATACATAATATTGGTGTGAGACATATCATTCATTCACTGGTTTTATTGGTTTAAAGTTCTCTAAATCAAGAATGGCTATGTGTGGAAATTCTAAAATTTCAGCTAAATGTATGAGAGTATGGAATTTGGGGATTTTACTCCTTAGAAAGATGTCAAGGAGGGACGCCTGGGTGGCTCAGTGGGTTAAAGCCTCTGCCTTCAGCTCAGGTCAATGATCTCAGGGTCCTGGGATTGAGCCCCGCATCGGGCTCTCTGCTCGGCGGGGAGCCTGCTTCCCTCTCTCTCTCTGCCTGCCTCTCTGTCTACTTGTGATCTCTCTCTCTGTCAAATAAATAAATAAAATCTTAAAAAAAAAAAGAAAGAAAGAAAGAAAGAAAGAAAGAAAGAAAGAAAGAAAGAAAGAAAGAAAGAAAGATAGATGTCAAGGAGATATGTGCATATTTTTCATGCAAAAAGAGAAACCAAATATTTGGTAACCATGAGAGCAAACTGTGATAGTCATTAATGCTCTTCACTAACATTTCTTGCTCTCTTTTCAGATATTTGTCAACATTGCATTTATCCACTCCCTTGATGTTGAAACCACATGAATGGTTTTAGCTAATGAAATGTGAGTGGACATGATGTATGCTGCTCTAAGAAGTTTTAAGAAGGCTTAAAAGAAACAGGAGCTATCAGTCTGAGGGTACAAACTTCCAGTTAGAAGATGAATAAGTCCTTGGGATCTAACACACAGAATTGTTATTACAGTTAACAATAATATACTATTACTTGAAAGTTGTTAAGAGAATAGAGCTTAGGGGCACCTGGGTGGCTCAGTGGGTTAAAGCCTCTGCCTTTGGCTCAGGTCATGATCTCAGGGTTCTGGGATTGAGCCCTGCATCGGGCTCTCTGCTCGGCGGGGAGCCTGCTTCCCCCTCTCTCTCTGCCTGCCTCTCTGTCTACTTGTGATCTCTCTCTCTGTCAAATAAATAAATAAAATCTTTAAAAAAAAAAAAAGAATAGATCTTAAATGCTCTCACCACAAATAAGAAATGGTAATTATATGACATGATGGAGGTGTTAGTTTATGCTATGGTGGTAAACATTTTGCAGTATGTAAGTGTGTCAAATCAAATTATACACATTGTATAATCTAAATTTGCACAGTGGTATATGTCAACTGTATCTCAATAAAGCTGGAAAACTTTGAAAAATTAAAAATTAAAAAAGTAGGAGATTCATAATTCTGTCTTTAACTTTAACTAAAAGTATCAGATAATTTAGAAACAGAAAAGTTACACTGTATACACACTATTAATTCAGAATTATCTTCAGATTACATTTGTATTCCTCCTTCTAGAAATTACTAAAATACTTTATTTATATTATTTACTTGGGTTAAAATGATTTATTTCCAGGATTCAGACTAATTTTTAAGGTTTTTAATATTTCTAGTCCAATAAAATAGCATATACAGAATTAGATGTTCCTTTTTATAGAAATCATCTGAAAATCATCAGGAATACATACTTTGAAAATTATTTTGTATATTACTACATATACAGGTAACAAAATGACATAAAATAATTGTTAAAGGAAAGCATTCATTGGAGATGCTTAAATATTGAAAATACTGATAAATTCTGATAGCAATTCATTTGTTCTGATGGCATTCTGATGGCAGTTCATTTGTTTATTAGTTTCTAAAAACAAAACATATATGACTTGTCTGTGCATGACCTATGACCTCAATGCTTCAGTTAGAACATATATTTAGGTATGTGGATAATGGGAAGAATGATGATATAGAAGTCCATGGCACATGGGACTTATCTTGGCAAATGCAGTGTTTCACTATGTCCTTGTCCATTACATCAGAAAGTAGGTTGTCAAGATGATAAAGAGGAAGGGGCACCTGGGTGGTTCAGCCAGTTAAGCGTTTGCCTTCAGCTCAGGTCATGATCTTGGGGTCCTGGGATCAAGCCCCACAGCAAGGTCCATGCCCGGGGGGGGGCTCCACTTCTCCCTCTCCCTCCACTGCTCCCCCCATTCCTGCTCTCTCTCTCTCTTAAATAAATAAAATCTTTAAAAAACTGATAAAGAGACAAAACTGTGAAAATCTTGGGTCTGGAAGCTGGGCAATGAGTATATGTAGAACTTTTTTTTTTTTTTTAAAGATTTTATTTATTTATTTGACAGAGAGAGAGATCACAAGTAGGCAGAGAGGCAGGCAGAGAGAGAGGGGGAAGTAGGCTCCCCGCCGAGCAGAGAGCCCGATGCGGGGCTCGATCCCAGGACCGTGAGATCATGACCTGAGCGAAAGGCAGAGGCTTTAACCCACTGAGCCACCCAGGCGCCCCCCGCTTTTTTTTAAAAGTAGGCTCCATGCCCAGCATGGAGCCCAAGGCAGGGATTGAACTCAAGACCCTGAGATCAAGACCGGAGCTGAGATCAAGACTAGGATGCTTAACTGACTGAGCCACACTGGTGCCCCAAATATATGTAAAACCTAAAGAGTAAATATATTGTTGTCCTTGCAACATTTTAACGATATTGTGAATAAATACTGAGTTCACACTACTAAAGTATATTATTCTGCTAAAACTTGACCATATGTCCTTAGATAAGTTACTTTCCTAACCTTAGTTTTTTCATTTGTCTACCTACTTCACAGTATTATTGGGTAAATTTTATCAGGTTAAGTGAATAAGTATGTACCTAATAAATGTTAACTGCCTGAGTTTTAACCAAATCTTTATGCCCTTGTCGGGGACAGAGGTTGTATTGAGTTGAAGTGTCCCCCCAGATACATGTCCATCCAGAACCTCAGAATGTGATTGTATTTGAAAATGTCTTTATCAATGTCATCAAGTGAAGATAAGGTTAAAGTGAATTGGCTGGGTCCTAATCCAATGGCAGGTGTCCTTATGAGAAGAGGAAAATTTGAACACCTACATAGGGAACATAGCCATGTAAAGTTGGAGACAGAGATTAGAGGTCTGTTGCAAAAAG
Organism: Potos flavus; assembly: GCA_028534135.1. Lineage (NCBI taxonomy): Eukaryota > Metazoa > Chordata > Mammalia > Carnivora > Procyonidae > Potos > Potos flavus. The sequence continues at coordinate 84,026,707 of CM052901.1, read as the reverse complement.
CCAAGGAACACCAACAACCGCCAGCAACCACCCGAAGTTATGAGAATGACGTGGAACAGATTCTCCCTCAGAGCCTACAAGAAGCAACCAACACTACCAACACCTTGATTTCATACTTCGAGCATCCAGAACAGTGAGAGAATAAATTTCTTTTGTTTTAGGCCACGGAAGTTATGGTAATTTGTTAGGGTAACCCTAGGAAACTAACACAAAGGCAATGAAAACATGGACAAAAGTCACATTTACCTTGGAATTCTCAGGGATCTACCAAAAAGGTGGTATAGGCAGTAAATAAGCTATAAATCTATCTGCTTTGGAAAAAATAAAAGTATGAAAAAATGTAAAAATTAATTTTATAAGACAAAAAGAAAATAGTTCCAATTGGACTATTGTCTCTCTTCTGGAATACTGTGGGGTAGTAATTTCTAATTTATATAAAGAAACTATACTAGGAAAAAACTGAGTATTCCTAGTTGAATATTCCTGGATAAAGTTTGGTGGTTCCATTTTCTAATTTGTAACATCAGTGGACTTGGGGAGCAATACGGGGAAAAAGATGAGGCATTATAGTGGATGATCATTCTAATTTGAATGAATTACTTTATTTACTCTTTCAGCAGATATTACATAACTACTCTATGCTAGGCACTGGAGGTATAATTTATACCCAATCTCTGACTTGAGGGATCACAATACAGAATCAGAGATAACACTGTAAATAATTAAACAAATGGATAAATACTAATATGTGCAAATTAAGGAAAGTACAAAGAGCTATAAGAGAATATAAGAGGTGGACTTTATTCAGATGAGAATTGTCTTTGGACATGTTATGGAAAGGATGAGAATTAGTTAAGTAGGTAATGGGGCAGATATACAAAGAACAGTCTCTTTGGAAAGAACTACACAGGCAAAGGTCTTGACTTAGAAGGAAGTATGATTCAATGACCAAAAGTAATGGAAGGCTAGAATAATTTTATTATAGAGAACTGAGTGGTGGATAGGGGATCACGGAGAGTGGCAATAGTGAATAGTACAATAGGATGTAGCCAGATACTGTAGGTCAGTTTAAGAAGATTTAGGTTCATCCTTACAGAAATGGTAAGGCATTAAAGGATTTTAGTGAAGAAATTAAATTATCAAATTTGCATTTTTTAAAGATTTATTTATATATTAGAGAGAGAGAGAGAGCACAAGCAGGGGGAGGGGCAAAGGACGAGGGAGAGAAGCAGACTCCCCAACTGAGTCAACAGTGTGTCCCTTAAATTTGCATTTTAAAAGGTCATCCTGGAAGATTCTAAAAATTCTGTATACTATGCATTTTATTTACAACTTTTAAAACTATTGATAAATAACTACTCAACAAATAATAATTGAGCATCTATTTCTTGGGCTACATAGTCCCATCTTACACGATACACAATACTATGTGTATAAAGCACTGGATATATGTCTTATATCTATTACAAGAGCTATACAAAATAAATATTATGAAGTTTGTGTCTTCAGAATTTTCAACCCAACAAAAGCCAGAGTATTATTTCTCAAAATGTAGAATATATGAGCATCACCAAAAGGGTTCACTAAAACAGACTGCTGGGCCTTAACTCCAGATAAGTTTCCAGTGATACAGATGTTGCTGGACCTGAGATCATGCTTTGAGAACCACTGAGCTTAAATTCTAATCTTAAAAATTACTTTCAAACTTCAAATTCAATATTAACCAAAAAAATGGTTAAGATTTCTGGATAGTGCCCCTTAAACTATAAGGTACATGCAAATCACCTGTGAATGCTGTTCAACGACAGGTTCTGATTCAATTACTCTAGGGGAGAGCCCAAGGTTAGGCATTTCTAAAATGCTGCCAGGTGATGCTAATTGAGCTGGTCCATGATACACCCTTCGAAGAGCAACATCTCAAGCAGACCAGTAACCTTTGGATCATCAGGAAACTTATTAGAAATCTCAGGTCTCACTCCATACCCACTGAATCAGAATCTGTAGAATCTGTAGCTAAACAATGTGGTCCTATGTGGTCTCCATAGGTGATCCCTGTGCCCTTTAAAGTTTAATCAGCACTGTGGCAAAACACTAGTTCTCAAACTTGGCTAAACATTGGAGTCACCTAGAGAGATATAAAAAAAATACTGTGTCTCACCAAGAGAATTCATTATTTGTTTAGTACTGGGTTCAGCTTGGGCATTGTGGGTTTCAATGCTCCCCAGGATTTTAAAGCTCCCCAGTTTGAGAATGATTCTTCCAAAGCTTTGCTTTTTGAAATGTGGTCACCTGAGAGTTTGCTAGAAGTGGAGACTCTCAGGTCCCACCCTAGACACACTGCATCTGAATTTTCCTTTGAATAAGCTCCCTTGCTATATATTAAAGCTTCAGAAGAGCTGTTCTAAAATTGTGCTGGCCGCTACCAAGAGAGTAGCTACATGCTTATTACTGTTTAAGTTAATGACAATTTAAAAATTGAAAATTCAGTTCCTCAGTCTCACTAGCCACATTTCAAGTGCTCACTAGTCACCTGTGGCCTGAGACGATCATGATGGACAATGTAGGTATGGAACATTTTCATCATAGCATAAAGTTCTATGGGACAGCACTGCTGGGAGTATGGCGGGCTTGTATTTAAATCACTGGGCAAAGCCAAATTTAAAATAGATATAGAAAGCTGAAGATAGATTGTAGTATCTGAAATAGATACCCATGGAAACATATATTCATACATCTTTATAAAAAGCACATTATAAGTAAATGAAATTACTTCTCAAAATTCTGACCTTGCTTAGAGATCACTACTAGTGTAACTCCTATGCATAGCTCCTACAGAGTAATTATTTTTCATAAAAGTATTTCCTATGGTTTATGGGAAAGAAAACTTTTCCTGTTTTATATTCTGGAAAAGCTATTTCTTTCCAGCTCCCATTCATGCTAAAGGCGTCTCTGAACTATGCTCAGGCAGCTCTGCTCTTACAAGGTGCTTCAGGGAATAGGAATTTACTTCCTCTGCTTAAGTCAGGAGGATAACTAGGAAGCTTGCTGATTTAATTTTTGAAAAAGGTCTTGACGTTTTGCCTCTATTTGCAAAAAATGTCCTCAGGGGTTGAGTGACTCACCAAGCCAGCCATCAGTGCCATCCCAGGTTTGCAACTGGGGGCATGCTTTGTTAACATGCAGCATTGATCTCTGCCAGGGTTGTAACTCCAGGCACACTCATATTTATGGAATGAAGGATGTTTGGAAGTCCTCCTTTCCTTTTAATTGTGAGATCTGAAATGGGGACAATTTGTTTTAAGGTACCCTTAGGCATTTCTATGTACCATTCATTATTTAGGGTTTGACAGTAAATGATCTGCTGCTTTAAAATTCCTTTACCAGGAAGGCTTTCATCCCATTCTAATGCTTTGACTTCTAGTTTACAAGTAAATCTCTTGCTTGCCTTGTGGTGAAGGTTGCTCCTAAGGAGCAAAGTTAAATAAATGAGATACGTTTAGAAATTATATTTTACACAGACCATTTATAAAAAGTGAGTTTTCTGTATTTTTCATATTAAAAGGATTGTTAAGTTCTAACATTAGAGTGTAAGTGGGAGAGGAAACCAAGAGAAGATACTTTCCTCAAACAATGATCACTTTATTTCCTTGTAATATACTATATTTAATAAACCCAAGTAGGTGAAGGAGATGATTTGAATTTAGTGAGTACAAGTTTTTTAAAGCTATTTCTGCAAATTACAGATTTAGAGTAAATATTTATAGACCAAACCTTAATGGAAATTTTAAATTTTAGATAAATATAAAAAATGCACAAAGTCATAAAAGGATGTACTAAAACATATGCATGCACATGCATTTTCAAAGGTTTTGCTTTGTCCCCTTATACAGATATGCATGCAGAATGGGAATGAGTTCTATATTTATACAGTAGTGATAGAGTCTGATTATACTATTTTATAAATATTCTCTACAGTATATGTATAAGAATGACAAAATTCAAAAAATCAAAACAATGCAAATTGACAAAAGAAGTACAAATCTTGTTGGATTACCCTTTTTTCCCCATACCCAGAATAATGCTGATTTTCATCAGGCAGGAAATTTGGAATAATGAATGTTTCAAACCTGGAATGTAATTTTCCAGATAAATTGATGCTTTACTGATACCAGATACTCCCTGAAACTCAGCTGACTCAAACATCACTGACCACTCAATAATGTTTTCAACAGAGGGCAAAAGGACTTCAACAAAATGATCAGATTGCCTAACTATTGTTTCCAAATAATAATGTGCCAACTTGGCTGTGGGTTCAAGCCAAAATCTTCTGTTTCCGTATAGGATTGCCTACATTTCAAAAACGTAACCATTTGCTCTCAGGCTGAAGGAAATACATCTGCTGGATTTTTTTTGTTGTTGTTAACATTATTGTGTATTTGCAATGGGAATTTACTGCACATACCTCTAAAGTAGGGGAAGGCAGATTCCAAATTTACCTGAAGAAACGAAGAAGCTGAAAGTTGTCTTGTCCATAGTCCCTTGGTTCTCATAATGGTGTTTGTTGTTTTTATAGGGAAGTGGAGGAGAGCAGCATAAAGGCAGATACCTGGATCTCATCTCATAGTCACCTAGGGAAGTTTATAAGTAATAAAAGTGAACCATGAAGAGAACTATTAGAAAGAGAACTTACTGATAGAAGTATTACATCAAAGGGCAGTAAGGATAAGGAATGGGAGGTGAAACACCACAAAATGAAAAGAGAAGCTGGGCTGCCTGGCTGGCTCAGTTGGTGAAGCAGGTGACTCCTGTTCCTGGGGTTATGAGTTCAAGCCCCATGTTGGGTGTAGACCTTACTTAAAAATAAATAAATGAATACATACATACATACAAACATACATAAAATGAAAAGAGAAGCTAGAAATTTTGGACATTTAAGTCATCATTAATAAAAATTGCCACAGAAAAGTGATATACTACATAGTTACACATAGAAATAGATACTAGTGATACCCCATAAATAAGTTATGCTATAAATTTCAACCATTTGGCTGATATTTAGATGAATGTCTTGTGTCACACAAAGGGGCAAAGCCTTGATGCATGAAGAGGGAATGACAACTCAAAAGATGGTGGGGTCAGGCCAATAATATAAAAAGAAAGAAATGGGCCAGGTGGGAACTGTGGTGATCTAGGGAAGATGGGTAAATACAGAGAAATTATAAACCATGACACAAACACAGAACTGCAAGTAGTTTATCATGAATGGGGCACAGAGGTGTGAGAAATGGCAAGTCAATACTTAACTAGAAAGATAAGCAAAGGCTGGATTTTAAGGAAGACAGATACCACGCTAAGGATTTTCATTTCATCCTTAAAGATGTAAGAAATAAATGATTATGGTACAGGCTTTAGAAAGATTATGTTAGTAGTGTTGTTTATAATTCTTTTGTCCCCAGGAGACCGAGGTCTGTAGAGATCATAGGTCCAAAACAGTAATCTAGATAATATCAGGACTAGAATTCAAAGTCATCAGACTCACTCCTGGCTCAGTGTAGGATACGACTATCTTAGGCTGTTTGATATGATATGACTGTCTATTTGTATTCACAAATGCAAAGTTAAGCCAATAACCTTTCTTCATTTAAATGCAAAAGTGTTCAGTCTGTATTTGACTGAAAATTTCTGGAGACTTGGGTTGTATATGTGTAAACATACTTTAAAAACAAGTATCTAATGAGGTGTATGTATTTATATACTTAATATATGAATATTGATGATGAAGATATAGAGCATGTAAAATTGCCCAATTTCTCTCTCTGCAAAATCATTTCAGAAGTTGACCTTCAGAATTCATTAGCATCATTACTAATTGATTCAAGTATTGACTTAGGTGACCTTTAGTAACAGCCTTAATTCAACTACTAAATCTAGCAGAAGCAGAACACTCTCTCAGGCAGTGTATTTTGTGCTGTTCAGTTTTTGTTACAGAAATATTAAAAATATACTGAAGTAGAGAGAATAATATAATAAACTACCATGTGCCCATCACCCAGCTTCAAAAATTATAAACTCGAAGTCAATCTCATTTCACCTAAACCAGTGATCTTCAAAAACAGTCAACTTTGCCCTCAAGTGGAAATCTGTCAATGTCTTGAGACATTTTTGGTTGTCACAACTGATAGAGGGGGTACTACTGGCATCTAGTGGGTAGAGGCCAGAGACATTGGTAAATATTCTCTGCACAGCGCTCGATGACAATTATTTGCCTAAAATGTCAGTGGTGCTGCTGTTGAAATATCTTGATCTACGTCTTAACTCCTATCCCTTTTCCACATTATTGTTAAGCAAACCCTAAACATCATATAACTTCATATTTTTTTTAGTATGACTATAAAAGGTTAAGAGGTTCTGAAGAATTTTAAAGTACACGGTAAGTAGGTTGTTTTTTGTTTGCTTGTTTGCTTTCTTGCTTGTTTCTCAAACCCATACCTAGCCAGACCCTGATCTGCTTTGTATCCTAAAGAGTTGTCCTCTGTAAACCACATTTCTCAGTCTCTGTTGCCAACTAAATTCTTGGTAGGTTTGGCAAATGGAAGTCATTAGATGGAAAATGCTTCAGGTGACATCTCTAACAATTTCCTGAGGGATCCACCTCCTGCCTGAGTTGAATGGTGTCCCCACTCCCAAATTCATGTCCACCTGGAACCTGTGAATGTAAACTTCTTTGGATATAGGGTCTTTGCAAATGTAATTACTTCAGTATGAGGTCATGCTGGACTAGATTTGGCCGTAAGTCTGCTGTCTTTATAAAAAATGACTGCTGTCTTTATAAAAAGAAGGACATTTGAACACAGAGACTCAGAGGACACAGACACACAGAGGGAAGACGGCCATGTGAAGGTGGAGGCAGAATTTGAAATGAAGCAGCAACAAATCAAGCAATGTCAAAGGCTGCAGTTAACAACCAGAATCTAGGAAGAAGCAAGAATTCTTCCCCTGAGCCTTCAGAGGGAGCATGGCCCCACTGACACCTCGATTTCAGATTTTAGGGCCCCTGAACTGTAATGGAATAAATTTCTGTTGTTTTAAGCCATTCAGTTTATAATGAGTAGTTATGGCAGCCCAAAGAAACTAATACACCACTTCCTGCTGTGATTCCAGATTCTACTCAGAAGCACTAGCTCCTCACCTCTGGTCCTTTTATTCTTTTAGCCTTACAGATATAGTGGCACCATAAGGTTGGTAATCTCTGAGTTGACTCATCATCCTCAGTTTTAGTTCTAATATCTTCACAACTAGTTCCTTACATTAAATACCTTGTAATGAACTATCTGGGTGGTTTCCTTTTTCCTCTCTGAATCCTTTTACACATGGAAAATACCGTACCAAATTTAGTAATTTGTAGAAAATACTTATCATTGTGTAGTACTTGAGTTTCTTTTAAGTTCTCTCTTAAATAGATTCCACAGTCTGGCTTCTACACAATAGGATTATTTTGAATCTATTTAATATTTTGCATTTTTATGTGAAATCTGATGTAAATTAACCTGCATGAACATTATCATTTGGCACTTCATATTTGGGCAATTCTTAGCAAACATGTATTAATTAGTGAAAGAAACACTAATTTTTACAGAACTATAATGCAAAACTATAAACTAGGGGTCTGCCAACTTTCTCTGTAAAGGACTGAAGAGTAAATAATTTAGGCTTTGTAGGCCTTATGGTAGGCCTTTGTAGGCCTTTGTAGGCCTCTACCACAACACCTCAACTCTGCTGCTGTAGCAGGAAACCTGTCATAAACAATATGTAAAAAAGTGAGCATGGTGGTATTCCAATAAAACTTTATTTACAAACAAAGGCAGTGGGCTTGATTTGTCCTAGAGGCCATAGTTTGCTGACCCTGCTATAAACTATCTAGACTTTTGAATGTATATTTTTCATCTATATCACATATACACACCACATGTATCAATATCATTTTCTACACAGAGAAAAAATATACATTCTTTCTCTTAAAAAAGTCAATTTTTCAAAGATCTGCTTGCTTCTACTCATAGTATTTCATTCTTTCAAAAGATTGATATCTTGGAAAAGAGTCATTAGGCCCAAACATTAGACCTTAGGGATAAATCTACAGAAAATTGATTGAGTGAACAAACCAACTTACTCTTTTGTAAAGTCTCCCTACATTCTTATTTAGAAGGATGAATAATATCTCAACAACTGGCCAGGATTTATTTTTGTCAGTATCAAATTTTGGTTCCATTCTCAAACACTTCCCTAAAACAAAATCAATATTTTCAAAAGTAAACAGATTTGGCCACACACAGATAACAAAGAACATATGACTTACTTATATTTCCACTAGACTTAGATATTTTGAAGGCATGCTCTAATTTGTTTTATTATTCTTAACATCTGACTTAATTTCTATCTCCTCATCATAAGTCATCAAATAATATTTGCTGAATAAATGAACACAGTATTCTAAGATGGTGAACTATGCATAATCATATGTCATGTAGAGTCTATGACTGGCTATTTCATAAATATAGCAATTTACAAATTGGCTTATGGGAGTTTAAAAATTGGCTTATGAGAACAAAAAATAATTTGTTTCAATGGAGGAATCTATAAATCTGAATGTGGAGAGAAGGGCTAACAGGTGCTAATTTACATCCAGGTCAACTATTCTCTTGGAACTGAATGTTCTCTCTGTCATGAGTGGGCAGTCCAATATCCACAGCCACATAAAAGTATTGAGTTATATCCTGGGGTTAACCAAGTCTGATAACATGGTACACTTTGACAGAATTTAAGGTTGAGATTTCCTTCCAGGTGCCAGAATGTCATACAACAGTCCACAATAACCATGCATGTAGGCAGCCCTAAACAGGCTGCTAGTTCCTGAGTATCTAAATTTGTGACAATTTGTGAATGAATCACCATGCCCTCCATAGAACTTGGCAAATGGATCAGCACTTCTGCATCTGGCATTGTACACAATTTGCATATTGTGAAAGTGAAGCACTTTGCAATCTCTGAAGCCCATCTCATTATGGCATGATGAGCTCATAGCCATGTGCTTTCCATCTTTAGTTCTAATTTCAGGGCAGCCGTAGTTAAAACCTGAGGACATACATACATAGCTTATGGATAATGACTGGCTAGACTGTTTTTACTTTAGTAAACTTAAGATGTTAAATTAAGGATAACTTGACACTAACTCAAGTGGAAAAGAGGACAGGCAAAAGTTTTCCCTCCTTAATACCAGTTTTTACAAAATAAAAAAAAAATTAATACTTGAGTTACTTCAAATGAGAAAAGTGCTGAAAATAGTTATTAAAATTTAAACTACCTCCATAATTTACGTTTAGTTTCCATAAAACACTGTTACAATCATAAATTCATGGGAACCATGTGCTAAAAATGTGTTTCTAAAATATGACAGTAGTTATATTTCTCCCATCCTTTATGCAGCTTGATTTTGTTATTATTTAAAAACAAGAATAAATGAGCATATGGGAGTAGGGTTTTTTTTTTTTTTTCAAATTTAACATGTATATTTAAAATTAGAATTAAGAGAAAATTTAGATAATGTGCCATGGTGCTAGTGTTCATTAGACAGATTGTGAGACACAAACAAGTAGAAGAGCACATAACCATATGCTGTCCATTACTACTGGAACTCTAAGTGCATTGACAATTAATGCTTTATAAATGCATCCCAGAACCAGATTTTGGCTTCAATATTCAGCTCCTCTACAGATTCACTAGTTCCCTAACTTACCTCTTATGATTGGTAATTTCGAGAGTTAGAACTTCAAACTTAATGGATTTATTATGAATACATTTTTGTGATATGTGATTTCAAAATAATTTTGAGGATAGATTACTAATTAAGAACCCTCAGATCAAAAAACGGTGTTGGGAAAACTGGACAGCTTCATGCAAAAGAAAGAAACTGGACTACTTTCTTACATCACATACAAAAACAAACTCAGAATGAATTAAAGACTTAAATGTGAGACCTGAAACTACAAAAATCCTAGAAGAGAACACAGGCAGTAATTTCTCTGATATTGGTTGTAGCGACATCTTTTTAGGTATGTGTCCTGAGGTAAGGGAAACAAAAGCAAAAATAAACTATTGGGACTACAACAAAATAAAAAGCTTCTGCACAGTAAATGAAACCACCAACAAAACTAAACTAAAAGGCAACCTACTGAATGTGAGAAGATATTTGGAAATGACACATCTGATAAAAAATTAGTATCCAAAATATATAAAGATATTAATTTATACAACTTAACTTATACAACTCAACACCAAAAAACCAAATAATCCAATTAAAAATGGGAAGAAGACAGGAACAGACATTTCTCCAAACAATACATACAGATGGCCAACAGACACATGAAATGATGCTTAACATCACTTATCATCAGGGAAAGACAAATCAAAACCACAATAAGATCAGCTCACACCTGTCAGAATGGCTAAAAAAAACAACACAAGTAACAACAAGTTTTGGTGGGGATATGGAGAAAAAGGAACACCGTTGGTAGGAATGCAAACTGATGCAGCTACTGCGGAAGACAGAATGGAGGTTCTTAAAAAATTAAAAATAGAACTATCCTATAATCCAGTAATTGTACAACTGAGTATTTACTGCCCAAAAGTAAGAAAACACTAATTCAAAGGGATATATGCACCCCTGTGTTCACTGCAGCATTATCTGTAATAGCCAAACTATAGAAGCAGCTCAAGGGTCCATCATAGGTGAATAGATAAAGAAGATGTGGTATATATATGTGTACACATACACACAAACAACAGAACATTATTCAGCTATAATTCAGCCAATTTTGACAACATAGATCTAGAGAATATAAAGTTAACAAAATAAGCCAGTCAGAAAAAGACAAATACTATATGATTTCACTCATATGTGGAATTAAGAAACAAAACAGCAAACAAAGGGGAAAAAAAAGACACAAACCAAAATACAGACTCTTAGCTATTGAGAACAGATGGTTATGGCAGATGGGGGGGGCTGGTGGGAAATGGATGAAATAGGTGAAGTGGATTAAGAGTACACTTATCTTCATGAACACTGGATAATATATGGAATTGCTGAATTACTATATTGTACACCTGAAACTAATATAACACTGTATATGAACTACACTGGAATTAAATAAAATAAAATACATGCACAGGAAAAAAAAGAATGCTCAAGAGTATTTTCATATAATGGGGAAAAGCAGCAAGATAATAATGATCCAAAAATATATCTTCTGCAAGCTAATGAAATATTTGTCTGAAAAAGATCAATGTGGCCAATTTATTTGTGGTCTTGAGATAGTCACAAATGTACTTCAGTGTTTTTAAAAATCAATGAGAACTTTGTTGATGGATTGTCACATAGTCAAATTACCAAGTGTTACCTACTCATGGAATTATTTTGGTGTGATAGAAAAGAAGAAAAAAATATATACATATATATGTAGAGACACATAAAAGACACACTTCTTATTTTTATAAATTGCTTTGGAAATGAAAAGTTGAATTCGGTCAAGGAACTAATGTTTTTACTTAAACCAATTTGATTAGACAAACAATTATTCATGTTCTCAAACTGATTTTTATGGTGATAGACACAGCATAACTGCCTTGCCCTTCATAAAGTTAATTTTGCGACTTTAGGTTAACTTCATTGGGCCTCTGCTTCTCCATCTGTAAAATCAGGAGTTTGGATATGCTAAACTCTTTCGTATTTAATTATAGGTTATTTATAACCTCAGAGTTAAGAGGGGTTAATTATAGAATCTCCTTCATATGGTTACTGTGGAAATTAAATGAGATCATATATTTAAAACCTTTAACACAGTTTCTAGCACACAGTACATGTTCAAAAAATATCAATGTGTTATATAAGATTTTCAGTTTAGGTTTATAAAAACATAAACTAAATTATAAACAGAATAAATGGGCTCACATAATTGGCTCACATTGGAAGCACAGGAATAGGCCTTCATTGGGCCTGGCTAGATAGAGCCGTTCAAAAATGTCATTGAAACTTCCTTTATCTTTCAGATCTGTTTTCCTTTGTATTGGCTTTATTCTCACATAGGGCTATGACATGACAGGAAAATACTGGTATTTACAATCTATAGTTACAGAAGAAAAGGAAAGATCATTCCCTACAGTTCTGGCAATAGGCTAAGAAGGATTCTTACCTGACAAATCAGTGAGGCCAGGGAAAAGGAGCAGCCTGGGAACATTAAGGGATCCCTCTTAGGGATGGTATGGTAGTGTTACCCTGCTTTGAAACCCTTGGGCTAAGATCACTTGGAATAATTGTGGCGTCATCCAAGAAAGAGACACATAGTTGGAAGACAAAAAGACAAGTCCATTACAGTTACAACTTATTACTATAATGATAATCACAGTGAGGAGTCAACACACTCAGAAGTCTCCAGTTGAACCTTTCTCCCAGCATTTTATTTATTATTATTCTGTTCTGGGTTGTCACCATATTATCCATGGTTCTTCTACTTTGTATCTTATACTGGCTAGTTATAAAGATTAAAATGACTTTTATCTAACTAGGTCATTTACTAGAAGTTAAACTAAAAAAAGTTGATGTTTGATAAATTTGCTCAAGGTTATCTAAAAAATACAGTGGTGATCTAAGCCTAGTTGGGATGCCATTTAGGAAGTGACACTCATGGAAGGACTACATTTATTCAACTATGGGATGTAAATAAATAATAATTATTATTTTTTTAAATTAATAATTATTTTAACATCAAAACCTGGGACGAAAGTAATCACTGATGATTCAAAAAATAACATGGTACAGAGGTTAAAACATGGGTAGAAAGGCTTCTCTCTTATTTACAGTCTGATTCCTAGTACATTTGCCAAAAAGGAATGGTTCTGCTGCTTAGAAGTACAGTGGGCAATTTAAATGTCAAAGATTCCATGGCACTTTTTATGTGAAAGAAACTATTTTTCTCATCTCCTTCCTTAGCCAATAGAATCTCAGTTAAGAATTAAAAGCAGAGCCTACCCTGTAGGGTTATTTATGGATATTTTCATCTAAGGGAGTATTCCTTATATCCACATGAAGAACAAATAATAGAAGAAAGAAATTTGACCATGTTGGTGTTGTGATGGCATTTTGATGGAGGACACAAATGTAACTTTTAATGCTATAATTTAAAACAAAAAGAGATCTCTTCCTTAACTTTATCCACTTATGTGATTATGATTTTTCAAAATAACCGTTTAATTTTAAAATAATTTTAGATTTACAGAAAAATGTTAATATAATACAGTCCCCATGTACTCCATATCCAGTATTTTCTATCCTACTATTAGCATCTTACACTTAGTATGGTACCTGTGTCTTTAGGTCAGCATTCAAAACATAAAATTATATATTTTATTATGTTTCTGGTTAAAGATGGCATGATAAACCCATTTTCCGCATCTTCCACAAAATCATCCCAAATGAAGGGGCACCTGGGTGGCTGGGCGGTTAAGCCTTTGACTCTTGGTTTTGACTTAGGTCACGATCTCAAGATTGTGGGATGGAGCCCAGCGTCAGGCTCCATGCTCAGCAGGGAGTCTACTTGGGATTCTCTCTCTCCCTCTCCCTCTGCCCTCCCCCACCCCACTCATGTGCATGTGTGTGTTCTCTCTTGCTCTCTCTCTTTCTCTCTAAATAAATAAATCTTAAAAAAAATATCATCCCAAATAAAGAAATGAAGCAGAAATAGAGAGAAATAAATATTTCCAATGAATTAATACACAAATGCAACCTCTAATTACAAGTTTTGGAGTCCAGTTATTCTCATTATTTGTTGTAGTTATGTTCTATAAAGTCACTGCACAGAATGAATTAGTGAATTCTGAATTACTGCTCCTAGAAGAAATACAGAGTTTGATTCCTGTGAGCTGGCCACAATATTTTTACCATCTAATCAATACCTAACTGTGTTTTATGTGTGTTTCCATTTAAAGACACCTTACTTTATTTTATTAACAGTACATTCACGGCCAACAGCGCTATGACTCATGTCTGAATGAAGCTTATCTAAGGTGTAAATTTTCCCCATAAGGCACACCATAACCTTTTTGCACTTAGGAACACAAGACAACACTTCAACACTACACTTTGAGGCCATTTTAAAAAAGTGTAATCACCATCAAAAATCACAAAAACATGGCATTAAATAGACGTCAAAAGGGACAGTTGCTTACAAGTATGAGAGCTGAAACAAGAAAGCTGGGTGTTGCCTTGTTTGACCTCAGCTAGGAACATGCATATTGGGCAAAACTCGAATTTTTCATCACTTTGCACATATCTGTGAATGACTGTGAAAGCACTCTGCATATTGACTTTGAAGATACAAATGAGTATTATTGAGCAGGTAATATCACAAATACAGAATTTGAAATAATGTATATCACACGAAGGCAATGAAATCTGGTCCCAAAATATGGGGAATTTGGGAGGTAGAGGACAGGTTAAACACTTCTGTCCAGATATTGATTTATCTAAAAGTATGTAGCTCAAGTTTCCAAGATCTTGCTAATACTCCTGTAGTGAAGATAAGAGATCTTGAAAGTTGGGCAGTCATGGGAGAAGGAAAATATTTCTTTAAAGACTTTTTTCCATGGCTAATTGTAAGTTGAATTGGATGAAGGAATAACCATGCAGATAGACACCCTGTCTTTTTTTCCCGTTAATTCTTTCATTAACGTAAAGGGGCACCCAATGACCACCAGACCTCTAGAGAAATCCTGGATCATGAAAAAAAAAAAAAAAGACTACGAAATATATATTAACATATATTAGATAAATAGATAGATGGATAGATGGATAAATAAATTCTAAAAAAAAAGGATAATATAAGAGATAGAAGACATTTATTTTTAAAGAACTGTTAATTAGGTAGCTAGTTTCTGGTCTAGTATATAAGGAGCCTAGACATTGTCATGCCATCCTAACAACAAAGAAAAAGCTGAACAAATTAAAAAATTAACAACTCTTCTTAGATCTGTCAGAGAAGTGATGCCACAGGGCAAAGTGCTACCCTCCATGTATGATCCACAAAAGAAATAATTAATAAGCTGGACTTCATTAAAATTAAAAACCTCTTCTCTGCCAACAATGCTCTCCAGAAAATAAGACAAGCCACACACTGGGGGAGAATATTTGCAAAAGACATAGATATAGCTCATATAGGACTGTTCTCTAAGATGTACAAAGAATTCTTAAACTCAACATTAAGGATATAATAAGCATAAGAATGGGCAAAATATCTCACCGCATATGGCAAATAAGCATATATATAAAAAGGTGTTCAGCATCATGTTATGAGGGAATTATAAATTCAAACAATAATGAAATACCATTATATGCCTGTTAAAATGACAAAAAATTCCAAAACACTGATAGCACCAAGTGTTGGCAAGTATGTAAAGCAAACTCTCATTCATTGCTGGTAGGAATGCAAAATGGTAGAGCCACTTTAGAAGACAGTTTGGCAATTTCTTACAAAACTAAACCCATTCTTTTTTTTTTTTTTTTTTCTTTTTTTATTTAAATTTTACATAGTTAACATACAATGCAATATTAGTTTCTTGAGTAGAATTCAGCGATTCATCAATTGCACACAACAGCCAGTACTCATCACAAGTGCCCTCTTTAATACCCATAACCTATCTTAGCCCATCTCCCACATGCCTCCCTCCATCAACCCTCAGTTTGTTCTCTATCATTAAGAGTCTCCGATGGTTTGTTTCCCTCTCTCTTTTTTTTTCTTTTCCCCCTTCCCATATGTTCATCTGTTTCTTTCTTTCATTCCACATATGAGTGAGATCACATGATATTTGTCTTTCTCTGACTTATTTTGCTTAACATAATACATTCTAGCTCCAATGATTTCATCGCAAATGGCAAGATTTCATTCTTTTTGATGGCTGAGTAATAGTCCATTGTGTATATATACCACATCTTCTCATCCATTCATCAGTCGATGGACATTTGGGCTCTCTCCATAGTTTGGCTATTGTTGATACTGCTGCTAGAAACATTGGGAATCTGTATTTTTTTATCCTTTGGGTAAATACCTAGTTGTGCTAGATCATAGAGTAGTTCTAGTTTTAACTTCTTGAAGAATCTCTACACTGTTTTCCAGAGTGCACCAGTTTGCATTCCTACCAACAAAACTAAACATATTCTTTTTTTTTAAGATTTTACTTATTCATTTGTCAGAGGGAGAGAGAGAGGGAGCATGTACAAGCAGGGGGAGGGGCAGAGAGAGGGAGAAGCGGGCTCCCTGCTGAGCAAGGAACCCGATGCAGGGCTCCATCCCAAGACCCTGGGATGATGACCTGAGCCAAAGGCAGACACTTGACCAACTGAGCCACCCAGGAATCCCAATTAAACACATTCTTAACATGATTCAGCAATTGCACTCTTTGATATTTATCCAAGGGGGTTGGAAGATTATGTCCACACCAAGACCTACATGAGGATGTTATAGCAGCTTTATTCACAATTGCCAAAACTTGGAAGTAACCAAGATATCCTTTAGTAGGTGAATGGATATATAAATTGTGGTACATACAAACAATGGAATATTATTCAGCACTAAGAGAACATGAGCTAACAAGCTATGAAAAGACATGGAGGAAACTTAAATTCATATTACTAAATGAAGGAAGCCAATCTGAAATGGCTGTATATTTTACGATTCAAACTACATGACATTCTGGATAGAAAAAACTATGGGGATAGTAAAAAGATTAGTGGTTGCTAGGGGTGGGGAGGGATGAACAGGCAGAGCACAGGGGATTTTTAGGACACTGAAAATATTCTGTATGACACCATACTCATAGACACATGTCATTTCACATTTATCCAAACCGCACTATGTACTATACCAAGAGTGAACCCTAAGGTAAACTGGACTTTGAGTCATTACTATGTGTTCATGTAAGTTTACCAGTTCTAACAAAAGTCCCATTCTGGTGGGAGATGTTGATAATAGGGGAGGACATGCATGCATAGGAGTAGGAAATATATGGGAAATCCCTACACCCTCTCCTCAATTTTGCTGTTAACCTGAAATTGCTCTTTAAAAAGTCTATTTAATAAAACTATTAATTAGTATTTTTAGAAAGATTTGAGAAAAATATCCATCTAGGTGAGATATAAAGAAAGAGAGAACAAGAGGGCCTCTTAGAATAAATGATATTTAAAAATCAGTAAAATCATTGGAGAGGAAAGCTGATAATTTACCAAGTAAGTAAAAATGAAAGAAATGAGAAATAAGAAATTAAAGATAAGAGAAATAGGAGATAAGTGAAACAACAAAAAATTTATACATTTTAAAAAATGTATTTGTATACAGATAGCTGAGTTGATATAAGGGTAAGAACTCTCTAGATTTCCCAAAACAAGGCATAAGCAAAAATCCTTGGTGGTAAGGAAGCACCAAAGCTTGCTTTCAATTTAAGTGTACTAGCCGAAATCCAGATAATTTAAATTTTTGCAGTAGCTATCACAGCAAGAATTTAAAACCTAGAACCTGCCACAATGGGTAACCCAATGGGAGAATTCCTGCATTAAAATGGAATTGCAAACTATGAATGTGTAATAAACCTGCTGTAGAGAAGGGAGCCAAAGGAAATTCAGCTGACTCAGTTTAAGCATTGGGTAGAACTTTAAAAACAAACATACCAAGAAACCAAAAGAAAAAAATAAAACCCCATATGATAATTCTGGAAAGAAATATCAGACTCAAGCAGGTTCTAGTTTGATTTGTGGCCACTTGATTTTTTTAAATTTCATTTAATTTTAAATTGTGCTGAATTGGTAGGACACCCAAGGAACGGTCAAAAGTAAGCTGTTTAGAACAGACACATGTAGAGCAAAAGAATACAAAAAACCTGAACATAAATGTATGTGAAAGAATAGGAACATACAAAAGGAAGATTTATCATTATCAACTAAAATAGACTTGAAATCATTATTAAAGTTACAATGGCTACTTCATACATAGTAAATATTTTAATTCTAAACTTTTATGGATCTACTAACATGGTTTATAACAAGCAAGATATTTTAAAAGAGTGATAAAGAGAACTTTACAAAGAAACCAATATATTTTTTTAAGATTTTATTTATTTATTTGATAGAGAGAGACACAGCCAGAGAGGGAACACAAGCAGGAGGAGTGGGAGAGGGAGAAGCAGGCTTCCCGCCGAGCAGGGAGCCCCATGTAGAGCTCGACCCCAGGACCCTGAGATCACGACCTGAGCCAAAGGCAGACGCTTAATGACTGAGCGACCCAGGCACCCCAGAAACCACTATTTTAGGAGATTTTAACATAATTATTCTAATAAGTAATAAATTGAATAGATGAAATATCATATATTGTCTTAAATAGAAAAGAAATTAAATTAGGGACACCTGGCTGGCTCAGTTGGTAGAGCACGCAACTCCTGATTTTGGGGTTATGCGTTCAAGCCCCACCCAGGGCCTAGAGCTTACTTAAAAAAAAAAGAAGAAGAAGAAGAAGAAGAAGAAGAAGAAGAAGAGATGAAATCAGAAATACATTTTGGGAAAAATGAAAAGATAATTAAAAATATTCAAAATATTTCTAAAACTCATAGGTCAAAAATATATTAAAACAAAGATAATATTTATAACTGAATGATAACAAAAACACTCTAAATCAAAATTTGAAATATGCAACTAGAGCTGAGAAATGATAGCCTTAAATACTTACACTAGAAAACCAGACAGGATGAAAATTAATGCACTAATTATCGACTTTAAGTAGTTATCAAGAAACAGAAAAAAACTAAGGGAAGAAAGATAAAGGTAATAAATGCTGGACAATGTTAAAAGTTGATTGTTTAAAAAGACAAACATTTGACACAATTCTGGTGAGATTCAGCAAGGGAAAAATGGCAAAGACATAAATAATACTAAGTTTTACTTTAAAAAATTACCTTCAGTGATAAAACCAGAGAAGCTGTACAAACTAAGCAGATATTAAGTACAAATATACAAAATATTATGACAATATATCTTTGGACCTAGCCATCTGTAGAAAGTTCACTTTCTTTCTGCTCTATGGTAAGTGGTGGTTCCTTCACTCCTAGTCCATGCACCTAATCTAACATTGCTCATGACTCGGTTGTCTTGGCTTAATATCCTGTCAATATTCATCCAAGATAGTAAATATTAGTTCTCTGCTATAGTATTTTATATGAAGATATAGATTACTATAAATACTATAAACAACACCACTTATCTTAGGCACTAAATCTTGCTCCTAAGTATTGACAACTGCCTACAAACTAAATAAATGGAACTGTTCAGAAGTAGTAAGAGGGAAAGAAAGTACTTCATTTTGGAATGAGGACTAAGCTGTTTTGTTTTATCCCTCCTGCTAAGAATATCTAGAAAATTTGAGAAAATTATAAAACGTAAACATCTGTTAGAACACCTTGTTGATCTCCAAAGAGAAAAACAAAACCTTATGGAGATAACCCAGACTTTGGGTTGAATTTCCCACTGAGACATTTGCTAAGATTTAAAGATAATGCTTAGTGTCTGAGAAACAGCAATTTCAAGATTCATAGGGACTGGTAAACAGTGATGGAGTTCAGGTTCTGCCAAAAGGAGGAGCCCAAGAAAACATCCAGAAAGGCTACAAACTGGAGACAAAACCCTGCTGCAAAACGAAGCCAAAAAATATAAAGCTTCAGGGGAAGACCTCAATATCTAGATCCTTGAATTATTTCTACCTTATTTCACATGCAATGTGCAGTGCTAAATAAAATATAAGCAGGCATAAAAACAACAACAACATTACACTCAATAAGAGAGAAAGAATGAGTGAACAGAAAGATACATCAAAAGAAAACATGCAGAAAGTGACTAAACAAACAAATGGAAACGAACATATGAGACATGTACATAATGTACAACATATATAAAATCCAGATTGGTAAATTCTGAAACCTATGCTAGTAAAATGATCCAACTTAAAAGATAAAGAACTCCTCTGGACCTCCAGCTGAAAACAATTAACTTACAAAGGGAAAAACAATCAAGTTTAAATCTGACTTCTTGATAGCAATACACAAAGCAAAGCAACAGAGAAGAAACATTTTCAAAAAATACAAGAAAATAAAGTGAGAATCAAGGACTTTATATGTTGCCAATGTGTCCTTCAGGTACAAAGCTAAAACAAAACATTGTCATACATGCTAGACCTCAGAGAATATTGTTCTCATAAACCCTTATAAACCTACTACACTCATGTAACTAGAGGATAAGCTTCCTACAACCCACTGATAATATGAGAAACTTCAAAAAGATGACTGGTAGTGAGCACCAGACGGATTTAATGGTTGGTTTAGTTCAAGAACAGAGGTGGAGGTAAGAACTGAAGACTGAAACAGAAATGTTTTTGGTTTCATCAAATAGATATAATAGAATTTTTTCTATTGAGAATTGAAATTTAGAATAAGCACATTGTTTACCTCATAGATAATATGTGGGTGGCAAGGGCTAATATTTAAATCTTACAAACCAAACACAACTAAATAAGGAAAACAAGGATAGTAACATTATATTAGAGTATTAGTTTAAAGATAATCACTCGGAAAAAATTTAAATAAACCTTCCTAAGTACAAACAAACAAATAACTAACCCATCAGATAAGGAGACCAAACAGTGAAATACCAGTAAAAAATATAATGTATTTAAACATAATATAAAATAATTTAAAAGAGCAGAACTAATTATGTCAGTCATGTCAATCATCCTGATAAAAACAAACATGCTATACTCACCTATTAAATGGAAATTATTTTCAAAATGGCCTATAAGACAAAACCCATGTCTGTGCTGAAATCAAGAGACATAACTAGGGCTCTTGGATGGCTCAGTCACTTAAACTTCCAACTCTGGTTTCGGCTCCGGTCATGATCTCGAGGTAGTCAGATCAAGCCACACATCGGGCTGTGCACTGAGTGTGGAGCTTGTTTGAGATTCTCTCTCTCCCTCTGCCCCCTCCCCTCCCTCTTACTCTGTCTCTCTCTCTCTCTCTCTCAAAAAAAGAAAAGACATAACTTGTAAAAGGTGATTCAAAAAAACTAAATATAAAGGGATAAGAGAAAGTATATCAGGAGACTGAAAAAAAAAAAAAGAGTGGATGCAATCTTGATATTTGGCAAGGCAGAATTAAGGCCAAAAACAAGGAGAAAGAAAGGAAAGAAAGAGAGAAAGAAAAGAAGAAAGAAAGGGAGGGAGGGAAAGAGAGGGAGGACGGAGGGAAGGGGACAGAGAGAGAGAGAGAGAGAGAGAGGAAGGAAGGAAGGAAGGAAGGACAGACACATTATAATTCTGAAGTCAAATTCACAATGCAGACATAACAGCTATGAATGAATATATCTATGCCCTAAATAAATACAGCAGAAATTACATGAGATGCTAAGAGTAATAAATAGAAACACACTAATAAATACAAGTGCTTAATGCACTACTCACAAATCAAGTCACGTGAAGTGAACTGAATCAGTAGAGATATAGAAGACCTAAGAACACTCATTAATAAAGTCCAGCTAGTGGAGTATATATCAAATTTTGCACTCCAGTAATTGAAGATGCACATTTTTTTCAAGTACATTTGGAACACTTATGAGATTAATTGGGTCACAAAGAAAAGCTTAATGAGTAGAAATAATACAAACTACGTACTTAGTTCACAATTCAATATGTTAGAAATCAATATATTTTTTTCAAAAGACCATCCTATCTGGAAATTTAAAAGCTCAATAGTGCATTTCAGATTCTATGGAATACAATTAAAGGAGTGATAGTCACATTCTTAAATATTCATATCAACACAAATGAAAAAGAAGAAAAGACATGAACTAAATACCCCACTCAAAAAGCTAAAAAACAAACAACAAAATAAAATGAAAGAGAGCAAAAAAGGAAATAATAGGGATTACAACAGAAATGAATGCATATGGGACACCTGGGTGGCTTAATCAGTTGAGACTCCAACTCTTGATTTCAGCTTAGGTCATGATCTCAGAGTCATGAGATCGAACCCTGTGACAGGCTCTATGCTCAGTGCAGAGTGTGCTTGAGATTCTCTCTCTTCCTCTCCCTCTGCCCTTTCCTGCCCTGTGCACTCTCTTGTTCTCTCTCTCAAATAAATAAATAAAATCTTTTGAAAAAAAGAAAGAAATGAATTCATTTGAAACAGAAAAGTACAACTGCATATACATGAAAGCCTTATTTCTGTGAAAAATTAATGAAATAGATAACCTCCGAAAAACTAACCAAGAAAACAAGTACAATTTATAGTTGGTCTGAAATAACCATTGATACAGAGGAAGTCATTTGCAAAACTCTTTGCAAGTACACTTGAAAACCTCTGTGAAATGGATGATTTATTAAAAAGTACAATTTACCATATCATATTCCCGTAGAAAAACATATTGTTAAACCAATTTCCATGGAAGAAATAAAGGACGTTACCAAAGAACTGACCTCTTAAAAAAAAGAAAAAAAAAAGAGTAGGTTCAAATTGTTTTATTGGAAATCCTACTATACCCTCAAAGAACAGATGCTGGTAACTTTACCTACATTTTTGTAGAGCATAGGAAAAGAAGGAAAACTTCTAAAAGTTATTTATTTATTTATTGTTTTATTGCTTTATTTTATTGCAGTATGAACACTTAACATGAGATCTACCCTCTTAATAAACTTTTATGTGCACAATATTGCTAACTACAGTCATTGTGTTGTATAGCAGATCTCTGGAACTTGATCAACTTGCATAATTGACACTTCATACCTGTTAAATAGCAACTCTCCATTTCCCCATCCCCTGAGGCCCTGGCAACTACTATTTTACTCTATGCTTCTATGTATTTGACTACCTTAGATAACTCACATAAATGGAATCATGTAGTATTTGTTCTCTGTGACTGGTTTACTTCACTAAGCATAATGTCCTCAAGGTTCAATCATGTTGCATATGGCAGGACTTCCTTCCTTTTAAAAGCTGAATAATATTCTATTGTATGTATATGTTTTCTCTATCTATTCATCCATCTATTGATATTTAGTTTGTTTCCAGATCTTGGCTATTGTGAATAATGCTGCAATAAACATGGGTGCACAAATAATCTCTTTGAGATTCTGATTTTAATTCTTTTGGATAAATATCTAGAAGTAGGAATGCTGGATCATATGGATTTCTATCTTTAAAAATTTAGATTTCTTTAGATTTTTGAATCATGTAACTAGTTCACATATTAAAATATAGAAGTAAATAGGGGTGCCTGGCTGGCTCAGTCAATAGAGCATGTGACTCATGATCTCGGGGTTGTAAGTTCGAGCCCCACGTTGAGTGTAGAGATTACTTAAAAATAAAGTCTTTTTTTAAAAAGTACATAAAAAGTGAAATAGAAAAGAAACAAAACTGAGTATATATCAAATTGGCAACATAATCACACAGAGAAAATAATTATTTCCTATAATTTTTAGCACAGTGGTCTAACTGCAAAGAATATTTATGTTAGTAATATCACAATTTTGAAAAATATTTTATAAGTATTACAATATAAAACAAGAAAATGAATATATTAGAAACTGACACTTTAGGGAAAAAGAGATACAAATATAAAATATAATATTTTAAAGAAACCCCTGCAAAATAAATTTGAATGGGAAATAAACACATGAACACATAATTTTGGAACATATATAATTTCTAGTTTGTCCCCTGAAAGGACCTGTAGTAAATGACACTGCAGTGATAAAGGCTTACAGTGGGCTCTTGGGAAAAATCTTCATTTTAGGTTTGTAAAAGAGAAAGTACAAGGTAATCCAGGTAAGCCAGTACACAAGGAAGAACTAAAAAACTAATGGAATCATGTCAATAAGACTTAGGAACCAATTTGAAGGGTTCAAAAAGGTCAAATTGGGAACAACCTGATCATCTAAAAAATGCCTTTAATTTATTGTAATTAAATAAATTACAAAACAAACTATAAAATAAAGCAAAATCATTAATACAATGTGATACACACAAAACCATACAAAAAAGAGTGAAAAGGGGGGTTGAAAGATCTTCTTTATATATAAGGAATGGTAGAAGTGGGGGAAAAAAATCATGATTTCATAACCCCCATGGCAAATATCACCAAAGAATGTTAAAACCACTGGGTTAAAAGTTCTTGAATTAGCCAAAAGTATTAATATGGTTACACACACATATACACAAATATAAAAGATTTCATATTAAAAGTATACTTTAGGGGTATCTGGGTGGCTCAGTCAGTTAAGCATCCAACTCTAGATTTTGTCTCAGGTCATAATCTCAGGGTTGTGAGATAAAGCCTCAGGTCGGGCTCTGTGCTGGGTGTGGAGCCTGCTTAAAATTCTCTGTCTCCCTCTCCCCCTTCCCCTCTCCTGCCTCAAAAAAAAAAAAAAAAAAAAAAAAAAGTATATTTTATATCCCCTCTCCCTCAGTCTCTAGAGAAAATATGAACACTTTTTGAATTTACATGGATGATATGGAGGTGATTGTTATATTAGTCTTAAATTTTCAGTTTGAAAATTTTAAATGCTGGTTAGCACTCTGGACTCTGAAAATTTTAAATGCAATAAATTGAAGGGAAATACATTATTTATAACAACAATGAAATATGGTCAACCCCATTAAAGATATATTTTTAAAAGGAAAGACATTAAAGAAAGACCTAAATAAATACTGACATATTACATTCATGGCCAGGAAGACCCAATATTGGAAAGATGTCACTTATTCACTAATTATTCTATTGATTCAATATAATTTCAACATGAATTCCCAAAGGATTTTTCATTCAAATCAATGAATTGTTTCTAAAATTTACATAGAATGAAAAGGCCTAAGAATGGCCAAGATATGCCCCCAAAAGAACAAACGTGAGGATATATCCTATCATAAACCAAAACTATATATAGAGCTATACAGAGATTACATGGATTTGGTGCCACAAAAGCAAATAAACAGCCCATAAAGAGACACATGCTTATACGGAAAGTGGATTTATGCTACAGTTGCCATTGAATATCTTTGAGAAAATGGGGGTGATGGTATAATTGGTGACCCATGCAGAAAAATGCAATTTGATCCCCCTAAACTATTTTTAAAAATCAATTCCATCATTATTAAAGACTTAATTTTGACAAGCAAAACTATGAAACTTTTTTCAAATCAATATAAGAAAATATATTTAATATATCAGATTAGAGGAAAATGTTTTAAGCTATTAAACAGCATTAACTCTAAATAAAAAGACTGGCAAATGTAACTTAATGAAATTAAGAAATTTTGTTAAGTAAAAGACTACCACAAACCAGAAGGAAATCTTTGCAATGTGTATGACTGACAGAAAATCACTGTAAGAATATAAAGAATCAGTAAGTACCCAAAAGATGAAAAATCTCAAAAGATGGGACGCCTGGGTGGCTCAGTCAGTTGAGTGTCTGCCTTCAGCTCAGGTCATCATCCCAGAGCCCCAGGATCGAGCCGGGGTTGGACTTCCCGCTCAGCGGGGATCCTACTTCTCCTTCTCTCTCTGCCTGCCACTCCCCCTGCTTGTGCTCTCTCTTTCCCTCTCAAATAAATAAATAAATCTTCAGTTAAAAAAAATCTTAAAAAATCTACAAAAAACAAAAGATATAAACAGAACCTTCACAGGAGATATATGTCAGTCACAAACATAAAAAATATATAATTCCAACCTCATTAGTAATCTGTGTAACAAAAATTTAAATCACAAGAAATGCAATATTATACCCATTAAAATTCAGTTAATATGTTGGCCAAGATGAAGAGCAATATGTAGTTTCACCCAACTGCTGCTAAAAGTCTACAGTGGTACAACTCGCTGCCACTTCCAAAACATTTTGGCATCACATAAGAAAGTTGAACACGTGCTTATATCAAAACCAGCAGTTTTGGTATATGCTCTAAGGGTTGCTCTATATGCTCTAAGGGTTGACTTTTTTTCTAAATAGCTAGATAGTAAATATTTTAAGTTTGGAGGACCATGGAGTCTCTATCACAACTATTCAACTCTCTTTCACTGGAGCGTGAAAGCAGCCATAGAGAATACGTGAACAATTGAGGATGGCAATATTCCAAAAGAACTTTATTTATGGACACTAAAATGTGACTTTTATATAATTTTCATGTATCATAAAATATCATTCTTCTTTTTTTTAAATTAAAAAGTATAAAAATAATTCTTAGCTCGTGGATAGTACTTAAACAAGCAGCAGGCTGGATTTGGCTCATGAACCATAGTTTGCCAATCTTACTACTCCCTATATAGAGTGGTCCAGAAACCAGCAGCAATGAAATCACCTGGGAGTTGCTAGAAATAACATTGCTCTAGGTAAAATCTTGTACAACTGAACTAGAAAATATGAATAAATTGTTTACAGCAGTATCTATTACAACTGAAAAACTGATTAAAAATAACCTCATATAAAAAAATAAACTTGTATATTAATAAAGGGACAGATCAACTGGGCATATTCATAAAATGGAATATTATATAATAATACATGCATTAATAGATGAATATCAAATACCCAATACTGCAGAAGAGAAGCAAATCACAGAATAACATCTGATATGACTTGATTTACATAAAGTTCACAAAACAATACATTGTTTAAGAATATCTAACAAGCTAAATGTCTATCAACAAATGAATGATACATGTAATACATGGTCACAAGCATGCACACACCCACAGAGGAATATTATACAGCCTAAAAATGAAGGAAATCCTGCCATTTACAAAATGGATGAAGTTGGAGGACATAATGCTAAATGAAATAAGGCAGACATTGAAAGACAAATACTGTATGATTGCACATGTACAATCTAAAATAGATGCATATATCTCCGAAACCAATAATACGTTATATGTTAATTAATTGAATTTAAATTTAAAAAATGGGAGGAAAAAATTTTAAAAATAAAAAAATATAGACCCACAGAGAGGAGCCTGGGTGGTGTAGTCAGTTAAGCGACCAACTCTTGGTTTCAGCTCAGGTGATGATCTCAGGGACGTGAGATCGAGCCCCATCACAGCTCCCCGCTGAGCTCAGAGTCTGCTTAAGATTTTCTTTCCCTCTCCCTCTGCCCCTCCCCCCTGCTCTCTCTCTCTCTCAAATAAATAAAATAAATCTTAAAAAAAAAATAAAACAGACTCACGGAGTCAGAGAATACAATGCTGGTTGCCATGGGGTGGAAAGGAGGGGGAAATGGGGAGATATTGGTCAAAGGGTACAAGTTTCAGTTATACAAGATGAATAAGTTCCAGGAATCTAATGCACAGCAGGGTACCTATGGTTAACAATAAATAATACTGCACCATGTAATTGAAATTTGCTGAGAAAGTAAATCATAAGTGTTCTCAGCATACACACAAAAAAAGAAAATGAAAACTATGTGAGGTGATGAATATGTTGATCAGCTTTATTGTGGTGATTATTTCACAATGCATACACACATGAAAACATCAAGTTGTATACCTTAAATACATACAATTTTCATTTGCCAATTACACCTCAATAAAGCTGAGAAAAAGAATATCTAGACACATGGAGAAACTAAAGGAAAATTATAATGCAAAAATTAGATCAAAATTCTGCTTCTAGCTGTGATTGAATAATAGGTACCAAAGTAATAATCCCACTTCAAACAGTTAAAAAATGGACAAAGTATATGAAACATAAGTTTTCAGAAATTGGACAACTCCCAGCACAGAACAGCAAACCCTAAGAGACAGAAAACAAATTAGGGGAACCCTGGGATTGCCCCAGTTTGCTCTCCCTATGAGTATCCAACCAGGCTGCACTTTAGAGAGGTACAAACAATGCTGAGTCGGGCAAGCACCAGAACTTGAGAAGAAATACCTAAGAATCAGAGAAGTTAGGAAGGCTAGCATTTGCAAGTCAGCGTAAGAGAAGAGAGAGCCGCACAGAACAAAGAGAACTCAACAGAGAAAGAGCTCAAGAAAATTGCAGACATTTCCATTGGAGTCCTCAGCTGTGGACAGATTAGCGCATGAATGGGAAGAAACTCCCCAAGGCTGAGGAAAGAACCACTGGAAAAAAGTAGACAGAATCATCACCAGAGATTACAGTTGGCCAGGAAGAGTCTGCATTCCTCAATAATAAAGAGAAAAAATCTTGAATACTAGAAGTCTAGAATACTAACAAGGATATGTTCTCAGTGGTATTTTAAGTCAGATGGTTGAATATATATACACACACACACACACACACACACACACACACACACACACACACTTCCTTTTTCATATACGTTATAATCTTTATCCCTTTAAAATTAAATCAATTCATTTTAGTTTATTATTTTTATTAATGGAGATTTTTATTAACTGAATTTGACAATTAGGATATGTGAATGCCATTTCATTAATCTAATGCCAAAGAAATAAGAAAGTCTGTAACATTTTCTTACAGCTCTGTAATTCTTGGTGAATCAATAGAGAAAGAGAAGAATCTTAAGCAAAAACAGCTGAAGCTGTAATTGTCTCAAATTATTAATTTTTTAGACTCTACCTTGTTAATTTTGCAGGAAAACATTCTATATTGGGAAAAAATCGCCTTTTATCTGTCCCTGCGTCACTTGTCTCTAATGTCTCCTTTATGTTCTGGCAGGGAAAAGAGATCAGCAGTAAAAACAACAGATGGGAGGACCCATTTCCTTGGTAATGATGCCTCCTTAACTCTGTGGATTTGATTGAGTCTATCAGTCAACAGATTCTAGATACTTTTGGACTAAGAATTTTAAATGTCTGGTTTATTCAGTGTCAATTTTCTGTTTTTAATTTATAACTATGGAGGGATACTAGCTTCTTTTGTCTTTTTTAAACTAAAAGCTGAATTTCATCCAGGTAGAATTTCACACACAGGATTGCCATCATTCCAATAATGGTGTGTCACTCTAACCTTTTGAGTTTGAGAGGGCAAAAACAATTTCTATTATATTCATTTTCTTAGCCACACTTGTTCATCCTTCACATTTGGATTGCTTGAGAAAGAGAATAGTATTTCTTAGATTTTTTGCTAGAAAAATCAAGGAATACAATAACCAGGTATTGAAAGAAATATCTGTGGGACGCCTGGTGGCTCAGTTGGTTAGGCAGCTGCCTTTGGCTCAGGTCATGATCCCTGGGTCCTGGGATCGAGTCCCGCATCGGGCTCCTTGCTTGGCAGGGAGCTTCTTTCTCCCTCTGCCTCTGTCTGCCTCTCTGTCTGCTTGTGCTCTCTCTCTCTGACAAATAAATAAATAAAATCTTTAAAAAAAAAAAAGAAATATCTGTAACGATTCAAATTTACAATTGCGCCACAGAGTCTGGTTATACCCATTTTTTAGAAATCCACAAGGGGATTCTTTTTTCTTAAAGGAAAAATCCATTATTTGCTTAAAATGTTTGAAAAATTATGTTAAAATAAAATACAATCAGAATAAAAAGTTTATTGCTTCTGTACTCCAAGATACTTCTCAACATTTACTGTAATTTTTGTCACAACTGAATTATAATTAATTTGAGGAAGCACAGTAGTATAGAAAATCTGATAAAAAAACATGCTAAAGAATGAGCAAATGAATATCAATATCTGAAAGAAAGAAATATATTTTTGCTTATGTCCTTAAAGGAAGCATCATAAACACAGTCAAATCCGGTTACAAAAATACCCATTAATAAAAACGACCAATTAGAAAAAGAAACGTATTTCATTTTAAAGGGACAAAAGATAAAATTATTTTATAATAATGAAGTCACATAGTTAACATAACCTATTCATAGACATATGCAGAATAATATGTTGAAAAAATCCCACTGGTACCGATAAATTTGGGACAGACTTTTCATGAAGTGTATATAGATTTAAGTTTTCATAGCATCTAGTTAAAGTGATGAAAAGGTACTTCAATTGATTTAAGGATAATGTTTTAAATTTTCTCAATGAGTTATGTGAAAAGCTAAAGCATTGTAAAATCACGTTACTTACTATATTTACATCTGAAATCTTTTTTTAAAAGATTTTATTTATTCATTTGGGGAGGAGCAGAGGGAGAGGGAAAAGCAGGTTCCCTGCTGAGCAGGGAGCCTGATAGTGGAGCTTGATCCCAGGACCCCAGGATCATGACCTGAGCCAAAGGCAGAGGCTTAACTGACTGAGTCATCCAGGCGGCCCCATCTGAAATCTTTTATAGTCATTTTGATTAAAGGAGTACCCAGGTATTACTTCTCAGTGATCCATGAGTTTATATAATCAAGTGTTCATACCTTGTGACATGTTGCATTCCAGAAAATAAATCCTAAATGATATCTTCTTGATTTCAACCTGTTTTTGAGATTTCCCAGAGGATCCTGAGAAAATCACAAAGGATCTTTCACTTTGTAAAAAGAGAGGAGCTAGAAATAATTAGATTTATTTCATATGTTTTCAGTTGTGTGGGAAGTGTTATCAAATCACAAGAGATGCTTAACCTTTCCTAGTTAAAGTTTGTACAGGGAAAATGTTATAAATATTTCAGAAATCGTGGGAAGTTCTTAGAGATCTGCCAATGTCCTTGCTGCCCATGATATGTTTTGGTGCTGTTTTGCCTGATAAGATTCAACAGTGTAGTGTCATGAGTCATACCTTTAGTTATTTTTAAAAATGCTGTATGGCGCAGAAACAACCAAATTTCCTCATCGATTGTATTTATTTTCATAATTAAGTCTCATCAGATATTTAAGTGTAGCTATTTTAAGTCTTTTGTCACCCACACACAGTTTTCTGTTTTAATTTGAGGTTTCCCTGAAAGTGCTTGCAAGTCAGAATGCTTGCCTTTCTACGAAACCCATGGAAAGGACTGTGCCAAGTACTCTGGGGCACTTTTGATAGCTTCGCTTAGGTAATTGCTGAACTGAGTCAGGATCTGCAGAAGTCTAGTCGAGAAGCTGATGAGTTCAGGAGACTCCTAATTCAAGATCAAACTGAATGAGAATTAATTGCATAGGACAGAATGAACTTCCGAATGTTTATGGGTTTTGTTTAAAACATTCACATTTTGGGGCGCCTGGGTGGCTCAGTGGGTTAAAGCCTCTGCCTTTGGCTCAGGTCATGATCTTGGGGTCCTGGGATCGAGCCCCTAATTGGGCTCTGCTCAGCAGGGAGCCTGCTTCCTCCTCTCTCTCTGCCTGCCTCTCTGCCTACTTGTGATCTCTCTCTGTCAAATAAATAAATAAAATCTTAAAAAAAAAATAATAAAACATTCACGTTTTAACATTTTATTTTCTGAATGTAATGAATCCATTTTTCTTTTTTCTTGAACTAGTTATAATTTATAGCAATTGAGTAGGTTACGATTTTAGAAAAAGATGAAACATTTATTTTTTTCGTTGCCTGATCCCTCCAGAATTCAGAAACTCCTATTCAATATTATTTTCAAGGCAAAATAATTGTTTGCATGGGTTTAATAAAAATCAGCTCTTCTTGTCAACAGAACATAATTAGCAACATTGGTTATGTAACTGAAGCTTTGCCCGGCATGCCATATTTGAGAATAATGCTCATAGAAACAGATATGACCGGACCCTTTGAAAAAAGAACTAAGCTTGACTTTTTGAAGCCACTGCTTACAAAGCCCTCTTGGAAGAGCCAGCCTGACACCTGGCTTACGGGATCCCAGCATTTCAGGTCAGTAAGGAAGGTCACTTCTTGGCAGTCTCAAGGAGTTTGAGATACTTGGGGAGTTTGAGAAGAGAGGAATTTATCCAAATTTAATAGGTACTACAGGTGAAATCTGCTGGTGAGGTCTTGGCTTTGCTTACTAGCCTTAAGAGGTTTTAAAAAGCCCAATTTAAAATTCCTATACAAACTTCCAGCAAAGCATAATTTAAAAGGCCTATGTGGTAAATTATCATTCTTGCTGCACCCATGTAAACAATCTGGCCAAATCTAAAGAGAGACGTATTTTGTGGCCAAGAATAATCTTTCTTTGAAATTGTCTTTGATGAAAAGGAGCATGACTATAAAAGAGAAAGTTTATGTTTCAATTGTAAACTATAGCATAGTATTGTAGATTATAATATTCTGGTCCTGTTCATTGTCTGTGAGCTATTCTGTACCTCCTTGTAAACTGTACGGTCTTATTATCTACCTGGAAATTGGACTGAATCCTGTCATCTGTTTTTTTTTTTTTTAATTAACATATAACGTATTATTTGTTTCAGGGGTACAGGTCTGTGATTCATCAGTCTTACACAATTCACAGCACTCACCATAGCACATACCCTCCTCAATGTCCATGACCCAGCCCCC
>CM052901.1:83891520-83993727 GCA_028534135.1 Potos flavus | reverse complement strand
CATATTATTCCAGTGTGTGTGTGTGTGTGTGTGTGTGTGTGTGTGTGTGTGTGTGTGTGTGTGTATACACACACAGTATCTTCTTTATCCATTCATCTGTTGATGGACATCTAGGCTCTTTCCCTAGTTTGGCTATTGTGGAAACTGCTGCTATAAACATTTGGGTGCATATGCCCCATCAGATCACTACATTTGTATCTTTAGGGTAAATACCCAGTAGTGCAATTGCTGGGTCATAGGGTAGCTCTATTCTCAACTTTCTGAGAAATCTCCATACTCTTTTCCAGAGTGGCTGCACCAGCTTGCATTCTCACCAACAGTGTAGGAGGTTCCCCTTTCTCCGCATCCTCGCCAACACCTGCCTTATCCTGACTTAATTTTAGCCATTCTGACTGGTGTGAGGTGGTATCTCACTGTAGTTTTGGTTTGTATTTCCCTCATGCCGAGTGATGTTGAGCACTTTTTCATGTATCTGTTGGCCATTTGGATGTCTTCTTTGGAGAAATGTCTGTTCATGTCTTCTGCCCATTTCTTGACTGGATTATTTGTTCTTTGGGTGTTGAGTTTGAGAAGTTCTTTATAGATTTTGGATACTAGCCCTTTATCTGATATGTCATTTGCAAATATCTTTTCCCATTCTGTTGGCTGTCTTTTGGTTTTGTTGACTGTTTCTTTTGCTGTGCAAAAGCTTTTTCTCTTGATGAATTCCCAATAGTTCATTTTTGCCCTTGCTTCCCTTGCCTTCGGTGATGTGTCTAGGAAGAAGTTGCTGTGGCTGAGGTTGAAGAGGTTGCTGCCTGCGTTCTCCTCAAGGATTTTGATGGATTCCTGTCTCACATTGAGGTCTTTCATCCATTTTGAGTCTATTTTTGTGTGTGGTGTAAGGAAATGGTCCAGTTTCATTCTCCTGCATGTGGCTGTCCAATTTTCCCAGCACCATTTGTTGAAGAGACTGTCTTTTTTCCATTGGACATTCTTTCCTGCTGTGTCAAAGATTAGTTAACCATACAGTTGAGGGTTCATTTCTGGGCTCTCTATTCTGTTCCATTGATCTATGTATCTGTTTTTATGCCAGTACCATACTGTCTTGATGATTAAAGCTTTGTATAGAGCTTGAAGTCCGGAATTGGGATGTCAGCAGCTTTGGTTTTCCTTTTCAACATTCCTCTGGCTTTTCAGGGTCTTTTCTAGTTCCACAAGTTTTAGGAATATTTGTTCCACTTCTTTGAAAAAAGTTGATGGTATTTTGATAAGGATTGCATTAAATGTGTAGATTGTTCTATGTAGCATAGACATTTTCACAATATTTGTTCTTCCAATCCATGAGCATGGAACGTTTTTCCATTTCTTTGTGTCTTCCTCAGTTTCTTTTATGAGGTACTTTATAGTTTTCTGAGTATAGATTCTTTGCCTCTTTGGTTACATTTATTCTTAGGTATCTTATGGTTTTAGGTACAATTGTAAATGCGATCGACTCCATAATTTCTTTTTCTTCTGTCTCGTTGGTGTATAGAGATGCAACTGATTTCTGTGCATTGATTTTATATCCTGACACTTTACTGAATTCCTGTATGAGTTCTAGCAGTTTTGGGGTGCAGTCTTTTGAGTTTTCCACATAAAGCATCATATCATCTGCAAAGAGTGAGAGTTTTACTTCTTTGCCGATTCGGATGCCTTTATTTCTTTTTGTTGTCTGATTGCTGAGACTAAGACTTCTAGTACTATGTTGAATAGCAGTAGTGATAGTGGACATCCCTGCCATGTTCCTGACCTTAGGGGAAAAGCTCTCAGTTTTTCCTCATTGAGAATGATATTTGCTGTGGGTTTTTCACAGATGGCTTTTATGATATTGAGGTATGTACCCTCTATCCCTATACTGTGAAGAGTTTTGATCAAGAAAGGATGCTGTACTTTGTCAAATGCTTTTTCGGCACATAATGAGAGTATCATATAGTTCTTGTTCTTTCTTTTATTAATGCATTGTATCACATTGTTTGATTTGTGGATGTTGAACCAATCTTGCAGCCCAGCCATATATTCCACTTGGTCATGGTGAATAATCCTTCTAATGTACTGTTGGATCCTATCAGCTAGTATTTTGGTGAGAAGTTTTGCATCCATGCTCATCAGGGATATTGGTCTGTAATTCTCCTTTTTGATGGGGTCTTTGGTTTTGGGATCAAAGTAATGCTGGCCTCATAAAGTGAGTTTGGAAGTTTTCCTTCCATTTCTATTTTTTGGAACAGTTTCAGGAGAATAGGTATTAATTCTTCCTTAAATGTTTGGTAGAATTCCTCTGGGAAGCCATCTGGTTCTGGGCTCTTGTTCGTTGGGAGATTTTTGATGATTGCTTCAATTTCCTTACTGGTTATGTGTCTGCTCAGGTTTTTTATTTCTTTCTGGTTCAGTTTTGGTAGTTTATACCTCTCTAGGAATGCATCCATTTCTTCCAGATTGTCTAATTTGCTGGCGTATAGTTGCTCATAATATGTTCTTATAATTGTATTCCTTTGGTGTTGGTTGTGATCCCTCCTCTTTCATTCATGATTTTATTAATTTGGGTCCTTTCTCTTTTCTTTTTGATAAGTCTGGCCGGGGGTTTATCAATCTTATTAATTCTTTCGAGGAACTAGCTCTTAGTTTTGTTGATCTGTTCTACTGTTCTTTTGGTTTTTATTTCATTGATTTCTGCTCTGATCTTTATTATTTTTCTTCTCCTGCTGGGTTTAGGCTTTCTTTGCTGTTTTTTCTCCAGCTCCTTTAGATGTAGGGTTAGGTTGTATATTTGAGACCTTTCTTGTTCTTGAGAAAGGCTTGTATTGCTATATAGTTTCCTCTTAGGACCGTCTTTGCTGCATCCCAAAGATTTTGAACAGTTGTGTTTTCATTTTCATTTGCTTCCATGAACTTTTTTAATTCTTCTTTAATATACTGGTTGACCCATTCATTCTTTAGTAGGATGCTCTTTAGCCTCCATGTATTTGAGTTCTTTCCAACTTTCCTCTTGTGGTTGAGTTCTAGTTTCAAAGCATTGTGGTCTGAAAATATGCAGGGAATGATCCCAGTCTTTTGGTACTGGTTGAGACCTGATTTGTGACCCAGAATGTGATCTATTCTGGAGAATGTTCCATGTGCACTGGAGAAGAATGTGTATTCTGTTGCTTTGGGATGGAATGTTCTGAATATATCTTTGAAGTCCATCTGGTCTAGTGTGTCATTTAGTCCATATTGATTAGGTCCCTGGCAGTCGGTACTGCCTCTTGTTCTTTTTTTTGAGGGGAGTTTTTCTGTTTTGTCCTTTTGTCCAGAGAAGAATAGAGAACAAAATGCTAAAAGGGTAACAACGACCCCAGAAAAATATACATTAAACAAATCAGAAGAGACCCGAAACAAAGGGGAAAAAAAAAAAAGAATATGATCAGGCTGGTAAATAGAACAGAGCCACACACTAGATTTTGGGTGTATTTTGGTCTGTTAGAAGAAACTGCATCCTAAAATTTTAAAGAAAGAAAAACTTATATATATGCAAAAATAAGGGTAAATACGATGAAGGGATAGAATATGACTATAAAGATGAAAATTAAAAAAGATTTTAAAAAAAGAATTGATAAGAAGTTGGTTGAAAAAAGAAAAAAATTAAAAAAAAAAAGGAGAGAATGTGATCAGGCAGGAGACTATAACAAAGCCATACAGTAGATTTAGGGTATATTTTGGTCTGTTAGAAGAAACTGTATCCCAAAATTTTAAAGAAAGAAAAACTTATGTATATACAAAAAATAAGGTTAAATACAATGAAGGGATGGAATATGACTATAAAAAATGAAAATTAAAAAATATTTTAAAAAAGGAATTGATAAGATGCTCGTTGAAAAAGTAAAGAAGAAAAATTCAAAAAATAAATAAAAAATAAAGAAAATTAAAATAATTTACTTTGAAAGACTAAGGAATCATGGGGAAAAAGCCATGAATTCTATGTGCTGTATTACCCTAGTGCTGGAGTTTTGAAGCTCTCATTGGTCTTGGCTGGATGCTCTTGCTGATCTTCTGGGGGAAGGGCTTGTTGCAGTCATTCTCAAATGTCCTTGCCAGGGGCCAGGTTTGCTCTCAGTAGCTTTTGTTCCCTGAAAGTTTTCCTTATACCTTTGGAGGACAAGAATGAAAATGGCGGCTCCCAATCTCTGGCCTGGGAGGAGCCAAGAACTCGGGGCCCCTCTCCTCAGTGTGCCCTCAGAGAAAAGTAGTCAATCACTGCTGTCTCCCTGGTCTCTGGCCACACTCCATGCTCACCCGGCCTGTGATGGAGCATTTCTATATCTGGCACATGGCCCCATTTGGAGTTTCCAATCCCAGCAGATTGCTGCAGTGCACTCCCAGGCCGTTCCTCCTTGGGGAGGAAGGGGAGTCTCCCCAGTTCTGCCACTTGTTGGGTCCCCGCTCAAAAAGCAGCAGCCCAACTATGCCATGGATCATGGTTTATGGCAACCCCAAGCTGAGAGCCCCTCCTCAGTTCCGTCTTTGCAGCTGGCTTCCCTGCTCTGATACCTAGGAGCTCTGCCACACTCAGGCACACTTGGTCTTTCTGTGATCCTGAGGGTCCTGAGACGACTCTGTCCCAGCGATGGTTCCACCCCCTGCTTAGCAACTGGAGCTACATCCTTCCATGGAGCAGACATCTAAAAGTTCTGACTTTGTGCTCCATTGTTCTGTCATTTGCCTGTAGCTGGCTGATGGAGGCTCCCTTCCCCTGCGGTCTATCTTCTCAAATATCGCCTTGGATTCACTTCTCTACACCCCCTACCTTCCAGAAAGTGATTGCTTTTCTGTTCACAGAATTGCTGTTATTCTTTTCTTCCATCTCCTGTTGACTTTGCAGGTGTTCAGAATGATTGATAACTTTCTAGCTGAATTCTGGGACGAGATTTAGGTCTCCTCCTTCTCCGCCATCTTGTTCCTCCTCTCTGAATCCTGTCATCGTGCACACGTTGTTAACCATTAGCAAATTTTTAATTCTTGCAGTTTTCTTCAGTATCCAACTGTAACTCTCCAAGCTAACATTTCCCATTTTTCTCCCTTTGTCCTGACCTGGCATCACTGAGAACTGAAACCTGATTGCCCAAATCTTTATCAAGATTCTAGGTTGCCATGTAGTTTGTCCTTTGTCCCAGGAGCTGAAGAAGCACTGAGAGTTATAACTCATTGAGTAAATACATCAAAGGACTCCTTCCTGCAAGCGACTACACATGGGCTGGATTTCTTCCTCAACAAGCTGCTGTCTGAGTCACTAAGTCTGGTAAAATACCCAGATAATGCAAACTCTTATATGATAGGCAACCAGGACTGAACAACATCCCTAAGAGCTGCTTTGATAACTTAATTTCAAGAAACGCAACGAGCAGTGTTGCATAATTAAAAGATTTCTATCTATCAAACTCTTGCACAAGTTAATGAATTGATGTTTTAATACAATGTTTTATATTGCTATTCTCTTTTTCATTATTGGTATCCATCTTTTAAGACGTCTGGCACTAAAACAACTGACCTTTGCTCCCACTCCACAACGGATGGTTCAACTGATTTTGCAGGAACAATGCCCAGATCAGTCCTCAGTTCCCTGTTTATCTATGACAAGGCCAGACACAGACCCTCCAAATTCCCTCTTTTTGGTCTCATAATTAGCTGAACTGCTACCTTACTGATTAATAGGAACAAAGCTTTTTCTCCTTTTTTCAAGCCCCTGAATTTTGGCCCATACTTGGCCCGAGCCAGCATATAGTCCCTCCTTAAAGGCTCCTCCAGGAAAATGGGCTGGCCACAGATTAAATCTCTATCTGATTTACTATCTGATCAAGCCATGGTTTCATTCCATTTCCCAAACCTAGTTCTTTCTAGCATTGTTTACTCCTCTCTATGAACAACAACAACAACAACAACAACAACAACTCTATTTGCCTAACTCTTGAGATTCTTGCAGATCTTACGGGCACAGCATTTTCCCCACAGCCAAAGTCCCTTCTTCCACTTGCAATAATGCTTTAGAATTAAGTCTCTGCTTACTAAGAAAAAAATTATTCGACCATATATGTGTTGGCCTCTTTCTGTACTCTTTTCTGTCTTATTACACTGTCTATTCTTTCACCAATAAAACAATCTTTATTAGTATAGCTTTATATTAATTCTTGAAATCAGGTTGTGAGCATCTCCCAACTATATTCTTTATAAAAAAAAATTTGCCATGTCTAGGTTTTTTGCTTTTCCACAGAAATTTTAGAACAATCTTATCAAATTCTACAAAAACACCTGTTGGGATTATGAAGACGATTGCATGAATCTCTCAATCAAGTTGGAGAGAACCAGTATCTTGACATATTGAGTCTTTCAATATATGAATACAAACGGAGCTCTTATACATTTTTGGTGAAAATACAAAATGATACAGCAACTTTGGAAAATAATCTTGCGGTTTTTATGTTTTTAAACACACAATTGCTATATTTTCCACCCACTCTACATATAGGTACATACCCAAGATAAATTAACACATATTTATACATAAAGTCTATAAGTGAATGTTTACATCCACTGGAAACAACCCAAATATTCATCAGTACGGAAATGGTTAAGCAAACTGTGATACATAGCTGCCATGACTACTCAGCAACAAAAAGGAACAATCCACTGATACA
Organism: Potos flavus; assembly: GCA_028534135.1. NCBI lineage: Eukaryota > Metazoa > Chordata > Mammalia > Carnivora > Procyonidae > Potos > Potos flavus. The sequence continues at coordinate 83,987,044 of CM052901.1, read as the reverse complement.
TGCAAAAACAAGGACAAATGTCAAAAAGCATCATGCTAAGTACAAGAAGCCAGACCCCAAATTCTACAAATGGTGGGATTCAATTTATACAACATTCTGGAAAAATTAAAACTTCAGATATGGAAATGACATCAGTAGTTGCCAAAGATTGGAGAGGAGGGAGGGACTGACTATAAGTGGCATAAAAGTACTTTTCCAGGTGATAGATATATGTTCATATCTTGATTCAGTAACACTTACTTGATTGTGTAAGATTGTCAAATTTCACGGAACAGTGCACATTAAAAGAGGGTGAATTTTACTATATGTAAATTATATTACAATAAAGGAAAAAATGTAACTGACAAAGAAGACAAAATTCATTGGAGATTGCTTTTCATATTCTTTTATTGTGTGATATTTGTTTGATTTCATTGTCAATTTTATGCTGATTTCCTAAGATATATTCGTTGCATCTTATTGTATGTCTTTTTTTTCACTATCCTAGACAATTCGTTTTGTTTTGTTTTTGCTTTTTTTTTTTTTCTGAACTAATAGAAACAGAGTAGAATGGTGCTTACCAGGGACTAGGTGGTGAAAGCATTGATGAGATGTTGGTCAAAGGGGACAAACTTGCAACTAGGAGATGATTAAGTTCTAGAGAGCTAAGACACAGTATGGTGATTATAGTCAATAATACTGTATTTTATGTATTATTTAAAAAATATTTTGCCTACCTTTATCTTTTTTTAAAGATATTATATATTTTGAGAGAGACAAAGAGAGAACGCATGCACCTGAGCAGGGGGAGGAGCAGAGAGTGAGGGAGAGAGAGAATTTCAAGTAGACACACGCTGAGCATAGAGCCCAATGTGGGGCTCAATCTCACAACCCTGAGACTATGACCTGAGCTGAAATCAAGAGTTGGACACTTAACTGACTGAGTTACCTAGGTGTCCCTTTATTATTTTATTTTTTAACAAGACTGTATTTTAGACTTTAGAGTTGCTAACAGACTAGACCTTAAATGCTCTGCCTTTTCAATTTAAATATTTCCTCTCTTCAGGTCATAGGAATTTTCTTAAATAATTTTTAATAACTTTTACCTTTTTTCACATTTAATCTTTCTGGAATTGTTATAAATTTGGTGTTTATCCCATTTCGCACTGGATTAATGTTCTCTGTGCCTTTTCCCTGCTCCATAGCCCCCCTGTGGCTTTCTCCTTTTTTAGCTTCTGTTTTGTTATGTTTTCTTGATTTTTATCACCTACTACTGATTTTTACTTTTGAGTAATTTTGCTTTTCAAGTCAGTCTTTATTTTTGACCTCCCATTACTTTTTTTTTTTTTATGATTTTGTTTATTTATTTGACACAGAGAGAGAGCTAGTGAGAGAGAGAGCACAAACAGGGGGAACAGCAGGCAGAGGCAGAGGGAGAAGCAGGTTCCCTGCTGAGCAAGGAGCCCAATGTGGGACTCGATCCCAGGACCCTGGGATCATGATCTGAGCCGAAGGCAGATGCCCAACCGACTGAGCCACCCAGGCACCCTGATCTTCTATTACTTTTTAATCATTTTAGATTGGGGTATTATTCATTGATTTTTTAAATATTTCAGAAAATATTTAATTGGATTTCCTTTTTGTTGTTTTAAATTATCTTCTGTTACTTTAATCATCTTCTCCCCCACTTTTCCATTTTTGTGTTATTTCTATTGTTGACTCTCATTTATTGCCATCCTCCCTATGTCTAACAGTTTGAAGTGTCTATCTATGGTTTAGAATGAGACTGCCAGTAAGTTTTGTATGGGTCTGGAGGATCTGAATGCTTTGCTTCAGAATGAGCAATTTGATCTCCATCTTCATAATTGAAGATTTCTAAACATCATACTGAGAAAGGGCATTACTTTGGGGTTCAACTGTCAGGCCCCATCTTTGAATTTCAAAGTTTCCTATAAGGTTTTTAGAGTAGTTACATGGATTCAGATGATTCTGTATTAAAATTAGGTGAGGTGGTATTTAGGGATGAATTAAAAACACTTCTATAGTGGAGAATGACTTTTGTCCTATTAAAACCCCCATTCTTACTCAGATCTTCCATCATACCTGTGGTCTCCAAGACCAAATGATCTCTGAGATTTTGCTAGGTGTGTCACCTTCCTTCTCAAAAGTCAATCCCTCTTGAATGGTTGAGCTTTCTGCACATGTTCTAAGCTGCTGCTTCTTTGGTGTTCCCTATTTTAGAAAGTTTTTTTTTAATTCTTTCATCCCCTATTGGAATCTCTCGTTTTTAAAACTTTGTTGTAGAATGTAACTTTCTTCTGACTTCTTTAATATAATTTCACGACCTTTTAAAAAGGAAAATTTAAGTAAACAAGCTAAATTTGACATCTTGCATTCCCATTTACTTAATCATTTTTAAAATAAATTTAATTTTGGGGTGCCTGGGTAGCTCAGTTGGTTAAGCATCCAACTCTTGATTTTGGCTCAGGTCATGATCTCAGGGTCCTTGGATCGAGCCCCACATTGGGCTCCCCACTCAGGAGGGAATCTGCTTGAGGATTCTCTCCCTTTCTCTCTGCCCCTCCCACTGCTTGCACACACACTCTCTCTAAAATAAATAAATAAATATTTTAAAAAATTTTTTTAAAAATAAAAGTGATTTAATTCCTGAGGATTCTCTTTTTCTTTGCACCTCCCACTGCTCACACACACTCTCTCTCTAAAATAAATAAAGAAATATTTTTAAAAAACTAAAAGTGATTTAATTCCAAATATACCGGTAACTATTATTCTTGGGTAGGAAAATGAGTCTATCATTTTTTACCATAAAGGCACAGAAAAGTATAAACAAGAAAAAGTAATAAACATATAGTGAATTTCAACAGATATCTGTTACTAGTATTTTAGTGAATATTTTTACAGATTATTCTCTCTCTTCTCTGCCTTTGCCTCCATTTCATTTTTTCACTACCACTACGTACATTTATATATATATCTACATATACACTTTTGTTTGTTTAGTGTCTATTTATCATAAGTTTATAAAATACAATGTCATAAGTATTTTTCATATACCTTAAATTATAAAAGAAAAAAGATTTAAAAAAAAATCAGTAATCTAATCGATTATCTCAAGAAGAAAATCAGGGTGCCTGGGTAGGTCAGTTGGTTAAATGTCTGCCTTCAGCTCAGGTCATTATCTCAGGGTCCTGGGATCAAGCCCCGTTGGGGCTCCCTGCTCAGTGGGGAGTCTGTTTCTCCCTCTGTCCCCCCGCCCCACTTGCGCGCTCTCTCTCTCTCTCAAATAAATAAGTAAAATCTTTAAAAAAAAAAAAAATAAAGTAAGAAAATCAAAAGCAGAGAATTTACCCAAAGAAAAAGAAAGTGGAATAATAGAGATAAGCATGTCCATGAGAGAGAAAATAATCACTTGTGTGACTTGGAAAAGAAAAAATACAAATCACTGAAAAGAATAATAATACATATGTTCCTCTGGATAGATTATGCCCAAAAAATAGAAAAGCATGATGATGTAAAAGAGAGAAGAAAACAAATAAAAATTAACACAGAAGAGACAACATAAAAAGAAAAGTCACTATGTATATAGTAGATATCTTTAAATTACTAAGGGAATATAGTGCGTAATACGCCAGTAGATAGGTGATCTTAGAAAACATTGAAAATATTTTAGACAATAAACGTTTGTTGATTGAAGAGAAAAAGTAGAAAACTCGATTAGTTATAAAAACTGAATACATTTTACCATCAACCCAAAATATACTTCCTAGCTTCAGAACACCTCCAAACCCTCCTGTCCCAGAGAATTATACAGGCTTGTTTTAACAGTAAAAAAGGATCATTTAGTGTTAAATTTCAATAAACCAAACATTTTCCCATATGTAAGCTTATATACTCATGCCTGTATTTCCACCTCAGCTCTTCTAATCATGTACATCATTTCCTGAACTGCACACAAGTAAGTTAATTTTTTTCATCAAATGCAAACAAAACAAAACAAAAAAAAACAACCCTTCATATTTTAGTCTCTTTGACACATGGGTTCATTACATTTACATATATCATTTTATCTGCTATATTTGGGATTTCTCTTCTCACATCGTTTTTATACTTCCTTGCTATGCTTTTGTGGTATGAATTTAGACAATACACAATATAAATTTATAACCTAGCACATTTCATTTTTTGTTTTAATCTGTAGGACTATTAGAACCAAATGTGCAGTCCAACTTAAATATTACAAGGACATTATAATATGCATTTTTTAGAGTAATTTTACATTTGTTCTTTTCATAGTATTTCCCTATATATAATTTCTTCTCATGTTTCATTAATACGTATATATATATATTTTTTAATTTTTTATGTGTCATCTTTTTAAAAAGTTTTATTTATTTGAGAGAGAAAGAGAGTGAGAGAGGGAGAGAAAGAGAGAGAGAGAGTAAGGGGATGGGTGGAGGGAGAGGGAGAGAGAGAATCTCAAGCAGACTTCCTGCTGAGTGTGGAACCCAAAACTAGTCTCCATCTCATATCCTTGAGATCATGACCTGAGCTGAAATCAAGAATCGTACGCTTAACCAACTGAACCACTCAGGCGCCCCTAAGCGCCATGTTTCTTATTGCAAGTTACCACACAGCATTTGAAATAAAGGACAAGAAACTGTAAAATGATGCCCCGAACTCAAAAAGTCAGACTTAGCAGAAATTTAGAAAGAAATTTAAACATAAGCCCTTTTATACAGAAAAACATTTTTTGACTAAATTCTCCACCTATTAAGCCTGTAACCTTAGTATATCACCTGACTTTTTTTTATTGACAAACTTTTTCAAAATTATTTTTATTTTTTTACCTTTATTTAAAAAACTTTTTATACTCTATTACTTAATTAGTATGAAATGATGAATGTTTTCTTCTATGATTTTTGTGTAAATTTAAACATTTAAGTATCGAACATTCTGCTTGGACATTACATATGTGCGTATGTTTCTGCATATGTGCAATTTTACACGAGCTATTTCTACTTGGTAGAGATAGCGTTTTTATGGTCTTAGTACATTATGGCTTGAGCTTTTGGCTCTAAATTTCTGTTTTCACACTATTTATTCAAGTATATGCAATTCAGTGAAATAATCTCAATTACTTGATACTTCCTTATTTTTAAAGAAAAGTGCTCATACAAATTACTCACTACATACAGTAGGCTGCTAGGAAAAATCTAAAAGTTTTGCTGCTCCTTTCCTTGATTTATGTGGTATCGTTCTTTTTAACGCATCAAAGTATTTCAATGATATCTTTGGCAGGATGTTTTACTAAATAATACGTGATTCACAGCAATGGAATGGCTGAGCCAAGCGTGACTGTATTCTCTGATGTGTTTGCTGATTAAGGATGTTTGACAAACTGTGTCTCAGCTGTGGTGCAACCCACAGGCATTTCTGTTGTGAGAAGCAAATGACAACATCACTAACGGTAAAAAGGCAACATGGTGTCTATGTTTTCCCGACAGTAAAGCTTTTATCACTAACATTCAGAGGTCACAGAAAATGATATCCCAATTCAGCACATACAAACTCTCAGCTTTCCCAGGGCAAAATCCACAGCAAATAGGCCAATACACGAAGCACAATGGAGAAACATAAAAACTGCTATTGGGCTCTGGAAAATTATATGTTATCTCCAGCTGTTAATTGTAGGTTTAGCGCCTTTTGTTTTAATTCCAGAGATGTGCTGAAGTAGAACCCTTTATTAAGCTCATCCAGTATCAATCTATGAACATCTCAATTACATGTTGTTTGTTGGTAGGAAGTCAGGTTGAACTAAGTAAGGAATGTTCACCAGTAATGTATCACTGGATATAAAAAGAGACGCATGCTGAAAGCATGATCCCCCTGTGCTGCATGGATTATTTTCCTTATTTTCTTTCTTCATTAAATAAGCAACTGCCTTAATTATGTTCTAAATATGAGTAAACTTTTGATATATGTCTAGAGTTTAAGCCAACCACTATTTTTTGATTAGAAAACTCCTTCCGCTATTTAATTCCTGAGGTATAAGAAATAATTCTAGTTTGCTCATTTTAGCGCCTTAAAAAGAGTTTTAGTTTAAAGCATTTTAAATTCTATTAGCCATTCAGGGTCTAAATCACTAAGAAGCAAAATGAGAAACTTCAACTTCTGCTTCCAAAATATGTAAAAATATTTTTGAGAGTCAAAGATGAGTACATGTTCTTCCTCCCATACATTGTCTTCATCATCTGCTGAACGTTAGCCCTTTTAATGTGAAAACCTACTGTCATTTAAGATATGAACATCATTCACTATGGAATTGTTTTGTCCAGTAAAAACACACATACACACACACACAATAAACCCACAATGTTTATACTAATGTATTTATAGATTTAAAGAATCAATGAAAATACTTGCCAGAGAAGTTAAAATGAATACAGTATGACTCACTGAATAGATCAACTCGACAGTCTTTCTAAATTGTTTTCATGAATATTATGCAAAGATTAAACTTGTTAAAATAAAATTATCTAAAAAACAACCTAGAGTCTAGAAAGAGGTAGTACATCAAGTTGATATATTAATACCATAAGGTCTATCTATCTTTTGTGTTATATTGTAATTGCTTCTCCTGTTTATTTATTGAGCACTATACATTCCATTTATATTTCAGGGCCTATTTGTAACTCTTATCAGTTTAATTTTTTTAAGTTTTATTTATTTAAGAAATCTCTACACCTCACGTGGGGCTTGAACTCACAACCTCGATATCAACAATCACTTGCTCTTCTGACTGAGCCAGCCAAGCACCCCAGGTTAATTTTTTTTTTCTCAGTGACTGGAGAAATGTCCATATTTCACTGGTATTAGTAAAATAAGTAAGAATACATTTCCCCTGGATTTGGATTTTTAACATATACGAGATAATATCTCATCCAAGTGTTTCATATGCATGTACGTAGTTTCACCGTTTGATCCTGAACAGTGAATTCAGTCAAGCTGAGTTGGGATAATATAAATGGAATATAAGCTAGATGTACAATGAGATAGACTGGCTTATACTAACACAAGCTGAAGCCCAAACTTAGTTTATCACATGTCTATTTTTCTGTTAGAAAATTGTGCAAGATCTTAACAAACATTATATTATAAAAAGAATGAATGCTCCAGAAAAATAGATAACTGATAGGATTTCAAAAGCAGCAAATTAGGGGCACCTGGGTGGCTCAGTCAGTTAAAGTGTCTGCCTTCAGCTCAGGTCATGATCCCAGGGTCCTGGGATGGAGCCCCACATTAGGCTCCCTGCTCAGCAGGGAGCCTGCCTTTCCCCCTCCCTCTGCCACTCCCCGTGCTCCTGCTCCTGTGCTCGTTTGCTCTATCAAATAAACAAATAAAATCTTAAAAAAAAAAAAGCATATTAAATCATCTCTTCAGAGACCTACACTCTATTTCCTATGCATTATTTTTAGCCGGATTTTGATCCCTGTCCTCTCAGTTCTCTTACCTGGTACCCTCTGTACTTGATCTGCAGTTCAAGAGTTCAGAAATGAGCTTTCTCCAGTCTCTGTTAAATGACAGTAAGGCTAAGTCTTCTCATTTTCATCTTCTTCATGGTTTGCCTGTGTATGAAAACAGACACAGCCCACTTGATCAGATTCTGGATGGAAGCTGATTCTTATAATTTCTGGGGTGTTCATTATCTAGGTCTTTTCTAAATAAAAGGGCTAGAGTTCAAGCCACAGGAAAGGTGACTTAGGACCTTATAACATAACCTGCACAGAGTATTAGAATAGTTGATGAGGTTTAGTCAAAAACAAGAAAAAATGTCAGGAATTAATTGCCCTGTGCAGATATGACAAAATACCAAATGGATATAAAACTAGCTTTACTCTTTACTTCGACAGAAGACAGAAAAGAGAATGTTATTTTCAGATATCATTCAGTTAAATTTTGGGTCAGCATAAACAAAAAAGTTTCTTAATAATCTGAACTTTTTAGAAATGAATGAGATGAGCTCTATAACAAATTTGAAATTACTAGAAATGTTCTACTGGAAATTATATATGCCACCCCCAGGAGTATTATTCTTCATGTGATTTCTGTTTGGAAATGGAACACAAATCCTTCTGATAATTAGGATCCTGAAATGACATTCATTCATACATTCATTTGTGGGACAAACATCTCTTAGGCATTTCTGATGGGCCAGAGGCTGTGATAGGCCTTGAAGAGACCGTAGTGGGTAGGACATAATTCCTGCTTTTCAAGTGCTTCGATCTGGGGAGAGAGATAAGCAAAAACAGAATCCCAACAGTGTGAGAACATGATGTAAGTATGTACTAAATAGTACGAAAGTACGTGAGAAAGTGTTCCACTCTGAGTAAAGGTTCCACAATATGAGTGTACAAAACCCATTGGGAAAATCCAAAAAACAAACAAAACTACATTGCTCATGCACAGAACCTGAGCTGAGCTATAAGCAAACACGAATGAGTAGACTTGTCTCTTGGTGGAGCTGTTAGGAAAAGTACATATGACTTAAAGTTCGATCAATGAGACAAAAATCATTAAAATACTTAATTAGCAAATAAATCACTTTAAACAGCAGGGGGCACTAAATATTAGCAAATTTGCAATACATAAACATTTAAGTGGCATTAAATGATCTTTTTATTTACACATTTATATAAAATTTCAATGTGAGCAATACTGTGTAAGTTTAGTGATAGATCTGAATATCACACGTATTTCTGTCATTCACAATTAGTACCTACATCGTGTAATTCACTTTGGTTTAGAGTGCTGTAATAAGGAGACAGGATGACAAAATGAATGGAAGATACAATTAAAATTCGGGAAGTATTTTAAAAGTGAATATCATCAGGGTAACATAAGACTTTTATTCTCTGGGTTTGCACAGAGTAATGAAAAACAGCTAGAAAAACAACAGATAACAGGCTACTACTTTCTGTTATCAAAAGTATTAGAGTAGAAGGTTTGAGAGGTTCCTAGACATTTGAGTGTTGGGTGTGGGGTCAAAGGTCAGCCTGGGGAGAAAGCAGTCTCCCACAGTGATGACACAACACTGGGGAGATGGCCACACTAAACAGAGCTGCTCTACATTATTTTATATTATTTGAAAGTCTATCGTGAGAAATGAAGTGATTTCCATCTGCAAGTATTTCAATCATCAGACATCATCCACTGAAGAGAAAATATCTGTGGAAACAAACATCTTAAGTTACTTAGTCGGATTAATTGGAGTCTGGAGGTCAAGGGAGGTGGAGAACAAGAAGAGGTGGAAAAAAATAGGTTCAGAGGACTGTGGTAGGAGCAAGAGGTTTTATTTATTTATTTATTTTTAAATATTTTATTTACTTGAGAGAGAGAGAGACCACAAAGCAGGGGGAGTGGCGGGCAGAGGGAGAAGCAGGCTCTCCGCCAAGCAAGGAGCCTGACATGGGACTCGATCCCAGGACCCCAGGATCATGATCTGAGCTGAAGGCAGAGGCTTTTTTTTTTTTTTTTTGAAGGCAGAGGCTTAACCTACTGAGCCACCCAGCTGTCCCCAGGAGCAAGAGGATTTAAAAGAAAAATTTTGTACTCTATTTCTTTAATAACAATAATACCACCTATTTAATACTTAATATATACCAGAATCTTCTATGTGAAATTATGTTGTTTCATCTCTTAGGTATTTAAAGTTGGCAGTGTTGTCTTCTTGTTACAAATGAAAGACTTGAGGCTTAGAAAAGGTATAAAAATTGCCCAAACTCACAGAGTTAACAGTGGGTAAAGTGAGATTCAGACCTCTTATCTTTTTGTTCGCAAATACCGTGGCTTTCCAACAGCCAAGTTTAGCTGGAGTAACACATGAGTATCTGCTCTGATCACCTTCCTTATTTAATTTATTCATCCCACATGCTCCAAGGAGGCCTAATTCCATAGCCAGCCTGGATGTTATTTTTCTTGCTGGAATGTCTGGCACACAGTGCTGCTACATTTTAGCTGAATCATGATATAACCTCTCTGAAAGTTAAAAAAAAAAAAAAAGCCAGGCTCTTATTTTCCTGTACTTGTAACATGAAAAGTCAGACAAAGCGTTAGCCTGGGCATAGAGTTTGTAGAAGCGGTCAGAAAGCAAACTTCAAAGTGCTGTGTTCCAATATAGAAGATTCTGATTCACTGGGTCAAAATAGGCCTCCAGAGAAAAGCCTTATGGTATCCAGATTATTCCATCAAAGGGAAAAAGCTCTAACAGAATCAAAGGACAGCTGGGTGGTTCTGTCTTCAGGAATCCACTCCTGGTTTGCTGGCTCTATCATCTCAGTAAGCATTACCCAAGTTGAGGTCTGTGGAACTTTAGTTCTGCCAGATTTTGAAAGGAAAAAAACAAAACAAACAAAAAACCACTTTATGATCAAAATATAAAATTTGGGAAATCTTCCTCTCTTCCACCTTTGCAGATGCATAGAAAGGCAAAGTATTTATTTTAAATAGAGCAAATCTAAACATTTGACCATTGAATTACTTTTGTTTGTTTCTAGTAACACCTATTCACCAACAGAAATAATTTTCTGAATAATATACGTTGGGAAATTCCATACTAGAGCAATGACTTCCAGTTTTTTTCACCAACTAGAGCTCTGCCATTATTTTTCCAACTTAGACGTCATGTTTTGAAAATGATTTTCACTAGTGTCTTTAGAAAATTTATTCAAAGACTGCTGTTAGACTTCTTGAAATATTGGCAGGGGGGAAATCCCACAGACCTTCATTACTCTTTATAGAGTTTCCTTGAGTTACAAATTTGAAATAGGGAATCACTGCTCTGAGAAGAAATTGCTTGTTAGGAAGATTCTATTCATTACTGTCATATTTAGTTTTTTCATGGTTAGAAAACCATTGCCAGATCCCCAGCATGTTTTGCTAAGCCCATGGAAGTGTGGGGATACTGCTGCTTTCCGTTTAACTAAGAGTTCCCCAGAGATGTCCCTGTTCTAAGGAGGTTTATCAATGTGGACATGAGGGGTTCCATTTTAATCTTTATCAGGTAATTTATATTCTAGGTTTCCTGTCCTTCCGCTAGCCTGATCTGGCTAATCTCTGACACAAGTGAATCATACACAAAAGACCAAGAATAATTTCAATGATATCCGTTATTCAAAGTTTAAAGGAAAACCTTTATCTTGGGTTTTCTTGACCTCTACATTTTTCTAATTTTAATAAGAATGGTATTTCTGACTTTGACACAACAAATCATTAATAGGTATTTAAACCATACAGTAATATATATCTACCAGAATATACATTAAATTCTGTTTTTCAAACTTTACCATTCCACAGGCTAATAAAGTATTTTAACTCACCACAAGACATTTTTTTACATTATCTAAGCTATGCATAACACGCAAATGGAAAACATTAAATACATTTTTCCCCTCTTTACTCGTATTAGATATGAATGTATTACCATTGACATAAGCATCAACAATTATTATCTGATAAAATATAATTTTCTTTACTTGAATTTTGAACTATTCGATTTGCTTTATTTATTTTCCAGATGCATTATGTCTGGGTTATAAGAAATGAGACTTCTATTTTAGAAAAATCATCATGTTGCCTGTCAGTATGCATTACGGGTTCTTTTGTTTGTTTGCTTTTGTTTGCTACCTGCCTTTGTTCGTGGGTTTATTAACTCAAGAGATATAGTATTTGCTCTTCTTAACTGCTGTGAACCCAGTACACACACATACACACCCAAACATGCTAACAATAATTTTATTATGCTTCTCACAGTGTTCTAAAATAATGGAGAATTTGTCTAATTAAAATATCACTGTGTTGCATAAATTGATTCCAGGAAATATTAAGTAGGGATTTTAAATCTGTAAATACATAAATACCTTTTGGAAAGCATGTCACATCTGTGTTCCCCAAAAGGAAGGACAATGAGCCCAATACTTGAAGCAAAACGTGGTACGGCATTGACTACACACACACACACACACACACACACACACACACACACACACAGACTTACTGTGCGCCCCAAACATATACACTTGCACCTTGTGCTAAAAGTCCAATGTTTCCAAAAAGTGTCACCAGACTCCTTTATATCTTTAATATTTGTTTGAAACATAGTATTGTTGAATATTATTGAAAAGACAGAGTGAGGATATGAGTTGTTGACACCTACTCAGGTTGATATGTGGACTGGTTTATTTTTATTTATTTTTATTTTTTAAGGATTTTATTTATTTATTTGTCAGAAAGATAGAGAGAGAGCACAAGCAGGGGGAGCCGCAGTCAGAGGGAGAAGCAGGCTCCCTGCTGAGGAGGGAGCCTGATGCGGAACTGGATCCCAGGACCCTGTCATGACCTGAGATGACCTGAGCTGAAGGCAGACGCTTAATCCTGGACTGGTTTGGTTAATAGTCTGACAGCTTTAGTTTAATTTTGGGATGCACTAACTGTTCCTTTAACTATGTCAATTGCCAAAATGACCTTGCTTTTAAAAAACAATGCCATATGTTCTTAGCACCTTAAATTCCAAGACTCTTTCGATAACCTATGTAAATATGATTTCGGTTTTTTTTTTTTTTTTTTTTAAGATTTTATTTATTTATTTGACAGAGAGATAGAGCCAGAGAGCACAAGCAGGGGGAACAGGCAGAGGGAGAGGGAGAAGCAGGCTCCCTGCTGAGCAGGGAGCCCAATGCGGGGGTTCCATCCCAGGACCTTGGGATCAGGACCTGAGCTGAAGGTAGACGCTTAACCATCTGAGCCACCCAGGCGCCCCCAAATATGATTCATTTATATCTGTAGGGGCTGAGGGCAGGCTGCCCCAAGATAGGCCACTTTGGTATAAAGATTATTTTAAGTTAAAAGTAATCAAAACCCAGGAGATGCAAGAAAAACCCTTTGCCTCCCCCATGACCTCCTATATTTATATTGGAAAGGAGAGCTTATGCCAGGAAGAGAACTATCTGCCTAATAGGGCAACTTTGTTTTTCAAATCTCTCCTTTCCTTCTTGGTAATGGCCTTTTCCCTTTTGTGTCCTCAGACCCTGACTCTCTCCTTAGCTCCTATGCGGTTTGCATTGCCTCATTGCCTTTGGAATTTCCTGTCTATATGGATTCCCCATATTTATGCCTACTAAATTTTATTTTCTCCTGTTAATTTGTCTCATGTCAATATGATTCTAAGTTCATCTAGAAGGCCACAGGGCAGAGGAAGTTCTTCCTTCCTGACGTCCTCTACTTTAAATGAATATTTGCATAATTATTCATACTTTCTGCATATAAAATGAAAAATATTATTTTCTAAAACTCCTGGAGAAATCTATATTCTTTTGATAATTCTTCTCTCACATTCCCTTTGTTAAAAAAAAAATTGAAAATACTAATTCTTGGCAATATTGTGCAAGAGGAAAAGAGGAAATCTACTGAAAAATAATGGGGAGCTCTTCTCCTTTCTCCACTCAGGGTTTTGAAGGAGTTTGAGAAAACAAAAAGAATTAAAAAAAATGCTTTTCACAAGTCTTCATATATAAATTATTGAACTCTGTTGAGATACATAAACTTACACACGGGTAATTATTATCATTAAAGTCAGACTTGGGGATCTTAGTGTTAGAATTTTGTATTATTGTGGTTTCTTTATATTTTTTATTTCCTTAATACTATTTTTCTTTAGTTAACCATATCTTTTGAAAAAAAAGAATATTGTAAGCAGATTGATCTATTTTGAATCCATTTTATCTATGAACACATTCTTTTAAATAGAAGTTATTGACTTGAAGAGAAGCAGAATATGCCACCCCAAAATATGCACGTTTGGTTTAAGGATTATTTTAGGCTGATTATTTTTAAGAAACAGCAGACATAGAAGCTCTGCATACTGAGTAGAAGGTCACCTTTTTCTAAGAGGCATTTACATTTATAAGGGAAATCTCCATTTGTAAGTGTGTCTCTCTCTGCTGTGCCAGGAAGAGAAAGATGACTCTAAATCTCTAGAAACTCTGTTTTGTTTTGTTTTTTAATCTCTAGAAACTCTTATCCATGGAGAAGGCAAGGATTTAAATCTGAACCACATCCTTACTCTTGTTTACCGTCCTTTTTCTGGTAACCTCCCTTAACTGACTCCCCACACTCAGCATCTTCTTTTGCCTTTAGCTGGAGATGGTATTTCAGGGAGTTACTCAGTTTTTCTGGGTCTGTCCTATGCATAGAGGAGGCATACATCTAATTCAATCTCTGTTCATTTTTTTCTCCTATTAATCTGTCTTTTATTTCAGGGGTGTCTAAGTCAAGAACCTAGAAGGACAGAGGAAAAAATATTTTTCTTCCCTCACAATATTGAATGATTACAAACTATCCTAGCAATGTTTAGTAAGACTCTAAATTAAAAGGTTGTTAGTGAAATGGGCACCTGGGTGGCTCAGTTGGTTAAGTATCCGACTCTCGATCTCAGCTCAAGTCTTGATCTCAGGGTTGTGAGTTCTAGCCCTGCATTGGGCTCCATGCTGTGCACGGAGCCTGCTTAAAAAAAAAAAAAAAAAAAAGTTGTTGGTGAGAAAGGCAAGTCCCAGAGGTCATAAGTCATTCAAATGAAGGCACAGAGCATCTATCTAACAGTAGTCACATACAAAATGTACTCTCTCTACCTAGGAGAGAAAAAAGTGGAATATTAAACGGAGACAAAAAATAAAACAGGTTTATAAATGGAGGCTTAGCATAAATCCTAATTCTTTGCATTACAATATCTATGTCCATGTAGCTGTATTTTAATTCACAATATCTACCTGCATTTAAAAGTATTTAAGCATATAAATATGTACATAATCGTAAAAATACTGCTAGGTTATTAAATTTTCTTAGCATGACTAAGAATTCCCAATTCTGTAAAAAAAAAAAAAGAAAGTCACCAAATGATAGCAATGCTTCCCTTAGAAACACTTGACAGAAAGTAACTTTTGTTCTCTTAGTAACTGCAACACCCAATCAGTGTACTGGTCTATTTTTTCAAAGCTGCATAATGAATGTGAGAGGTGGTTGTTCACTACGAAAGCATCTCAAGATACTCTTTTTACAGACAATTAAATATTTCCTTATAGTTTTGTCACTAATGTAATTTGCTCGCTCTGCTACCTGTCTATTCTCCTCTAATATAAGATTAGTCTTTAAGACAGGAGAAATATATTAAAGTTTCAAGCGTATGACTCATACTCTATTATGTTAAATAAAAACCAAACATTTTGTGATAGGCCATGTTGACTATACTGCTGAGACTCTTCATGTGAGATGTAAATGAATTTATTACTATAAAAATGGGTTGACATCATTTTTAAGGACTACTCAGGCACATTAGAGAATATGAAATTAAAGCAAAACATCAGAACAAAATCTCCGAAGAAACGTGCTTGTGCTTGATAAATGAAACATGTTTTTCTTTTTTTCTTCATGAGAAAAACAAAATACAAGGTTTAATGCAATTCACTGACACCCTGAATTGAATTTTAAACCTAGCATCTGTTTCTTGGATGACTGTGGGCTTACCACCCAGGGTGCTGAGAGACTCACACGAACTGACTAGCTTCTCTTTGTTCTGATCTCTATTTATCTCCTCAGGCCCAAATCTCTCCTCCTTCTGCAGAAGACTGAAATTAAGTAATGCTGCCTGCACTCTCTAATTTTAGTCCTAGCATTCTTCTCAGGATGGTGGGGTGGAGAGACTATATTGTGACAAATATTTCACCCTCTTCTTCAATCTAAGGATGATAATTTCAGTGTCGTTTATAATAGATATGGGAGGTTTAAAAATGTCTCCCTCTTAGCAGCTGTAAAATTGTTATCATAAAATAACATGATTTTAGCCATTTCATTTCATTGCTTTAGAATCAGGAGGAGGAGTTATTTTGATTAGAGAGGGGAAAAAAAGAAAAAGATTCTGTGAACTTTTATTCGTCTGGAAAAAAAATTAAGTTTAAGGCTACAGTTGTTAAGAGATACTTAGTTTTATATTATTATTTATGTTTCTGATTTATATTTATTATGCCAACTTAATGCTCAAAAATACTTTTTGGTGGGTGAAATTATAAAAAGCTTCAGTGGTTTTTATATACTAAATCTCAATTCCAAAATCTCCATATGTTGGAATATGTATTTCCAATTCATGTAGTCTGGTAGCATTATTTCTTAATCCCTTCTCTGATATAATTTTGACTTTTAGGTAGCTATAAAACCATTTATAAGACGCTAATGGTGTCTTCCTTCAGTTTGACCCAGTTACAGATTCTTTATTATTCTTACTGACACATACTATACACAGTAATGATGGAATATAAAAGCATTTGAATTGACTGAACAAGTTATGAAAATTTAAATTCACAGAAATGATAAAGGAAATCTGAAGGGACCTGGGGGAAGCACTAACTGTGGTCACACTTTGAATTAAGTACTTTAATTTCCCAAGTTTTAGTTCCATTACTCCACAAATTCGGTATTTACAGTAGTATAAGCCATGTGTTTGGGATTTGCTGGTAATAATGGTAGAAACCTTCCCAAAGACATTAGAGTCCACAAAATAGCACATACAATTAAACCAAAAATTCTTTTATGGTATGTGTTGTGATTGCGGTCACAGATACTAAGGGAACCTGGTGGGGGAAAATTGCCCTGTGTAGATTGGGGAAGTAGTCAAAGTCTTTCTGGAGGAAGAGACATTGATACTGAGATCTGAAGGATGAGTGATTATTGGGTGAAGAGGAGAAAAGGGTGGGGGGGTCCAGAGAGAGGATAAACAAAGAGCATGACAGAATGCCCAAGCTGAAGGAGATTCCATGGAAAGCCATGTGTTCTGGTGAGATTAGGGGAAAGAGAGGCAGAGTGACTATCTGCATTAATAGGTGACAGCTTAATTGAGCTGAGTTCTGAGAACCTGGCTGAATAAGCCAAAAAGTATTCTGTAGAAGTTCTGAACTATAACTGTGGCTTCTGGCTATTGCCCTGGAGATTCACCTTCTATTCTTTTGTAAATTCTTTCCAATTCCGGAAAAAATATTCACACTCCCCAATCAATTCAGTTACTCTTTTACCAGACTTCTCTCCTCCCAGTTCTTATCTTCCAGTCTAAGAGCCTTCTGCTGGGCCAAACTCATTTCTCTTATTTGCAGCTGAAAAGAACTCTCTGCCTTTTTCCAGAGGCAGTCCAAAGGAGACATAAATTTACTTTGGGAGCCTGGGTGGCTCAGTCGGTTAAGCACATGGGACTCTTGATTTCGGCCAGGGTCACGATGGGAGAACTGTGAGATCCAGACCCACCTCAGGCTCAGCGCTGGGGGTGGAGACTGCTTGGGATTCTCTTTCCCTCTCCCTTTGCTCCCTCACCCCAACCTGCACCTCCGTGTGTGCACTTTCTTTCTCTCAAGAAAAAGGGAAAAAAAGAGAAAAAAAATTGAAATCTACCTCATAAACCACTTGCCACCGCAAGGAATTTGGGAAGCTTTTAGAAGTTAGAGCATTGATTCATATTTGCATGGATTTATTCCCAACTACAAATGTTGATCTCTACTCTAAAATAAACTTGTATTTACTCTGATGTTTGCTCAATTGTATGTAAAGGACTTTGTATAGAGGAAAGGCTATAAACATATGGAAGACAGCTGTCAGTTTTACTAGAGTCTCCAGAAATTCAAAGAGTAAGACTTTTCAATTGTCCCAAGGGCAGTTTTTAGATACAAAGTGCAAAATAAAAATTATTCACCAGAAAATATTTTTCGTATGTGCTGAGTTGGAATGCCAAAAAAGGGAAACTCAATGTAAACCATCATTTGCCTAAGAGATACACTGTGTATTTTTAGCAAAATGTTAATTTTACAACTTAAAATTAGCTTATACTTTTTCTTCTTAGAAAAATGTGCCTGAAAAAAGCCATTAAAAATAAATAAGGTAAATAAAAATATAACTGGCACCTAAACATAAGCAAATAAACTTATTTATATTGCACAGCTAATAGTAGCACTGTTGAAATAGAGCCATCTGTTCAACTTGAAAACTTCATTTTGAAACTGTTACTAAGTATAGCTAACAATAGTCCTGGATATCCCATTATCCAAAATTGGTTCTCCTTTAAGAATATTCATGAATTATTTTTACAGTTAAGACATTTCTGTAAAATTTTACAGAAGGTTTCCCAGTTTGGATATTATTTGATTTTTTTCAAAGTCACTCATTACAGATTTCTTATGTTTATAAAATATTTCCTATTTTTTCTACTTTCCTATGTATCAGCTATGTCTCTATAGCCGTGTTGTGGGTCACCCAGAATACATGATCATTACCTTGTTCTCTTCACTTTTCAATATTTCTACCTTAATTACTAACTAGAGACAACAAGGTACTCTACTACAATGCACGAGGGAATTCTATAGAGAATAAACAGTTCTCAATCAGCTAAGAGTTCTTGAGTCCCAGGAAAAAGAAACAAGATTAACCAGGAATGATAAATAAATGCATGGCACTGTGCAGTGCATCCATATTTTACTTCCGTTAGCCCAGATAGGATGCCATAGAGTAAGCGGTGGAGCTTACACTAGAATATGTTTCATGAGAAGAGGGATTTTTGTCTTTCATACGCTGAAGTAGCCCATTTAGCCTATAGCAAATGTCCATTAAACATGTGTTGAATGAATGAACAAGGGGAAGAGAGGAGACAGGATATAACATTTATCAATTGTAGGCATTGTGGGGGTACCTGTGTGGCTCAGTTGGTTAAATGTCTTCTTGATTTCAGCTTGGGTCATGATCTCAGGGTCATGGGATTGAGCCCCTCATGGGGCTCCCTGGTCAGCGTGGAGACTGCCTGAAATTCTCTCTCTCCCTCTACCCCTTCCCCCAGCTCACACATGCCCTCTATAAATAAATAAATAAATCTTAAAAATAAATGTAGGCATTGTAATGAACACTTCACATCTTAATCTTTTATACAATCTTTTTGAAGGAAACATGAATCTTTCCTTCTTTTCTTCTCCTTCTCCTCCTTCTCCTCCTTCTCCTTCTTCTTCTTCTTCTTTTTTTTTTTTTATTATTTTTAAGTAGGCTCCATGACCAATGTGGGGCTTGAATTCACAATCCTAAGATCAAGGGTCACATGCTCTACTGGCTGAGCCACCCAGACATTCCCTTCTGTTCTTTTTAACAGAAAACTACTGTTCAGATGGTGAGTTTTAATTACCCAAGGGTTCACAAGTAGTAACCAGCAGATGTGGTAATCAAGATCTATCTAATAGGCTGCCCAAATAATACATGAGCAACAGTATCAGACTACTCATAAAATGGACCAGAAAGAGTAACAGGTAAGTACTGCAGTTGTCCATGGGTGCCTCCACATGGAGAAACCGTGACTGAAGAAGCAACAGATATTAATTACCGTGGATGGAAGACACCACGGATCTAACCAACTGCCAAGGTTCACTGCTGAGAGCCACCAGTAAAATACAGCACTGAGATTATCTGTTGATAGGTAAAATGTTCAAGGAACACTTTACGTTGCCATGTTAACTATCATTACTTGATGGTCACTGTACTAGTTTCCTAATAGTGCTATAACATATTAGTCACAAACATACTGGTTTAAAACAATACGTACTTATTATTTTAGAGTTCTTTCGTTCCAGAAGTCCAATGTGAGTCTCAATGGGTTAAAATCAAGGTTTGGTAGGGCTGCATTCCTTTCCTGAGGCTCTAAGGGAAAATCTGTTTCCTTGCTCATTCAGATGTTGGCAGAATTCAGTTCCAAGAGGAGCTCTCCATTTCCTCCTGGCTGTCATCTGAGGGCTGTCCTGAGCTCCTAGAGGTCTTTCTTTAATCCAGGCATACTCCCTCATCTTAGAACCAGCAGTGGGGCATTGAGTACTTCTTATGCTGTCTTCCCACTGACCTCCTCTTTTGCCCTTTCCTTCCACCTTTTAGGACTCGTGTCATTAAATTTGGCTTTCCCAGGATAATCTCTGCATCTCAAGTCCTTAACCTTATATTTTGCAATCAAGAGATAACATAATTTAAAAAAAAAAACAAAAAATAAGAGAGAGAGAACATAATTCCTTACCAAGGAACTCAGATGGCTTTTCACTGATCTCTTAAATTATACCTAGTAAGTTTCTTTTTTTAATTGAAATATATTTGACATATAGCATTGTGAAAATTTAAAGTGTATAACATGTTAATTTGATACATTTGTACATTGTAATACGATTGCCATTGTAGTGATAATTAGTGCCTCTATCATGTCACATAATTATCATTTCTTTTAAAAATATAACCCATCATTCAGAATTTAGGTAGTAGGATTTCTTCCAAAAAAGCACTGCACTATTACTTATCTTTTTTTTCCTTCTTTGAATGTACTGTCTTTTATTTATGTCTAAAACTTTTCTCGTTGATTTCAGATTAGAATCAGGATCTGTAACTGATTTTCTCTTAGTACAGGCCTCGAAAGTGGTTTCCTAGCAGTCGCTGAGTAATGACCAGGATTTGACAAGTGGGAAATAGAGCTGGCCTTGCTCTCATAGCTGCATATCCCAAACTAGTTAACTACCATCCACATATCAGTTTGAGTTTTGGGAAAAAGCAAAAACAGGGAAGTAGAAGGAAAAGAAGGAAGAAAAAAATGAAAGAAATACTTCAGAATGCATTATTGTATCTGTTTTAAACACAAGGTTATATAATAAAAATTCTAAGGAAATAAATCCTGTTTGAAACAGAATGATAAAAATGTTCTTCGGATTTCTGACTGAAACCAAAAGCTGACAGAAATGGAGGGTAAGAGTTCCAATATTCTAAAAGGATATCCTAGACACATCAATGCCTAAGGCGCAAAGCAGGAGCCAAACTGGTTTCATGACCGTCATCCATGTTTACTGCATATAAGAAAAAGCTGAAAATTCCATAATGATTTTTGTTAAGAAGTATTTCATAGGAGTAGAGAACACTATGACATTTCTCTCCATTCCTCAATTCAAGTTTTAGGGTCCCCAAGACCCACCCTGGATTTTTACTGAACTGCAGAATTTGATAGGCTACCTGTAGAATAGTGCTGGAGCAGAGCACTAACAAGAGCTTGGACAAACCTGGTATATCCTCAAGAATCTGGGAGAATCCATGAAGATGTGTGAAAAAGTGTGAAGGCAAGAGGCAGAGTAATGCTACCTGTGATGCGAGCTACTATTAGGCAAATTGATTCCTATAATTTGGTAAAGACTATAGGAGTTTTCCTGATGGTCACATGAATGAATGCCTGCATTATTGAGGTTAATGCAAAGTTGTACCATGGCTTAACAGAATGACAACTTAGTTCTCATTTATGCAGAGTCTTATATGGATTAGGTAGCCAGGTGGCTCTCCTTCTTGAAGCTGTGCCACTGGAACATATGGCTCCCTAGATTGCCATCTAGGGTATGAGTGAGATGATGCACCTCACCTGGACAATATTTCCTTTGTGATTTTTTGAAGCTCCAGTCATTCAGGCACATAAACAAAACAAAACAAAAACAATATGACTACTTCTAAGTGGAATAAAAAGGATGGTACTTATCTAGAAGCAATTCTTTTTTTTTTTTTTTTTAAAGATTTTATTTATTTGAGAGAGAGAGTGAGAGAGAGAGAGAGAGAGAGAAGGAGCAGGGGGAGGGGAAGGGCAGAGGGAGAAGCCAGACTCCCTGCTGAGCAAGGAGCCTGATGCGGGACTCAATTCCAGGACCCTGGAATCATGACCTAAGCTGAAGGCAGACGCTTAACCGACTGAGCCACCCAGGTGGCCCTATCTAGAAGTAATTCTAACAACTAAATATCAAATGATAGGTTATAATTTAAGAGGTCAATAGATAAATTGAAGACACATCAAATTTTTTTGGTAAGAAATTTCATCTTTCGGGGCACCTGGGTGGCTCAGTGGGTTAAGCGTCTGCCTTCGGCTCAGGTCATGATCTCAGGGTCCTGGGATCGAGCCCCTCATCGGGCTCTCTGCTCAGCAAGGGAGCCTGCTTCCCCCTCTCTCTCTGCCTGCCTTTCTGCCTACTTGTGATCTCTCTCTGTCAAATAAATAAATAAAATCTTTAAAAAAAAAAGAAATTTCATCTTTTTTTCTGCTACATCCTTTACTCAGAAGACAGGGTCTTTTCAAGATGACTCAAGTGGGCCGCTTTATCAAGCAGTGTGAGTAGTCAATTAGCACTCAACACATATTTCTTGAGTTTCTTAACTTTTTTAATTTCCCCTGAAGTTAGTTCGGAGCCTTATGGCATGTTCTGACAAACAAATTGTAAGTGGATATGACATGTACCACTTCAGGAATGAGGTGGGTGATCTTCTGTGTGTGTGTGTGTGTAATAAAATATAATTTTCAAATATACTGCTGTTCTACTTTTACTCCTTCTGAATATACTATTTAATATAGGAACAATCTGAATTCCAGATGTGACTAATTGTGATTTTAAGTAAGCTATTTAAACTTCCAAGTTGTCAGTTTTATCATCTATAAAAGTAGAGATTAAAATAATGTACCTATTGGCCTCTAGTTCGTAATGGTAAACTGAGAACATTTATGACCTTGCCTTCTTTTTAGAGTATCATTGAAATTACAGAAAATATATGAAATGTATATTGTAGGTTAGGAAAAATAAGAAGGATGCCACTAGGAACCTTTTTTTTTTTTTTTAATTTTCTGGAAAATAGAATTGAGGCAGAGATTGTTATGGAAAGGATAGTGGATTCTCAGCTGATGATTCAAGATCTTCCCAAGAGAATTCTGGAGATTCTTAAGAGTGTATTGCTAAGTATAAATATAAATATCCTTCAAAAACTTAGTAGTTTAAAAGAACAACTATTTTGTTGTTGTCATTGTCATCATCACTGGGTTTTTCTTTTGTTTTTTTCACGATGGTATGAGCTGACTGGCTCAGTGGGGCAGTTTGTTCCATGTGATTCCAGCTTGGGTTGCAAACATCTAGAGGCTCAATGGGACTGGATTATCCAAGATGCCTCATTTATGTCTGATGCATAGAAGGGGACAGCTGAAGAGCTGAGCTCGGAATACTAGGATGACCAGGTCTCTCACTCTTTCTGTATAGTCTAAGGGCCTCTCCTCCTTGGCTTTTCCATGTGGTTTCTACATAACACCTCTCCAATGGGACAGTCAAATTACTTACATAGCAGCTCAGCACTCCCAAGAGCACAAAAGCAAAGTTGTCAGGCCTTCTCAGAGCTTAGGCCTGGAACGAGCACATCCTTTCATCACTTGCCATTGAATTAAGTGAGTCACACAGCCAGCCCAGTTTCATCATGGAAGGGGAATATACAAGGTTGTGAATATTCAGGTAAACTGGTCGCTGTCTTTGAAATTACTTACCACAGTTAGTCACTGGAGCAATTCATTAAGAATTAGCATTCTGAAAAGCTATTAGACTATCAGCTCCTCCTTTCCTAAGCAGATGACTAAGGGAAATGTGCTCTTGACCCAAGATTTTAGTATTTGAAAAATGGGTTGCAATCATCAAAAGAAGAGATCCTACTCATGATATTTGGGCCTGACAGAGAAGCAGAGCAGAATTTAATTTATGTCCAGTATTTTCACAAGGGAAGGTATTATGGTGGGAAAGTATAAATGCATGGAATCAAGGAAAACCCCTTTTAGCTAGTAGTTAACTATTCTAATGTGTTCCACTCTTAGAATAAAGTGCCCTTCAGACACTGATGTCAATAGTCCAAATCAAGAAAAAAAATATTGAAGAAACAGTTCTCCATAATTGCAGAGAAATCTAGGTGCCTTAATTAATTAACCTATTCCACCATCCATGCATACACAGCAGAAAAACAGCCAACTATAAAATAATGGAAAACTAATGTCATGGAAAAAACAAATGAAAACAAAAATCTGAACTACATACACGCAGGTGTGTGTGTGCACACACACATATCCATATTGAAACCAAAATTAACCAAACAAAATTTAAGTAAAATAACAAAATTATATGATGTCAAATAACTTGAATTTATATAGTAATTACAAACAAAAATAAATAATTCTGAAAAAAACTAAGAGAAAAAAAGAAGTCCAGGAAATTACTGTATAATTTATGTGATTAAAAATCATAATTCAAAGCACAGAGTTAATACTAGCTAGATAGCAATAAAGACCAAGCTAGTATTCTAGAATATAAAATTGGGGAAATTATGCAGGTTGTAAATCTAAACAAATACACTTGAAATATTAGATAAACGTTAACAGAAATGATTAATGCTTCCAGAAGGTATATATAACAGGAGTTCTAAGAGTCAAGAGTGCAGGTAATGGAGGGGAGAAAATAATTAGTTAAGAAAACAAATTATATTAAATCGTATTTTTTAAGATTTAAAACCATACTCACAAATATTTTCAACAAGTGGACATTGGATTCCGACACTTGAGCATTCTAATTGAACTAACAGGAGTTTAGTGATAGAGCAGTGAACTTCAGTCAGTAGAGATCTAATCATTCTATTTGTTTCTCGCTTTGGGAGAACTTTGGGAATTTCCTTGAGTGAGACTTCAGACCCCTGATACTGCCATTCAAAACGAATTCCTTTTCACAAAATTACATAACTAATCAATATGTAATCATTGTTAAGCAACCTATTTATAATAATGGCTAACATTTTCTACCTGCATGCCAGGCATTGTTCTAAGTACTTAAAACACATTACCTCCTCTAACCCTCACAAAAATCCTAGGCAGCAGGCAAGGGGGATTCTAGATTTTGTAGTACCTGAGGCTAGTGCAAGGCACTCCATATGAAAAAAATAGTACAAAATTATGAACACAGAAACTGGTATGAAAATGAATATTTACGTGGTGTGAAAAGATACCCTGAGGAATTACTGGAGTGTTGGAGCCGATCCTTTTCTTTTGAGAAACTTCAGTTAAATTTTTGGAAATGATTTTTGTAAAATGCTTCCAGTTAGCCCCGATTTCCTTCCTCATTTGGATAAGAATTTACACATGTGATGAGTCCCGAAGTTTAAGTTCCATTGGCTTCATGGTAAATTAACCTTGGGAGATGAGTATTACTAAATTCCTAAGGAAATGGAGGCACAGAGCATATCTGTTATAAGGAGCAGAGGCAGGATGCAAACCAAGATGTTTGGTTCAAGAGTCTGCAGTCTTGATCCCCATGTTATACTGTCAATTGCTGGGCATCATGGAGAACTGTTCTGAGGGAGAACAAGTTTGCATACCACCTGATGAAAATCATGTCTTTTTTGATTAATAATCTTATTTTTATGTTATTCATATGTTCATCTCCATTGATGCCATCAGGAGTAACTTGTCCTTTTTAGTCCCAAATATGACAAAAGGGAACTATGTTCGCATTTCCCCATAGACCCACAAATTCTGCCCATGATAGTCATCATGTCTGGAATTGCTTGCACTGTGTTTCCTAAAGAGACCTTACGTGTAGATTGCTCAAGATAGCAGCCTCCCAATCACCAAGTTAAATATTGATACTGGCGATCATAAACATTATGATTATTGGAGATTCAGAACCTTGGAGCTCTTGAATAACGGTGGATGAAATGAAGAATCTGGCCTCATACTCAATTGGGAATACTGCATAGGTGAAGCTCATGGATGATAATCTTCCTTTACTGAAAATTTCCACCTCATTGTGATAAAAAAATATGTGTGGCCAATAAAAAGAGGTTTGGCAGGCCTAAAATAACTTTTCAGCAAATATCATTTATATAACCATAGTACTTTTTTTCTTCTGTTGGATTTAATGCTTTTGATTCAGCTTAAAGCAAAACACAACATATTTATTCCAATTTCACCTAATGGAAATGCTGAGGTCAGAGAGAGAGAGCAGGGAGTCAGAGCACATATGCCATTTAAATTATTTTGGCTTTTATATTAAGAATGATGCAGAGCCATTGCCATGTTGTGAAAAGAAGTATGACATCTGGGGGTGCCTGGTTGGCTCAGTCAGAAGAGCATGTGACTCTTGATCTCAGGGTTGTGAGTTTGAGCCCCAGACTGGGGTGGAGATTACTAAATAAATAAATAAATAAATAAACTTAAAAAAAATAAAGTATATAATAAAAAAAAAAAGTAGTGCCTGGGTGCTGAAGTTGGTTAAGTTTCCAACTCTTGGTTTTGGCTCAGGTTGTGATCTCAGGGTTGTGGGATCATGCTCCATGTTGGGCTCTGCCCACAGTGGAGAGTCTGCTTAAGACTTTCTATCCCTCTCCCTTTACCCCTCCCTCTCCATGTGCTCGCCTGCATGTGTTCTCTCTAATAAATAAATATTTATTTTAAAAAAAGAAGTATGACATCTTCAAGTAAGTAACAAATGAAATACCTAGGTTGTTGTACTGAGAATAAACATTAGAGGTCAAAGGGCTGAACAAATGAGGTTCATTAAGAGAATATTACAATAATGTTAACCAAAGATTGTGGTAATTTGGACCAGAGATGAAAGTAATATGGTATCTATACAGATGGTTAGGAGCAGTTGGATTTGGTAAATACTTGGAAAGTAGAGAAACTAGTCTCTACTAGTTGGCACACAATATGGGGGGAGGCGAGAGCAAAGGTACTGGGATGACTCCCTTTTTTTGACTGGTGACACTGAGAGGACAGGGCTATTATTTACTGTGAGGGAGAAGACTACAGCAGCTTCGATGGGGGGAACAAGAAGAATCTGATTGAGATGGTAAGGTTGGGATTGTTGGGGCACAGGAAGGAGGGATAAGGTTCTCATGGAGATCCCTGGTCTCCAGGGCCTGTCTTCCTTCTTGTCATCATGTTGTGAAGGTGGGTGAGAGGTAGTGCTACCAGGAGCCCACCGAATACTGGGTGACTAAGGCCGATGGTTAATCCTGCTGTTGAAGTACTAGGTGTGTGGAAAAGGGGACCATGATACCGGGACCATTGGGAATTCTGGACTCTTCTCTTCCTTCAAGCACATGAATAATTTCATATTATGCTTTTCTGTATTGAATTAAGAAAACAAATAGTAAGCGTGCTCTTCATTTTGGAGATTCAGCATCCAATTACTTAAATAACAGCTTTTTTTTTTTAAAGATTTTATTTCTTTATCTATTTGACAGAGAGAGAGAGCGAGAGAGGGAACACAAATAGGGGGAGTGGGAGAGGGGGAAGCAGGCTTCCTGCCGAGCAGAGAGCCTGATGCGGGGCTCGATCTCAGGACCCTGGTATCGTGACCTGAGCCGAAGGCAGACGCCTAATGACTGAGCCACTCAGGTGCTCCTTAAACAACAGCTTTTATTGCTGAATGACTGCTGCATCTGGAACAAACTTTTGATTTTTTTTTTATATATATAATTTGGATGCAAAGTGAATTAGATAAAAAAGTGTTATAAATGCATGTATATTATTAAAGTGGATCAAAATCAGAATACAGTGAAGAAGAAATAAGAGTACTTTTTAAAAAAAGATTTTATTTTTAAGTAATATCTACACCCAACGTGGGGCCTGAACTCACAACCCTGCAGTCAAGAGTCGCATGTTCCCCTGACTGAGACAGCCAGGACCCCCTTGATAAGTTTTATAAGCTTTTTTGGTCTGTTCTTTTTTGGAGCACAGATGAGACTATTTTAGGAAAAAAATGTTTAATAAATGATTAAGTGATATCACAGTAATATAATTGTGTTGAATGCATTCAGGCTCTTTTTAAATATACTATTATATGAGTAACCAGAATGGAAGCCAAAGAACAAATCAAGAAAATAATTCAGATACAGAAGATACAGAAGACCTTTCATTTAAGGTCAGAAGACCCTTCATTTAAGAAAAAGAGATACTTTGGAAAGACTGATTTTATATGACACAGTACAAGAACTGCGGCAAATGAATGAATAGTGGCCCTTATATAAAAAGTCACACTTAGAGAGTTTTACTTTAAATTTGACTGTTTTAGTATATGTGCTGCCGAAGCGAGCACTAAATTTGACTGTTTTAAATGAAACAATCCATGATTTAACTATTTAGTGTTTGACAGAGTCAAATAATAATTCACAAACCACAGTAAACATAGCTGTATTTACTTAACACTTTTTGTCATGCTGTGCCTAAAGGAGACTAAAATATCTCCTAGGTTTAGCTAACCCTCAAAATGTTTATCCACATATGGACAGTCACTCAGATTTGGGGTAATTAGAGTACTGATATTGAGTTTCCATCACTTTCTGCTTAAAAAGCCCTCTCAGTGAATGAAATTGGTTGTGACACCCTTATTTGTGCTTCCAGTTCATCTGGCGTATAATTCAGTGACTGTCATGCTCCATGTCAGGGGTCTGCAAACTTTGCATGTAAAGTGCCACATAGTAAATATTTTCAGCTTTGTGGGCCGAATGGTCTCTGTTGCTACTATCCAAGTCTATCCTTGTAGTGTGATAGCAGCCATACAAAAATACATAACAACGGGGGTAGATGTGTTCCAAAAAAACTTTGGTTTATAAAAAACAGGTAACAGTCCAAAGATGGCGCATGGACTGTAGTTTGCCATCCAATGCTCTATGTTAATCCTTAGCATACCTGTCTGTTTCCTTCATTAAATTTGCCTAATGGCAGGCATCATTTCAGGTTTTTATTTTTATTTCTAAAATACAATGTAATATCTAGAACATAGTAGGTATGCAATAAATGTTGAACTGAATATTAATTTCTAAGGAGAAGTAATTATTCTAAATGCTTTTTATGACTATATGACTCACTATATTAAAGTAGTAAAATTCTAAACTATAAAATATTAAAATGCACTAAATATTAAAAATAAATTATATAATATTAAAATTGAGAATGATTTAGAAATTCTCTGTATAAATTCTATAGCCAAATGAAGCAATACAATAATGCTTACTTTTTAGTAAATATTTTCTCATTGGCATAGCCTTTCCTTTTAAGTAATATGTTTTTCTATCTTTAAAAGCAATACAGATTTATTTAGAATTTAGAAACTCAGGATTTTTTCACTGTGTGGTTATTAATAAGAAGGGCAATCCCACTTATTAGTCCAATGACTGTTTCAAGAATGGGCAGATGCCCACTAGTGTCCTGGAAATGCCTCACAAGAGATGATTGTGCACATCTCTTCCCTATTCTGTCTTCACTGGTGTAACACTGGTAGCTTGAAATAACCATCATGGGAGTATTTACATGACAGAACTTGGTGAAAGTGGCTTTCTTTTGGTCAATTTACCACCACACTACTACACTGCTATGATCCCGATCCTGGTCAGTGAAAGGCAAAGAAAGGCTTGCTGAGAACTCTGGGAAAGTGTTTTCTTACTCTAAAGAAAGGTCTGAAAGTAACACATTTTCTTTCACCTGGGAATGAACACATAAACCCTTTTCACAGTTACTGACAGCAATCATATGCTTTGAAAAAAATTATGAAGGCAAAGTTAGCACATAGGGAATCAGAGAAATGAAGCTGGAGATCTTTTTGAGTTCAGTCTGAAACTCTTTCTAACTCACGACTTCCAGGTATATGAATTCTTTGATATTGAGCCAATCTGAGACAGATTCTAATTACTTGTTAACAGATATATGTCCAAATACGTGAATTTGTATTCCTCTCTTCCTGACTTCATGTTTTCTCCTGCAACTTCTGTCTCCTCGGTTCCTTCACTTTTTCCTGATTGGCATAATATTGAGTTTCCCCATGAGTCTAATTGTTGGTATTCTCTCCCATATAATGATTCCCAGAAATAATTACAATATTTTGGTTTAGCATTTCTGACACACGGTAAACTATTCACATATATGTTTGGATTATATTCTTCTGTTAAAAAAAAAAGGTGTATGGGTCAGCTATTTCAAAAAGGATGTTGTTTAATGCTACCACAAACAGATGGTGGTTTAAAACACACATAATTTATTCTTGTCCACGTGTCTGCTTGTCGGCTGTGTGTCAGTGTATCTAGGTTGAACTCAACTGGGCTTGGCTTTAAGTCGCAAGTTAGGTTTAGATTTGCTCCATATCTTTCATTTTCCATTGACCAGAGAACTAGTTTGAGAGAAGGGAGAAGCTCAAAGGGAATGAGTATAAAAATATGCAAGACCTCTTATGGTCTAGGTTCAGAACTGGCACACAATATTGCTTCAGGCAAATCACATGGTCAAGCCTAACATCAATGGGTGGGAATTGTACTCTGCCTTTAGGACAAGAGAATGCAAAGTCACATAGCAAGCAGGTAAATACAGGGAGGGGTGAACGGCAGTTACATGTTGCTACTTGGCTTTTCTTTATAATCTAAATTGTAAAAGTTGATGATATATGCCAGTTATATGAGCCCCAGTTATATATTTTTGATGATCATCACATCTCTTCGCTACAACAAGGTAACTAGGCAAGGCAAGTAAATAATATTAAACATGCTTACATAACCAAATACTTAGACTGTTGCTTTAAATATGATATCCCTGAGCTCAAAAATCTTCAATAATCTTCTATTACATACAATATAACTGCAACATCTTAACTTAGAGAACATTCATAATGTAGCCCCAAACTATATTTTCATCTATGTTTCCATAAGCCCTCTTGTAGAAGCAAATTCCTATCATCATTCTGCACTTAAACATTTTCATGTCTTTCACTTGACACATTATTCTCTCTACCTCGAAAGCCCTCCCTTTTTCTGTATACATTCTGATTTCCAGGCAGATCAAGATCCCCGATAACCTGGTTCGGAGTAATCTTTCACTTATTTAAATTCCTGTAAAGTTTATAAGCTACAGTACAGATTTGGCACTCACAGTCATAAAAGGATTAGCATAGACTCTTGTGCACTCTGGCCATATGGCATGCTGAAAGGAAGGAGAGGCCGAGCTAGTGAGAGGAAGCAAGTGGGAATGAAGCCAACTATAAGGACAGAAGTTAGAAACAACCCCAGGTAATAGGACAGGCAGAAATGAGATCAAATAGAAAGGTAAAGAGATAGCCTACAGCATCAGAAAATTACTTCCAAATCCCCACATCGCTGATTTAAGAGAAGCTGTACTAGGTGACTGAGCAGGGGTCCTGCTGGCTCCGGGGGCAGGGCAAGCCTGGGGACGACTGGACATGTACGAT
This sequence comes from Potos flavus, assembly GCA_028534135.1. Taxonomy (NCBI): domain Eukaryota; kingdom Metazoa; phylum Chordata; class Mammalia; order Carnivora; family Procyonidae; genus Potos; species Potos flavus. Next base: position 83,955,899 of record CM052901.1, on the reverse strand, counting down.
GGGGATGAGGCCACACAGACTCTGACAATGATCATAACCTGCCTTGACCATTAGTTCTTTTATATTTGTGGTTATAGCTGAAACAACATACATTTTTCTCCACAAACTGACTTCAAGTTTCTGGAAGGCAAACTTTGGATTTTGTAATTTATACCCACGAAACCAACAGGATCTTGAGCATGGCTGACTCTAAGTGAGAATGATTTACTGATACATTTGAATCTGTGCTTTTTAAATAGCAGAAGTTATCTTCTTTCAAATTGCCCTCTTGGCTCAGTCTGGTAGGAATAAAGAAAAAATAATACATTTAATTTATATGCCAAAAGAAAATATATAAGCAAAATAACTGGACCAAAAAGTAACTTCTGATATGTATGCATAATAATCCAAAAGGTCAGAGAGCATGAAAATTCTATTATTTAGCTCCTTCCCGCAAAGACCAGGTTAGTTTCCCAAAACGTTTCCATACATCTGTTGCTTTTGGTGTCATTTGGGACTGTTGACATCACTGTCAAGTATTCTTCAGTTTAAATTAAATCTTTCCTCCAACCAGGCAGTATGAAAGACCGGTGTAGTCATTAAAACTGATGGGAGTACAATATCAAGAGCCATCAACAAAAGTAGAGGAAATAGTGAACATCAGGTCTACTTGGCAAGACAGCAAGGGGGAGGCAATATGAAACTGACAGTATACTCCAATTACATTTGTCCATTTTGCAACCTGCATTACAAAAGTTTGTTTTAGATTGGAAGTGGATAAGAGCAAACCACATCCCAAGAAATAATAGCTAGGTTAGCTGGACTATATGCTAGAGAACAGAATCCTGTAGAAACCACAGAGAAACAGAATTTGAGTGGCACCCAGTTCTGACTGGCATTACACCCATGAATTGTGGTAGGAAGATCAGCAAAAAGAAAATGTTGCAAAGAAACAAACATCACAGTTGTGGTTCCCAAAAGAGATGCAAATATGGGAATGAAATGGTTCTCTCTCTCTTTCTCTCTCTCTCTTTTTTCTTGAACAAAATTGTCATGGTATTTGGGAAAATCTTGGCAGGTCCTGGGCAGGCAAGTGATAATAGCAGCAATAACTACCAGAATGATCAGGTATAATTGCTTTCTAGCAGCTAACGCCAAGCAAGTAGAATCATGCCAACAGACCACAATTACACCTGAATAATGAAGTGGGTCAGATCGGGAATGAGTTCACCGGAGTAAGATTAAAATGGACTTAAAATTGTGACAAGGAGGAGGACATTGCTAGAATAGCCAGGCAAAGGTTTTGGCATCTTCTGTATTTATTTATTATTTCTTTTTGCTTTTATTTAAAAAAAATCCAGCTATATTAAATTATATTCTTATACTATCAAATATTATCCATATTAATACCTAGAGGTATTTCTAAATTTGTTTTGTGGCATGAAGTGCATGGTGTCAAGTGTTATTCGTTGTATTTAACTTGCATCTTGTGCACTTCGAAAAAACTATCGTAAAATAAAGTGTGAATAGACAGAAAAATAAGATTGACATCTCCAAAGGAGGAATAAATTCATACCATAATATAATTGACTTAATCCCACAATTATATCTCTGAACTAGTTAAACAAATGAAGTGCTTGTTCATCAATTTTCAAAGGAATTCCTACAGAAATTCATAGGCTTAATATCATTAGGTGATGCAATTCTTCTCCAGTAGAATTTAATTACATGTAATTAATACCCTTCCCAAAATATAAGACTGCATTCCTCCTCCTCACTGTGGTCCAATTTTATTTTATAAAAAGAACCAATAAAATAATTACTCATATATTTTATTAATCATTCAATTACTCATAAAGTGCCAAGTGTATTTATTTGTTAAGCTCAGAAAATACCTACTTCTCTACTTGCCAGATCTGGTTCCAATGCTGCCACAGCAAAGCCTGGTTTGCTGCTCCCATGTAAATGTTCTAAGTTCTTTAGACCTTGTTATCTTTTTGCTTTTTGTTTTTGGTTTAGGCTTACCTATAAATCTGCCAAAATTAATGATTGAGATTGATTTTTACTTAGATAGCTGAAGGTTATGATTCAAAAAAATTTTTAAAGATTTTATTTATTTATTTGACAGAGAGAGATCACAAGTAGGCAGAGAGGCAGGCAGAGAGAGAGGGGGAAGCAGGCTCCCCGCTGAGCAGAGAGCCTGATGTGGGGCTTGATCCCGAGACCCTGAGATAATGACCTGAGCCGAAGGCAGAGGCTTAACCCACTGAGCCACCCAGGCGCCCCATGATTCAAAATTTTTTTGATGCCAACGCTTTGGAATGGGTGAGATGCCAACTGTTATGAGTCCACTTAACTAAAACTGAGAAAGTGAGCTATGTTAGTTATGTTATGTGAACCCTAAGTGGCACTTTAAAAGATCAAGGCCTGGTGTATGAACAATGAATCTTGGAACACTGAAAAAATAAAATAAAATAAAAAATAAATAAATTTAAAAAATAAAAGATCAAGGCCACTGAAAATATAAAATATTTCCTATTATAAATATCTAGAGACAATTTCATAATTGATATGATTTCTGAAATAAAACAGATGCACACACAGATAATTTATATATGTAAAAATAGATGGAACTCTTTTTAGTCATATATAGAAATAAGAGATACGAAAATTATAGACATGTCAAATACGTCATTGATCCAAATATCTCATATTAACCATTATTATTGCAAGTTTCCACCTACTAAATTTAATAAATAGGAATATTGCAAGTTTCTCCTTTCTTTTCTTTTCTTTCTTTTTTTTTTTTTTTGGTCCTCAAAGGTGAATGGAAAAAGAAAAAGACAAAGGTGATGATTAATACACAGATGAGATAATCATCTTTGAAATAATTAAGAACTGCCTGTCATGGCCACTTATTTGATTTATAGTTTAATGGTATTCACTGATCCAGCATACCCGATACATGGAGGAAGCGTATAGCTGCATTTGCCCACTCCTTAGCTGTAGGTAAGTCTGAAATTATTTCAAAAAGAAAGATAATGTCCACTACAATAACCACATCCTAAACAGTTTAATAACATACTATAATTACACATTGAAGAAGAAAAACACCTACTTGAAATATGATGCTTTCATTTTCAAGAATAAGGATGACATACTCCAAAATAATATAATAATAAATTCTAGAACATTCAATAGACACTTAACTATTCATATCTGATTTATGTTCTTCATGGGAATTGATGTTTTCATTCCTCTTTATTGAAAATATTCTATTTTGGTTTCTAAGTCACCACTCTCCCCTGATTTGCCTAATGATCAGTGCAATAAAATTCTCCTTTTTTTTTTTTTTAAATTCAGTGACTACTATGTACTTCTGTTAGGCATCAGGAATAAAGCATCAGTTAAAATTGACACAGAAAGATGTACCATTTAATGGAAGAGACAGAGAAGTAAATTGATGGTTACATTGATATTATTTGTGTTATAAATACAGGAAATTATGGAAATATTGCATTTGGATATTTACATCAGCCTGGAGGGGTGTTTTTCAGTGAAACTTTCTCAGGGTAACTGATGTCTGATAAACTCTACAGTTGCTTCTATATTTACTTCGCATATTGGTTTTACCAGAATTCTAACTTTGAACCTACTTTTTCATCATTCTCCACACTAGTACACCCACAGTTACAGCTTTATTTTCCAACTTGACACCAATGATCTCTGAATTTATAGTATCTGCTGCAATCTCTCTCTCTTAGCACGAGGTTGGGTTTTTCAATACCTACTGGATCACATCTGAAAATGCCATAGAAATCTCAAAATCAAGCTTACTACAAGCTTAAGTCGTCCTCTTCTTGCACGAAAATCCTTCTTACATTAAATCTTTCACCTGACAACACCAAGTAATTCTGAACTTCTTCCTTAAGAACCATATCTAATTAATCAACAACTGCATAATCATTTCTTTTTGTAAGTATCTTACCAATGCACCCATTCATATCTATCTACATTTTATCTTCCGATATTTATACTCTCATAATTTCTTACCTCTGATATGATGTAAGAACTGAACTCTGCCTAAACCTTGTCTCTTGCACTCAATCATGGTAGAATATAACTATGAGTGAGGCACTTTTTGGCTATTATGCATGACTCCCTATTGCCTACTGGGTAAACTACTTATTACTTAGTATGTCATATAAAATTCATAATCCTTCCTCTGGCTATATTTATGAAAGTGTTTTTTATCAGACCTCACTTGTGCAGTCCCTAGAATAAGATATATCCTCTTCAACCTATCTGTTTTGCTCAAATTATCCTCCTTGTCTATGATCCCTTAACGTCACTTACGTGTTTGGTGAATTCTCTCCCACCTTTCAAGGTTTAGCTTCCATATCACCACCTCCATGGATCATTCAAAAGACATTTCCTATCCCACCTACATCTGGCATAAACCACCTTACTTTGTTTACTGTTTTACCTCACTCACCAAAATGTGAGCTTCTAGAATCCAGGAAAGTTGCCTTTTTTTTTTCCTAGTCCCTTAGGGCCAGCATGATAAATGGAATAAATGATCATTGATTCATCTCTTATATGTCAATAACAGGAAATTTAAAACCTGCAGTCATAAGTGGAGACAATCTATGCAAAGTGTTCTTTACAGAAATTACTGCCTAAAGGTAAACTTGGTAGATCACAGTAAGTTTATAATTTTATATTATCACTTCAGAAATTCATATTCTAATACTTACTTCGATGTCTTTTTTTAAAACTCAGATTTTATTAAAAAAATTCTACTACCAGTTTTGTTTTTCTTAAATATCTTGTACCAGAGTTTACCTAGATGGAGGTTTATATTATTTGATAGACAGATAGACAGACATATGCATACATGCATGCACAATGTGTGTATGTGCACACACACACACACGCACAGTGGGTGAATGATGAGTACAGTGGAGGGAAGGCATTGTATTTATGTACAGTTTTCCACTTAAATATTACATTATAATATATGACCTAAGATGATGTGGTATGTTCATGCTGATGTTTTCTATACCACTTGGCACAACCCAAGATTAGACATAATTCAGCCTGAGAGACTTTCCTGGATCAACATTTTACAGTTTTAAGCTATTTTTCCTGACACAGAGAATAATGTGTTTAAAATCTATAAATACTAACTTCCTCTAGTAATAAGAGTCACATACGTGTCTCATTTAACTTTTACCACAATTTGATAAGGTATTCGTGTAAAAGACATCTTACTTTCTCTATCCATTTATTTCTTCTTGATTAATAAAATCCCAGCAATGTGCTCACCTCTTTTTCATCCTTTTGAAGATAGAGGTGGTTAATAAGATGAAGCAGAAGTTTGTGGGACACCCAGGAAAGTACTTTATAACTTTATGAATATTCTCCTTCTAGCTGTTGACTAGAAGGAACTCTGGAAGTCATTTGTGGCTTATGAGACAAAGATCAAGAGTGTAGCACAGACTTGGCCCTATTCTCCTTGAGCAGCTGAACCTACACCATCAACCTCTGACTTCTATACTTAGTATTACTTGAGACGATCACACACGTATTTAAGCCTATGTAGTCAGATCTCTTTTATGAGAGCTGAACTCAACCAAACACAATTCATAGCCAGTTTAGCAAATTTATCCTCAGAGAATTCATAGAAATGATCCAAGGAGGGGTACAGCGCCTAGGTGGAGCAGTCGGTTAAGCCTCCGACAGACTATTGGTTTCAGCTCAGGTCGTGATCTCAGGGTCCTTAGATAGAGCCCATGTCCGGCTCCGTGCTCAGCGGGGAGTCTGCTTGAGATTCTCTCTTTCCCTCTCTCCCCACTCGTGCTCACTCGCTCTCTCAAATAAATAAATAACAATCTATACATATATATATATAAAAGAAATGGTCCAAGGACACCACTCTCACTTTGTTACACTATATGACATTACATGTGTTCTAGGAATTGTGTTTTCTTTCAGTGCTCTGCAGGAATTTGTCTAAGGCCCATGAGAAATCAAGCGTAGTAAGTTGAGACTGAATTAAACAAGGGGGCAAGAATATGCACTGGTTAAAATTTTTCTCCTTTTCAACCCCAGTCCCAACCTTTGTATTTGTCTTAAATGAAGGATATTTGCAATCAACAGATCAACATGCTACTACTTATATGAAAAGGCTGACATTTGCCTTTGTTAGGACAGCTTTATTGGTGTTATAATTAACGCAGGAGTATCCCAAATTGGAGCAGTTTTGGTGAAAAAAAAAAGGAGGGAGGGAAGGAAGGAAGGAAAGATAGAAAATTAAAAAGGAAAATGAATTCATTCCGCTTTATGTGTGATGTCTCCCCCCTTTTTTTTTTAAAGATTTTTATTTATTTATTTGTCAGAGAGAGAGAGAGAGATCACAAGCAGGCAGAGTGGCAGGCAGAGGCAGAGGGAGAAGCAGGCTCCCTGCCGAGCAAGGAGCCCGTTGTGGGACTCGATCCCAGGACCCTGGGATCATCACCGAGCTGAAAGCAGACGCTTAACCAACTGAGCCACCCAGGCGTCCCTCCCTTTTTTTTTTTTTTTAATATTGTTTATTGAAGCATAGAATTGCTTCCATTGAAAATATAAAAATTCTTTGTCTTCATTTTGAATATTTAGAGAGTAATTTCAACATGAAAGTGTACCAAGAAAGTTTTATTTTTTTCTTACTTTGTTTCATTTTTCCTACTCATGGTCTGAGGGCCACATGATTTTATACTTGGTGCACTAATCAAATGCTAACTATTAAGGCAGAAATTATCAGAGAGAACCAGTAAATTACTCTTTTTTTTTTCTCTGATACCTCTCTAACTGGAAAATCCTCTTCATTTCAAATGGAAGATCTTTCTTTCAGTAAGAATGCTCTGGCCTGTGTAAACTGCCTGGCAAAGGAGCCATATTTTTTTCTCTTTTAAATTCCACAGAAGTTAGCCTCCACACCTGAAGGTTTTATGCTCGAAAATAATTAACAATGCTATCCGTTTTGCTTTCTGAACTCTTCTCAAATACAAAGTAACTATTTGGCTAGATGAGTGACCTTAAAAGTGAAAACTCTACTCTTTGTGCTTTCTCTTCTAAAATACTATCATCATTTGATTCATGTTTATAGTTCATAATGCTATTGGAACAGAAATTATTTTAAAACTGTATCCTCAGTCTCTTTAACTCTTCCTATTACTATCAAATCTATCACATTTCTTTTTTTTTTTTTAAGATTTTATTTATTTATTTGACAGAGAGAGAGAGAGAGCATAAGCAGGGGGAGTGGCAGGCGGAGGGAGAGGGAGAAGCAGGTCCCCTGCTGAGCAAGGGCTGGATCCCAGGACCCTGGGATCATGACCTGAGCCGAAGGCAGACGCTTAACCAACTGAGTTACCCAGGTGTCCCAAATCTATCATATTTCTAAAATTTTTCTTTAGTTGGTTATTATTATTATTGTTTCCCTATTACTTTTTAATGTGCATCATTAGATATACCAATGAGCCCATTTCCATATGACACATTGTATGCATGATATCAGATCTTGGTCTACAACAGTTTTCTCCACGGATCATCTGCTTCTGGAATCTTTCTCCTTCATTTCATCCTGTACATCACCAGAAATTCAATGTCTATAACACGCAACTTCATGACCCCAAAGATACTCAGTATCCTCTCATTGCCCAAAAGATCATGTATAAAATTCCCAGCCTAAAGATACTCAAGGTTCATCACCATTTACCTTTTGAAAGGTAAATGTAGTATAGGTACACTACATTATCACCATCTACATTAGAGCCCTAATCAGTCGCTCTGATTTCCTCCAAGTCTACTGAATAGATTTTGATATATTCTCTCCCTGCAGACTGAATAAGGTATAAATAGAATGCATAAATAGTATAAACAATATAAACGGGGTATAAATAGCATAATTCAAGTACAAACAGAATATAATATTTGTAGAAGACTGTTAGTGCCTAGCACAGTTCTCAGTATGTGTGTTTTTGAATATGTATAACCAAGTCATGATGGAAAATCTCATTTAGATTAAATTAATCTCTTCCCCCTGCTTGTTAAAGGTACCAATCCTTAGTAGGTATTCATAATGTGTTTGAAGCAGGAAGGATACAAAAGAAGGAAGGAAGGAAGTCAAAGAAAGAATCATAAGTAGATTATTATTGTAGAAATTCAACTACTCTACACATATGTCAGTCTTTAATGATATTAAAAACAACCTCAGTATTTAATTCAAAATGTTATGCAGGGACAAAATATGAAATGGTCAATAATCATTTATCATAAGGATTGGGAAAACAAATGACTATGTAAAGTTACCCTTTCAAAACCAGGAAGGAGAATTAAAATCAGCAATAATTATTGATTCTTCATATTAACAGAGAGAAAGCAAATCAAGGTGGATAATTCTACTTTAGATAAAAAATCAAGGATGACACTATAGATGGTTGATTGATTATCTTGTGCAGCTTGTCAAATGTCCTCAGGCACAGTTTCAAAAAAGAATCCAAAACTGTGCTAAAAATACCAGCACTGAAGCAAAATTACATGTCATTTCACTAATTCCAGTTACATTTTCCAAAATTAGCCTAAATTTCCGACATGATACTACACCTATACACATGCCATGATTCCTGAATTAATTGGCAAATATTCTCCTCTAGGCAATCTTGGAAACTAATACCCTATTTGAAAACAAATATTATAAGAACACTATACTTCTAAAGTGAAATGCAAATTGCTTGGGAATAAAAATTTGAATATAAATCAATATTAAATAATAAATCAATATTAGGGAATATGAATCCCTAATCTGAGCATCATCCACTATATTAAATAAACTTTTCTTATGAAATAAAACCCGTGTTCCCCAAGGATGACTTCATAGTGATTTTCCTTCTAGATGCTAGCACCATGCCTTAGAAATAATTGAGCCTCGTGGCTCAGTGTGGCCAGGGATGACTTTTGGAAACAATGTTAAGGGTGATAAAATGATATCTGGCTAGCCTTTCTTTGACAAAATCTTTTGTTATGCACAGGTTGCATTTCTTGGACAACGGAACCACAATTTCACCCGTTTTTCTTTCATTACCTTTACTAGATCCTGTGATGGACATAAAGATGCCCAGAGAAGGCCTCAACTGCAGAGAATTCCCACGCCCAAGATGATGCCCTTCCAGGAGAGACTGCCGTGCAATGACTAATTGACCCAGCTGGTGTGCAAGGTGTCCAATGCACAATTTGACAGGCCATTTTAGCTACAGAGTTTTCTGTGGGAGTCAGCTGAAGCTACTGCTTGGTTCTGCTATGAAGTTTGACTTCTCCATCTACTTTATCCTACTTCTTCCCACTTTCTTTCACAGATGTACCCGAAGGCACATAGGCTAGATCTAAATTCAGTCTTTGAGTCTGCTTCTCAAGGAACCCAACTGACAGAAACCATCTGAAGTACTGATGGATTCATTTCGAGTCTATCTGACAAGATAATATTGAAAATTATTAACCACATTGATTCGGCTTTCCCAGTCATATCCTTTTCATGCTTGAATCTTACTCCAGTGAGTGCTCTTTTTTCCAGAGCTAAACAGGCAGGGGCACAACAGGTGGAGAAGCTGAAGCAGGAGACCCAGTGGGAGCCAGAAGAGCTGTGGGTCCAGCCTCTGCCCTGCACAAACAAGGTGAGGCAGCAGATCAGCGACCACCTGTATGAGCGACCACAAGCACTGGTGCCTTGCACCGTCCTTCCAAGTGCCCAAAGTGTATTCTTCACTTTCACCTGCCAGTTCCCATGTGAAATGTCTCTATCAGCAAAAGGGACTCTGAGAAACATAGTTCCAGCTTAGCTAAGGTGACACAATACAAACTCATGACACATATATACCATATTTAATCCTCACACTAAACCTATTACTATCCGCATCTTATCTGCATCTTAGAGATGAATAAAACAAGACACACAGAGGATAAGTCATTTGCCTGAATATGTGCAGCTAGTTTCTAGATTTGACTAACTTCCCATAGATAACAATTACAGAATCTGGACAAAATAGAAAATAATAATAATTTTAAGGTATAGAAGAAAAGAACAAATGAAGGCAGAAACTGGAAGGGAATCTACCCTTGAAAGAACATAGCTGTACTTGGTGAGATTTGTGAGTTTACAACTTTTTGCTTTCTAGTATGGCTAGATCTCTATATAGTGGGGGACACAGAAAGCTGTGGCTTTATACAAACTGCACAGACCACATGCCCAGGAAGCCCTGGGTGCAGTTGCTATTTGCCACTTTCAGGAGGAGCAGGTTTTGTGGCTAGGAGAAGGGAGTTTAAACATTGTAGGTTTGAGGCAACGCATTTGATGGTGCTCAGTAAACAAGAACATTTACTTTAAATATAAAGCATTTTACACGTTTAAAAAATCCATCCAGTCCCTGAGAATTTCTGTCATAGAACGTTAAACCTCTGAATATAGAGAAATACCTGAACATTAGCAAGTCACCTTGAAAGAGTTTACATTAATCCCTATTGAATTACATTGTTTTTTGTTTCATCAATATATCACCATCTACACATTATAGGAGATAACTTATAATTCTACCTGTGTTTTTAGATTTGAAAGATTATTATATGTATGATTTTCATTTCCATTGTACTTTAACCCTCTTAGAGGTTTTGCATAATTAAGCCAATGTCTGGTAATTTTTTTTAGTTCTGATCCTAGCCTTTAAGTTTTGTGTACTACTACTAACTTTGGCTATATAAGCCAATATATAAATAACAATACTGATTACTAGTCACAACAACTTAGCGGAAAAGGGGTATTATATCTGAATTGTCTGTTTACCTTATATTCTCCATACTTTTGCAGCCATAGCACAAAATCTAAATGCAAATAGACGAAACTTAATTGTCTTATAATACTTAATAGTCTACAAAGAGCAAACTGCTTGAATTTAATGAGCATATTCACATATAATATTACTGTTATCCTATGGTAACTTCTAAATATTTCTGAAAACTGTTAGAGAAAAAAAATGAGCTAGGGAAAAAGGTTATTATTAACAAGTCTCTAACTGGGAACTACAGAAAGTGAATTCGCTCTCGTGGGTTTTTTTTCCCCCTTTTCATTTTCAGCCACAATTACAACATCTTTCTTTTTATTTTTTTAATAAAGTTTATTTATCTAAGTAATCTCTACACCCAATGTGAGACTCGAAGTCATGACCCCAAGATCAAGAATCACGTGCTCTACTGACTGAGCCAGCTAAGTGCTCCATGACATCTTTCTAAGAGAAGGAAGCAACATAAGACTTTGTACTACAGAGCATTTTTATAAAGATGGGATGAGCGAAAGTTTTCTTCATGGTAAAGAAAAAGAAATTCAGAAGTGTAATTCCGTACAAAAGAAAATCATTTTTTTAAAATATTGATAGTGACCTATGACATATTGAAATGAAATTTCTATGCCCCAAAATAAATTTGCACAATCTTTAAAACTTTACTTTGCTACTGTATATATACTTTGTCTTTAAATTTTAAGTCTAAAACTTAAAAAAGAAACCCACTTAGAGATTGAACCAGTTTAAAGGAATGACAACATACTCAGTTTATGAAATTGTAAATGCTTCATGACATCTAACCATGAGAGAGAGAGAGAGACTTTAAAAATCACCAAATGCTAGAAAATTAAGCCTGTCTCTAATAAAGAAAGCTATGTATCTTTGCAAAAGAGCTTAAGTTCAGTGTTATGTGGAAAAAGTAGATTTTGTTTTTATTATTTATATATTTTTTAACTATTAATCAAGCCACTAGTAGCTTAGTAGTTATTTTGTTAAATAAGATAATTAATGATCATGATACCATAAAATATTATTAAATTATAAAATACATATTACTTAATATATTTTGTTGTATAGAAATAAGGTCTTTCTCTAAATCCAGTGTCCTAGTTCCCCACTTTGTAAGTCCAATTCATCTTTCACTAGGCTTTTTGTAAGTAAGTCCTAGTATTTATAGCTATAAGTAACCTTAATAAATCTTTTCAAAAATATAAAACAAATCTAATTTCCTTTTTCCTGTTTTGACGTAATGTTGAGCATTCTCACACCAGTAATTGTGATATATTTTGAATTGGGTCTACTTTGTCTATATTCTTGTAAAATCATGGTGTTATGATCTGTACCTGATGCTCTGGATCTCAGCCGACAAGGCAAAACAAAATATTCACCTTTGGCATTCTAGACACTGTATTTATAAGAAATTAGGATTTACATATTAACTATTTTTGCCTACATCTTACCATTCATATATTGAATTTAATAAGCCTAAAATTATAATCCACTCCAAAAGTACAATCCCTACCCCATAAGCTCTTCCAAATTATATTTGTTACAGAGTAATTAACTACACGAACTCTGGCCTGCTCAAAATAAGTGAACTTCTCTGAACTTCTACTATTGCATAATTAAGGAAACTACACCCACCCCAACAGTACAGTTAAAAAGAGAAAATTAGATAATATAAATTAAATTCTCACGTACCAAATGTACAAATTAATTATGCACAGTAACATGGCATTTTAAACTAGGTAGCTATGGGCATTTTAACTTGGGATCATATATGCAAGGCTCTTAGATGTTTTCCATCAAATTTCCCCTTATTAGATCTGGCTCACCATTCCAGTCTATTGACATCTTTTTGAATAGAGTCTGTTATACAGCCAATTTATTCTTTCCACTTTTGTGTCATCTGTAATTTTGATAATCACGTTTTCCAGAACTTGGCTGCAGTGACTAACAATATTAGGCAAGACAGAGCCTCCTCTTCTCTGTGTAGCCAACCACATATAATTTTGACTAACTCAACTCATATCTAGGGCTTGTGTCTACAGTTTTTCATGGAAATATTCATAGGAGAAAAGGCCACATGCTTTGCTGATGTCCAGATGTACACATGTTCTCTGCTCTACTATTCTCATAAGCTGTCATGAAATGAAGGTACTTCAGCTTCACATGACTTATTCTTGTGAACTCTGCTGGCCACTCTTGATAAAGGCTTGTTTTGGAACTAAGATTTTCTTCACTTGAGCTGGAGACCTTCACAATCTCTCTATCAAGTCCTGCATGGCCTGGGGATACCAAGGGAACATGTCCTGTCATAAAACACAGGTCCCTCCATCCTAACAGACTATACAGGTCCATAGGCATTTCAGTCCTATCTCTTCTTAATGCATGAAATTATCCCTGCTATATTAACATAGCATTTTCAAAGACTATCAAGGTCAAAGCCCATTGCCATAAATTTCTTACTATGCTCAGAGATAATTTGTTTGGACCAGGACATGTGAATTCATACTTAGGAGCATGGTAAATTTGTAGGCTTGTATTTTCTCATGTCAATATTTGGGTAAAGAAAAAGATAGAGGCTACAAAATTAAAATAATGATTAGCTGTGTCACTTCCAAGACCTATGATGTCATCCACAGAACTTCCTTTCTCATGCTAATTCTTGCTCTAAAGCCCTGCTTATGAAGGACAGTAGTATCTAGATAGAGAAGCTTATCCCTGGTACTTAGAGGCGATACTAGGAATTAAAAAAAAAAATTTTAATATAGACATTAAAAGGGTACCTGCAAGAGGCAGTATTCATAGAAGGCACAAGTAGATTCTCAGTCCCTGCTATATGCACACCTTCTCCCAGATACTTATTCAAACACTAACCTAGGTATTGCTGAGAAGGGATTTTGATAATATAATTAAGATCCCAAATCAACTGACCTTAAGATATGGTGATTATCAGGGTAGGCTTGATCCCTTTAAAAGTAAACAGTTTTCTCAAGCTAATCAACGAAGAGGAAATCAGAGAGACATGCTCCAGTTGGCCTGGAAAGCAAATATACATGTGTAAATTGCTGTGGGGACCACACGGCAAGACACTATGGACAGCCTCTAGATTCTAAGAGCAGTCTAAAGCTAACAGGAGAAGGAGGACCTCAGTCCTAAAACCGTTAATTCTAATAACCAGTGAGCTTGAAAGAGGACCCCCAGCTCCAGATGAGAACTAGACAACAACTTAATATCAGCCCGGTGAGTCTATGAGCAAAGAATCCATCCACGCCATGCTCAGATTTCCCCTTACAAAACTGAGGTAATAAATTTGTGTTATTTTAAGCCACTAAGTTTGAGGTAGCATGCTATGCAGCAGCAGAAAACTAATATAATGCATGTATCATGAATGCAGAAGTCAACAAATTTTCACTAAGTATAATCGGTATCCTGAACAAGAAATAGTATCACGTCCCAGAAGTTGCTGTCATGCTCTCTTCCAGCCACTGTCCCACTTACCACTCACCATTCTTCCACCTTTGTTCCCAGGAGAAACAAGTGCTCAGACTTCCAACAGTATAGGTTAGTTTAGTCTGTTTAAGTACTTCATATATATGGAATAATTCATTACATGCTCTTTTGACTTTGACTCTTTGGTTTTAAATGGACAATTATCATTGGTAAGGTTTATCAAATTGTGGAATAGACTTGTAGATACTTCATTCTCATTGCTGTATAATAGTCTATTGTGTGAACAGATCACAATTTACTTATTCATTTGACCTGTTGGTCATATGGGTAGTTTCCAGTGCTGGGTCTATTTCAAAGAATAATGCATTCTTGCATATGTCTTTGGGTATGCATAATACTTTAGTTTTAAACTAAGAGAAAAATTATCAGTCATTTCAGAAAACTGGATAAAGATAAAATACTGAGAAAAGAGTATGAATTTTTAGTCAGAAACCCCTGGATTTATGTTGTGGACACCTACATTCTCAATGTGATCTTGATCAACTTACTTAATCTTCTTTACTCAGTTTCTACATTTCTAAAATACAGAGTGTTAAAAACATAATCTCTGACTTCTCTTGAAGATTAGAATCTGTACCGTCCAATACAGTAGCCACTACTACATGTGGCCTCTTAAATTTAATGGAAATAATTTAAATTAAATTTAAAACCAAGTTCCTTGGTCACATTCAACATATTTCAATTGCTAAATAACCACATGTTACTGGACAGTGCTGCATGTATATGAAGTATTTAAGCCACACTGGCACTCTTACATTGCTACTGGATGTCCTGGAAGTCTCATCATGCTAGACCACAGTGGGCTAAGCCTGTCCTTTGGACTCTGAAAACAAAACATCTATGCTCATCACTAAGCACCCTTCTGTCACAATATTTAGGGAAGTGTCCAGGTATCTTGTCAACATCCCACAGAGTCATATGGACAACACTCCTTCCATTTCCTGCTTAAAAACTCCATTTCTCCTTGGAATTCAGGCATGGGATCTTTGGGAATGGTTTAAGGATAAACTTGAGAATCACCACGCTTGCTCAAAATACTCTTTCTCTTTGGACTGGATATTTCTTTCCTTTAAATTATCTTTCTTCTTCTGGTTCTTTGTGTTTCATTTTGTGGTTTTCTCTTCAAAAGTTATGATAGTTATTATTATTATATTATTATTTTTTATTAGTAATGCTTACTATGTGACAAATGCCATGATAGGTGCTTTGGGAATTAAAAATGTCATGGCCTTTGTCATTCAGAAACTATAGGAAGGAAGAAAAGATCTAATCTCAAGTAATCATAATCTGAGGTAGATAATTATGTTGCTTGGCAGTAAACACATTTATCTCCATCATTGTTATGATACTTATAAGTTTCAAACATAGAAATAACAAATCAGAAAACAGCACCATCTGGTTTTATTTTCCCTTTTTATTTCTTTTATTTTCTCTTCAGAACTATTCATCTGTATAGGCAAGGAAGCAACTGTGTATGTGATGTGACTTTAAGAAAAACTAAATATCTCATTTGCATTATTTTTTTTCTTTCTAGGCTACCTGAAATTCTCAGTTTCATATAGAGGCCATTTACATCCATCAGACTCTTATTCAAATATAAAAATGTCATTTGGGAGTTGACAGGTGAAAAGGTTGCTTGATGATCCATTGGTATTTCCTGAACTCCAATAAACAGGGGGGTTTCTCAGCAAGTGCCACAAAGAGAGTGAGGGACAGGGAAGGGAGGAGAAAGCTTGGGAGGTGAGTAGCACTGGATGCTTGTGCCTGGAAGCTGGGCTGGGGACCTCCCAGGAGCCCAGAGTCTAAGATGAAATGAAGAAAGAGGATGAAGGCAGAATCATATCTGGACATGGTGACAGTCTAAGGCTATTGTTTGCGAAAATCCATTTCACTTTGTCTACATGCTTGTCATGATCTGTCTCTGCTATATTTCATATACTTGTGCTTAGCCATTCCTCATTAAATGCCTCCAATTTGGAATCAAAGGATCACATAGGAAGGTTTTTTCAAAGACCATGAAGTATTTTGAACTCTCCAAAAGACTTCCAGAAATATTTTTGGTGCAAATGTGTCATTTTAAAGTTGGAAAGCAATATGGAACCACATGATGTATATGCAGAGCAGCCAGAATTCATATTCTTGCATAAAGATTATAAGACTGATCCAATATACAGACAGATTGTGAGGGAAGAAAAGACATGTTAAGACAGGAGAGACTGCTCAATAAAGGCTTTACTGAGCTGTTTTTATCGAAATAAAATAAATGAAGAGTTCTTTAGGTTAAAACAGATCTTAGAATAGTTTACAGTAACTATGAAGCGAGAGCCCAATCCTAAACTGTACCTCTTGAGACATCAAATGCTGCAGCAATGTCTCTGAAGTAATCAGTAACGTACAAAATCAAGACGAAATATATATGCAAAACTTATACCACATATGATAAGCTCTTTGATTCCTTTCACTTCTAACAGGAAGATATTCTTTTATGCTAAATGTAGTACATATACACATGCAGTATGTGCAATTTTTAGCATGATGCGCAGCCTCGTACATATTTGTTGTATTGCTCTTTACTACTATTTCCATAGGTCAGTGATTCACAGTTTGATCCAAAGACTGACAGCATCAGCATCACCTGAGAACTTGTCAGAAATGTAGTCTCAGCACCACGACTCTCCCCCTGCAATCCCCATCAACTGCCCTGATATCTGCTTACCACAGACTCTGGAGGAGAGATCCAGGGCTTTGTGTTTTAGCAAGCCCTTCAGGGGACTGTGATGTGTGGTACGACAAAGACAACAATATTACTCAGAGTGGAATTGCATCATTGTGAAAGGGGTGTGCGGCTGAAAAAAATAAATTTTCAGTAGTCCTTTTACCTTGAAGCAAGGGTGTGTATGGGAGGTTTCTCATCTCCCTCATGCTTCCTCTCAAGCATTTGCCACCACATTTTTGTGCAAAAGGCCATTGAAGACTCCATCACTATGATTATTTTTCAATTTAAGAGTCAGTTTATTCTGAAAACCTTAAAAACTATATTACCATATGATCTAGTAATTCTACTTCTGGATATATATCCAAAGGAATTCAAAACAGGGATTCAAAGAGGTATTCATGTACCCATGTTCACAACACTATTATTCACGATAAAAAATAAATTCAAAACAAACAGACACAATTGGTTTCTGTTACCTGCCTTGGATCTGCACTCCATTTTTTTTTTTTTAAAGATTTTATTTATTTATTTGACAGAGAGAGAGATCACAAGTAGGCAGAGAGGCAGGCAGAGAGAGAGGGGGAAGCAGGCTCCCCGTTGAGCAGAGAGCCCGATGCGGGGCTCGATCCCAGAACCCTGAGATCATGACCTGAGCCGAAGGCAGAGGCTTTAACCCGCTGAGCCACCCAGGCGCCCCTGCACTCCATTTTTGGATATTAACTCCTGCTTATTCATCTTATCCAAATTCTTCTTTTCCCTATTGATGGAAGGGGGAGTGCGCTTGTGGATCTAAAGTCATTACTTACAGTCTTGACTCTGAAAATAGTCTGTAACTCTGGACACATAATTATGTGCATTTTGGCCTTGATTTTCTCATCTTTAGAGTAAGGTAGTTGAATAAACTATCTCTAAGGTTCCTTCTAGCCCCAAACTTGTGACTTTATATGTCATATTGAGACTTAGACCTTCTGTTTTCTTAAGAAAGTAGTGAAATTATCTGTCTTAAAAGTCAGTTATCTGAATATATTTTTTAGTAATTGCCTTTTGGAGGTTAGAACCATCACTTTGTATGCTAAAGGCTCAATAATAGATAATAAACACACACTATCTAAAAAAAGGTCTCACACATGACAACCCAAGAAATGTCACTAGTGGTAAAAAATTCCAAGACAGTTTCCAAGGAAAAACCATGCCAAGATGACCTTGGTAAAATAAGAATTTGGGCTTAGAAAGAAGGGACTGACTACAAAGCTTTTGCGTAAGGGTAACCACATGTTTTCTCCCTAAACACTGTGTAATTCATCCACCTTTGACAGGATGTGCAATAGGTGCCAGTGGGGTCTCCAATCAGATCGTTTCATTTCACATGTCATGGTAGAATATGTATTTTTTAAATTTATTTTTTAACTGCAGTTTTTATTTATTTGAGAGAGAGATTACGTGTGAGAGCAGGGGGAGGTACAAAGGGGGAGGGACAAGCAGACTCCATGCTGAGTGCAGAGCCCAATGCAGGGCCCCATCCCATGACCTTGAGATCATGACCTGAGCAGAGATCAAGAGTCAGCAGCTCAACTGACCCACCCAGGCACCCAGAAAAGTTTATTTTTAAACAGAAATAGTAAATTGTAGTAGCAGTTATCAAGTGTTTACTGTGTGCCAGGCACAGTTTGAAATGAGTTAACTGTATTAACTCAATCCAATCTTGAAACAACCCTTTGTGAGACTTGTAAAAATATCATCCCAATTGTCTAGGTAAGAAAATTGAAGCACAGATGTAAAAAATCAAATCACGCTCCAGACAACAAGAAGCAGAGCTGAGATTTGAACTCAAGGACTCTGTAGCTGGCTCTTGATTTCCAGTACTCAACCAGTATGCTATACCATTTATTGAGGTAATGAAATCACTTAAATAAGAGTGACTGATTGGATTTCATCATAAAGAAACTTTAGTTTTGTCTCTCACTGTCTCTCTTTTTTATTTTTGAGATTTTTTATTTATTTATATGACAGAGAGAGAGAGAGAGTGCACAAATAGGCAGAATGGTAGGCAGAGGGAGAGAAAGAAGCAGGCTCCCCGCCGAGCAGGGAACCCAATGCAGGGCTGGATCCCAGGACCCTGGGTTCATGACCCAAGGCGAAGGCAGATGCCCAACCGACTGAACCACCCAGGCGCCCCGTCCCTCTGTCCTTATTGAGTAGGGATAGTTTTTCATCAGGCTCACTATGAAAATTCAAGGCAAGCTCCGAAACTTCTCTAGTCACACTAATAAATGTTCAAACTGTTGCTTTCAGTTCCAAAACTCAGTGTCCGTTCAGTAATTGAGATATCCAGCCTCACAAAATAATTTTTAAAATGTCTCAGTTTGCTCTAAAATTTAGTCTTCTCACCTGTCTGAGCTTGGTCCCACTTCAGGTGAAAGTGAACTTTATTATCACCTAAGCTTTTTTAATACTCTGCTGATCTCACTAATTATAGTGTATGATTATAACATGGTTGCATACTGGGGAAAGAGGAGGTAGACTAAGCAGGAGTCCTTGCTTTCCTGGTAATGGCATGGTGATTTAACTTTAGCACTCTTTGGATCTGGTAGGTGATTGCATCTGACTTTGTTTTGTTCATGGGCACTGTGATGGACTAATTGAAAAAAATGCCCCCAAATATTTACCCCTCCTTTATCCATCACCTTCTCCCTGCAATTTGATAATGTTCCTTCACTTTGGCTCTAGGAATGGGCATATGACTTGTTTTGGTCAAAGGAATGTGAAAAATCATATTGGAAGTAGGGGCTTGAAAAGTACTTGTGTAAATGGGATGGCGCTTGCTTTTGTGCCTCTGCCACTGCCATGAGAACATGCTTATCCTAGCTTCCTAGAGGATAAGAGACACATGCCATCTCAGCTGTTCCAGCCAAAAGTCTCTGAGATAAAGCTGAGAGTCAACCGATCCCTAAAGGTGTACGTGAGTCAAGCCAGAATCAGTAGAGACATCTATGTGACAACACTAGATGCATGAATTCTAAAGTTGTTATTGTATGTGGATGAAGTTTTGTTTGTTTGATTGATTGGTTGCTTGTTATGTAATATTACTGTGACAATAGATATCTGATAGAAGTACTCCCATGAGTTCTTTTGGGGCTCCCCTAATTATGGGGAAATATCTCACATGCTTCTTCATCGATGAGGAAAATCACAGATATTTTCTATGCTTATGCGTTACCCTTTCATTCTTTGGCCCCTAGACAGCTGGAAAAACTCCCAGATTATTTATTCCATGACCTAACATTTCCAGGGGCTTCACTGAACAAAATCTAAGAAAACGATCTTTTCTTTCTTTCTCTTGGTCTGCATCTGGGACACAGGAAATAGACCATTTTAACTCAAACAAACACTTGGAGTGCAATCTAATTGCTACACAAACAGCTCTCTCTTGCTGCTGGTATGAGTTAAATGCCAGTTCCCGTGTACATGAAATTTATAGGGACACATATTAAGTTCATTGTAGCATCTCATTAAAGTACCGCTCTTTTTTTATTTAATATGACATGTTACAGTTTGTAAATTTAAGGGGTACCGCATATTACTCTGATACATTTATATATTATGATTGCCACTGAACCAATTTTTTATCACATTACATCATTATACAGAGTACTATTGACGATATTCATTATACTGCGCATTAGATCTGTATAGCTTATTTACTACTCATTACACTCTACTAACTTGGGGCTTGGAAGTAATACCACACCTTCTCCTCTGGGAGGGAAAAAATTCTATCCCCCACTCCCTTCAAATAAACTTGCTAAAAATATTTTTGAAATAAACTCTGTGAAGCTGCCATGATTACATTTGAAATTAGAAAGTATCATTCTATCCTTCTCACTTTGGGGGTAAGGAGGTCCCTAAGGCACAGTAGTCACCAAGTAGATTATCTTTCCAATCTTTCTCTAATCAAACCTACTATTTAATATCCTTCTAGGGTTAAAAGGACTAAAATTCTTCTGAATGCTTCCCTGTTACTTTTAACATTTTCACATCTTGGTCTAATACATTATTTTATAATGTGATTAAGTCAATACTTCTATTTTAAAATATTATTATACTGTTTCTTGAACACACACAACATTCTAGGCTCTGGAAGATAAGTGTAAATCCTGGTTTGTTTGTTAGTTAGTTTGAAGCAAAAACCACCGGATCAATAAAAGTAATATTCACCCTGACCACCATCACTGAAGACCTCCTCACTATGTGCTCCTCCTTATTACAGATCCCCTAACAACAAAAATTTCCTTCCATTATATAAATTTCTTCCTTTTTATCACCCAACCCAAAACTCCTTATGCAACATGTACATACATATACATGTATATTCATGTCCAAGGAAGATAAAGTAAAAGGGAATGCAAAAAATGATAGATTTCTTCATGTATCATTTCTTCTGCATATATTGTCTGGTTTCATTCAAACCATATTGTTTGGTTGTTCACTGCTCAAAAGGTGTTCTTTGATGGTACACATACAGCATGGACCAATCTAACAAAAGATTGAAATTAAACCTGCAGTTTGGACAAGGCTGCAGCTAGAGACACATCCTCAATTTCAGCCACAGAGAAAACATCCACTTATAGGAAACGCACAGTTTTTAAGAAGTGAGAAAAGCATGTGCAGTTGTCATCAGGAGCCCAAGATAAAAAGAAAATAAATAAAGTAAAAAACAGGGAAATGCCAATAAATAAGCACAGCACAGTGGTGTATAATTAAAAGCCAAGTTATATTTGGGGACCATGAGCAGGCAGGTGTTGGGCATTATGCAAGGCTAGCTGCTGTGACAGAGTCCTCCTAATTAGGTTGGTTGTTGGAGGAGATAAAGAAATTGCCAGAATCAAATGAAGCCCCAATCTTGCAGGCACCAGAATATTTTGTAGCTTATTAAAGAAGATGGCATGAATTAATGAGCTACTATTTACTGGGTGCTTATTATATTTGAGCCCTGAAGTTAACAGTTCAAGTTCATTTAATATTTGTGAGATAAGGTTATTTAATCCATTATAGAAAGTAGGAAAACAAAGTTTATATAAGTTAACGTTACAGTCACACAGTAAGGAGATACTTGATTCACATTCTTCTTCTATACTGACGAGGTGATTACTGAAAAAGGACTGCATGGCAAGAAGCTGCATTGGCAGCATCCTTTGTATCTGGCTAAGCCCTTAAGACTCGTTCTTGAGAGTGCCATGTGAGTGGGAGGGATCTGTTTCTCTTCTAGGTCAAAGTGGTTAAGAAGTGACTGCCTTCTCCACCCTTTCTTTTTTTCATTTTCTGACTGAGAAAATGTCTCCAGGGTCCTAGCCCATGGTGGAGCCGCGAGATGGAAAAAGTCAGGCCTATACATCTTATAAGAAAGAAACATTTATTATTCATCTTGTTTGGGGGCTTATCAGTTACGGCATCTATCTTAAAAAATACACTAAAACAGGCTTTTTAATCACTGGGATAGACCACCTTAATAAGAATATCTAAAACACATTGAGTGAGTGTTCCTGCTTTGAGGGGTTGTTGTGAGAATTTAGTTAATACACGAGTAGAAACCTCTTAGCATACGTACACATAGGTAGCAACATATACATTTGGAATTACTGAAATGATAATTTTGTAGCTTTGCTTTAAATGTATTTGCTCATTTTACACTGAAAGATAGAATTTTTAAGCGAATTCAATAAATATGGAAACTGAATATCAGAAGAATCAAATAACTTGTTTGTTACAGTGTGGGAACAAATTCAAGTCCTTGGCTTAAAAAATGGTGCTACAGGGGTGCCTGGGTGGCTCAGTGGGTTAAGCCTCTGCCTTCGGCTCAGGTCATGATCTCAGGGTCCTGGGATCGAGCCCCGCATGGGGCTCTCTGCTCAGCAGGGAGCCTGCTTCCCCCTCTCTCTCTGCCTGCCTCTCTGCCTACTTGTGATCTCTCTCTGTCAAATAAATAAATAAAATCTTTAAAAAAAAATGGTGCTACAACATTATGGTACTTTCTGGGTCAGAAAATAGAAAACCCAAACTTCCTGGGTTTGTTAAGAATCACAGAGTTTTAAAGGTATGGCTGAGCCTTGAGAAAAATTTAGAAGCTCATTTATTCTACTTGGAGTATAAGATCAGGAATGAGTCAAAGAGGAAGACTGATGATAAATGACTTCAATTCCTCCAACATGAAGTTAGGATTGGAGTTGAATTGCCAGTAGAAAGTCAAAGACTACAGCTTTGTAAATATTAAGACTCCTGAGGCTGAATCTCCTCATTTCTTTTAGGCATATATTTACTTTATGTATAGGCACAGAAATGGCATGGGGATATGAAATCACTTTTTCAGGAACGCACTCAATTTAAAATCACCAATAAGCATGTTGTTGTTTTTTAAGATTTTATTTATTTATTTGATAGAGAGAGATCACAAGTAGGCAGAGAGGCAGGCAGACAGAGAGGGGGAAGCAGGCTCCCCGCTGAGCAGAGAGTCCGATGTGGGGCTTGATCCCAGGACCCTGAGATCATGACCTGAGCCGAAGGCAGAGGCTTAACCCACTGAGCCACCCAGGCACCCCAATAAGCATGGTTTTAACAGACAATCTTTATTTCATTTAAATAAAAATTATCCAAGTGGGAATGGCATGATTCTAGACCACAATTATCCAATATAACTTTCCGCAATGATGGAAATATTTCTATACTATTAAATATGTCATCCAGTGCCCACAGCTGGCTACAGAGTATTTAAACTGTAACTAGTGCACATGAGAAACTTTATTTTTAATTTTCTTTAACTTTAAATTTAAATAGCCACATGTAGCTAGTGGCTACCACATTCAACAGTGCAATTCTAGACTTATAAGTATTATTCTAGTAAAGAAACTAGGTATTTAATGCAAATTTCTGTGTGAATTAAAAAGATGCTTGCAATTTGTAGTGGAAACAGGAACTGGATGGCAACATTAAAAAAATACAAGATTTGGAGAACTGAAGTTGTGTGTACATACATAATTGTAGACCAATTCAGTCTAAATAGTCAAATCCATGTCCATTGGAGTATCAGAAGCCCAGAATAAAGGCAATTCGCAAGGACATAACACCTGGCTGCGTGAAAAGACCTTATTTTCCAAACCCTAAATCAAATATTTGTTTTATTTCTGAGCTTCCAAAATCTCCACCTACCACTAGATCCCAGTTAATGAGTTAATTTGCTTTCTACTTTAATGGGAAAGTAGAGGTACTAAAATGTAGATTTGTTCCATTTTCTTTCCCACTCTCTTAAAGTCTATCTTTATTTTAATATGCTATCCCCCATTTTTTTTTTCAGAGAGAAAAGAAAAGCTATTTGATGCCAATTAGGTATCTCCTTTATTCACCCTTGGCTTCACTAACATGAACTTTCTCAAGGACCATCATATTAAGCTGGCTCTCTTTTAGAAGTTCAATTGTAACCTTTATTAATTTCCCTCTGGTTAAGTTTATAAGTATACTCAAAAGATTAAAGTCATTAAGACCAACCAACCAACAATATTTTCTTTGAACTACTGCCAGTGGTTATATGTACACTGTGTTCATTTCCTTACCTCCCTCATCCTTTAAGTCATGTCTTCCTGGTTTCTTCTCCCAACATCTAATGAGTTGCCTCTTTCAAAGTTCAAACCGTCCTCCATGAACAGCTTGAATTGTAAAGTATAAAATTGTATTTAGTAACATCAATAATTGATATGTGTTGATGATGTCAGGTTTTAGGAAGATATTATGGTGTGTAAATTTGCATGGCTCAGTTGACAGATGGATTAGAGATGTCGACTTTTATCAGAAGCATGCTATTTTTATTTTCTTCTGAATGCCTAAAGAATATGCCCATATATTGATTGATAGTGATATACCTTTGCTATCAGTGTAGTTATTCCAAAGGACTGTATACGTTTTTACATGGCATTTAACTTTATTTAAAATGTTCTGAAATAAAATGAAATTGTTATGTTACAAAGAAAATAGTATTGCCTGGCATATTAACAGAAAGGTACTAAACTTGGGTCATGGAAATAGTTTGAAATTTTAGTGACAGAATAAAACATCCTTACTGTGGCAGCATTAAAGGGCTTGCAAAAAGGAACTCAATCTTCTGTTTCAAGTTGTAGCTTTATCTGACAGCTTAAATGTCTTTATGTGGTATGTGAGTTTTTAATACATACAAAAATATAGAGATGCTAAAACCACTCCTACTAAAATTTGGAGCATCAGAATATTCATGGGTAGTTACTGGGTCATGTTCATAATGCAGAATAAAGGTCATTTCAACAATTTAAATAGTATTTTTTCAGCCCTTGAGAACTCAAGTAATTGATTTCTATTCAAAAGTGTCATAAAAATTACATTAGCACTTGTTCATAAGTAAGAACATTTTCTTAATCATGTTTTAATATTTTATGTTCTTCTAAAAACACAAATCGCAAATTAATTGAAAAGCTATTGAGAAATTGGAAAGACAAGTTGAAATGATTTAGAAGTAAAAGCCTCCAACGTCAGCCTTATTAGAAAGAATATAAACAAAACCATAGTGAGCTTGAGTCCATAGTTTAATATTATACCCCAGGAAAAGAAGGGTGAAAGGGATTAAGATGATTTGTTCAAAGCAATAAGTGATTTAGTTGCTGATTAAGGATCACCAGCCAGGGAGATAGATACCTGTATTGCCTATAGGTATGGAGTGGAAACATAACAAAGGTAAAAATAAGGAATGGATTGCTGGCTAGCTCAGGTTTTCAGGTGTATCACTTTACATTATACTAAAAGGTAGAGTATCTTCAAACAGGAATTACAAAGCATTCCTGTTGGCTGACTTAGCCATATCGCATACTTTTGCAATTCAAATAAAAAATTGCAGTATGCAATTATGGTTAATATCACCAACTGTGAGAACCATCTTGTTGACAATCCCCTGAAGTCTGCCGTGTTAAATAAAACTTAAACATCTATAAATTTCCGGAGTGCTATTTTGTATTATAATCTAAATTCTCATTTATTTAGGGGCACCTGGGTGGCTTAGTCGGTTAAGTGTCTGCCTTCAGTTCAGGTCATGATCCCAGAGTCCTGGGATCAATCCCTGTGTCAGGCTCCCTGCTCAGCAAAGAGTCTGCTTCTCCCTCTGCCCCTCCCCCTCCTCATGTTCTTTCTCTCAAATAAATAAAATCTAAAAAAAAAAAAATATTAAAAAAAAAGAATAAATTCTCATTTGTTTAGTATCACTTTAAATGATTTGTGTACTTCATCTAAGAAAGTTAGAGTGACTAAAAACCAACAAGAAATCAAGACTTTTAGAACCCTCCCCCACTGAATGTTCTACTACAGCTCATGTTCTATAATTAGTAAATCAAACTTCTATAAAAAAGTTTCTTGTTCAATATATGACTCGCATTACAAGTTATATATAATATATATATATTATAGAAAGAGACCTTAAATATATCTTAAATTTTTAATGTCTAAGTCCGGTCATATCCAAGACTAGGGTTTTATTTTTTTAGATTCAAATGTTAGTTTTTATCCCATACTTTTTTAAAATAAAGTTAAAAAAGAGAGAGAAGGAAGGGATGTACACTAGGTATTCGTTCTCTGTCTCTATCATCCTTACATATAGACAGTCATGCTGAACATTGTTCTAATTGTGCCAGACAGGGTAAGAAATACTCTTCTACGAAAGTAGAAATATAGAAGGTTCTTATACACATAGATGCAAAGGTGTGCCCAAAAGACTAGCACAATAAGCAAGTATCTATTGCATTATAAAGATGCTTTGACAGAATGTAAATGAAAAATTAATAATATACTAGTAATCTATTAATTTGAAGAATGCCAAAATCTCCACATATGCCTAAGTATTTACCTTCTGGTACAAAAATTTCCATATTCATTTCTTATTTGAGGTAAAGAACATTAGACAAAATATAAACACTACTTAAGGGACGCCTGGGTGGCTCAGTTGGTTAAGCAGCTGCCTTCAGCTCAGGTCATGATCCCAGGGTCCTGGGATCGAGTCCTACATTGGGCTCCTTGTTCGGCAGGGAGCCTGCTTCTCCCTCTGCCTCTGCCTGCCACTCTGCCTTCTTGTGCTCTCTTTCTCTCTGACAAATAAATAAATAAATTCTTTAAAAAGAAATAAATAAACACTACTTAATTGTTATTATTTAATAGCAATAGTATTAGAAACAGCAGCAAAGAATTGTATTGTGCCAGTAGGTTGGTTTGGTTAAAATGCTTTTCATATGTTAATCCATTTAACTTTTATAATAGTCCTAGGAGATACAATACTCTCAATACCATTTTCCATTTGAAGAAACTGAGACATAGAAACGGTCAGTGATTTGCCCAAGGGCATACAGAGAGTAAGAAAAGACAGGATCTGAATCCAGATTATCTGGCTGCAGATTCTATGTTCTTAACCACTATTCTATATAGTCTCCATTAAAAAAGCAAAGTATATTTTAACTTTGTTGGGATATTCTGGCACATATAAAGCAGCAACACCTGAGAGCCAAGCAGGCCACATTTCAAAAAATTATTCACGGACTTTAAAGCTGGGTCTAGATCTGCCATATGTTTTTGATCTGTACTGAATTTTTAGGCTTCATGAATATATTTCAATTTCCACATAATTAACCACCTTGGTCCCAGACACATTGCCAAAATTAAGGCAGGACAGGAAACAAGTTAACTACAAGAGATAATTTATGTCACATAGACACAATTTCTCACAGAAATAAAACACAAACATATTTACTTTTCCTCCTCCAGGGACACGCTTTTCACACCCTTAGTACATTCTTTGCAGACCTCTGAAAAGGAGAGAAAGTCAGTGCTATGCTAGTGCCCTTGTGCAAATCAGAAAAGTGACCCAATCTCAAGACACTGTGTTATGTCTATTGGAAATTTGTTACAGTAAACTGTTGTAGAACAAGATATATTGCTTCTACCTGTCGTGACATTTTTGCAAAAAACATTCAAATCGATGACATGTGTTATGTGAATGTCCCTCCTCCTTTAGATATGGCGCCATATGGTGTTGCGTGACCCATGAGACTGTATCGGTGGGTATGAATCCACGGCCACCCAGTGATCATTCTCTAAAGGTAGAGGGAGCAATCTTAATATCTGTTATGGAAGGTTTCAATTCTGGGAATTTGCTCCCCAGAACTTTAACTCCCATATTTACAATAACTACACATTCTGCTGGTAGCAATTGTGAAAATTAATGAAAGGAAACTTCATTTAAAATGGAGTCACGGGGGCGAAATGGGGTGTCTCTCATGTCCTACCACTCGTCTGTCATCACCTGCAGACACAGAGAGATGTACCATGCATTCTCGGCAGGAAGAAGTCCATACTTCACCATCCCATGGGAAGGAAGGAAGGTTTTCTTCTTGCTCAGCAACAGCCCAGCCAATGATAAACTGTCACAACTCAGCCAACGAACAGCCACTACACCTGAACTCCCAGTTTACTCCAATGGACTTTTTGTTTATAAGAACCCCTCCCTACCATCCCCTTTCCTCTAAAAAGAATATTCCTCTCTTTTGTTCTTGGCACCTGCCTACGGTTTTGCCATAGCTTGCATGCCCTGAATTGCAATTCTCTGGTATTCTGAAATACACTCATTTTGCTGGTAAAATTACTGGCTGTTTTATTTTTAAGGTTAACCCAATCTATGAGCATTAACAGTAGTAAGCTGGATTTCAGGCAAATTCTCAACCACCTCTATTAGAATTTCTATGTGTTCATTTGAGTCCTGTTGACCATATGTATCTTCCTCTCATTGGTGGTAACTTCCCTAAGGGTAGGTTATCAGAGTCCACTGGTTTTTCCATTTACTAGGACTTCTCTGGGTGGACTGACTAGTTTAAATGGTACCATAGATGGGTTACTTTCTATGTAGGAGTGGAAGCTAACTGACTTCCCTCTAGTGTGTCATTGTTTCTCTTCTTCTTATTCATTGTTCGACTAACGTTCTTTAGACTTTAGTGGTCCAGAGTAGTAATTTTCAGATACCAACTGGAAAGTAGTTCCCTTTTTTAGCCTTAATGCCTATCAAGTAACCTAAGTGTTTTTCAGGTGGTTTAGTGTTGTTTGCTGTGATTCCTCTGCTTCTCTAGTACCAACTGTGATAGCTCATTAGCCCAGAACCCAGGGTTGCAGCCATCACCAGCACAGTCTGTACTCTGCCACAGTCCCAAGCTCTCTGACATGTCTCTGAAGTCACACAACCAACACTTTGAAAATTTCAAATGTTTCACTCTTCTCTGTCTCAGTGCACATAGGTTGGTACCCCAGAGAGAAAGGCTCAACATCCTTGTTGCTGCGCAGGTTTTATTGTTAATACTGAGATTAGGGTCAATAAAATCCGTTTAGTCCAATACTTGTAGGCACAAAGACAAGTGTCATGTTATCAATGCATGCCTAAGAAAAGATCCGCACACATATGTCTGGTCTTATCTGTCATGAGGCAGGAAATCTAATTGGTGAATAAAGTATGGAGTGTCATTATCAGATAGCTGTATTTTGACCAAAGTTATAATTTTTCTTTTCTTTCTTTGTCTCAATCTCATATGGTCCCTAAGGCCCCCAAATCCCGAATTAACAATTAAAGAGAGATTTGGCAAGATAGGGATATGCTAAATCAAGAGTATAATCTGAATACTATTTCAGGAATCTATTTGAATTCTTACAACTCTCTTACCACAAAGTTCTAAAGGTACTGAGGAATCAAAGAGGCCTGGCTCCCTTGGGATATGATGCCTTTTAATTCTTCTTGGTATTACAGTCTTGACTTGATAATTCACTTAATAATTGAAAGCTTCTGCAGCTTTTTAACAAACTTAAGGTTATAGCGCCTTCACCCCTAGAGAATAATTTTATGTCTCTAAAATTTTAAGCGCTATCTGGTAGAAGTGAAAATATGGATGTTTGATATGCCCCTTATTATAATAGTATCTCACCTGCATATTTGTCCATCAGAATTGGCTCTTGTTAAGGGACAATTTTGATTTGACTTTTTGGTCTCTTAAAGATTCTCTGCTAGGGGTACCTGGGTGGTTCAGTCGTTAAGCGTCTGCCTTCGGCTCAGGTCATAATCCCAGTGTCCTGGGATCGAGCCCCACATCGGGCTCTCTGCTCAGTGGGAGCCTGCTTCTTCCTCTCCCTGCCAGTCCCCCTGCTTGTACGCTCTCCCTCTCTCTCTCTCTGTCAAATAAATAAATAAAATCTTAAAAAAGAAAAAAAAAAAAGATTCTCCACTAATCCTCCTACAAGGATCTTGCAAAATGGTATTACTTTATCTAAATAAACAAGGACAGATGATATTTGACTGTTCAATCTTTATTGGGATTTGAGAGTGGTTTTTCCAAAATTCAAACACTAAAGGGCATGGATTTTAATCCAAGAAGTCCAAATAAGAATTGTACACACTACCACAGTGGAACAAGCACAGCATGTTCTTGAAAAAGCACCTCAGACTAGAATCATTCTAAAACTTCCTAAGAAACCTCAAAGATCCTAACACTCTGTATCGCTACATGAGAATGTCCATGTCATTCAAGGATACCATTTTGAAATTTTAGATTCTTCCTCATGCTCTCTTCCCGTTTTTCAGATATTAAAGATATTCTAAAATAATTCCTCTCACAGAGTTTATGGAGAAGAATTATATGACGGTGGCATTTGGTTCTTTTTTTTTTTTAAAGATTTTATTTATTTATTTGACAGAGAGAGAGAGATCGAATGTAGGCAGAGAGCCAGGCAGAGAGAGAGGGGGAAGCAGGCTCCCTGCTGAGCAGAGAGCCCAATGCGGGGCTCGATCCCAGGACCCTGAGATCATGACCTGAGCGGAAGGCAGAGGCTTTAACCCACTGAGCCATCCAGGCGCTCCCATTTGGTTCTTTTTTAAAAAATTTTTTTAAAAGATCTATTTATTTTAGAGGGACAGAGGGCATGAGCAGGGGGAGGGGCAGAGAGAGAGAGAGAGAAGGAGAGAAAGCAACCTCACTGCTGAGCATGGAACCTGACGCGGGCCTCGATTCCACGGCCCATGAGATCACGACCTGAGTTGAAATCAAGAGTCAGACACTCAACCGACAGCCATCCATGTGCCCCATTTTTGGTTCTTCTCTGCCTCAACTTCTGATGGGCTACAAATGTGAATTCTCAGTAACGGTAACAAAAAAACATTCAGCTATTCTCTCTCTGCGTAGGAAATATTTGAAGGAGCCTGATCAAACCAACAATCTCCATTTAAACCTCCTGGATCCAGGATAAAATATTAGATACATTTCCCTCTTTTGACCATATCCTTCTTTCAGTAAAGTTTAGATGGTTTAAAACTGGGTTATACCTGATATACTATAATATTAAAACTATAATCAGTTGTGTCTTATTATCTGGCATCACCAGCCCCAAATCTTTTTTACCTGTGTTTCCACCTTTAATTTTGGCATTACCTGGGCATTCACTCAAGTAAGGGTTAAATTTTCTAATTTCCCTTGATATCCTTTATTTATTTAAGGCTTATAATCTGAACAACTGTTTTCTTCTGTTAAATTTTATTTTTCCTGCATTTTTTCCTAGTTATAAAAGTAATATACTTTCAAATAGAAAAACGGTAACATCAATTGCTATATGCTAGACAATGGACTAAGTGAGAGAGAAAGATATATATATACACACACAGACACATTCCTATTTATTCCTCACACTTCCATGAGGTAAATTAATATGCCCATTACAAAGATAATTAAACTGAAACACAAGGATTATGCAAAGAATGCTTTTCACAGAAAAAGCAGTACATTTTTGTGCTAAGGCATGCAATCTGGACTGAGACTGTGTATGTGAAAATGTTAGCATAACAACTTATTTTTCGGCACTATAAGCAAGTCTACCTCCACTATCTCCCTCACAGTTGTCAAACACAGATTTCATTTGAATAAAAGTTAATATTCCACATTATAAGCCCCCCAGTATAGACACAGAAACTTATACACACACTCTGCATTGTTGTTTCACTTCATATATGGGCCTGAAGCAACAATGATAATGACACGAAGATAAAAATATAGTAGTATTCAAATTGGTTTGTGCCAAATGGTTTCCTGGAAAATATTTGTTTGGATATAGTCATGTAAATATCTGTATGTCTCAGTTCTGAGAAAGCCATTGCTCAGAACCTAATCCTGAATTTCTCAGTACTAGGACCCAGAAAGCAATGGCATATTGTTATATGCCCAGTTAAACATTTTGAATTTAGCTCATATGCTCTCTGAGCTTATGAACACAGACTCAGCATTATTATTATATATTGTTTAATCAATCTAATTTGACAATGTAACTTTTAAATTTTGGCATATTAAAGTTTCTTACTATTTACTGGACAACAATTTGTGAACTTAAAGCAAAGCATTTCTATGTAAAGATAGATAAGGTATGGATCCTGCCCACTAGTATTTTATAATCTATTCATATAGATTTAAGGCAAAATGGAACAGATGTCTTTAATTCAAGTAGAGATTGATAACCAAATGGTAACTCTCATAAAAGTGGGTACAAATAAGTTACATTTATGCACCTACATTTTCTCACTCAATAATACTTCATAGAAAGCCTAACCAAATCAGCTGGTTTTGTTATAATTAATTCTTTTAAATGGCTGCATAATATTTTATGAAAAATTGTTTCAATTGAAGTATAGTTGATACCTAATATTACATTAGTTTGAGGTGTACAACACAGTGATTCAACAAGTCTATACATTACACTGTGCTCTCCACAAATACAGCTACCATCTGCCACCATACAACACTATTATAATACCATCGAGTATATTCCCTATGCTCTACCTTTTTGTCCCCATGACTTGCTCATTCCATAGCTGGAAGCTTACGCTCCTACTTCCCTTCATCCATTTTGCCCATCCTCATCACCCTTCTAAGCAAAGATTTCTTAGCTATAACACTAAAATATGGTACATGAAAGAAAAAAAATTGATAAATTGGACCTTATCAAAATTCAAAACTTTTACACTTCAAAAGACACCATTAAGTAATGAAAAAAACAAACGGAAAGAAAATATTTGTCAACACATATTCAATATGAGATTTGGGTCCAGAATTTATTTTTTTTAAATCCATAGCACCTCAATAATAAGACAAAAACTCAACCAGAAAATGGCCAAAAAATATGAATATTTCATCAAAGAAGATATATAAATAACTAATAAGCACATAAAAAGACACTTAACATCATTAGTCATTAGGATATGCAAATTAAAACCATAATAAGATACCTTTTCACATGCACTAAAATGGGTATGAATAAGAAAGGATGTGGATGAGCAGGAAACCTCATACATTGCTGGTGGGAATGTGATATGGTGCAGCCACTTTAGAGAACAGTTTGAAGCTCCTCAAGAAGTTAAACATGCAGCTACCATATAACCCAGCAATTCTACTCCTAGATATCTATCCAAGAGGAATGAAAACACATATACACACAAAGACACGCATGTCAAAGCTCATAAGAGAATTATTCATAATAGCCTTAAACTGGTAACAAACTAAATGTTCATCGACTTATAAATGGATAGACAGAATGTGTATCCACACGATGAAATATTCTAAAGCAACTGAAAGGAATAAAATACAGACACATGCTATGTCAGGGACGATCCTCAAAAATATTATGCTATGTGAAAAAAGCCAGACACGAGACTAGATATTGTATCATTCCATTTATGTGAAATGACCACAGACAGATAGTAGACCAGTGGTTGCTAGAGTTAAGGGTGGGAATGGAGAATAAGTAGGAGAGACTACTGAGAAGATGCAAATGTTTCCAAACTGATATATTGTGATGGTTGTCCTATTCAGGAAAGTTACTAAAATCACTGAACTGGGGTTTCCTGGGTGGTTTGGTTGGTTGAGCCACCAATTTGCGATTTCAGCTCAGGTCATGATCTCAAGGGTTGTGAGACTGAGCCCCATGTGGGTCTCAGCACTCAGAAGGGAGTTTGCTTGAGATTCTCTCCCTCTGCCCTTCCACTCACTTGATCACTCTCTCTAAAAAATAAATAAATCTTTTTTAAAAATCGCTGAATTATACATTTGAAATTTTGTGAATTTTATTGTAAAATATAACTCAATTATATTTTTTTTACGTTTTAAAAAGATGGAAGCAGGTAGACTAGCCAGGAGGCTCTAATTATGATCAAAGGAAGAGATGACAGTGGCTTTGCAGTGAAGAAAATATCTGGTCAAAACATGGATGTATTTGAAAGCTAGTGTCAAAAGGATTTACTCCTGGATTTGATGTGAAATGTGAGTGATTGGGGAGTAAAAAAAAATCATTTGAAGTTTCTTGCTCTAAAACAACTGGTAGAATGGAGATGTCATTTATTCAGATGCCAAATAATATGGACTAGGTTCGGTCTGTGATAAATCAAAAGTTTGGTTTTAGACATGTTAAGATTGAAATCTTAAAAAAAAAAAAAAAAAAGGATTGAAATTCTATTATATAGCCAGGTCATGTCAGCTGCACAATTGGAGTTCAGGGAAGAACTCAGGGCTGTAGCAAAAAAATACAGAATCATTGTTACAGAGATTGAATTTAAAGCTAGATGAGTTCACTTACAGAATGGATGTATACAGAGAAGACAAGTGAGGGAACTGAGCCCCAGAATGCTCCAAAGTTTAAAGATAGGGAAAATAAAGAAGAACTTTCAAAGAGACTGAGATGGAGGAGCCAATTAAATAGGAAAAGAGCTAAGAATTTGGAATCCCTGAGGTGAAGTTAAAGAGTGTTTCAAAAAAGTGGGAGTATCATACGTTACAATTAGTTTGAGGAAAATGAGAACTGCGAATTAATCATTGGGATGGCAACATGGAGGTCAGCAGCAACTCTCAAGAAGTGGTTTTACTGGAGTGTTGGGGATGAAAATGTGATTGAGTGATGTGATGGTTGATTTTATGTGTCAACATGACTAGGCCATGAGGTGCCCAGATTTTTGGTTAAATGTCATTCTAGGTGTGTTTGTGAGAATGTTTTCGAATGAGACTAACACTTGAATTGGTAGACTGAGTAAAGTCAGGTCCCTAGTATGGATGAGCCTCATCCAATTTTTTAAAGGCCTAAAAAGAACGAAAGGAAGAGTAAAGGAGAATTCACTCTCTCTGCCTGACTGTTTCTGAGCTGAGATATCAGTCTTCTACACTCATACTGGAATTTAGACCAATGGTTCTCCTGGGCCTCCAGTATGCCAACTACAAATCTTGGGACTTCTCAGCCTCCAAAACTGCATAAGCCAATTTCCTACAGTAAATTATATACATCTCCTATTTGCTTCGTTTCTATGGATAACTTAGACTAATACCGATGTATTGATGGGTTGAAGCAAAAATGAGAGGGAACAAAGTGAATTATACAGCAAAGGCAATTCTTTCAAGGTATTTTACTATAGAAATTCAAAGAACAATGACAGCAGCTAGAAATAAACCTAAGATCCTAGTATCTTACACTTGGTTTTTTTGTTTGTTTTGTTTTGTTTTGTTTTGTTTTTTGTTTTTTAAAAAGACAGAGAGCGAGCACCGAGGGGAAGGGTAAAGGGAGAGGGAGCGAGAGTCCTAAGCAGACTCTGCATTGAGCGCAGAGCCAGACATAGGGCTTGATCTCATGACCCTGAGATCTTGACTCTGAGATCACGACCCTAGCTGAAACCAAGAGTCTGACACTTAACAGACTGCACCACCCAGCCGTCTCTCTTGGTATCATGCACTCTTAAAACAAAGATAAGGTTGATCAGGTTGAGCTGTGGAATGTGGTTATTCAGGAGAAAGAAAGAAAACTGAAGTTGCAAAGTTCTTGAAAAGGCATGATGATATGAGATTGAGTTTGTACATTAAAAATTGGCTTTAGAGGGATGCCTGGGTGGTATTAAGGAGTATTAAGGGACACCTTCCTGCCACTTGCCCCACTTGTGCTCTGTCAAATAAATAAATACAATCTTTTAAAAAATTTTTTTAAATTGGCTTTAGAAAGGATTTCAGACAGGTTAGCAATTGAAATGGGTGGCTAGGAAGTTTATGTGGCTACACCAGCAGATTTGTTGTTAGATTTGGACATTGGAGTATAAAAGAGTTCTCTCTGGAATGCTTCTATTTTCTCATGAAATAAGACATGATCCACAGATAGATAGTTAAAGGAGTGTTTCGTGGGGAAGAAATGTTGAGTTTTGAGAAAAGAGAAGAAAGTATGAATAATTACCAGAGATGGGTGGAGACTACTTAGGAAAAAAAAAAAAAAACCCACAGCTGAACTGTATGATGGTAATAAAGGCACATTTAAGATTTGTGTATCATGAACATAAAACTATATAACATATTCAAGTGATCAACTATAATAACTGGTTGGTTACAGAATTCGATTTAACCAGGTTTCAGGTTTTTCAGATGACTATGGTAGCCAGGCAAGAAGGGAAGTGAGTGAAAAAGAGTGAAAACGGGACAGGTCAATAGATTATGAATGCTAATGGGGGCAAAAAACTGTTGCGGTGAAGGTACTAGAGGAAATGAACTAGAAAGAGAGAAGATGAGACATAAGAGTGCAAAATGTTTGAAAGTAAGATTATGAAGGAGACATACACATTGGGAATGATAGTATTTGGCATGACCAGGATATTGGTGGCTTATGTAGAATGAAAGCCAAGATAAATACAAGCAAAAACAAGCAACTGGGAGGTCCATATATTAGAAGGATTCTCCTTTTTTTGTTTGTTTTTGTTTTTTAAGACTTTATTTATTTGACACAGAAAGGGAGAGAAAGAGAGCACAGAAGGTAGAATAGCAGGCAGAGGGAGAAGGAGAAGCAGGCTCCCCGCTGGGCAGGGAGCCTGATGTGGGGCTCCATCCCAGCACCCTGGGATCATGACCTGAGCCGAAGGCAGACACTTAACCAACTGAGCCACCCAGGCGCCCTGGATTCTCTGTTTTTAAATCACCATGCATTTTATCAGGGATGGTATACAAGGGAGATAGAGTCCAACAGGTCCAAATATCTTTAAGGAACAAGGGGAGGGACAGAGAGATGTGTAGAGGTTTGCCACAAGGAGTAAAGGAGAGTGTGAAACCTAGGATCAAAAGTTTCAGTGTAGATCTGCGTTCTTAGGGAGAAGAGAGATAACAATTTACAAACAATAAGGAGGAACAAAGAGAGAACTCTTCCAACTTAAAGAATTGTATGAGAGATATAGGACAGAAAACCCTACCTTTTGAGAAGAAGCCACTACATAAGACACAGTGACTTAGGGAGACAGCCAGGTATCACTAAGATAAAAAATGTTAAGAAAGTATAAGGAGTGGTATTTCCGAAACTTCAATGTACATGCTAATCACACAGAGACATTGTTTAAAGGCAGATTCTGAGGTCTGATTTTTGATTCTGCTTTACTAACAAGTTTCCACATGATGTCAACACTGAGTAGCAAGGATATAGGCAATTCCAGAACAAAGAATGAAATGGCTTGGTGAATCAAGGACTGGTGGAGGTCTGGGTCAGACTGAGGATGAAGATGAGAGTCTAGATGATGAGATGAGTTGTGGTCTCAGGCCTCTTTGCTGATGGAGACAAAAGGGACTTGTATATGATTGAACTGAAATTAATCATCTCTTCATAAGTTGTAGTCATGAGGCTATCCAAGTGGGGGAAGCATATAAAGAATTTCTTGCCAAGGAACCCGGAGCCTCTATAAGTTCCTGGTTCAGACTCCAATTGGCAGTGTCAGGGTCAGAGTGAGTGACGGTACTGGAAGTATGTGGGACTCTATGGATGTCCTCTGGCTGCTTTTGATAGTATACAGAGTTATTTCTGCATCATCTTTCAGTATGGCTCTTACAAAAATAATTTCCAAATTAACATGGAAAAAGGAATAGGAAGGTTTATTCTGCTCTAAGTCAGTTTCCTATTCCCCTATTTTTTTACACCCTCTATTCCCGAGACTTGGAGAATAAGTCCCACACATTATTTCTATCCTTGTAAACTATCTTAAATTCTTAATGCATTAACATTTACCTCACCTTGAAATTACCCAGAATTGGACATTATTAAAATGAGCCTGAAAATACGGAATTTTGCTATTTTATCTATCCATAAAAAAGATAGGTCTTCATTTCCAATTCTACATATAGTTAGAATATATAAACCGATGATACAGTCGAATACACTTTTGGAGACTATAAAAATTCCATTTCAAGGTATAATGCAAAGAGAAACTATTTAAAGTAATTGTGTAAATATATTTTAGAAATACATAAGAACAAATTTATGAAGCATCAGTGTCCTACTCTAGCTAGTCTCTGCCACTAGTATATTTAGTCGATCATTCTGAAATATTGAAATGATCTCAAATTGGTGTAATTCAAAAACAATGTTTTCAAACAAATGTGAATATGGTGTATATTCCCCATTCTTCAACATACAGGTTTTAACCATTAATATGTTTGAAATAGTAACAAAACATACATGTACTCATTCACAGTGTATGCAAATTTACAAAATGTGAATTGGGGAGTTTCAGCTTTGTCCATAGGCACACTGCTAGCAACCTGAATTGAATCAAAAATTTAAAAGAAACTATACTGGTAGGATTACTAAATTTGGTTAGTTTACTTTTTGCTACTAATCATCACAGAATCAAGACTAAAAGGAACAAGATCTCTGAGTTCCAAAGCAAATTACGATTAGAGTGATGGAAATACTTTTAGGAACAAATATTTGGAGAACCACCAAAATGAATGATGAGGACAATGACAGTTTTAAATTAACACTGAAACAGAGTTCTTCTGAATAAGGGACTTCCTGCCCCCTCACAAAATTCTTCTTTCTCAAACACTCTACTCCAGGGTTGCTCTACCCTGAGTTTCCGGAAGTGTCTTCTGATGGTATGAAAAACTCAGGCAGGCTAACGTGGATCATGGACGGTTCTGTGAATAACTATTAGTGGGATCAGTGACTCATATTTATCTTTGAATGTTGTGATGGCCTAAGCTTCAGTAAGAGAGGAGCCCGCCATTACTAAATTCATATTTGCTGCAGAGCAACTCTGTTGAGAGCGCTCTGTGTAGAGAACTGATGATAGCCAGCTTCCTGAGCAGCTGCTGTGTAGTTAGGGAGCATAAGCTGAGTGGGAAGAAGAAACCTTTTAAGGAGTTACTGAAGCACAACATTCAGATTAGGTGGCATAGCTGTGGACTCCTGGGAGCAAGAGTGGCAGAGCCAATATCTCTTTTCTACCCTAGCTGTCAGGCAGACAGTGAGCAGAAGCAGCGGGCTGACAGACCATCACTTCAGTTACTAGCAGAAGGCTACGTATCATTAAGAACGTGGAAATATAAAAATTACTGTACTGAGACAAGCAGCCCTGTAGTCAGGAGCGTCCCTTCCAGAAGACCCAGATGAAGGCATCTGGTAATCCTTTTACTCAAATGATAGATACTATTAAAAAAGATGTACGAAATAGTAATTCAACAATTACATACCTTACAAAATGCTCACCATGGTAAGTGTAGTTACCATCTGTCACCATACAAAGTTATTACAGTATTTTGACTATTTTCCCTATACTGTACTTTTCCTCTCCCTGAATTATTTATTTTATAATCGAAAATTTGTACCTCTTTTTCTTTTCAGACATGTTACCCATTCCCCCCACTTACCATGGTGAGCATTTTGTAAGGTATGTAATTGTTGAATTTCTATTTTTGTACATCTGAAACTAATATTGTATGTCAATTACACTTCAATAAAATATAAAGCAAGAATAATATGTTTACTTTTTTAAGTTTTTTTTTAAATTCCAGTTAACAGCTAGTGTAATATCAGTTTCAGCAATTCAATCCTTCCATACATCATCCTCTGCTCATCAAAACAAATGCACTCCTTAATCCCCATCACCTATTTCATTCATCTCCCCACCCACCTTCCCTCTGGTAGCTATCAGTTTGTTCTCTATAATTAAGGTTTGTCTTAATTTGATTTGTCTCTCTCTATAAATTTTTCCCTTAGCCTATTTGTTTTGTTTCTTAAATTCCATATATGATCAAAATCTTAGGGTATCTTTCCTTCTCTGACTTATTTTGCTTAGCATTCATTATACTCTCTAGCTCCATCCATGTCATTGCAAATGGCAAGATTTCATTCTTTTTTATGGCTGAATAATATACCACTTCTTTATCCATTCATCAATTAATGGACACTTGGGCTGCTTCCATATCTTGGCTATTGTAAATAATGCTGCTGTAAGCATAGGGGTGCATGTATCCTTTGAATTAGTGTTCTTGTATTCTTTGGGTAAATACCCAGAACTGTGATTGCTGGATCATAAGGTAGTTCTATTTTTAAATTTGAGGAACCTCCATACTGTTCTCCACAGTGGCTGTACCAGTTTGCATTCCCACCAACAGTGCCAGAGGGTTCCTTTTTTCTCCACATCCTCATCAACACCTGTTGTTTCCTGTGTTGTGATTTTAGCCATTCTGACAGGTGTGAGGTGATAGCTCATTGTGGTTTTGATTGGCATTTCCCTGATGAGGAGTGATGTTGAACATCTTTTCATGTGTCTGTTGGTCATCTGTACGTCTTCTTCATGTCTTCTGCCCATTTTTAATTGTTTTTTGGTGTTGAGTTATTTAAGTTCTTTATATATTTTGGACACTAACCCTTTATCAGATATGTCATTTGCAAATATTTTCTCCCATTCTGTAGGCTGCCTTTTATAGTCTTGTTGATTGTTTCCCTCACTGTGCAGAAACTTTTTATTTTAATATATCTACTTTTAAAGACATACATGATTCAGTTACTTTAAAGTGTATTGCCATGTCTCAAAAGTTGATACCAGACTCATATGGACTATATGGTCAAATATACTAAAAAAGTGTAAGCCTAGCTACTTTATACTGTAGGTACATGCATTGCGGCACACGTTCTACAATACTTCAGTAATGAATGAGAGGTTGCTCTGTTTCTGTGAACCAGACGCCAGTGAACGTTTCACTGGCTAGTTGTGTGTGTGTTTTTTTTTATAATACTAGATTTGAGTGTTATATGGAATGTTTCTGTCTCAATCTTAGAGGATATGTGGGCCACTCCTATTGTAACTGTCATTTTTGTATATGTACAGTACAAGTTTCAAGAGCAAGAGAGAAAAAGTTAACAGATGACTATAAAAGAGGTCACTATAGGTAGCTTAAGTAGAAGGAGTTGGGATTACATCAGGGTAACACTGCCATTTTTTTCTTAATGTATCTATTCCTATTATCAGGTATCAGGGGATGTCGTGAAGACAAATCACCAGAAGATCTTGAGGCAATATTTAGAAAGATGAGATTGACTTTACAGTCCATCTGTTTGGACCACTTTAGGAACACTCATCCTCCTTCACTCACTATATATTTCTTACTTTGATACCAAACATTTAATCAATTGCCCCTCTTCCCAAATTAAGTGGACTTAGATTTGATGATAGAGTTCTGTTCTCTCCATAGAAAACAACTAGAATGACTCTTGAAATCTGACCTGTGCCCTCTCTGAAATAATGAACTTTGTGTCAGGACAGCATACAGTACCTCATATGCAAGATTCCAGTGAAACAACTAAATAGAAGAATATTTATTTGCTTACTTACATAAGTGTGCTGAGTTAATAAATAGCTAAATTTTTCAACTGATTTCCTTTAGGAATAACTATACAGAATATTTTCAGAGAAGAGTTTACTTAAGTAAAGGAGGCACTGATAGTTTCTTTATTCTGTCTTACAACATGGCAGGCTGATTAAAAATAAAAGATGACTTCAAATATATACAAAATTCACTCCCACTTCTTGCAGGTTTACTTCATGGTGCTCAATTTGCTAAAAGAGATAGTTCCATTTTGCAAACAAAAACATATGTATGCATATGTATATGTGTATCA
Source organism: Potos flavus (assembly GCA_028534135.1). NCBI lineage: Eukaryota > Metazoa > Chordata > Mammalia > Carnivora > Procyonidae > Potos > Potos flavus. The sequence goes on along the minus strand of CM052901.1, from coordinate 83,913,794 downwards.
TATGTAGGACATATTTTGCCCCACTAATCAAGGGGCGAGCAAACTATAACCCACTGCCCCACCACCTGTTTCTGTAAACAAACTTTTATTGCAACAAAGCCACATCCATTTCCTTACATGTTATCTATGGCTGCTTTTCCATTACAACAAGAGTTAAATAGTTGTCACCGACCATATGGCCAGCAAAGCCTAAAATTGTAACTATCTGGCCCTTTAAGAGTTTGCTAACCCTTGCACTCATTGGTTTATTTTATTTTATTTTATTTTATTTTATTTTATTTTATTTTATTTTATTTTTTGTCTCTCTCTTTTTAAGCTGGGTGATCTTTTATTTTATTAACATAAATTATTTGCTTCAGGGGTACAGGTCAATGATTCATCAGTCTTACACAATTCACAGCGTTCACCATAGCACATACCCTCCCCAATGTCCATCACACAGCCACCCCATCTCCCCACCTCCCTCCCCTCCAGCAACCCTCCGTTTGCTTCCTGAGATTAAGAATCTCTTACGGTTTGTCTCCCTCTCTGGTTTCATCTTGTTTCATTTATTTCTCTCTTTCCCCATGAATCTCTGCCTTGTTTTTCAAATTCCTCATATCAGCAAGATCATATGATAATTGTCTTTCTCTGACTGACTTATTTCACTTAGCATAATACCCACTAGTTCCATCCATGTCATTGCAAATGGCAAGATTTCATTTTTTATGGCTGTATAATATTCCATTGTATATATATATATATACCACATCTTCTTTATCTATTCATCTGTCAATGGACATCTGGGCTCTTTCCATAGTTTGGCTATTGTGGACAGGGCTGTTATAAACATTGGGGTGCACATGTCCTTTCAGATCACTACATTTGTATCTTTGGGGTAAATACCCAGTAGTATGATTGCTGGGTCGAAGGGTAGCTCTATTTTCAAGTTTTTGAGGAACCTCCATACTGTTTTCCAGAGTGGCTGCACCAGCTTGCATTCTCACCAACAGTGTAGGAGGGTTCCCCTTTCTCTGCATCCTCACCAATATCTGTCATTTCCTGACTTGTTAATTTTAGCCATTCTGACTGATATGAGGTGGTATCTCATTGTGGTTTTGATTTCTTTTCCCTGATGCCGAGTGATGTTGAGCACTTTTTCATGTGTCTGTTGGCCATTTGGATGTCTTCTTTGCAGAAATGTCTGTTCATGCCTTCTGCCCATTTCTTGATGGGATTATTTGTTCTTTGGGTGTTGAATTTGATAGATTCTTTATAGATTTTGGATACTAGCCCTTTATTGGCTATGTCATTTGCAAATATCCTCTCCCATTCTGTCGGTTGTTTTTTTTTGGTTTTGTTGACTGTTTCCTTTGCTGTGCAAAAGCTTTGGATCTTGATGAAGTCCCAATAGTTCATTTTTGCCCTTGCTTCCCTTGTCTTTGGTGATGTGTCTAGGAAGAAGTTGCTGACCCCTGCACTCACTGGTTCATTTTAAATAAGTGCAGGGAACATATTTGCATAATCAATAAGCTGTCAATTTCCTTGCTTCTGTAACTAATGCCCATTTCTAAACATTTTTAGGGAATATAATACAATACACTGAAGTCAATACTCTTTTTTTTTTTTTCTATAAGCATTTTTTGTGCAGTTACCACATGATTTAGTTAATGAGAATCTGAGGGAGCTCACATCATTGCCAAGGCGGAAGTCTGACTTGACCTTTTCATTCAATAAAGATCTAGTTAGTATCTATACTGAGGAACAGATTTTGAATATGTAGAAGTACATATGAACAGCTCATTCAGCCTAATGAAGGTTTAGTTATTGATTAAGTAGGGTGTACTTGGCATTCAAGAATCATTGATGAGCTCAGAAATGGGTAGTTCAGGGGTACCTAGTGGCTCAGTTGGTTGAACGACAGGCACTTGATTTGGGCTTGGGTCGTGATCTCAGCGTCCTCAGATTGAGCCCCACATCAGGCTCCCTGCTGAGTGGGGAGTCTGCTTATCTCCCTCTCCCTCTGCCCCTCCCCTTGCCTGCGTGCATGTGTGCACTCTCTCTCCTTCTCTCTCTCAGATAAATAAATAAATCTTTAAAAAAAGAAAAAAAGAAAAGAAATGAGCCATTCAAAAGCCTAGATTAAATTAGGAGGAAAGAGTTCAGATGACAATGATGTTGTTGTGTTTTTTTGTTTTTAAATAACTATTTGCATTATAATATATTTATTTGTAGAGGCCAAATAAACATGGATATATAAATGATTTAACTACATAATGGTCCCCTGAAAACTTTCATAATCTGTGGTGGTGTTTCACTGTTTGGTGATAAACCAATGCTTTTGTTTTCTATACATTTGGAAATTTTTTACTTAAATGAGACATCATTGCAATAAAAGACCATGACGATTCCTAAAGAAGGAATCAAGCAAATGATCAAAGATTTAACATAACAAAGGGATATAAGAGGTATAATCAATTCTAAAAATGTAATTGAGGTTGACAAAGTTAACATTGTTTTTGGTTTCTTGGTCACAAATCCATGCAACACAATAGTCCAGTTTATTCTAGTCAAGAGTCTTAATCCACTATATCTAATTGAAATGAAAAGGTATGACTATAATTAGCCAGAGACATTGATTTGTAACCAAGGGGAAGGATAAGATGAGTGTATTATATAAGAAGCAGCTATCAGATTGGAAAATATTTCAACATTCTATTTGACTGATATCACTGGGTGATGGGAATTTCTTTGATTAAGATCAGTGATTTTCAACTTTGGTTGCACTTTAGAAGCACATGGAGTTCTCTTAAGATAACACCAACTATTAAGAGTCCACTCCAGAGCAATTACATCAGAATCGCTAGTGGTGGGGCTCAAGAATTGCTAGTTCCTCCAAGTTCCTCAGCTACTCCAATAAATATCCAGTATTTGGAAACCACTGAATAGACTAAAAAGATAAGGCTGTTTTTCCTATCAGATAAAGGAAAAATTCAGTGGAGACATAAGATTTTTTAGAACCTTCTGATGGTGAAACAAAATGAGAATTCTTAGTTCCCAGCTGTTTGAATGAATTTATTTAAACTGAGCATTTTGCCAATTTCTTCACAGAAGACAAGAAGATATGATGGCCAGGGCACGATATACTTGTACTGGAGCTTCAAAAATATTAAAATCTGAGATTGTTAAGTGATTTTGTTGGCAGACCATATATTTGGATTCTCTCCTTTAGAGAGTGAATGTGCTGGTACATGACAACCTCTATTCTGAAAACTCTGTTTAAAATAAACCTAAAGTCTCCTTTATTTTTATGATCAAACAAGGATGATTCTGGAACATGAAATTGGAAAATAAAGCTAGTAAAGTCTTAATATTTAACAAGAATTGTGTAATTACTGATGTATGTCCCTTGAAGAGGTCCGCATAAGGATGCCTGTGTGGCTCAGCTAGTTGAGCAGTCGACTCCTGATTTTGGTTCAGGTCATGATCTCAGGGTCCTGGTATCAAGCCCTGGATCTGAGCTCTGTGTTCAGTGGGGAGCCTGCTTGAGGATCCTTTCTGTCCGCCCCCCACTCACACGTTTTCTCTCTCTCCCTCTCTAAAATAAATAAACAAAATCTTAAAAAAAAAATACAAAGTAAGGAGGGCCACATAAAATATATTCTAACAGCTTACTTAAATTTTCATGGTGTATTCTTAACTAGCTTTAAAAAAATTTCAGAAAATCTGTTGTTGATAATTTATTTAGTTATAGAAATGGAAAACTTTGGCAGATAGGAAATCGGGACCCTCCCAAAGTCTGGCTTAGTACCCATTTTATTCTTAGATCTTAGAATGGACTGTATGAAGCTTTGAAAACTTATGTATATGTTTCCAACTCTCATGCATCTTTATATATGGACAAGACAATTCTAGATGGCAGTTAGTATTCATGTATCCAAATTCCAAAAAAATAATTATTAACATTCTACAAAATAATTGTACTCCTAAGTAAATGTACTCCTAAAATTTTCATGGTCATGAAAGGCTGAGAATCAATTTCAGATTAAAGGATACTAAAAACATATAACAATAAATGTGATGCATGATTGTAGGTTGGATCCTACATCAGAAAAAAAAAATACGCTATAAGAATATTTTGGTACAACTGTGAAATTTGAATATGGACATCAGATCCGCTAATAATACCATTAAAATAATAAATTTCCTGACTTGGGACACCTGGGTGGCTCTGTTGGTTAGGCATCTGCCTTTGGCTCAGGTCATGATCCCAGGGTCCTGGGATCAAGTCCTGCATCGGGCTCCTTGCTCAGCAGGGAGCCTGCTCCCCCCTCTGCCTGCAGCTCCCTCGGCTTGTGCTCTCTTTCTCTGACAAATAAATAAATAAATATCTTAAAAATAAATAAACAATCAAATTTATTTCCTGACTTTACTTCTTACACTGAGGCTATGTATGAGAATACTTTTAGAAAATACATACAGGGGCACCTCAGTGGCTCAGTTGGTTAAGCGTCTGACTCTTGGTTTCAGCACAAGTCATGATCTCAGTGTCGTGAGACTGAGCCGCATGTCAGGCTCCCTGCTCAGCACAGAGTCTGCTTGAGTTTCTCTCTCCTTCTTCCTTTGCCCCTCCCCCTTTACACACGTGCTCTCTCTGTCTCTCTCACTGAAATAAATAAATAAATCTTTAACAAAAAAAGAAAATACATACATGTAGACAACAGATAGACATAAACATTTCGAAAAAGTTATAAAACGAATATGGAAAACTGTTAACAATTGATGAGTCTGGTTGAAGGGTATATGGGCATTCTTTGCTCTTTCCTTGCAACTTTTCTGTAATTTTGGATTGTTCTTAAAATGAAAGTATGAAAAATGGTTATTAAACAGTGTGTGACAGGCACTGTTCCAGATTAACAAGAAAATAACATAACTAGAATTGTGGTGCTTACATTCCAATGGATCAGAACAGACAAAAACAGGAAACTAGCAAATAAAAACTAGATAATTTTGAACAGTGATACTGTGTAAAAAATATAATGGGGTAGTATAATAATATGGTAAAAAGAATTGGGATGGAGAGTGTTATTTATATATGTTGATACCATAGGCTTCTCAGAGGAGGTAATATTTAATTAACTGAGCTAATCATTAGAATATCTTAGAAAATGGCTTCCAGACAGATGTCCTTGTGATTGGACAATGCTTTATGAGACTGAGATAAAAAGGAAGGCCAGTGTAAATGGAGCCTAGTGAACTTCCACAGAGGTCGTAAAAATTGAGGTTAAAGTTTAGATGATTCTGCTTACTTCAACTATTTCTGGGTACACATTCTACTCTGAGATCTGCAGGCTGAGATAATTCTGGATACAAAGGCTACATGTAAAAGTGCTGCCATGAAGGACAATTCTTAAGTGAACGTATCAGCCAGAGCTAGAGCGGACAATACTACTAAGATTAATATGAGCATTGGTTAAACTTGAGGGTAAATGTGGCTTGGCCTCCCTCTTCTGGAGAATGGGCTACAAACTGAAATGTTTCCTTTGAGTTAGAACTTCCTGTTACCCATATAAATTAAGTAAAATAATATGTTGGGCTTGAATTTTAAAAGCCCTAATTAAGTTTTGGAATGCATTTCCTTATAACATATAATTTTGCCCAGAGATTATTTATGGACAAAAAAAAAAAAAAAGACAATGGGTAGGTTTCTTTAAGTTTTATTTATTTTTTCCTTTTTCTTTGATTCCTTCTCCACCCTCTCTATCTACCTAGAGAAGAGCAACTGTAAAACAGATAAAGTGAGATACAGGTATTACACATAACTTTTCTTCCTTTCGCTTTTGGATTAGAGGATAAATTAGATTACAGCCACTTATCATTCCTGAGGGTTGATGACTGGAAAAGACAAAGGATCCTCAAAAATCATGCTATGGATGTGATTTTTAAATCTGCTCCATTTCAAAGTGGCTGTATCAATGTTTTTGCCCCTTCATTGAGTTTGATCTGATGTGTGAAGTGATAATCATTGGTCATAATGGCAGGGAAATAGACCACAGGGGTTTCTTGCCCTACGCAGCCTGTGGCAGAGCTTCCCCACCACCTTCTTTATTTTAAGACCCCTATTATGAAATACATTCTTTTTCAATTTGGTATTTGTTATTACAGATATTGGTTCCCCTCTGCACCAACCCTCAAATTATTACTAACACCCTTCTACATCTTTACCTTAAGCAAGTCACTGTTACGAAGGTGTACTTTATAAATAAACCACATGTAAAATGTCTTGAAAAACATAAATATATTCCTAATTATTTCACAAGCACAACAAATCTCACTTACACATGTAAGAAGTACAGAGATGATTAGAAGTATCTTTACAGAAAAACCTAGAGAAGAGAGGACAAAAAAAGCAAAGCTGGGCCAAGGTCAGAGAAGGTGGGTACAGTGGGATATGACCATAGCACTCCAGAAATGTTGATGAAAATCATAGTTTTAGCTTAGGGGAAAAAAAGTCTTAATGAGAGTTGGTCCTTCACTACCTCTCTGTCCTCATCCCCTATTCTCTCTGCTTTGTTCACTGCAATTTAGCTACCTGGTCACTTGCTGCCTCTGGAACATGCCAAAGAATTCATCCTAATAGGGCTTTTCATACGCTCTCCTGGGAACTCTTCCCCTCCAGAAGGTCACAAGGCTATATCCCTCAATTCATTCCAGCCTTAATTTGGCTCCCCTAAGCAGACTTCCAGAGCATCTAATCAAAATTAGTAATATTGTCCTCCACAACCTTACACTGCTATGTTAACGTTCAGACTACTCACTACCACCCAGAATTTTATTCATCTATTAACTTTTTTGTATCCAGATCTATCTTCTGTCTCCTACCTTAGACTGTGAATTCTGAAAGGCAACAACTCTGTTGGTTTCATTCACTACTGTATTCCTTATTTAAAGAACACTGGTGCATAAAAGGCACTCGATTTGTTTACACAGAATGAAGAATGAATTCTCATGTCATCAATAATAAAAGGAAATGATAAATTACTTAAAAAAATTGAAGAATAGGATTGTCCATGACTTCAGCCAAATTAGATCTTAAGGAAATTGATATGGCAAGGAGATTCCAAGAAAGATGAAGTAGAAGTGGAAGGGACCCAAGAGAAAACAAAACAAAACAAAACAAAACACCTGCTTCTCTTAGAAATCAGGGTTCAGTAACATCTTCCAGGCCTGAGATAGAAAACTAATGTTTTGGTGTATTATCTTAGCAATTGTCAATTCCTTCTCACTGTAATACACGTTCATTGTGAACTGGGAGTGAGCATTCTGTTCTAGATGGCAATGAGTAGCACTGTAAACACGATACGACAACAAAAACAACAAAAACAAGGGAAATTAGGAATATGTTCTTGACTCATCCTTGAAGGAGTGCTCTCCTGTCTTTTTAGTTCAGGTTATAAAAGTAAAAGTTAAGCTGGGCAAAACTAATTAAAAAATGATAATGACAAAATGAGCCTCTTGTTGGGGAACATACCCTTGGTGGGATGGTTTATTTCATCCTTTAATCTTTACCAACTGTAAGATAAAGAAGTCCCCACTTTATATACAAGGCTGGGATTATTTCACAAATGCTGAATCTCCCAAACTAATTGTTTTACTATGTTACTGCTGTATTTTGTTGCTATTTGTCTTTTGTTTATTTAGAGTTAGTTTTGCATGTTACCATGTTACCATTATATTGCAGACCTCCTGAAAATGTGAGATACAGCTTACTCATCTTTGCATCCTTCACAGCAATAGCTTTTGACTACCATTACAATGTTCAAAACCTTTCCTTTTATTTTATTTAAAAGATTTTATTTATTTAGAGAGAGAGGGAGAGAGAGAGAGAGTGCGTGCACATGAGCAGGGGGAGGGGCAGAAAGAGAAGGAGAGATAGAATCTAAAGTAAACTCTGCACTGAGCATGGAGACTGACTCAGCTCTCAATTTCACAACCCTGAGATCATGACCTGAGCTGGAATCAAGAGTCGAATGCCCAACTGACTAAGCCACCCAGGCACCCCCCTTTTATTTTAATATAGTTCTTAAATTTTACTTATTTTTTTATATTAGCTATAGCCCTTTACAAACATCATCTTTTCAAACATCATCGATTTGTCCATAGTTCAACAAGAAGATAAAATGTATATAAAATAGAACACATTCCCTGTGTCACTTAGGAGAAATCTATGACTGATCATGGAAAGCCTTCAAGATGGGGTTGAGATCTTGGTAGCAGCGTAAAGTGTTTGAGTGATCAATGTAAGAGTTCTATCTTCCAGGCATACTTTTTTCTGTTGGAGACATGGCAATTCTTGTTCCAATCTGTGAAATCTCAACCTCGTGCCTAATTCTTCATGATTCTTCATAATCCTTATCTCTTACTGAGAATTCAGATGCAAATTCTGGGTGATTTTTAACCTCATTTCTTCTTGACAAATACAGCTTTGTCAGAAAATATGATATTCTTTTTTTTTTTTTTTTAGATTATTTATTTATTTATTTGACAGAGAGATCACAAGTAGGCAGAGAAGCAGGCGGAGAGAGAGGGGGAAGCAGGCCCCCCGCTGAGCAGAGAGCCCGATGCGGGGCTCGATCCCAGGACCCTGAGACCATGAGACCATGACCCGAGCCGAAGGCAGAGGCTTTAACCCACTGAGCCACCCAGGCGCCCCAGAAAATATGATATTCTAATGGAGACTGCTGATCTCTTTTTTCTTCTTAACTGACAGTGGCATTCTTGACCCAAGTTCCTTTCCAATATTGATTTGTCCAATTATCAGGCCTCAAGAGTTTTCCCTTCACCCAGTTAATACAATGTTAAAAGGTAACTGGATGCTCAAGCATCCCACAACCTCTAAAGACACTGAAATACTCTTCTATTTAGAAAACCAAATTTAAATGCATTCAATTTTATCATCATAATTACCCTCTTATAAGTAACAATAGGCCTGCACTGGAACAAGTCTTTACTTCACTAAGTGTTTCTTTCTCTGGAGCTGCTCACCATTCTTATGTACTTATGATGAAATGCCTTGGTTTTCTTAGTCTAAACACCTCTGACCTACTTTTTTCCTTTACCATTCAATTCTAATAGAACTCTTCAATGCACCTATTGTCTTTTAAAGGATTTCTGTACTCTGTTCTTTGACTTTCGCTGGCATTCTAAGACCTGAAAACCACTGGCACCTTCAAACAGAAGGAAAGAAGTAATTAGGATAAGATTTTGTAGTAATTATTTTGATAATATTTGTATTGCATGCATACTAGGTATAAGGAAATGTGCTGAGTCCTAATTGCTGTTACAGAGAAATTACTAAGGCTATAAAGAAGCTAACACAACAGTGTTTTGGGGGTAATAAACCATACTTAAACTATGTAGAATAAGAATTTTCCTTGTTTATATCCATTTGTTTTCTGTGTATAGAATCATGTATTCACATCTTGAGCGGCTAACAACCTAACTTCCAACATAACTCATTACTTCCCTTTTTAGATGCATACATAATACTTTGTATTCTTATTTTAATTCAAATTTTCAAAACTGGAAACAAATTACATGGTTTTACTTGAAGGAAATGTTCCATCTCCCACCAACAGCGGTCTCTTACCTACACCTGCCACCCATTGAACCACAAACAGGAGGAGTTCTGTTTGTCTTTTCTTTTAGACCCATATGGGGTATGGAATTTGTGCCCCTATTCTATAAAATTATATCTGACAGATAACAAAAATACATTAGAGGAGACAAAATATGGAATATGGAATATGTACAGGGGTACAACTTAGAATGTAGCCTCTGACTGAACATCAGAGTATTAAGGACATGTTGCTACACTAATAAGAAATATTTGCTGCCTATTTCCTAACAGACAGAAAAGGCTCCAAGAATCAGAAGGAGCCAGATGGAGATGGAAACAAGTTTTGCAGCTGGCCCATCTGCCAAACACATTGACACTGGTGCACAGTCCGAGGAGAACTCAATGACTTCCCTTGGATAATCAACCTTACTCCAGATAGTAGTCTGCTCAGTTGGCTTGCTACCCAATAAGCTCATAAAAACCAGCATTTACGAGGCATACTATATACTATAAAATGCTATGCCATCACGTTTATTAGCAAAAAATGGTATCGTCATACAGTTGTTTGGTAATATCTTTCCTGCTTGCTCTTTTACAAATTGAATCTCATTTGTTCTTTTCTACCCACAGACTTAATTTATTTACAACCAGTTATATCATTTCTCTCTCTCAAATGATTTTTACAGCACCTTCTAAGCTGATATAATCTGCCAATCTAATTCAAGCCCTATTTGCCTTCTATTTATGGTCAGAAAGCCATTTAATAGAGCCAAGAATCATTTTCTGGTACTTCAAAGGTCCCACTCTCATATATCATTCTCCACATTCATGATCTTAGTTTGTTTTTAATCCACTTTATTGTGTTCTTATCAAAACTGATTTGACAATTTTTATACACTTACTTGAACCACTGTATCAGCCACCTTATTGAAACTTAGACATTTATTACCCACAGTCCTCTCTTCATACACTAATTTTATAAGATGTCAAAAAAAAAACCTCTTAACTTTGCCCAGAATGATTTACTGGTATGATGCCACTGGGTTTATTTTGCATGGTTTCATTGTTCTCTAGATGTTTGTAGAATTTCTATCACTCACTTTTATTAGTGACTAAGCCATGTTTTATGCTCAAGGAAAGGTTAAGTGGGTCTTTCAAGGAATATGTTATTAACTCTTTCAGATGAATTAGAGTACTTTCATAAAAGTAACTATCATAGTGGTGTCTGGGTGGCTCGGTCATTAAGTGTCTGCCTTCGGCTCAGGTCATGATCCTAGGGTCCTGGGTTCGAGCCCCACATAGGGTTCCCTGCTCAGCGGGAAGCCTGCTTCTCCCTCCCCTACTCCCCTTACTTATGTTCCCTCTCTCGCTGTGTCTCTCTCTGTCAAATAAATAAATAGAATCTTTAAAAATTAAATAAATAAAAGCAACTATCATAGATGGGGACACACACACACAAAGGTAATCAAATTCTTGCACTTCCCCTTAATGCCATGATATGAATAAAACCACAGTAAGAATAATGACTCAAGTTTTTATATTTCTTGTCCCCACTTATACGTTTTCTAAAATAAAATACAATTAAATTATTTGGGAATGTCATTAAGTATTTTCTTATATGCATTTACAAATTGAATAATAACTTCAGGTGATCCTGCTCATTCACATATGTATTAAGTATTCCTGTGTCTATTAGCTATTTATTACATTTCAGGAGTCAATTTCATTACCAGTTCACTACTGTTCTATTTAGCTGCATCTCCACTGCACTTGAACACTCAGAGTGCTCTGGTGGAACTCTGCCATACAGAGTTGAAAAAAAAAAAATACCTTGCTTTCTGCACTCTGGGCCACTTTGTCATCATTCTGAAGCCCTTCTTGTACAATGTCCTGATAGTGTCTCCTAAAGCTTCTGCCTCAAACTTATTTTTCCAAAGGGCTCATCAACCAGATTGCTCCATGGATCTGAGTGGGACACATACACTATTCTCCCCTAAGACTGTTCTGCTTTCTGGCCCTGGATCAACGGTACAAACCTTCCTTTTATAATTATATCAGCAAAAATGATAGAACAACAAAATTAGTCAATGTAAATCATCGCATTTAGATTTTCTGCATTGGTTTTCCAGATACTTAAGACACGTTTGACTCTTGATTTGGGCTTATGGTAGATCTTTCCCACAGGTACTATGAGTTTACAGTTAATGTGGGCGGGATTAGAGAGTGCTTGATATTTTAGCAAGGTAGGGGGTTGTTGTATATAGATTTCAAATCCTATGTCAGGCATCAAAAATTGATCTTCTTGACCACAATGAACCAGGTACAAATAACAATGTGGTGATCCAATTTCTAAAGGCCTTTATTACTATATTACTTCTATTAACACCTGACTGGTTAAACTGTCTGGTCGTATTCTAATGAAACAAATGTTTTTTATGAAACTACAATGACACAGACATGGTGCTAGGTCTTAGAACCAAAGATGTTTGCAATACAGAGGGAAACTCACAGATAAGATCTGTTTAGGTAGCACAGAGGAAGAAAGAACTGTCTGCCTTGGGCATATGATTTAAACTAGAAATAAAAGGCAAACACAAATGTATTCTTCATTTGAAAACAGAGTTTAACCATACCAATTCTAAATATATGGCTGGCAATATTCCTTACAACATTTCCAGATATGAAGAAATCATTTGCTCTTGGTAAAATTTGTTATACTGATAGAAGGTGAGGGATTGAATATTCTCACTATCTCTATTTTCTCACTACTCTTTCACTTCAGAACTCATTCATTCATGCATTAATCTCCAAATTCTTTCAGAAATTTCTTTTGTTACGATCACCAGTGACTTAAAGTTTCCTAAATTCAGGCCAACTTTGAGTCCTCATTTTCTTTATCCCTCTGGTAGCATTTGACATTCCTGAAAACACATCACCATCTGACTTCCATGATGCCAGGCTCTCATGTTTATCCTCCTACCTTAAAAAGGTAGGGTATGGGTGCCTGGGTGGCTCAGTTGGTTGAGCATCTGCCTTTGGCTCAGGTCATGATCTCAGGGTCCTGGGATCCAGCCTTCCATCCTGTTTCTCCCTCTGCCCCTCCTCCACTCATTCTCTCAATCTCTCTCTCTCTCTCACTCGCTCGCTCTCAAATAAATAAATAAAATCTTTAAAAAAAAAAAAGGTAGGGTATGCTTTAAAGAGTAAGAGGATTACATTCATGAAGTAATTGATATCATATACTAATATCATACTGTGATATCATTTAAACTTACTCAGATGAAAAATTTCACTACTGTTCATCCCATTTGCCTCAAATATCTATAAGGGTATCTTGGATATAAAAATATATGAATAATTTATTTTAAAGCCTTGTTATGTGTTGAAAGTAACAAAAATAGAAACATATTAAATTACTATTTTCCTTTATTAAATTCAGTGGTATGGATCAACATTCCTATAGCTTATATTCAAGTATTGAACTCTGAAAAAGAATGTGTTGGCATAAAAACAATTAATTCACATTCTCTAAACTCTTTTTTTTAAAGTAATTTCTATGCCCAACATGGGGCTCAAACTCAAGATCAAGAGTCACATGCTCTACCTACTAAGCCAGTCAGGTGCCCCACTCTAAATTCTTTTTTATAAATAAATAGAGATATATATGGAGATAGATACATAGATATATGCATCTGTGAACACACTGAAATTAAACAAAACATCACCATTTTATGTCATTAATTTGATCTTTACTGAAAAATCTTAACTCACATCACAGTTTTATTCTTCTGTTCTTTCTCCACCATATCGGGCTATTGGGTTTGTTAACTGGTCATATTAGATGCTGAGATTTGGATTGTATGCTAAACCTTGTTTTTCACTAAGATAGTACTTATATTTTTAGTACTGTTTTTATTTTTTGGAAAGCATTTATTTTACTCCATTATATGCTAGGCATTGTGGGTGTGTATGTATGTATGTGTGTGTGTGTATGTATACATCCACATATATATTATATATCTATTATATTTATACCCATATATGACTTTTTGAATTACAAATGAAAACATATGGCTATACAAAGAGACTGTTTTTACAAATACAAAATATTTTTCAAAAGAACAGAATAGATAAAATATAGGATAGCAAATTGTCTACATAGTATTCTTCCCTGTAATCACTGAAAACATTTATCTTAATGTTACGCTTGCAATATCGTTTCAGCTATACAACTTGCCTTTTCATGTATTTATTTTGTATATGGAAGAAAATATTAAAATTCTATTAAGTTGACAGTAAGAACCTTTCACATACTGTGTGTGTGTGTGTGTGTGTGTGTGTGTGTGTGTGTTTCTGTAGTGGAACAGTGTAGTGTTTTTTCTTGATTGATCTTGGGTGCCATTTTATTAACATAGTCATCTGAGCTGAGGTGAAGTTTGGTGGAAATCTTCTGCAGGAACAATTATGAAATCACAGAAACTACTGGCAGATATGCATAGCACACAGTTGCAAATTCAACTCTTCCCCTTGATTCTATTTTTCCAAGAGTATTTTCTCCTCTACACACCAACTATCTCCTTTCCTAATGTTTGATCATGCTTCCACAGTTCTACCCTCCTTTGCAGTGTACATTAAAATAGCCTAGATTTTAATGAATAAATTACGAGTCTTATCCTAGTAAGTCCTGCATATTATGATAAAACTATACTCTCCTAGGTCTTCTGTATCCATCTACATGGCTAATATTGAGCTAAAATATGAATCATATTTTACTATTTCCCTAACAAAGTCCTAAACAAAACTATTTTCCTTGTCAGTCAGAACTAATACCAGTTGTCATTAACTTTGTTCGCCAGTCACTAAAAGACCCAAGTGACCAGTTTACCACTCATCTCCTGCAGTCTTTTCTCTATATGGTTCTGCACATTCCTTATTATGTTCCTGTCATTCCTTCTGGAATTCTTGGTGCACCATCAGCAAAATCCTGTGTTATCCCTCGAACTTTTTTTTTTTTTTAAAGATGCTATTTATTTATTTGAGAGAGAGAGAGAGAGTACAAACAAAGGGGAGGAGCAGAGGGAGAGGGAGAAGCAGACTCCCTGCTGAGCAGGGAGCTGAACATAGGGCTCCACCTCAGGACCCTGGGATCATGACCTGAGCTGAAGACAGATGCTTTTAACTGACTGAGCCACCCAGGCACCCCTCAAACTGTTTCCTTTATGTTCCCTTTACCTTCATAGAGGTTCTCCTCTGATGACACCACTTCTCCCGAAGCTCTCCCAAGTAATGGCTGTTATTGTCATCACCCACGGCCCTCATATTTCTGCTCTGGAGATGAGTAGGAGTCTTTCTTGCTTCTCATTGCTGCTTCTAGAATATTCTATCTCCTTTATCCCCAAAACTTCTCACTTATGACGTTTATAACATCAATCTATATTATATCCCACCCTTCCATGTTGCTGATATCTACTAAACCCTGAGTCATTCTCCTTCATTCTCAGAAGATTTTAGTTTCCTCCTCACAGTTATTCTGCATCACTACAGTTGATATTTCTCAAATATATATAAATATAGATCTATAGACATAGACATGTATTTTTCTAACAAGTAGTCCTTTACTACCTCCCTTTTTCTAATTATCTGCTCCTCTATTGTACCACATCAACACACTCCCATGTTCACTGCCTGGACTAAATATATTCTGTCCTACTTCTTTATGCCTGTTTTTTTATTATCAATGTTCAACAAACAATCTCAGAACATAGAGATTTAAAACAAAACCACTTTATTGCTTATGCATTTAGAATCTGAGCTAGGTTCACAACCAGTCTTGCCTCATGTGTCTGCATTCAGATATTAAGTTGGCTGTGGGCTGGGTTCACTTTGGACCTCTGTAAAGGGTGAGACAGATGGGTAGAGGAAAGGGAACCAACCTCTACATGTGGATTTGCCTTAAAAGTATGTAGAAATAACCACATTTATCTACACAGAAATTTTAATTTTAGTATCTGAACCTTAAATATAACCCAAGAACCAAGGTAAAATATGAGGTATGGTGAATGGCTTTAATAGAAGCAAATTAAAATGTAACAAACACCAAAAAGTCTTTCACTTCTCTTTGCTGGTTTATTGGCTGTTATCTCTGACCAAAGTTCACTCTCTCTTGCCTAATCCTAATCTAATAAGCATCTTGCACATGCTTTTCAAACATTTAGTGATCTTATGGCACATCTACACATACAATTGGTTGGCCTCTTTTCTGTAGTTCCATTCTATCTTCTATAGATCTCTACTGTAATATCTATTCTATTAAAATTTTACTTCATGTAACTTTTCCTCCTAATATATTATCAATTCCTAGCGGAAAAAACTTCCTCTTTAAAAGTCTCTCTGTCTTGGAGTGCCTGTGTGGTTTCGTTGGTTAAATGTCTGACTCTTGATTTCAGCTCAGGTCATGATTTCAGGGTTGTGAGATCAAGCCCCATGAAGGGCTCCGTGCTGAGCATGGAGCCTGCTTAAAATTCTCTCTCTCCCTCTCCCTCTGCCCCTATTCCCCCTTCCTTCTTTAAGAAGAAAAAAAAAAGTCTCCAGTTTTTAGCAGAGTCATGTGTTAGGTATCGTGCAGTATATCCTCAATAAATGGATAATTAATCCATAATCAATCAATAAATGCCTAGAAAAGTGGCCGTATGTCCATAGCTTAACTATATGGTAGGTAAACAGGCATGCCTTTTTTCACTAAAAAAAAAATATTTGAGAACCTTCTCTGTGTCTGGCACTGTGCTAAGTGCTAGGATACAATAGTGAAAATGGGGGATGAGGTCCCTCTCATCAGCATCCCATCTTCCAGTGAGGATGAAAGAGATAAACAAAAATAAATAAATATATTAACAATCACAGCTTATGATAAATACTAAGAAGGGAATAAACATGGTGCTCTGCTCGACAATGGGGGCACATTCTTAAATAGCCTGGCTAGGAAAAACCTCTGTGAAGATGTGATAGTGATTTCTGGTTAAAAAAATAAAAGGATACATGCATGTAAATATTTGGGAATAAAGAAATTCCTGGCAGAGGAAGTATTAAAAACAAGTCCCTGTGGAGTAAAAATGTGGCTTGTCCAAGGAACTGAGGGAAGCGAGCAGGACTCAAGTACGAACTGGTAGGTGATAGGAAATGTAATTTAAGAGATAGGCAGAAGCCACTTCATGCAGGGCTTTAAAAGTCCTGATATGAAGTTTGAATTCCATTCTTTGTATTATGGGAAATGGCTGAAGTATTTTAAGCATGGGAGTTGCATAAACTGATTTATGTTTTCACCGTATAAACTGATCAGCACCCCCCAAAGTGTTATAAATACTCTGTTGGGGGTGATCCTCACTAAAATTCCCCCTCACTGCCAGATAAAATTATGGAAAAACTACCTTTATACACACAAAAATTCAATCAAGTTTTAGTATTGGAAGTTTAAATATGAACAAAGAGTTGAGGCACATTGAGTATACGGTGAATGCTTTTCAAAGAAGTAAATGAAAATATAAAAGGAAACAAAACACAAATGCTAAAATAATTTCTATTTTTAAAATAGAAATGTAAAAAGAACCAAAGAAACAGAGAAAGTATGAGGAACTGGCAAAAGAAAATATGAAAGTAAAACAACAATTAATATAATCAGAGGGATAAGAAAAGTTTTTGCATCTATTAAAAACAAGAACAGAGAACCTAAATGTCCAATGACTGATGAATGGATAAAGATGATGTGGTATATATACACAATGGGCTATTACTCAGCCAGCAAAAAGAATAAAATCTTGCCATCTGCAATGATGTGGTTGGAGCTAGAGTGTATTACACTAAGTCAAGTCAGTCAGAGAGAGACAAATACCATATGATCTCACTCATATGTGGAATTTAAGAAACAAAACAGATGGACATATGGGAAGGGGAAAAGAGAGAAAGGAGAGAGGGAAAGAAGCCATAAGAGACTCTTAACAATAGAGAACAACTGAAGGTTGATGGAGGGAGGTGGGTGGGGGATGGTGATTAATAAAGGCACTTGTTGTGATGAGCACTGGGTGTTGTATGTAGGTGATGAATTCCTGAATTTTGCTCCAGAGACCAATATTGCACTATATATTAACTAAAATTAAAATAAAAATAAATAAAAATAAAACCAAGAACAGAATGCTATAAAAGGAAGAATGATCACAGAAACATAGAATTCTTGCAAATTAAAATTAGACAGCCAAAATAAATAACATAGTAGAAGTCATGAAAGACACACTAGGGGAAGTCTCCTGGAAAGTAGAGTAAAAATATTGAACACTGGAGTGAAAGAAAAGAAGAAAACAAGAGGACTGATTCAGATCAAATATTCAACTAAATGATATCCATTTCAACAAACACAATCACAGAAGAGAGTAAAGAAAATTATCAAAGAAATTATGTGAGCAAATGAAGGAAGTGTTTAGATAGAAATGTTTTTTAAAATCCAAAGTAAACTATAAGTCATATAATGGTGAAATTTCTGAAAGTGAGTGCTAAGCAGGTGATCCTGAAAACTTTTTTGGGGGGAGGAGTGAGGGGGATAGAGAGACAGGGAGAGAGGAATCTTAAGCAGGCTCCACACTGGGTGTGGAGCCTGAGGCAGGTCTCAAGCTCAGGATCCTGTGATCATGACCTGAGCTGAAATCAAGAGCTGGACGCTTAACTGACTGAGCTACCCAGGCCCTTCAAGTGATCCTTAAAACTTTTAAAAAGAAAAAATACTTTTCTTTAAAAAGAAAAAAATACTACTGATCTGGAGAACAAAGGCAAAATGAAATGCAGATAAAATTAAATTTCCTTATAACTTGTGGTAGGCAGAGTATGACATTCCTCCAGGAAATTTTTTAAGATTTATTTATTTATTTATCTGAGAGGGAGAGAAAGAGAAATAGCCAGCAGAGGGAAGGGTAGAGGGAGAGAACCTTCAAGCAGACTCCCTGCCAAGTGCAGAGCCTGATGCAGGACTCAATCCTAAGACCCATGAGATCACAACCCGAGCCAAAACTAAGAGCCAGACACTCAACTGACTGAGCTACCCAGGCACCCCAAGTACTCCCAACTGTCTTAATGTTAATGCCTTGTTAGAGGGAAAAACAACCTTAGCTTGACAATAGCTAGGCCTCCAGGATCCTATGTCTTCTTTAACATATGAAAATCCTTTTGGAAACTTGCCTTGTCTTTACCTCCCCCAACTCCAAAGTATATGATCAACTGCTCCTCAGAATCCCAGGGCAGCTTTTTCTGCCCACAGGTCCTGTTCCCATGCTTTAATAAAACCACTTTTTGCACCAAAAACATCTCAAGAATTCTTTCTTGACCATTCACTCACAAATCCCACTCCAAATCACATCACTACCACATAATGAAAAAAAGAGATATCATATATCACAATGACATGGAATTCTACCAAGTTACACTGAAATCTAAAAGGCAAAAGAAAAAAAAAACTTTTAACTGTGGAGGAAGTTTATTATACAAGACTTTAAAATCCAAGTCAAATGCTTAATTTATAATAGTGGAATAAGTATATTGCCAGATGTAAATACCCCATTTTGTTTTATTTCCCAGAAACCTCTTATTAGGAAGTTCATGGAATGTGTCTCCAGAAAAAAAGGATAGGGTAAAACAAGACAAAAATGTAGGATCTGGAAAATATGAGATGCAAAATGGAGGGGCATCAGGTAAAGTCTTGGGATGATAAGGAAATTTAGCTCCAGGATAAATGGCTATGGATATGGTCTGGACAGGAATTAGTTCACTGTGAGAGAACAGAGGCCTCAAAAGGAAGGACTCCAAGGAGAACAAAATTCAAGCCACATGTGAAAGATTACTGTAAGTTCTAGCAAAAGAGATGCTGGAACAAGGTGGAAGATGATGTAGGTTAAGGAAAAACAATAGACAAAGGCATATAAGCATATGCGGCAATGATTTATTCTAAGAAAAGTAAAGCACTGCCTAAGAAAGATATATTCATAGGGCATGACTTGGCAAAGCAGTGAGAAAATACTTCATTCAGTAAAATGCTTTGTATATATATGTTTATACACACATACATTAAATACAGATTCACTTTTTCAATTGAAAAGTACATGGTTTCAATGCTTGGTAATCCTGTTTCTTTTTATCAATGTATGTTAACTTGCTACTTCCATCAGTTTTCCAAGTCTAGAATAAATTTACATTGTCTATGATTATTTTCATGAAAATAAATAGGAATATTTATTTTCTTCCAGAGAAGAAGACTTGAAGACAGAGAAATCCTCCTATTCTTAAATGTTTTCAAATTGTTTTCGTTCCTTTAATGTATTCTGAAAAATAATCACCAGCACATGTCAGGTGTTTCCTTAAGGAAACCATTCTGTAGATGTCCTTGGAGGAAGGAATAATTTCAACTGTCTTTGACCAGGTAAAATACCCCTTATCCTGATCAATTAATGATGGTGATTTAAGAGTAATCAACCTGGGAGGCATTTACTTGAAAAAGTGTTTGCATTTTTAAAAAGGTAATCTTGAAGTCCTTTCTCTTAATCCAGAAAACAATAATTCTTTATAAATCAAAAGCTTTTGGGGCGCCTGGGTGGCTCAGTGGGCTAAAGCCTCTGCCTTCTGCTCAGGTCATGATCTCAGGGTCCTGGGATCGAGCCCCGCATTGGGCTCTCTGCTCAACAGGGAGCCTGCTTCCCCCTCTCTCTTTGCCTGCCTCTCTGCCTACTTGTGATCTCTCTCTCTCTCTGTCAAATAAATAAATAAAATCTTTAAAAAAATAAAAAATAAATAAAATTAAAAAATAAATCAAAAGCTTTCGTTGTCTGAAAACAAAATTATATTCCTGGTTGCCATACCTTTAACAATGAAGCAGAAATACCTAATTGGTTTGAGCAGTTTTAAAGAAGTATTACACAACTCCAATAATGAATTGTTAACAAAATGTTCCTTTTTTACATACCTTTTAATAAATTGTCATGCTGATCAGATTAAGATAGAAATAGTATTTTATTATCTGAGTACTCTAGCACCAAAAGATGAGGGGAAATGACACAAGAAATATTAGTCATTGAACATGGTCTAAATTAAAGGTTTTGTAGCCATGGCAATAACTGACATAGAGATTCTGTATCCTTAATCAATGTCATATGTAAGTTTTTAGCCATTTATGAAAATATTGTTCCACTCATTCATAAACATATGTCTATATAAATATATATTCATTGACAAAATTAGAATTGGTAAAAATAAAAGATTGTTATTACTATTTTTATTAGATTTATGAGTCTTTCAAGAGACCTTTACATCAAATATGTTTAGAATAAGATTTTATATTAACAATTTGTATCTGTAACAAATATATATGTTATTAATAATAATAAATATAAATTGAGAAAGTGCTTATTAAAGATCCTGGTAAATAACAAACCATCAATTAATGCTACTGAAATCTCAATCTGAAGGAGGCTTTCTCCATCAGAAAAGATGAATACCTAACTTTTATTTTAACATGTACTGGACTGGAAGAGATTATGTTGAGTGAAATAAGTCAAGCAGATAGAGTCAATTATCATATGGTCTCACTTACGTGTGGAGCATAAGGAAAAACATGGAGGACATTGTGAGAGGGAAGGGAGGGATGAATTGGAGGAAATCGGAGGGGCGAAGAACCATGAGAGACTGTGAACTCAGAGCAAGGGACTGAGGGTTTTGGAGGGGAGGGGGTGAGGGGATGGGCGAGCCTAGTGGTGGGTATTGAGGAGGGCATGTATTGCATGGAGCACTGGGAGTGGTACTTGAACAATGAATCTTGTAACACTGAAAAAATAAAATAAAAGTATTTGGGGAAAAAAAATAAAAAAATAAAATAAAAAATAAAATAATAATTTAAAAAATCTGAAGGAGGCTTTCAATCAAGATAATATTTCCTTTTTTAGAAAAAGGTTTTATTTTTTTGTTAAAGAGAGAGAGAGAGAGAGCAGAAGCAGGGGGGATGGGCAGAGGAAGAAGTAAGCCCCCTGCTGAGCAAGGAGCCCTATGTAGGACTCAATCCCAGAGTCCTGGGATCATGACCTGAATCAAAGGCAGATGCTTAACCAATTGAGCACCCAGGCATCCCCCCAAGATAAGATTTCTTATAATACTTTGTGTAACAATATTTAACACCTAATATTAAACACTTAATGCTTATATAATACTTGATATATGTCTAAAAATACATTCAGAGGGGGAGAAGTTATTTGCAAATGATATATTCAAAATATATAAAGAACTTACACAATCGACCCCTCCTCAAAAACAAACAATGCAATTAAAAAGTGGGCAGAGATTTTGGAAAACAGCGTGGAGATTTCTTAAGAAATTAAAAATAGAGTTACCCTATGACCCTGCAATTGCACTACTGGGTATTTACCCCAAAGATACAGATGTAGTGCAAAGAAGGGCCACATGTACCCCAATGTTCATAGCAGCAATGGCCACAGTTGCCAAACTGTGGAAAGACCCAAGATGCCCTTCAACAGACGAATGGATAAAGAAGATATGGTCCATATATACAATGGAATATTATGCCTCCATCAGAAAGGATGAATACCCAACTTTTGTATCAACATGGACGGGATTGGAAGAGATTATGCTGAGTGAA
>CM052901.1:83788518-83891020 GCA_028534135.1 Potos flavus | reverse complement strand
GAGGGGAGGGGGGTGGGGGGTTGGGTGAGCCTGGTGGTGGGTATTGAGGAGGACACGTATTGCATGGAGCACTGGGTATGGTGCATGAACAATGAATCTTGGAACACTGAAAAAATAAAATAAAATTAAAAAAAAAAGTGGGCAGAGGACCTAAATAGACATTTTTCCAAAGACATACAGAAGGCCAATGAGACACATGAAAAGATGCTTAACATCACTAATCATCAGGAGATGCAAATCAAAACCACAATGAGATAACATCTCACACTTGTCAGAACGGTTAGAATCAAAAAGACAAGAAATAACAAGTGTTGATGAGGATGTCGGGGAAAGGGAACTCTAGTGCACTGTTGGTGGGTGTGTAAATTGGTGCAGCCAGTGAGGAAAACGGTCCCGTACAGCAGTCCCATAAAATATTAAAAATAGAAATATCATAGGATCCAGTAATTCCACTATTGGGTATTTACCTCCCAAAAACAAAAACACTGATTTGAAAGGAAAAATGCACCCTTGTCTATTGCAGCATTAATTACAATGGCCAAGATACAGAAGCAACCCAAGTGTCCATCAATAGATGAATGGATAAAGAAGATGTCAGACACACACACACACGCACACACACACACACACACATACACTGTAGAATATAACTGAGCCATTAAAAAGAATGAAATTTTGCCATTTGCAACAACATGGATGGACCTAGAGGGTATTACGGTAAGTGAAATAAGTCAGAGAAAACCAATACCTTACAATTTCACTTATATGTGGAATCTAAAAAACGAAACCAAGCAACCAACCATCCAACTAAACGACTCTTAAATATAGACAGCAAAGCGACAGTAGCCATAGGTGGGGTGGGTGGGGGGATGGGCAAAATAGATGAAGGAGATTAAGTTGTACAGACTTCCAGTTACAAAATAAATAAGAAGATGAAAAGTACAGCATAGGAAATATAGTCAATAATGTAATAATGTTGTATGGTGATAGATGGTGACTACACTTATTGTGGTGAGCCCTGAGTCATGTATATAATTACTGATAATCACTATGTTGTATACCTGAAATCCACATAACATTATATATTATACTTCAATAATAAATTTTAAAATTGAAAAAATAAGAGGATAAACAAGCAGCAAGTCAACTAAGTACAATAGATGTAGATCTATATTTACTTGGGTGACTAAATCTTTATATGTATAAATATATCCATTTATCCATTGTATGCTTAAATTAATTCTGTTTTCTAAAAGAAAACTTTTTTATTTTAGAACAGTTTTAAATATACAGAAAAATTGTGAAGATAATACAGAGAATTTCCATATACCTCACATCCAGTCTCCCCTATTAGCAATATCCTATGTTAATATGGTATATTTGTTATAATTAATGAACCAATATTGATACATTATTATTAAATAAAGTCCATAGTTTGATCGGGTTTTCTTAGTTTTTGCCGAATGCCCTTTTTCCATCCCAAGATCTCACTTACGACACTACATAACATTTAGTCATGTCTTCTTAGGCTCCTGTTGGCTTCAAGTGTTTTTCAAATTTTCCATGTTTTGGATGACCTTGATAGTTTTAAGGAGTACTGCTCAAGTATTTTGTTGAATGCTCCTCAGCTGGGATTTTTCTGATGTTTTTCTCATGATTAGACTGGAGCTATGTATTTTTGGGAAGAAGACTACAGAGGTAAAATACCATTTCAATCACATCATATCAAGGGAATATCAACATGATTTTTCACTGTTGATGTTCACCTTGATCACATGGGTAAAGTAGTGTTTATCAGATTTCTCTACGGTAAAGTCAGTCTTTTTGGCCCTCATTTCATGCTGTGCCCTTTGGAAAGACGTCATTATGAGCAGCTTACACTTATATAGTGTAATACTCTACCTCTTTGTGGGTAGAGTATCCACATTTAATATTTGGAATTCTTTTCCAGAGGAGATTTGCCTTCTCTCGCTGGTTTATGTACTTATTGAATCATTTATTGTTATTAGTTTGAATTCATGGATATTACTTTATACTTTGGGTCATAATCCAATACTACTTTATTTATTATTTTCCTTAAATTGTTCCAGCTTTAGCTATTGGGAGCTCTTCCAGTTGGCTCCTTTGTCCTTTTGACACGTTTCTCCCCTACCCTGCTTCCTTTTTTTTTTTTTCCAGCACTTCCTTCCTTTCTGGCGCTATAAGATGCTCCAAGCTCATCTTGAATGTTTTGTGTCCCAGTCCTAGATCAGCCAGTCCTCCAAGGAACCCTGATACCTTTTATGAGAGAATGATATTAGAAACCAAGATCTGAATACTAGGTGTGCCGATTGCTACTGGAAGTATCAACTGCTCTAGGGCCCAGTCAGCTGACAGAGCAAGGAAATGTATGTGTGTGTGCTTATACACACATATGCACATATATACACACATACTTACATGCACACATACCTATAAATAATTCTATATGTAACCATCTTTATCTATATTAAGCTAAGCATTTATACCAATGACTCCAGCTCTAGTCCATTACCACATTCTAGCCTCCTTCCTCTTGCCTTCTGCCTCTGCTTATCTGTAAATTTGCACTCTAACAGTGAAAAATCTCACTCCTACAATCCGCCATCCATTTACTCAATTGTTCAGTTCCAGTACACATGTACAGCAGCATCATAAATGTTAATAAATGTTAATCTATAAATGTTAATAATAAATGTTAATCTATAACTCATGTGTCAACTAGAGTACAGTGCTCATGTACAGTTTCTCTTGCCTTTATTGTTATAGATGCCACTCATTTACAAATTTACTTAGCTCAGTAACACCCCCACCCCATGTCAGTGAGAAAGTTTCATATATTTATGAACAGTTGGATTATTTTGTCACATTCTACAATCTGTCTTGGCCTCCTAAATGATTTTTAAATTTGCATAAGTTAAACTTCACACTTGGTGCTATAAAGTCCTATGGATTCTGACAAATGCATGTTGTCATAGACCCACAGTTATAGTATCTTACAGAATAGTTTCACTATTCTTAAAAAAAATACCCTGTGCATCACTTATATAATACTACTCTGCCCCTAGTCTTTGTCAACCACCGATTCTATAGTTTAACTTTGCTCTGGTTTTGCCTATTAAATGATGTCATACATTTGGAATCACGCAGTTGTAGCTTTTTCAGACAGTCTTGTTTCAATCAGCACATCAAATTCATCCATGTCTTTTCATGACTTGATAGATCACTTCTTTTTATTGCTGAATAATATCTCATTGTATGGAACTACCACAGTTTGTTTATCCATTTACCTACAGAAGGATCATTTGCGTTCCTTCCAGTTTGGAGTGACTATGAATAAAGCTGCTATAACATTCTTGTTCAGGTTTTTGTGTGGAAATAAGTTTTCAGATCAGCTGGGTAAATACTTAGGAGTACAATTTGTGGACTGCACGGTAAGACAATATTTAGCATTGTAGGAAATGTCCAAACTGTTTCACAAAATGGTCGTATCATTTTTCATTCTCGCCAGCAATAAATGGGAGCTCCTAATACTTTGCATCCTTGCCAGCAATTGGTATCGCCTGTTAGTTGTTTTTTAAAAACTATTAGCCATACCAATATGTGTGTGGTGGTATCTCATTATTGTTCCAATATGCAACTCATTAATGGTAAATAGTGTTGAGGATCTTTTCATATACTTATTCACCACATGTGTACATTGTTTGGTAAGGAATCTGGTTAGGGCTTTTGTCCATTTTTTTGTGGGTTGTTTTCTTATTGTTGAGTTTTAAGAGTTCTTTGTAGATTTTGGATACAAGTTCTTTATCAGATATGTGTTTAAAACTATTTTCTCACAGTTTATGGCTTGTTTTTTGATTATCTTAACATTGTCTTTTACAGAGCAAAGTTTTTAATTTTAATACAGTCCAGTTTATCACTTTTTTCCTTTCACTTATCGTGCCTTTAATGTTGTATCTAAATATTTATTACCAAATCTAAAGTCACCTAGACTTTCTCCTAGGAGTTTATAATTTTGTATTTTACATTCGGTCTATGACCAATTTTGAGATACCTTTTGTGAAAGGTATAAAGTCTATGTCTAGGTTCATCATTTTGCCTATCAACACCCAATTGCTGCTGTACCTTTTGGTGAAAAGTTTATTTTTTCCTCCATTGGTTTGCCTCTGGTTCTTTGTCAAAGATCAATTGGCTATCTTTATGTGTTTCTACCTTTGGGCTCTCTTTCTGTTCAATTGATTTCATTCTTTTTCTATCAACAAAATGTCTTGATTATTGTAGCTTTATTATAATGATTGAAAATAACTGATGTGAATCTTCCAACTTTGTTTTTCTTCAGTACTCTGCTGGCTAGTCTAGATTTTTATCTTTTCACGGCATCTCACAAGTTTTGATAAGTTGTATATACATTTTCACTTAAATATTTTTTCTTAAAGATTTTATTTTATTTATTTTTTTTTTAAAGATTTTATTTATTTATTTGACAGAGAGAGATCACAAGTAGGCAGAGAGGCAGGCAGAGGAAGAGGGGGGAAGCAGGCTCCCCGCTGAGCAGAGAGCCCGATGCGGGGCTCCATCCCAGGACCCTGAGATCATGACCTGAGCCGAAGGCAGAGGCTTAAACCACTGAGCCATCCAGGCGCCCCTTAAAGATTTTATTTATTTACTTGTCAGACAGAGAGAGATCACAAGCAGGCAGAGAGGCAGGCAGAGAGAGAGGGGGGAAACAGGCTCCCCGCTGAGCAGAGAGCCCGATGCAGGGCTCGATCCCAGGACCCTGAGATCATGACCTGAGCTGAAGGTAGAGGCTTAACCCACTGAGCCACCCAGGCATCCCTCACTTAGTTTAAATATTTTAAAATTTCTCTTGAGACTTTTTTTGACCTAGAGGCATAATGTTTAATCTCCAAATATTTGGGGATTTTCCACCTATCTTTCAGCTATTTTTTTCTGGTTTAATTCCACTGTGGTTGGAGTAGATACTTCACAAACTTTGGTGCTACCTTGTTAGATGTATACATGTATGGAATTTTTACATCTTCTTAAAGAATTTGCCCCATTAACCTTATCATTCCATAATGTCTCTATTCAAAATTATATCTCTTGTTACAAAAGTAGCTTTTCTGAATTAAAATACCTACTACAGCTTTCTTTTGATTAGTGTTAGCATGGTATATCTTTCTCCATTACTTTACTTTTAACATATCTGAATCTTGAGTCTTTATGTTTAAAGTAGGCTCTTGCAGATAACATATAGATGGTCCTGTAATTTTTTTTTTAAATCCACTATGACATTAGTTTTTTAATTGGTGTGTTCAGGCCATTCACATTTACAATGATTATTGGTGTAATCGGACTAATATCTACCATGTTTGGAAGTGTGCTTTTTGTTTATTCTACTTGTTCTTGGTTTTATTTCCCCCTCTTTTCCTGCCTTCTTTAGTTTTATGTGAAGATTTCATATCATTTCATTTTATCTGCTCTCTTGGCATATAAATTACACAACTTTTTAAAAAATTTCAAATGTTGCATTAGAGTGTGCACACATTTTAACAAATCTAAGTCTGCCTTTTAGTAACACTATAAACCTTGATGTTCAATTCAGGAAATATGTAACACATTACTCCTAACTTCCTCCTTCTTGTCCTTTCTGACATTGGTATCATTATTTTATTTATCTATATTCTATAATTACTTAATACATTGTTACTCTTTGACTTTAATCAAATAATTATCTTTTAGATTAAAAAGAAATAAGACTATTATTTAACCTTCACTTATTCCTTCTCTAATACCCTTCCTTTCTTTATGTAGATTTAAATTTATGACCTATATGATTTTCCTTAGTCCTGAAGAACTTCTTTTAACATTTCTTGCAGGACATTCTGCTATCATTAAATTCCCTCAACTTTTATTTCCCTGAGAAAGTCTTTATTTCCCCCTTCAATTTTGAAGGATAATTCACTGAACACAGAATTCTAGTTTGTTTTTTTTTTTTTTCCTGTCAAAGCTAAACATTTAACTCTGCTCTCTTCATTGCTACATGGTTTCTCATGAGAAATCCACTATTTTTTTTTTTTTTAAGATTTATTTATTTGACAGAGAAAGAGAGAAAGAAAGAGAGAGCACAGGCAGAGGGAGCAGCAGGCACAGGGAGAGGAAGAAGCAGGACTGCCCCTAAGCAAGGAGCCCCATGTGGGGCTTGATCCCAGGACCTGAGATCATGACCAGAGCCAAAGGCAGATGCTTAACTGATTGAGCCACCCAGGCGCCCCTATTTTTATCTTTGTTCATTGATAGGTAAGTTTCCTCTCATCCCCCGACTCTGGCTTTATCCAGTATTTTCCTTTTGTTTTTGTGTTGCTGCAATTTGAATATATGCCTATAGATTTTTTTGTTTGTTTTTTGTTTTGGGTTTTTGTTTTATGTTGTTTTGTGGTATTTGTCCTGGTTGGTGTTCTCTGAGCTACCTGGACCTCTGGTTTGATGCATGTCATTAATTTTGCAAAGTTCCTAACCATTATTCAGATACTTCTGTTCTCACTTTATCTCCTTCAGGTATTATAATTGCATGTATGTTTCACATTTTAAAATTGCTGGGGTGCCTGTGTGGCTCAGTTGGCCGACTTTAATTTCGGCTTAGGTCATGATCTCAGAGTTCTGGGATGGAGCCCTGTGTCAGGCTCCATGCTCAATGGAAGTCTGCTTGAGAATTCTCTCTCACCCTCTCCCTCTGCACCTCCCCTAGCTCATGTGCATGCACTCTCTCTATATATAATAAAGAAATCTTCAAAAAAATAAAATAAAATAAAATAAAATAAAATAAAATAAAATAATCCTATAGTTTTTTGATGTTCTGTTCTTTTGGAGTTTTTCCCCTCATTCTTTTTTCTCTTTTCATTTCAGTTTAGGAAGTTTCTATTGACATATCTTCAAGCTTACTGATTCTTCCCTTCGCCAATGTCCAGACTACTGATGAGCCCATCAAAGGTATTCTTCATTTCTGTTACAGAATTTTTGATTGCTAACATTTCCTTTTAATTCTTTCTTAGAGTTTCAATTACACTCTGCTTATACTACTCTTCTTTGTTTGCGTGGTATCTACTTTTTCCATTAGAAGTCTCATTAAATTAATCATAGCTGGGGCTGCCTGGGTGGCTCAGTTGGTTAAGTGGTTAAGCGGTTAAGCGTCAGACTCTTAACTTCAGCTGAGGTCATGATCTCAGGGTCGTGAGATCGAGTCCTGCATTAAGGCTCCCTGCTGGGCATCGAGCCTGCTTAAGATTCCCGCTCCCCCTCTGCCCCTTCCCACTCATGCTCTCTCACTCTCTAAAAAAAAAAAAAAAAAAAAAAAAAAATCATAGCTATTTTAAAGTCTCTGTTAATTACAATATTTATGGCTTATCTGAACCTGGTTCTGATGTTTGCTTTATCTCTTCTAATTGTATTTTTTCTTGCCTTTTAAAATGCCTTGTCTTTTTTTGTTGAAAGCAGATATGAGGTATTGAGTAACGGGAACTGAGGTAAAGAGGCCTGAGCATGACATTTCATGTCAGTTTGGGCTATGTTTAATGTTTGCTATGGCTATATGTGTCAGAGGCTTCAAATTCCTCTAATGTCCTTGTTCTGTCTCCCCTTTTCACTTTGGACTTTTGTAATACTCCTCCTCTGAGACAGTCTGCATCTTACAGTTCTTTTAACTATAATCCATTGTTATACTGAAACCCTATGGGTGTGGTGGTAAGGTATGGGAAGGTGAAGAATTTTACAGTTTTATGATTAACTCTTAGTCTTTTAGTAGGCCCATGGTCCTGGCCTGTGACTTTCAAGAGTGTTTCTTACTTGTACCTCTCTGTGAGGAAGAGGCTAGAGGGGTCTGGAGTGGGGAAAATGCCCATGTCCCAGCTGGGATAAGGTTCTGATAATGTTTTCTCTAGAGAGTAGGCCTTTGTTTGGGAGAATGCTCTAAATACTGTTTCACAGTGATTATTCTTTCTGTCTCCCAGCTAGAGACACCAGAAGACCTTTCTTGACTCTTCACCATGAGAACCTGGAAGGGTTCCCAGAGGTAAAATCTAGTGAAGTGTGGAGGTATCCATGATTTTGCAGCTCACAGGAGCTTCCCACTCTTAAGCTAGTCTACAATCAGTATTATCAAAATTAAAATTTATGTGTTCATACCAGTTTATGTCTCTATCAGCTTCTGCTCCAGGTAAATAGATCGTGACTTTCACCTGGCATGATGCTCTAGGTATCCATATCTCACCAAGTTCTCTCTTTTCTCCCTAATCTATCTAGGTTTCATTTTTTAGTAGATCTGGATTTCTAATTCCTGCTAACATGTTCTTTTTCCTATAGCCCTAGAAATATGCCCTGAACACAAACTTGCCTAACTTGGACATTCACAACACACGTAGTCTTTCCAACTTTCTCTTTCTATATCCCAACAAGGTACTCAGTTTAGCTCCAAAACAAATGAGCCTTCTTCAAATATTGTTATCCCCTTGACTGAGCACTGCAACTACTTAGACATTTCTGAAAGCAGGCTCTTTCCTACATTGATCTCACTTATAAAGGCTTACATTTTCTACTACCAACTCTTAGATGCTGTGAGAGGAATTATTGCTATCTCTCAGGAATGCCACGGAGTTAGTCTCTCCAGCCCCAATCTCAATTTATTTTTCCATGTTTAGGAACCATTAATGAAGTTCTTACACACACTGTAGCTAGGGCCATATACATTAAATTATCATTTAGGCATATTTCAACGGAGGGGGAGAAATCAACACATACACACAAACACGTCACAGATGTGTATTTTTGACTGGAAGGACAATGAATTGTGTAGTTACTGAAACCACATCAAGCTCTCGAAATAATTAGATTTTTACTCAAGCATGTTAGGAAAAAAAAGACTATTCACAAATACCCAAAGTCCCACAAGACATCTGTAATATGCCTAGATACCAAGAGTGTAACTTCTTAGCACAAATAACCTAAAAGAGCAACAAACAAGAAATTGAATCGTCTCACTAAAATCAGAGATTCTAAATCTTTTCTCCCCCTTGTTTGCAGAAGCTTATAAAAACTGAAATAAAGTCTTTCTATACTTTATGTGATTCATAGGTATCTATGACAACACAATTTAACAGGAGCTGACAAAATACAACTCAGCAGACCTATAAAGGGAAATCTTTCAGACACTGAAAAAAAAAAAAACCAATTTCCTACTTGTTTTAGAGGACTAAGTTGCTGGAAGTCTTCACATTTTATTGTATACCAATTTTTCTCTTTTCTTTCCATTTTGCACAATATATTGGACAAATTTGGGATTGAATAAAACCATTTATGAAACTGACCATTTTAGAAACAGGATAAATGATGGTAAGAGGTAGATATCTTCACCTGCCTTCGGGGAAGAGCTCTGAAATTCCTTAAATCTGTTGTTACATAGTTTCAGAGGTAGTATTCAAGTTAATTGATACTCAACAGAAAAACATCCCTGTCTGCTAAGAGAAGACCTTTGAGGCTGAACACATGTTGATACCCTTCTAGCAGAAGAAAGACTGGTTTTGTCTTAGCCCAACTGGCTTCTGTCAAAGTGCGTAATGCTAATATTTCAGAAACTGGGACCATATACAACACAGGACCACATTACACAAAGGAAACTGGATGAAAGAACAGCATTTTTTGGACAAAGGTATTGTACTAAAAAATAGTTTTAGGAATCAAATGCAATACTGAAG
Organism: Potos flavus; assembly: GCA_028534135.1. Classification (NCBI taxonomy): domain Eukaryota; kingdom Metazoa; phylum Chordata; class Mammalia; order Carnivora; family Procyonidae; genus Potos; species Potos flavus. Next base: position 83,881,256 of record CM052901.1, on the reverse strand, counting down.
CCTGAGGCCATTAAAGTTTTAAGGCCTTAGGATGGATAAAACGGATATTGCATAGTCTGGGGGTTATAAGGCTGAACTCATTGACATGAAAACTCAAAGCAAATGGGTCTAGAGTTCAAGACACAGTTAGACATAGCTTGCCTCTTTAGGTGACATAAAACATTATAGGATATAATGGTAGCAAAACAACAAGAAAACGGATATAAATTAGAAGAGAAGGTGGTTGGCTGTCTGTGTCTAAAAGTGTTTTCCAAATCATAACACAGATTAATAGAGTCCAAGGAGGTCTGCAGACTCACTAGATGGAGGGGCCATAAAGGCCCCTAGAACTTGGTGGATCAAGAACTGGAGAAGAGAGAACTATAGAAAAAGAGTTCTAGGGCCATCTGAATGGCTCAGTCGGTTAAGTGGCTGCCTTTGGCTCAGGTCATGATCTCAGACTCACGGGATCAAGCCCCATGTCGGGCTCCCTACTCAGCAGGGAGTCTGCTTTTCCTCTCCTTCTGTGTTCTCTCTCTCTCAAATAAATAAATAAAATCTAAAAAGAAAAGAAAAGAAAAAGTTCTAAAAATCTATGTATAAAGTCCCCTTTTGGGTTTTTGGCCAGCTTGTAAGTTGAGCATACCCAGAGTGAGATTCTGGAAGCCAAGAAGAGAACACCACCAAGAGTCTGAAAACGTGGCCAAAGATTTCAGAGATCACAAAATACTGGGGAGATACTGGAGCCTGGGCTCATTCAAAGGGAGAAGACCTTCATGAACACTGCAGATTTTCCACTAACACCCCAGAAAATCTATGCTCTAGACTAAAGATGATGCCCTAAGAAAACAGGCAAAACAGAAATAGACCCACTCTAACAAAGATTAAAACTAAGTCTTTTATTTTTACTTTATTTTATTGTGGTAGGAACACTTAATGGGAGATCCACCCTCAACAAAATTTTAAAAGCACAATACATTATTGGTGATTACAGGTACAATGTTGTTAGAATTGTGATCACCAAAAAGACATCATATTTATAAGAGGAAGATAACACAACCAAGAGCTTCCAAAATCCTCTACAATACTTGGCATTCTATGAAAAAAAAAAAAAATTGCTAGATATACACAGAAGCAGGAAAAATTTCCTGGAAAAGTATTGATAGAATCAATCCCAGAAATCATATCAAAACTGGCAAAAACTAACCATAATTAATAAGCTAAATATTTAGGGGCGCCTGGGTGGCTCAGTGGGTTAAAGCCTCTGCCTTCGGCTCAGGTCATGATCTCAGGGTCCTGGGATCTAGCCCCGCATCGGGCTCTCTGCTCAGCAGGGAGCCTGCTTCCCCCTCTCCCTCTGCCTGCCTCTCTGCCTACCTGTAATCTCTCTCTGTCAAATAAATAAATACAATCTTTAAAAAAAAAAAAAAGCTACATATTTATTATGTAGGGTTGTAGGTGGGATCAAGTGAAATCATGTCTGCACAAATGTTTAATACCTAAATTTTTTCTCCCCATTTAGACATTGCTAGGAAAACCCTATAAATTCCCAGTAATTACTGATTTCTTAAGGCTGTAAAGAACACAAATCTTAGAAATAATTATTTGAAACACATAGAATGACACTAAGATAATTATAGTATTATTTCCCATGAATTATACTCTGAATATGTCTTTCTTTTTAAATTTTATTTTAAAGTAATCTCCACACCCAAAATGGGGCTTGAACTCACAACCCTGAGATCAAGAGCTGCATGCTCTACCAACTGAGCCAGCCTGGAGCCCCAAATATGTTTTTCTAATAATATACCTTGGTTTCTACGATTGAACTTCTGTCTTAATTAGCAGTATAATAAGCTATTTAGAGTATGCTATGCAAAAGATGTCTAATTTCAATTATAATAGAACACTTCTATTTGTTTAGCCTTGAGAGTATCACCTTTCACGAACATTTGCTAAATTTTGTGTATAGCTTGCTCTTATTCATGATTTATTAACTATAATATGAGATGTTGAGGGAACATAAGTATTTGACCACCCCACTGTAAAGTTAAAAGATGAAAAATTCTCATGAGTTGTAAACCAAATAATAGTTCAAACTGGGAAAATGAAATATTACAAATGGCAAAATTTAGCAAGAATAAAAGAGAACATATGTGCTGAAACATTACAAGGAAAATGTTATGTATAAGAAATTTCCGTAAACTATCATCACCATCATCAAAAAGCACTCAAGTGCCCACCTGCACCTAGAACTCTTTAGAAAATGAACACAGCAAATTAGATAAGCTACTTTTGCTATTATAAAAATATGATATGTTTTATGAATAATTTGCTTAGAATATACATTTAGTATATTAGCAAAAATACATGTTCATACTGTTCGGGCTTTACTGTACCATGTAATCATTATGCAAAATAATTTATCTTTGAAGCTTCAGCAATAACAATATAGGATAACAGAAGCTTGAGCATCAATATGGAAATAATAATTTAATATTATATTATTTGGAATGTTTGCACAAGCTGCTGAAATCATCATTCTCAAGGCCCTTTCCCTGGGGTATATTTCAATAATCTCATTAAAGGGGTAGAAGAAAAACGAAACTTGGTAACACTTTCCCATGTTTAATGTAGTTCCACAAAAACATCTGGTATTTAATCAATAGTCATTAATTTCCATGCAATACATTTGTCAACTCATTCATTCATTTACTCATTCATCTGTAAGTATATTCATGTTCCAGTTATTTGTTGAACATTTTTCTGCCTGTCTGGCAGGATTCTAGTCACTAAGGATATACAGCAGAGAGCAAGACAATCAAAGTTGCTGCAAGCATGGATGCTGCATTCTAACTAGGGGAACCAGAAACTAAGTCATGAAATAGATGATTTCAGATGTGAGAATTATACTGAAAAAAATGTAGGGTTCTAAATAAAGTCACAGAGGAATTGCTTTTAGATTTCAAGACCTGAATGTCAATAAAAAGCAAACTAGGTTACCATTTTGGAAGATAGTGTTCCAGGCAGAGAGAACTTCAAGTGAAAAGGGATAAGAATGAATTTGTTTCTTTGTTCAAGGAAAAGAAAAAGGTTCAGTGTGGCTAGAGCTTAGGGAGCAGTGATGTAAGATTTGATTGGGAGTATAGTGGGAAGCCATTAGAGCATTTAAAGAACAATATGATTTGATTTTTAAAAATTTAGACACCTTTAGAATTAGATTTACAGAGTAGTGCAAAAATTACAATTATACAACTTCGTGAATTTTTAAAAATAAACATACCCTAATAATAAATACTCATATCAAAAAAATAGAACATTAACAACACTTCAAAAGCCCATCATACTGCTAAAATACCAATAGTAACCATAACTCTGACTTCTATCACCATGGCTTAGTTTTGCCTCTTTTTGAACTTCTATAAATGGAATTATATCTTTTGTGTTTAGCTGCTGAAGCTCAACATTTTGTCTCTGAGATCTACCCACATGGTACCAGTCTTTTGTTCATAATTGATTTTAATGCTTTGCTTTTGATATTTAAATTGCTTCCACCTGAGGGATATTACAAATAATGCTGTTATAAATATTCTTGTACATGTCCAGAGGTTAACAAACAGTTGTATATAACTGTTAACAAACAGCTGTATCTTGGATATAAACTCAAACAGGTCATAGGTATAAAATGTCCATTCTCAGTAAGTATTACCAAAGACTTTTCCAAAGGGCATTAGCAATCTACATTTATCAGTAATGTGTGTGTTATAGTCACTCTACCTACTTCCTAACACTTGATATTGTTAAATAAAATTTTTAATTTAGGGACGCCTGGGTGGCTCAGTCAGTTAAGCGTCTGCCTTTGGCTCAGGTCATGATCCCAGGGTCCTGGGATCAAGTCCCACATTAGACTCCTTGTTCAGTGGGGAGGCTGCTTCTCCCTCTCTCTCTGCCTGCTGCTCCCCTGCTTGTGCTCTCTCTCTCTCTAATAATAAAATCTTTTTTAAAAATAAAAATAATAAAAAAAATAAATAAAAATTTTAATTTAATTTGAACCATTCTACTGGACACGTCGTGATGTCTCACTGTGATTGCTTAAGATACACATTTTATAGTTGTTTTAATTTTGCAAATATTTTATATATTTAACAGAGAAGAAAATCCTTCAAGTTTATAGCACAACGAGTTTTCACAAATGTAAACATTCATATAGTTACCACCACCTGAGCAGAAATCAAGTCAGATGCCCAACCAACTGAGCCACCCATTTGCCCCTCATATATAGATTCATCCACTCATCTGTTGATAGATATTTGAACAATTTCCGATTTAGAGTTATTATGAATAAAGCTGTTGTGAATACACATGTACAAAACTTTATGAGGACATGTTTTCTGTTCTCTTTACTGCATCCTGGAATAAAATTGCTACGGTTCATGCTAAGTATATATTTAATTTTATCAGAAACTACTGAACAGTTCTTCAGAGTAGTTGCACAAATTTTACACTCTTACCAGCACTATATGAAAGTTCTGCTTTTGGGGCACCTGGGTGGCTCAGTTGGTTAAACGTCTGCCTTCAGCTCAGGTCATGATCCTAGGGTCCTGGGATCCAGCCCCACATTGGGCTCTCCGCTCAGCGGTGAGTCTGCTTCTCCCTCTCCCTTTGTGAACTCTCTTGCTTTTGTTCTTTCTCAAATAAATAAATAAAATCTTGGGGCGCCTGGGTGGCTCAGTTGGTTAAACGTCTGCCTTCGGCTCAGGTCATGATCTCAGGGTCCTGGGATCGAGCCCCGCATCGGGCTCTGCTCAACAGGGAGCCTGCTTCCCCCTCTCTCTGCCTGCCTCTCTGCCTACTTGTGATCTCTCTCTCTCTCTGTCAAATAAATAAATAAAATCTTTATAAATAAATAAATAAATAAATAATAAAATCTTTAAAAAAAAAATGTTCTGCTTTCTCCTCATGCTGGCCATGGTTTGGAACTATACACCTTTTGAATTTAGGTATTGTAATGGATGTGTAGTGTTAATGGTTTCTTTAAAAGAGCAGACATTTTAACTTTGACGGCTTTTCTTTTCTTATATGATCAGTGCTTTATGCATAGTAATACCCCCTTACCCACAGATTAGCAAGATTTTTTCTATGTTTTCTTATAGGCATTTATAGGTTAGTGTTTACCTTTTTTTTTTTTTTTAAGATTTTATTTATTATTTGAGAGAGAGAGAGAGTGAGAGAGAGCATGAGTGGGGGAGTGGGGGAGCCGGGTTGGGCAGAGGCAGAGGGAGAAGCAGACTTCCCACTGAGCAAGGAGCCCAACATGGGGCTGATCCCAGGAACCTGAGATCATGACCGGAGCTGAAGGCAGATACTTAACCAACTGAGCCACCAGGCTCCCCTAGTGTTTACCTTTAAGTCTATGATTCCTTTTATGTTGGAACTGTGATATGAGAATTTAGTCAAAGTTTATTTTTTTTCTTAAGGGTATCACAGACTTTCACAACCAGTTGTTGAAAAGACTATTTTTACCCGTTGAATTATCTTGGTACCTTTTTATTTTTTATTTTTAAAAATATTTTACTTATTTATTTGTCAGAGAGAGAGAGAGAGAGAGAGTGAGCACAAGCAGGCAGAGCGGCAGGAAGAGGCAGAGGGAGAAGCAGGCTCCCCACTGAGCAAGGAGCCCGATGCGGGACTCGATCCCAGGACTCTTGGATCATGACCTCAGCAGAAGGCAGCCGCTCAACCAATGGAGCCACCCAGGCATCCCAATCTTGGCACCTTTTTAAAAACTGATGGAACGTATATGTGTGTGAGTCTCTTTGTGGACACTCTATTCTGTCTTATCATTCTGCATGTGTATCCCTCATATCAATATTGCACTGTCTTAATTACTATAGATTTATGATAAGTTTAGAAAGCAGGTAGTGTAAGTCCTCAAATTTTGTATTCTTTTTCAAAATTATCATAGTAAGTTTAGGTCCTTTATTTTTTGTAAAAATGTTTAGGATCAGCTCAATAATTCATGGGGAAAAAACAAGCTGCTTGGATTTTGATTGGGATAACCCTAAAAATACAGATCAATTTTGGAATAACTGACATCTAAACAATACTGAGTCATCTAATCCATGTATAAGGTATATCACTCCAATCCTTTAGATCTCTATTTACCTTATCAAAGTGTTATAGTTACAAGTGTACAGGTCTTTCATATATTACGTTAAATTTATACCTAAGTTTTTCATGATTTTGATGCTTTTGTAAATGCTTTGTTACGGGAAATGATATTGACTAGAACTCACGAGAGCAGACATCTTTCACTTTTTCCTCAATTTTAAAGGAAAAGCACTCAGTCTTTACCATTAAGATTGAAGTTACCTTTGAGTTTTTTAAAGGCACACTTTATCCTATTAATTTCCTATTATTGTTAGCTTGGCTGAGACATTTTATGATGAGTGGGTATTGAATTTGTAAAATGATTTTCCTGCATATACTGAGTTGATCATTTAATTGTGCCTGTTTTTGTACTGACATGCAGTGTTTTTCATTATCTTCCCCTATTTTCCTTTTAATGTTTCTAAGGCCTGTAATTATGTCTTTTTAACTCCTATTATTATCTGTGCTTTCTCTGTTTTTTCTTAACTTAGATTTTTTTATCAATTTTATTGTTCTTTTAATAGAAACTTTTTTGGGAGTTTCATTAAATTTCTCTGTTTTCTGTTGTCTGTATCCTTGATTTCTACTTTTACCTTATAACTAAGGTTATAAGTAACTAAGTAACTAAGGTTACTTTTACTTAGGGTTTAGCTTTCCTTTTGCTTTTCTGTTAATTTTTACTTCCTCTTAAAAGTTTCTTAAGATGGCATTTTAGATCATAGTGTGTGTGTATATAAACTTAGCTGCATCTCACAAATTTTGATGTTTCTTATTTTAACTCATTTCAAAAAAACTTTTTTTTAGTTTTCCTCATGATTTCCTCCTTGATCAATGCGTTATTTAGAAATGAGTTGTTTAATCTACACATATTTGGGGGATTTTACAGATACCTATTACTGAATTCTGATTCAATTCTGTTTTGGTCAAAGAACTACTCTGTGTCCTATGAATTCTTTGAGATTTATGGAGACTCATTATGTGTTCCATATACATTTGAAAAGAATGTGTATTCTGCTGTATTAGGTAAAGTGCTCTACAAATATCAATTAAGCCAAGTTTTCTATTCCCAATTTGTTAGGAATTCAATAATTTTTTCCTGCACCTCTTGAAATATTTATATGACTTTTTCTCCTTTAATATGGTGGTTTCTATTGATTGATATGCAAATATTATTTTAATGGTGCATTCTATGAATATATCTAACTTAATGACGATATAATATCTTTTTTATGTGTTGCTGGATTTGATTGGTTAATATCTTATGTAGGACTTTTGCCTCTTACGTTCAATAAGAAAATAGTCTTTAATTTTTTCTTTCTTGTAAAGTTGTTCTCAGATACTTTGGTATCAAAGTAATGCTGGCCTCACAGAAGTTGGGAAGTGGTCTCCCTTTTTCTTCTCTGAAAGCGTTTGCACAAGATTGATGTTAGTCCTCTCTTAACTGTGAAGATATATATGACTAGAGTTTTCCTTGCGGGAAAGTTTTTACTTTTTTGTAAAGATTTTATTTATTTATTTATTTGTCAGAGAAAAAGAGAGAAAGAGGGCACAAGCAAGGAGAGCAGCAGGCAAAGGGAGATCCCAGAAACCTGGGATCATGATCTGAGCCAAAGGCAGAAGCTTAACCAACTTAGCCACCAAATGTGGGAAAGTTTTTAATTACAGATTCCATTTCTATACAAAATACTGTTACAAAGTAAATAAGAGGAAGAAAATTCAATATTGACAAAATGGGCAAAGCCTTGAACAGGAACTTTACAGAGGGCATTCAAATGGTCAAAAACTTTAAAGTGTCCAACTTTACCATTCTTCTGAGAGATGTAAATTAAAGCCACAATGAAATACATTACATACCACCTGGATGGCCAAAACAAAAATGATAGAAAATGCCACATAATAAGAATATGAAATAACTAGAAACTGTGTGCTGCACGAAAGAAGATATCCTAATTGGCAACAGTTACATACAATGGTGCGCAACCACATTAATTTTCTAGGAAATGTCAATTAAAACCACAGTGAGATGCCACTACACATCATACACACAAGTGAAGACTGAAAAAGACAGACAACATAAAGTATTGTTCAAGATGTGGAATGATAGAAATATACTTGCAAACACTGGGCATTATCAATTATGGTAAAACATATTCTTATGCTATGATGATGTCACTCTAGTCCAAGATATATACCCAATATTCCCCATCTGATCAAAGGTACGTGGCAAGGACGTGCATGGTAGCACTGTTTGGAATAACTCAAATGTTCGTAAAGAGTAGAAAGGACAAATTAATTGCAAAGAGTGAAAGAGTGGGAAACACAAGAAGTCACTGATTCATAGCATGATGACAACATGTGAGACAGGTATGAAGAATCCTTGCCATAGGAAAAATCTTCGATTGGATTCTAATCTCTGCAAGAAATTTTGTTTATCATTAGTCTCCATATCTGAATGGACACTGGCAAATTTATCCCTCTTGGGTGATAGAGAGCTTTGCAAGCCACTTCAATATCTCGCTAGTCTATAACATAAAGTTTTCTTGCTTTGTCGATTACACTGTCCCCAAAACAGTGCATTTCTGATATATTTGCTGCATGTACAAGAAAACATACGTTTTTAATCTTTTACCTGTTCTTATTCTCTTGTTTCTTCTATTTCTGCTTGAAGACTGAGTTTTGCATAGTCGTGTTTTTTAATACCGTGTTAAAAGCAGCAAACAGGGGTTCCTGGGTGGCTCAGTCGGTTAAGTATCCCACTATTAATTTCGGCTTCCATTGTGATCTCAGGGTTGTGGGATTGGTCCCAAATGGGGCTCTGCACTAAGCTCGGAGTCTGCTTGTCCCTCTCCCTCTGTTCCTCCCCTTGTGCTGTCTTGCTCTCTCTCTCTCAAATCAATCAATCAATCAATACAATCTTTAAAAAAAAAAAAAATAAAAGCAGCAAACAATTGAAAATGCATTTTAATGCCCTATTTCCAACAACACACTTTCCAGACTCAGCAGAGAAATGTTCTAACTTTAGTTACACAAGTTGTCAATGCTACATTTGTATGTACTTTGCAAGAAGAGTATTTAAACCATATGTATGGGCTTGAATGATTAAATGATGTGAAACTTGATCATTCTAAATCTGAGGTTACTGGAAAGAAGCTATACATAGCTCTAAGGATGAACATGAAATCCCTAAAATTGAGAAGGAGAAAGTCCTTCTTCCGTTTCTTGAGCAGCTTTGTGAATGAAAAAGATTACAATGTTAAATGAAGGAAACCATATATGTGGCCAAAAGTATTATCTCAGAATCATATGTGCCTCTTTTTGTCTTCCAGCAAAAGAAAGCTTCTGACCCCCTATTTTTTTATTCAAGACCTGAAAATCCTCAGTAAAGGACAAAGGCTCAATTTTAGAAAAAAAGAGTCCAAATGAATAATATAATATGGAACAGAAGCCGGTACATGTGAAAATAAAATGCAATTTCATAACTGGATGAAAATCATATACTTCAGCATCAAGATGACAACCCTATTTTCCAGCCATAATTGTTAGTCTTATAGGAGCACAGGCAGTCTCTACTCAGCAGGCTTTTGTGTGTTGAGTGTGTGTGCATGTGAGAGAGAGAGAGAAAGAGAGAGAGGTAGTCAGAAGCTTATTATACTTTCTACTATATACAAATATTACACATATCTATATTCCCTTCCAGGTATATACTTAATATGTATTTATATTTTATGTATTAATAAAATACCACATATATACGCATATATACGTTTAAATGTTTTTACTCTGGAATGAAATATTGATTCTGTTTTCATATAAGGTAACATCAAATTAAAAAAATTTGAATAATTGGATTTTTGTGAAATTGATAAAAATTTGTTATCTAATTCGAAGTCTTAGTTCTCGTTTTGCTCTTATGAACAATACTTATTTAATGGCAGATTTACCCAAAAATCATTGGGATAATACAGAGAAGTCCCAAACATACTTCTGTGGAAGAAGGAATAATTACATACTTAAAATGGGTAATAGTTAAAGACTTTTTATATCTCATATCAATACATAAAATTTGATTAGACAAAATCTGTAGCCCAAAGTATAATATCATTCTCACTTCTCAAAATAAAAGGTCTAAAATCTATGAATCTCTAGTCCTACATATTGATTTTTTAAACTAGTCATCTGTTTATTCTCTTATATACACGTCTTGTGTGTGTGTGTGCATGTGTATGTCTGCGTATCAAGGCAAATTTTATTCTAAATTAATGGTTTAATTCACCTTTAAATTCTTCTAGTTTGCGTGGTTAATGCATTGATGATGACTCTCTTCCTTCTAGGCTTCTGTTTGTGTGTTTTACATTTAAACTAAGATTGAGCTTGAGAATCATATTTTAATCAGTTTAAAAACAAAGAGATGGGGCACCTAGGTGGCTCGGTCCTTGAGTGTCTGCCTTTGGCTCAGGTCATGATCCTCTACTGGAGGCCTTTTCTTGTTTTTGTTTTTGTTTGGTGCTTGGTTTCACCCCTTTGCATTTTAAAAAGGTATAAGGCAAATTTTTTTCTAATTAATACTTCTAAATAAATCTGCTTGGATTTTACAATAATATTTTACTGAGAGTTATCTTTCCTCAACTGACTTCTTATTATGTTTAATAAAGGAGATGATCTCATGGCATTCAACATTTTTAAAATCAAAATAAAAAAAAACTGCTATTAACTACTGTTACAGCTGATTTTATTCATTCATTAAATATTTAAGCAGTAACTTAAGAGATACTCAAGGCAATTCACAGGAAAAAAAATTAAGATCAGAAGCAATTAGTGCTGCCACTCAGGCAAAACATTTGTTTTTATTTTTCTTTTCCATTTATAACTTGAGTTTCAAAAAGGAGACATTTATATTAGGATCCTACAAATGACTCTTATTTTTCTTGTTTAGCTTGTTTCCTCCAATTGAAATAAGAATGTGCTTGTCAAATACTTTGCAAAACAGAGGCTTCTGGATATTTTCATTATGTTTCTCAAGAAGCACAAAATCACTTGCCACCAGCTTGAGATGGGACATCTCCAAATCTTGGTATTATATAAACAAGCTAACAAAATAAACTACTACACCAATGGAAATACTTACATGCAACCTTTTATGGAAAAAAATGTAAAGATTACTTTCCATGTAGAATTTTGATAGATAATATTCATTTCTTAATTGAAATATTAACTATAATAAAATGAATTTGACAAATGAATGCATAGATATGTGAGCACTGGTTTGCACTGCCAGCATACATGACCTATTATATTATAATTCAAGAGTATAATTTTAAAATTGAATATTTAAAATAAAGTGCAGTATTTTTTAACCATGACATTAACTTTTAAAATCTCATTTTCTGGGGCACCTGGGTGGCTCAGTGAGTTAAGTCACTGCCTTCAGCTCGGGTCATGGGTCATGATCTTGGGGTCCTGGGATCGAGCCCCATGTTGTTGGGGCTCTGCACTCAGCAGGGAGTCTGCTCCTCTCCCTCTCTCTCCCCCTTGCTCGTGCTCTCTCTTGCACTCTATCTCAAATAAATAAATAAAATCTGTAAAAAAAAAAATCCCATTTTCTTTGGAGAGCAAATTAATGACAAGTTGGAATGGTTGAATTCATTAATGAAAAAACTTCCAAAACATATTTTTATCCATTAAGTAATTTTTTTACAAATTTATTTAAAAATTGGAGGAATCTTAAAATGTGTACTTCCTGTTCTTCATTTTAGAAACAAAACCAGTTTGTAGAGGATTAGTCACTTGCTATACCAGTAAGGATTTATGTTGTAAGAAGCATAGGCAAGGCAAGAATCAGAAACAGAAAAATAAGTGTTGGAAGACCACGAGAAAGCTCAAAAAGCTGAGAAGAAGGCCAAATTATCAGACTTGTAAAATAACAGACCTGTATTAAGATAGGTAGATTTGGTCAAATTCAGGACTATGAAGAGACTGGTCAGAATGCCTCTGCTAGCACCACTGTTAGTGGATAAATGTCCCTGAAACCACTGCACTCAAGACACTGCTGTATCCACACTGAATAGATTCTTAACTTCTCTGGCTATTTTTGGTTATACCTGCCAGTTTAAAAAGCTCAGGTCACAACACCCTGCCTAATTGCCACACCTACGTCATGCCCGTTTCATGACTACTTGAGGGAAAGAGAGGAAATACGGGCCATGATGGCTTTCATAGTTGAAAACAGGGCCTTCAGCCTACCAGGATTAACTTAAGTAAGAGGAGCTGCCTCTCACCACAACCTCCCCACCCCCAAAAGTCATTCAGATGTCGGTTTCCAAAAATAGTAACAAGAGCACACTACAGACTCCTATATCCAAATCCATCCCCTTTTTTAATTTCAATTTCTGAAACCCGTGGGTCATTCTCAGTTACTACAAACAGTAACAAGTCACAATATCTAGGTAATGTCTCAGTATTCAGTAAAGATTTGTATCAGTACTCTAAAGTGTACCACCATTATGTATCCCACTTAGAGTAGGAAGAAAGCAGGAAAAAAGGGGTCAATTATTTAAAATACCTACCTCTACATGACACAACAAGTATGGAAGGAAATATAAGAGGGTGGCTTCTTTATTTTTGTAATTGTTCTCCAGATTTTAAGTATTTGCAATATTTCTCTTTTCCCATTCTATGTTCCCACTTCTTCAGCCATCTCCTGAGCTGATGAAGAGTTCATTAGGCACATGTATTTACTTCTGAGTGGTCTGAGCCCTCAGTGGCTTTCTTTCATAAAACTGTGGCTGTTTTCCCTTATCACTTACTTCCAGACAATGTAGTATTAAAAAAAAAATCCTCCAGGTGATCAGCGACCTTATTTCTCCTTAATAATTAAGATCAATCACTCCAACCAACGCAATAGCCTCCCAACTCCCCCCAACACTTTTTGTTGTTATTTTGTTTTGTTTTATGTTTTTTTGTGGGGGTTGTGTATGTGTGTGTGTGTGTGTGAGTGTGCGTTTGCCTGTTCACCCAATGGCATTAAAAGGCTGAAATTGCCAGGTGTCAGTCATTCAGAATTTAAGAGAAATATTATTATATTTCACAGTGGAAGCATGCATTTTTAAGGTACTAAAATAAGAACCTAGAGGTATCAAAATGTGAAATGAAACTGAATGAGTCATTAGACTTAATCATGAAAGACACCATCTCCACTTCCTCCTGTTTAATACATGCAAGCTAGGTAGGAACAACCAGCATCACATGTTCTGGACTGATTCAGAGCCTATCTGGCATCTCATAAGACAGTGCAGTTTTACCCCTTTCAAGTCCCTGTTCATCTAGTTAAACCATGAATTGCCATTAGTCTTTGCTCGTGAAATACTATTTAGATTTACCTCTTTTCTTGCCATCTTTTCTTTCAAACAAGGGGAATTATTAAATGGGCCAATTGAAATTTTGCCCACTGGAAGATTTTTCCTTCTAGGCCATCTCTATCAAGTACAACACAATCCTCAACTTCAGCGTAGGTCAGCATTTCATGCAGAACCATCTATAATCTAGGCTTAATTATTTTCCTCAGTTCATTGTAGAAAACCACATGAATTCATAAGTACAGGTTAACTGGGGATGGGAAGGTAAAGCAGAAGCAGGTATTACCAGAGTTTTATTTATTTTTTATTTTAATTAAGTTCTATGCCCAACGTGGGGCTTGAACTCATGACACTGAGATCAAGAGTTACATGCTCTATGGACTGAGACAGCCAGGCACCCCAGCATTACCAGCGTTTTAATCATCCCATTCATGCTACTAGATGTTGGAGCACTCCTGGCCCAATAACTGGCCTTGGTAATCAGAAATAAAGCTATTTATACTGGGCAGATCATTTTACATGGCTGCCTGCTGTCCCATGGTCAAGGATACAGACTTCACCAAGATTTCATATTTCCAAAGTCCATTCCCTCTTCATGACACATACGTATGTATATATTTATACATATATATGTATATATATATATATTTATGTATATCCATATCGTGATGAGGGTATGGCCTTTCTAGAAAGTGTAGAAAACCCTAATGGGTTTTTTTCTAGAAAACCCTAATGGATTTTTTTCTGTGATTTGCTTATGAAGTCTTACCATAGTTTTCATATAGATTAGATTCCATAGCCATGAGGCAAGATCTCTGTCCTTCTTAGGTGATGGCAAATAGCTTCTATTTTTTTTCTTTTTGTTTTTTTGTTTTAAGATTTTATTTATTTATTTGACAGAGAGAAACACAGCGAGAGAAGGAACACAAGCAGGGGGAGAGGGAGAAGCAGGCTTCTGAGCAGGGAGCCTGATGTGGGGTTCAATCCCAGGACCCTAGAATCACGATCTGAGACAAAGGCAGCTGCTTACTGACTGAGCCACTCAGGCGCCCTTCTTTTTGTTTTTTCAACTCATTGCCAGAGTGTTTCGTGTTTGTTTTTGTTTGTTTGGAAATGTCAGGAACTCCACAGATTGACACCAGAAAGGAAAATCCAGAGGCACAGAGATTTACTAAGCACATAATCCACTCCCATTCTCTGAGACATCCATTTACCTTTTTCACAATAGCCAGTCTGTGATCCTGAATGGTGATATGATAGGCATCTCAATTTGTGCATTTTGTTTTCAATTCTTTGAACTAATCTTTGTGATTCTTCCAAGGATGCTAGATTCCCTTTTATTTATTATTGTAGTTTGTGAAGATGATTTCAGAAACATCTACCTGCTTCTATGCAACAGAAAAACCAATGTTCCATAAATCAGAGGCCAATATGGGACCCTGTCATTTGTTGAGACTATTTATAAACCACACAATCAGCTGCTGGTGGAAGAAATGCAGGAAGTATTTTGAGATCACTGCAGTTCTACCATGCGGCAGACTTAGAAAACAACTCAAGTTATAACCAGACACAGTTCTAAGCCTGTGCTGTGACTGAGAGTGAATTGGTGTTCTTGGTCCACCGGGGGTAGTGCTTGTTCAGAGGCAGTTCAAAAAAGTCCCTTAAGGGGCACCTGGGTGGCTCAGTTGGTTAAGCGAATGCGTTCGGCTCGGGTCATGGTTCCGGAGTCCCGGGATCGAGTCCCACATCGGGCTCTCAGCTCCGCGGGGAGTCTGCTTTTCCCTCTGACCTTCTCTCCTCTCATGCTGTCTCTCACTTTCTCTCTCTCTCAAATAAATAAATAAAATCTTTAAAAAAAAAAAAGTCCCTTAAGAGATGGTGTCCTGTGGATATGGAGTGAGTAGTCAGAAAAAGAGAAGGTCCTACTCTGGGTCAGGAGGGGGATAAGGGAGAGGGCAAGGTTGCAAACTCAATTGTCTACATGGCCTAGTCGATAATATAAACTGGGCAATATAAGAATGTTCTTAGCTTTCACAAATAAATACGAGCTCTCCTGTATTTCTTCCTCTTTGCTGTTCTGCTCCCTCCAATTCTTTAGTAGTTTCTCATGAGACTACTTCCTTGATATATCATTTGTACTTTATTCCTTGTTACTGCTTTTGATCTGCATCTGAGGAACCCAGCTCTTTTTTTTAAAGATTTTATTTATTAATTAATTAATTTATTTATTTATTTAATTTGTCAGAAGGAGAGAAAGTGTGCGTGTGCGTGTGCACGCGTGCAGGCACAAGCAGGGGGAGTGGCAGGCAAAGGGAGAAAAGGAGTCCTATGTGGGACTCGATCCCAGGACCCTGGGATCATGACCTGTGCCTAAGGCAAATGCCTAACCAACTGAGCCACCCAGGCATCCCTTGAGTGAATTTAGGTCTCTATGTAGTGCCTTTGTCATACCTGCCAGAGGCCAAAGTATAGTTAACATCCCGCTTACCTAGAACCCACTGAAATGTTATTTCTTCCCAAAGGAACCACAGTTTTGCTCAAATATCCCTTTCTGCCACAGCCAAGTGATTCACAGGATACTGAGTCTGACTGGTTCAGGAATATTCAGATGACTTAATATGGCTACTAAGACATGGGGAGAAGTCTTGTAAGCTCATGCAAATGTTTCCTCACTCCTAAGATAGCAGAAGAACCATCTTACCATCCTTTGGGCATTGTGATTTAGATATGCTGCCTAGACTTCTGCAGCTACTAATCCCAAAAGGTAGTCAACTTTGTGGAATAGAGTTGGAGAGAAGCTATGTCCCTGATGATATCACTGGGCTATTCAAATGCCTGACTCTGAAGCCCTCCTGTATCTCTGAGCTTTGTGATATATGAGATATTGCATTTACTTATTTTTTTAATCCAGTCTGAAGTGGAATTCTGCCACTATGGGTGAAAGCATAACAGGCTAGGAGATAAAATAGCTTGTCTCATTAACTTTCATAAGTGGAGGCATATCTTTGCTTCTCAAGACTTCCATTATTAGTCACAGGATACATGTATGAGAAATTCAGAACTTAAGCCTCTGTTCTATAGCTCTGTTCTATAGCTGTCCTGCTTTTTCTGGGCACATTTGAATCTTCAAAGCAAAATAAGAGAGGCTTGACCTGGACATGGGCAGTCCCTGTTCTTGATTCGGTTCCTAAAAGGATATAAGTAGGAGCCTCTTTGTGGCTCTTGGCTCAATGTTAATCATAGGTAATGGGATAATTTTGAGGTTGGATTTGTAGGAAAATATGTACTTAAAAGTTAACGTGATAAGGGGGCACTTGAGTAGCTCAGTCTTTTGAGCATCTGACTTGATTTCAGCTCAGCTCATGATCTCTGGGTCACGGGATTGAGCCCCACGTCAGGCCCCTCACTCAGTGCACAGTCTGCTTGGGGTTCTCTCTCTCCTTTCCCTTTGCAACTCCCCCAGCTTGCTCACTTGTTCTCTCTCTCTCTCAAAATAAATAAATAAAATCTTAAAAAAAAAAAAAAAAAAAAAAAAACCCCTATTGTGACAGGGGTACCTGGCTGGCTCAGTCAGTAGAGCATGCAACTCTTGATCTCAGGGTTTTAAGTTCAAGCCCCATACTGGGCACAGACCTCACTAAAAAAATTAATTGATTAATTAATTTAAAAATTATGACAGATTTCTTCTTAACAATTTTAACTAATTACTGATCAGCAAGCAATATCGTCAAGGCTATCCTATCTTTTTTTTTTTTTTTTTAAGATTTTATTTATTTATTTGACAGAGAGAGAGAGATCACAAGTAGGCAGAGAGGCAGGAGGAAGCAGGCTCCCTGCGGAGCAGAGAGCCCGATGTGGGGCTCGATCCCAGGACCCTGGGATCATGACCTGAGCCGAAGGCAGAGGCTTAACCCTCTGAGCCACCCAGGCGCCCCAAGGCTATCCTATCTTTCGACATCCTGAAAACTACAGAGGTACTTCCATTTGAAGAAAGCATGTGAATAAGACATTGCAGAACCATATTTCTTCCCACAAGCCCACTTGATATCATTAAATGAAACACTCATTTGGTGAGTGTGGAAAGATAGGAGAAAACAAGATTAGTATAAAACATATAAAACAAGAATTACATAGAATTGCTTGGGAAATTTAAAGACATATCGCTAGCCATAGGAAGTTTATAAATTAGTAATAATCAAGTGTCAAAATACCTTATAAGTTGGCAGAATATATCTAGCTTTATGAATTTGAGAAGTATAGGATTTTGAAGAAAAAATTTATTAATTAAAATAAACTTTGAAAAAGCTTTGATACAAGGGCTAAAAACTTACTCTAGAAGAAAAAGATGTAATAATCAGCAGTCTCTAATTTACAGGAATTGTCCATGAACTACCCAGTTAGTATCATCAGTGATTAGGAAGAAGAGGCAAACACTCTATATGAACATTTGTAAATGCTTTCAGTCAAATGTGGGGAAATGGTGGCAATGAAATACAGAATTTAGTATTTGTACCAGATACGTGATTCAGACAAATGCAAAATTATACCTTAGAGAAAATAATCTGCTATATGCCTATTGGTGGGAGAAAGAAACTTGGGTTGGGCAAGCATTGAAAGAGACTCTTGTGTGAAACCAGGCAGAAAATTAAATGGGAAATTAAAAGAAGATATTGGTCAGGACTGCTGGGAAATTTATTCAAAAAGACTATTCTAATAGGGCTATCTCTTTCTAAACTAGAAATAAAGCACTGAATTTAGCGCTCCCTGGTTTCAAAGAAATTTTAGTATATTCTATTATATTCAGGACGAGGCTTGTTTACCAAATGAAACCTTAGGAAAATAAAAATAATAAAACAAAATTAATAAAAACAATATAAGCAAAAAGACATATGAGTGTATACTTATAAGAATGCACATAAATATTAAAACAAAAATGACTGTTCAAATAGCTCAAAATAAAGGATTAACCATAACCATAACAGTTGTATGAGTAGTGCTAGTTGTGAAAATTATTAAGAATTTACATACTTTAGTGGCAATCTATATTTATATTATGAAGGCAAAAGTAATCAAACTCTCCTTTAATCTTTTTCACTTTAATTTTTGCAGTTACTACGCTTTGTTTTTTCCTTTATCTGAGTCTATAAAATGATATTCACCAAATAGACACTATCTGACAAAATATTAGATGTATCTATGTCCAAAATAGGAATACACTAGCCGTTGGTATTAGTCTATTAGCCAGTACAATCCTGACAAATGTTGGAACGATCTTTCCATTCATTCATTCCACTGATAGACACCTGCTGAAATTTCTATGCAGTTAGAGGGATAACCAAGATGATATCTTACTCCTTTCTGATAATCAAATTTCTATATTTATGCCCACTATCCCCTTCATCCAGAGGGATTCTATCTTTCTGGAGCCATAAATTAGCATTAAAAATTAGAAACATATTTAGACATGCCAAAACAGCATGGCCATGTTTATATTTTAAGCCTCTGGCCTAAACACTTTTCAACGTGCTTTTATAAGGTAATCTGGTCCCTTACGACCCAAGTGTCAGGCTGACTGCTGTGTCGGGTTACTGACCTCAGTAAGAGGCTTTACAGATTTTCAATGCTGATACAATCTCTCACGAGCCCTTATTTCAGCCACCTAAGGCAAGCAGGTCCCAGGGGACCACTAATAATTGCAGATCTCCTTTCTCACAGCTAATTTAGAAGCCCAAAGTTTACAGACAACTTTCATTCCTATTTATGAATTTTATTGTGTATTTTCTCCAAATTGTTTCAAAATGTGCAGGTCATACTCCACTAAGTTGGGAAAACTTAAATAGCAGTCAGAATTTTCCCCTAATAGGCACAGAAAGTTTGAATCATTTGCAGCCCTTGATTTTTCAAAGACAGTCCTGTTATCATGAAAACAGTTGACAAAAATGCTGTCTAGGCAGATCAATTTAGCAAAGTTGTCAGCTTCAGGTGGGTAGGGTCATGTGTGTTTTATGACTTCTGTTATATCTTTACATGTAAAAATTGCCTGGCACAGAGGTGTCAATAAATATTTAACAAATGGATGGATAAACAAATCTCAGTGTTTATCTACCATGAACTCAGCACTTGATTTCTGCCTCAATCTGATCTATGTTAAATTCATTTAGTATGACCCTATCTTCACTTCTCAATTGCTAGCTATCATCAGCAGAAGATGTCTCTCATAGTACATCTGAGTATTTACTAACCCTCAGATTAATTTGACTTGTGTCTTTTCCTCGACTGATTTTCACAGTGCTGTACATATTAGTAGACGCTAAACAAATGGTTGCTGATAAATCTGAATGAATGTATGATATCTCTGACAGGCTGAGAGTTGTTAGGCTTGTGAACACATTCTTTAGATTGTGAGTTCCATTTGTCTCTTTTTTTTCTGGTCCTGTCCTCAGTCCATAAGAGATGATCAATAAATATTGGCTTTTTGATTAAGAGCCATCTAAAATTATTTCATATAGTCTACTTTCAAAAAAATTTGCTTTTCGGGGCGCCTGGGTGGTTCAGTGGGTTGGGCCTCTGCCTTTGGCTCAGGTCATGATCTCAGGGTCCTGGGATCGAGCCCCGCATCGGGGTCTCTGCTCAGCGGGGAGCCTGCTTCCCCCTCTCTCTCTGCCTGTCTCTCTGCCTACTTGTGATCTTTCTCTCTCTCTGTCACATAAATAAATAAAATCTTAAAAAAAAAAAAAAAATTTGCTCTTATCTAAACTAACACAGGTAGTTTGGTTTCTTTTTTATATGTATATTTTCTTTATTTACTTGAGAGAGAGAGAGAGAGCAGGAGGAAGAGGGAAAGAGAACCAAGCAGACTCCGCACTGAGTGCAGAGCCCAACAGGGAGCTCGATCCCATGACCCTGAGATCATGACCTGAGCCAAGATCAAGAGTCAGATATTTAACCAACTGAGCCACCCAAGGGCCCTGGTAGTTTGCTTCCTAACAGCATTTCCTGACTTTATAAAGTTATCCTGATTCTGTACCATTAAGGCAATTAGCACAGTATTTTTTTACTTAAATTCAATTAGCTAACATATAGTACATCATTAGTTTTTGATATAAAGTTCAATGATTCATTAGTTGCATATTAGCATAGTATTTTTAAACTATGCAGAATATGTATAATTTTTATATTTTGTATGTTGTGTATTTTATATTATTATTGTAGTATATTATTATTATAGTATTACACTTTTTTCTTCCTTCCTATTAACTTTATATGAACTGTTTCTCCTCTAGCCCAGAAGCTCAACATGACATATTTCATTCTCAAAGTGACTACGAACCAATATTATATATCTTTCATATCTTTCACACTGAAACTTTTAACCTAACTTGCCATCACTCTAGACACTAGAAATTGAAATAAATTATATGCCAAAGAAAAAACCTACTATATTACACTTGATCTTAGCCAAAAGGCCGAGAAGCGATAGGACAGTGTTTTTAAATGGACTACTTGTAATTTATTATAACATTGCTGTAGTGTATTCTGTGGGTATGTGCGTGTGTGTGTATATGTGTGTGTACAATTTGTTTTCTCACTGGGAGTAGGCATTTTTATTCACATTGTTATTTTTAAATTAATTCTCTTCTCAATTTTGAAAGTTCTTATGTAATAAAGTTATATGCTAAATTTGATAAAGTTTTTAAGTGAAAACACGATATATTTTCACCAAATCATATAATTACATCCCTTTTCATTGTCTACTTAATATTTTTGTTCACTAAGCCAGTATTACTATACATATTTGGAAGAATTACACCTTTTCTTTCTATGAAGAAACAGAGTTGATTTGAATAACTGAAATAACTATGCTTTCAGATCATTTTCATATTACTGAGTATTATACTAAGTATTTTATATACCTTTTCCAATGATGCAAAAGTTGGTGACATGATTCTATTGTCTCAGGTAAGTGAACCAAGATTGCATAGCTATTACTTTACAGGATTGAGTTTCCAATTTGTGTTGTCCTGACTGACTCCTCTGCAACAGCTGCTTTTCAGTTCAAATCAGGAGCCTCTGACCAGAACTGATGGCAGCCCTCTTCCATTCTATTCTAGTTGACTATTTGAGTCCAATACAAGCAGAGTACTCCTAAAATCTTTCTTCCTCAAAATGATTTAACTTTCATATATTTATACCTATATATATAGAGAAAGACCGAGGGAGATCATCATTATGAACAACCGAAATATCCAGGGTGGCAACCCTAGGGAGTAAACTGTTATATTTTTGTTCCAGACTCCTAATAGGAAGGGTCCCATATGTTTCTTTGGTTCTTCCCAGAAAGAATACAGCTTTCAGACCAGCGGCCCTCTGAAATCATCACCGCCACAATGCAAGAATATAATCTCAATGTTTCTTTTAGTTACATGTTCTCAAACACCTTCCTCTAGAATGCAGGCTCTTGGGGGTTCAACTTTGGAACTGTCTCCTCCACCCTTTTTGTTCCATAGTTGTCTCAGGAGATAACTAACAGAAAGAATGTGTAAGTTACAAGGTCAATATCCTCCTCTCCACAAACCACCAATTGATTAAATGTCCACTCCTGCATACATTTCTATTGTAGTGAATGAAAGGAGAAAGGTCACTGAGAACACTGAGAGCACTCACGCTAATATCTAGAATGGGGGGAGGTGAGTGGTGAGTGAGTGGTGAGACCCAGAAAAATAAAGTAGAGTTAATAAAATTTCTTCCACAACATTTTTTGCTAATGCATTACTAATTTTAATGTAGAAAAAAAGTGCATTAGTTTGTTACCAACACTTTTTTTAAAGAAGGGGATAACTGACAGGTAATAAAAAAGACTGTCATTACTTAAGAAACTTTTGGTTAGTTTATTGCTCTATAAGAGGATGTTATCACTGATGTGGGAAACAAAGGCAAAAGAGAAATTAAATTTCCTTACTACATACAGCCCATTCACAAATCCTTAAAACAAGTAGGAACTTAGCTGTCTCAATGTTACTACTTTGCTAAGGGCATAAGGCATCCTTAGCCTGACCTCCAGGATCCTGTACATCTACTCTAACATATAAAAATTCCTTTGGAAACTTCTATTATCTCTACCTCCCCAAGATACATGTTAGCAATCATCCCCCAAGCACACGACCCACCAACATATATCTGAAGAGTCTCATGATTGAGTTTTTAGTAAACAGTAATAAATGACCTTTTCCTAACAATAGCTAGCCCCCTCAGGATCCCAGAAACCTTGTTTCCAAAATACCTGAAGGCTTACGCTATCCCTAACCCCCTCCCAACTTGAAAATATATAACGGGCACTCCTCATGACCGCAGTGCAGCTCTTTCTGCCCACGAGTGCTATCCCTATGCTTCAATAAAATCACTTTTTTGCACCAAAGATGTCTCAATTCTTTCTTACCCATTGTCTTCGAACCCTAATATCTTTCCTACATCAATCACCATCAACATTCTGTTATGTTAAGCAGCAGATCAAATTATTAGTCTCTATTTTATTTTGCTCCTCCGGAAAATGGGAAAAAGTTGCCATTGTAGGGGCCAAGAGCAGGCCGCCCAAAGATGGGCTACTTTCGCATGAACATTATTTTGAGTTAAAAGTAATCAAAATCCAGCAGGGGCTCCTGGGTGGCTCAGTCCCTTAATTGTCTGACTTTGACTCAGGTCATGTTCTCAGGGTCCTGGGATCAAGCCCCTCCAGGAGCCCTGGGATGAGCCCCGCATCACAATAAGCAGGAAGTCTGCTTGTCCCTCTCCCCTCTCCCTCTGCTTCTCCCCCTGCTGTGCTCTCTATGCCTTTCTCTCAAATAAATAAAATCTTAAAAAAAAAAAAAAAGTAATCGAAACCCAGCAGTTGCAGGAAGAGCTCTCTTCCTGGTCCTCAAATGCCCAACTTGACCTCAGAAAGGAGAGTTTTGTACCAGGAAGAGAACCATTAACCTGGAGACTTCTCTTTACGTAAAAATCGTATCTGCATAATAGGGCAACTTTTGTTTCTCAAAACATCTCCTTTCACCTTCCTGCTAATAGCCCTGTTGTGATCCTCAGACCCCACCCCTCTCCTTAGCTCCTATAAACCGTGTTGTCTCGTTGTCCTTGGAACTTCATGTGTGTGTAGATTCGCTGTATGTATACCTATTAAATTTGATTTTGTCTTATTAATCTTTCTCATGTCAATTTGATTCTTAGTCCAGCTAGAAGGACCTCGTAGGACAGAGAAAGGTCTTCCTCCCTGACACTATCTACTCATAAAGTTATTAATAAATATAAGGGAATTGAATATATTTCAGGGCTAGTTTAGTTTACACACTTCACTGTGAAGGTTACGATCCCTCTCTGCAATTTAAAAGCTAATACCATCCTGAGAGTATCTTTCAGCTGTGACTTCTGAGCTTCTCACATCATGTCAATTTGTTCTTGGCTACACTTTACAGAGTTTGTTTCCTCCACACCCCTACCACTAAGACTTAAAATGGGAATCCAAATTGGTAGATGAAAAACAGAGTAAGATCTGACAATGAGGCCACAGCTACTTTTGATGTCTCATTAGCTCCTCTAATTGCAAAAAAGCCTTGCATAGGTGTACCTTCAGGATGAATGAACACGCCGGTACTCACAGAAAGTTCTCCAAAGAGGAATCAGAAATTCACTAAAGCCTGAGATCATTTAACCCCAGGCAGAGTTTAAAGTTAACCATTCATCACTTTCAATGGAATGTAAAGACCAGCTGGCTTCCTTTATTTACTTCAGGAGGGAAAAAAAAATCACTGCAAAAATCCATAGAGCATTTGTCTCTGCCCATAAACATCAAGTCAGGGTGAGTCCTTACAGACTACAAAGTTTGCTCTGTCACAACCTTCTCAGCAAATAGCTTTCTCACGGAGAGTTACCCGAGATAGAGGTGAGAAAGCAAATAATCAGAAATGACGCGGTTTCATTAAAGGATTCAAGACAATCTTAAATTTTCTCCTGATAGGTATGTGAGGCATTGATAACCATTAGACTAGCTAAATGTGGGTCGTGGACCCGTCTGTGAAAGTAATGCATAGGCATAAAGAGCTGGAAATTTGAGGGTGGACACTGTTCTCTAAAAATTTTTAAATGATAATTAGACTGAACTGAAGAATGAAAAAAACAACATCCTAGAAAGGACTTTAGCTTGACTCATTTGGAAATTCACACACAAAATCCTGTAATTCACAAAACTCCTATCAGTCCACTAACTCTTAAAGCATGATGCAGTGGAGAAAGTGAGGAGCAAAAGGAGGCTGGCAGAACAAAGATAATCTCCTATTCATATCTGGAAAGCTTTGCAACTTATTATTCACAAATGAGAAAATGTATTGGAAATAAACTGGGCACATATGCAGTCTGTTCTATAGGCCTGAAGGTTTTATTTGTCTGGGTTTCTACAAAAACGTACTCAATCCCTGTTGCTATTCACGAAGAGTACATTTTCGTAATCTGATGTAGAAAGAATCAAATCTGTTCTCCCTCACCTGCCTAAATCTTGTCTTTCTTATGTGGTCCCAAATGTATGATATTTATGGTTCTCAAAATATATTCATGCAATATGCACTTTACACGAAAGCATGGGATCAAACCCTTAATCTCCTCAAACAAAAATGCCCTTTAATGTTTTTTTCACTCTGCTACTCATACATCCTGAAAAACAAATATGCACACAAAACAAAAGGTGATAAATGGCCACATGTTGTCAGTGTTTTTATGAGATCTACCCACATTAGACATTTGACATTTCATCTCACCTCTACTATTTATTGGACCCAAGAATCAATATTTACGTTATGTTAGATGATGTTTAACAAATCCTTGATGGAATCACTTTTTACAGAAACGTTTCTGGAAACTGTGGGCCACTAGCTCCAATATAGTTATTTACTGTCTGGTTTTTAGATGTTCATAAATCATAAGCTTAACATTCAAGATTTCAACGTGTCCTTAATCACTGTCTTCTCGTGTGGATTAAATGAAGGCATTTAATAAAATTTATCTTGTCCTTCTCCATTGATGAGTTTTAATTAGAAGAAATATGGTATTGTGTTGTTTTGTTCCCTACAATGAATTTCTTACAGTTGTTATTGCTCCTAGTCCACAGTCTTTTTTTTAAAAACCTCAACTTCAACATTCAATAACATTTTCTCCTAGTATATCATTTCCTAATTATATATAAAACATTAGTCGTGGTAGTCTTTTCCACTGATAGACTTAAATAATGTTACTTGGAAAGCCAATACAAATGTATTATATATCTCTTCTTATCTATACATATGGTTATAACTTTAAAGTAGAGTTTATAAAACCACCTCTTAGGACATTATCTGTGTCTCAGATGAATAGGGGTCTTATTTTCTCAGGCAACAAGAAGCCTAGAGAAGTGGATTTCAGGGATGATGTTGTTGTTTAAGAAAAAAGTCAAATCTACAATATGTTTCTAGCATCCTTCCCCATAATGCTTATAAGATAACCTTTTAAGTCATAGTTGCAAGATGGCAGCTCCACTATCAAGCATCAAGCCTTTACTCAAGGCAGGAAGCTGAAAAAGCAGACAGGGAAAAACAAGTTTAAGGGGGATGTTGAATCTGCCCCTTTTGTTAGAAAAAGTACATATTTTTTGAAAGCCCAATATACTTGATTTCTTTTTGTATCTCACTGACCAGAACTTGGGTCACGTGGTCACTGTAGTTGCAAGGAAACTGGGAAGGGGGGGGTTTAAATAGACGCATGACAAAATGTGTCAGAAATAAACTGGGTGAACATGGTATTTGCTCTCTAGGCTTGATGGTTTCATTTGTCCCGGTTTCTGCAAGAAAAGTACTTGTTGCTATACATACATTTCTAACCCAAAGATAATTATAGTTAGTAAAAGAAGAGAAGTGAATACTAGACAGGCAATTGAAAAGGTCTGCAAGATGGATATGGAACTCAGGCAAATGTCTAGAGAGATCTCTAGATTTCTCACGAAATAGCACAATTTTGAGTAAATACCTTGTAGTTTGTATGCAATTTTGCATTTTAATAAGCCATAGAATTTGCAATTCACTCTGCTAGGCATTACATACATTGTATAAGACATCTTTTTTTTTTTTTCCTGCCACGAAGTAACTTATGCACTAGTAATAGAGTTGTTGTATAATGATTTAATAATATACAAAATTTAATTATTTACATACGTGTGTGTGTGTGTGTGTGTGTGTGTGTGTGTGTGTGTGTGTGTAGAGAGAGAGAGACAGAAAGTGAATGAGAGAGAAAGAGGGAAATCAATGGGAATTATAGTCTTAGATGCCTTAGAAGGAGCTGGTTGGTTCCACTCCACCATCTGGCTCAGCTTGCACTCTTTATTGTCAAGCTGAGGTCGGTGAAATGGACTTCCTTATACATATAAAGGAGAAGTTTAGAGGAATTTTAGAGTTTCTGAAATTCTCTATAAAATTTTCCTTTTTGTTTTCTTGATTTCTACTTTTCTCTTCTTTCCTCTTGCCCTTTTTAATTCCCATCCTATATATCTTTGACTTGATAATGTCCTAACTTTGATGGCTTCTATGATAGGCCTTCTGATTTATTTCTTCCATTATGGTCTGATGCTAATAATGAAGAAATGACTGTGACCTCTCCACTTCCTTAGTTCAACTTTTTTTAATGGGTGGCCTATTCACAGTTTTATTGGACCATTGATGGAGAAGGTGAGTAACGGATGAACAGAAATTTTTTAAAGCTAAACTACCAAGTGACCTCCTAAAAAGTAAGGTAGTAAAGTGCTCAACAGAAAAACAATCAATTGATAAAGCCAATTTATTTTGGCCTCATCAGCAACTTTACCACAAATCCCATGGATTTATCTCACTCAGTTTGGCTTCTCAGATATATTGGGCACTGACTATCATACCTTCTTAAAATGCCATCCTTCCTTAATTCCCATAGCCATTATATCTTCCTGAATTAACTCTCTCTCCATCTGTGTATTTTTATTGATGTCTTTCTTTTATTTCATTCACTTCCAGGCTGTCTGTCCAGAAATGAAGTGCCTGCCAGTGTGGCCTTTAGTTGTGCTGTTGTGTACTTCTTTTGGAAGACCAGGCATTTATTTGCAAACAGCATTCTACGGAAACTCTAGAGTTAACAGGGATCCCAAGACATTTAAAATCCCAAATCTCATGGTCCCTAAGGCAATCCCTGTGTAAAGGGCATTGAATTAAGTGGCTGAAAACTCCCATTTGTTTGAAGTGCTCTCCAGGGGATCAGTTACTTTACAGCTTGGAAATGTAATCTGGCAGGTAGTTGCTGAGCAACAAGGCCTGGAATCAGCTATGGATGAAACAGACTTCCATTAAACTTTATTAATGACTCCTTGGAGTATAGAACGCATTTATCATGAAATTGGATTCTAGTTAAAAATGTTAATAATAGTTTATGTTGGGTTATCTGTACTATTTTCATATTGCAAAAATAATACTTGTTAAGGTATTCATTTATTCATTCATTCACTCATTCATTTACTGTCTTGACCCAAAATATCTGGATATTGTTAACTGCAATTCAGTGTAAGAAAACTGCAGGAAAATATAGGTTACTAGGGACCAATATAAATTGGACCATTTGAACTCTATACCATTATAGCTCAATTAAAGCTCTAAAATTGATCATTTCTCACAAAATCCTTTCCTACACATATGGTTCAGAAAGTAGTTTCTTGTTTTCTTAGTTACCTCACAATGTCTTTTGGATGAATACTTAAGGGTGAAAATGGCTTTAGTTTATGTGTGGTAAATTTTATTTACATTAGTAAATGTAACTAGTAAATGTCAAAAGTTTATTGAGTTTTCCCACAATTTCACTACTCATGCCCTAATTTTCCCCCTGAAATTAGTGGTTATTTCTCCATTTAAGTGTGAAAAAATATAGAGTTTTTGGTCATGGAATTTTATTTCCCAGGACCCAGAGGCTCTTGCATTTCTTCAATAATGTTTGGATAGGGACAAAATCTCCTGGTTAGCCATTACATGCTCATAAATTTGCTAAAGCTGGTTTATCAAAGAGCGACAGAAGGCTTACATGACCAATTAATAATTAAAGAAATAGAAACAGGGGCACCTGGGTGGCTCAGTCGGTTGAATGTCCAGCTCTTGGTTTCGGCTCGGGTTGTGATCTTGGGGTGGTGAGATCAAGCCCTGTGTGGGGCTTCATGCTAGGCGTGAAGCCTGCTTGGGACTCTCTTTCTCTTTTTCCATCTGCCCTGCCTCCTACCTGCTCATGGTTTCTCTAAGATAAATTATTTTTTTTTTTAAAGAAATAGATACATCAGAAAGAAAGAGGGAATATTAGTCAAGATTCTTTTCTGCAAACAAGACAAAGCTACTCTGGTTATCTTAAGCAGAAAAACACTTTATTGGAAGAGAATCAGATAGTTCGCAGACTGCAGGAGACTACAGGAGAAAGTGGGAACAGGCATTGAGGCAATGAGGGATACGAGGTATAGCCAACATCATGCCCCAGAAATACTACTGATGCTCACCACCAGACTGCTCTTGCCATGCCCTCTGCACACCTGCAACGTGGTGCTGAACTCTCCAGCCTCCAAAACCTCATGCCTCACTGCCCCACTGCATTCAAAGATTCACTGTAACTTCTACACACAGAATTTCCATTACATCTCACAAGTCAGGGGCAAGGAATATAAAGGACAACTACTAAGCAATGCTACCAAATATTAGTCACCAGAAATATCAAGAGGGGATATATATTGCAACATTCCCATTAGATATCAGTCATGGGAGTGCCTGGGTGGCTCTGTCAGTTAAGTGGCTACCTTCAGCTCAGGTCATGATCCCAGGGTCCTGGGATGGAGCCTTGCATTAGGCTCCCTGCTCGGTGGGGAACCTGCTTCTCCCTCTGCCCCTCCCCCTACTTGTGCTCACTCTCTCTCTCAAATAAATAAAATCCTAAAAAAAAATAGATTTCAGTTATGTTGGAGGGGAAGATAGATTCTGGGAAATCCAAATGTTAGTTTTGGATTAATTTCATTTTAATCTTTTAATTTTTCTATCCCCCAAACATAGTGTATTTTTTTCACAAAAGGAATTTAACATACTTAAGCAATTATTCCTTTTATAACAAATGGAATAATGAAGTAATTATGGTGGTATTTGCAAACCTACTTTGACTTTCACCTTGGTTATGAGGAAATATTTAATCTTTGTTGATATTAACAGAAGTCAAATTTAGCCTTTAGTATGTAATAAAGTTGAATTCCTTAAACTACTCTTTTTGCAATCATTGAAACCATACTAGTTCTTTTAAATAACAGGTTTGACATTCACCCACAATGCCATTAGCTACCATATAACACATAATCAGGTTAACTACTATGGATGCTTATTTATTATGTTGTCATAACCTCTATTTTTTCTCTCTCTGATTAGATAGCATTCTTTTCATGTATTTTATCTCACATTTTCTCTAACTCTAGTATGTAAGAGATTTTTGTGCTTCAGAAGAGTAAAAGTAATCATGTAGTCATTGTGTGGCTCTTCTGATTGGTAGAAATTTTGACATTTGTTCTATTCGCTATAGGAAAATTCTTAGTTTTTTGAAATCAACAGTAATTTCAATTTTGAATACAATTTATAACATCCAATAACTGTTACTCTGCAATCTGATTTAAGGAATGCATTTATAGTTCTATTGTTGCCCATTTTATGAATATCAAATATATATACCAACAATTAAATGGGGAAGATAAAAATACATATTACAGATTAAACTGAACATGGATATGTATCTGCATTTTACACCAAAATAATATTTTAGGGGCGCCTGGGTGGCTCAGTCGTTAAGCGTCTGCATTCGGCTCTGGTCATGATCCCAGGGTCCTGGGATTGAGCCCCGCATTGGGCTCCCTGCTCAGCGGGAAGCCTGCTTCTCCCTCTCCCACCCCCCCTGCTTCTGTTCCTTCTCTCGCTGTGTCTTTCTCTGTCAAATAAATAAATAAAATCTTAAAAAAACTATTTTAAAATTTTTAGAAAATCTGAGGGGAAGATATTTTTCCTATATAATATTAAATAAGTATGTATTTATGTATGTATTATGTGTATATAAAAATATATAGTTTATGTGCAAGAAGTTCTAGGATTATAAGATTTTATATATATAAATTATATATTATATAACAACTGTATATATTTATATAATACACAAGTATATATTATATATGTAAATTTATGATATATATATTTCCTTTACAAGTTGTTTCTTGCTTGCTAAAATTGCTGATTAAACAGTTATAGATGATCATGAAGTAATTTTCTATTTTTCATTCTGAAATAACTGAAATTGTTATTTGTTTTTAAAATAATTTTAACATGCTTTAATAATTTGTATATAAAGCAGTGGTATTATCGAAGGGTAGCTTGTAGTTGATAGCTAAATTAACTCTACACATGTACAAAGAAATAAATTGTAGAACATTATCAGTATGAAAAAATCTGAATATAGCATTGTCTACCAATCATAGCCAGGGCTTACAAAATCTCTTGTTATTCTGGTTAGCAAAAAAGTAAGAGGAAAGCATAAGGAGAATATCCTTCTCTTTAAGAGAGAAAACAGAGTGGGTGGCATCATAAGAAATAAATATATGTAGAAGTTACCCAATATAACTTGATCTATCATGGCCCATATCTGAACTTCCTGTGTTAATAAAAAAAAGTCTATAACAAACTGTCTCACAGAGAGCATTTATTTGGATACCAAAAAGCACCATATAGAAGACTATCCATTGATGAGAATGCAAATGATCAATTGTGTTTCTCACATGCATTGACTGGTCTCTACTCATATTCTGCCTTGTAGGGAAGGAATAAAAAACAGAAC
Organism: Potos flavus; assembly: GCA_028534135.1. NCBI lineage: Eukaryota > Metazoa > Chordata > Mammalia > Carnivora > Procyonidae > Potos > Potos flavus. Next base: position 83,849,856 of record CM052901.1, on the reverse strand, counting down.
AATAACAACCACAGTGACAGCAAAGTTCCCTGAGCTTTACTTTGATCAAATGGCAAAAACCATTCCTTGATGATTTAATTGTAATAATTTAAAGCTGAAGTTGAAGGGGCAAGTGTATATTATAATTGAGGAATAAATGCTAAGATATTCAACCTAGATTCCCAAGACCATATTGCTTTATTTTAGACATAACATTTCTGTGAAATTTCAAAATTCTCTGTTGCCTTGACAGTGAAACAAAAACATCAATGAAAGTGTAATCCATCTCAAAATCCGAAAAAGTACCTTTAAAATTTTTATTCATAGGATTCTATGTGCCTTTAACTTACATATGTTCTTTATTTACATTAGTTTTCATACAAGTGCTATAAGAAAATGATGTTTTTATCCTATGCTTCATTTTAATTCTATTACTGCCCACATAATTTCAAAGTCATTAATGAATGCTAATGTGTATAAACTCCAAAGGTTTATGGCTATCTGCGTAACTCATACATAGCTACTACAGCACGGAACTGAATTTTACACACAACTGCCTAAAATAGTTCTTTTAAAGTACAGTATTCACTTTGTAATTTTATTACTTACCCAACTCATTTTAATGAACATACTTTTTAAAAATATTGATTTGCCAAGCACTGTTCTAGGCACTGGGGTCGTAATGGTATATAGCTAAGGGTAATAAATATAGACCATTTCCATTTTTGGCCCAATCATAAAAGTTAGGTTTGTTTGTTTTATACTAAAAGGGAGCAAAAGTAAATTGAAATGATCTTTTATTGCAGTACCAGATATAATGCAATGTCATCAAGCTGCTGATATATTCAACCAGTTGATACTTGGTCCATTTAGTGGTTGAATCCAACTGATTAAAACACAGTGGGATCTAGAACTACTCTATATCTAAGAATTGACTAAGAAAATCTTCCAGATAGTAAATTATTATGATTTCTATCTGTTCTAGGCATTTGGTCTAAGTTCATCTTCCATACTGGGTAGTATACCAGTATCACAAGAATATTTTGAGAACAATATATTCTAAATCCCCATTTTACAGATGAGGAAACTGAAGCTCATATGAGTTTTGGTGCTTGCAAAGGTCACATGGCCAGGAAGTAGGTAGCAGAGCTTGAATTTGAACTGAGATCTGCCTAACTATTGTTTTTCCCTGGCTATGGTAATATCCAATGCCCTTGTGGTAAATATACTATGTTTACCATTTTTAGAGATGATGAAACTGAAATCAGTATGCTATGACAAGCTAATTTCTTGATACACTTTAAAATTATACAAATTGTCAATATACATTAAATATCTACCCAAAGTACATAACAAGTCTCTCTATCAATTTATCTAGCTGTGAACCTATATTTATATATCCATTTGCCGAGTTATAATTATTTATCTCACCCCCAACCCTGTCCCCAGAGGGTATTTTAAAGAGCGCCTGTAGTAATAGAATGTGACTTTGATGTAAGTAAATCTAGATTTGAATCCTGGCTCTATCACCTGTACATATCTTTGGCTTGAAACAGGAAAACAAGATGTTAAATGAGGCAACATATCTCTAATACTTAGCCCAGGGACTGCAAGAGTGTATGTAATAACAAAGATTTTTCAAAAATGAAGTTGAATTCAGTCGTGTGTCAGTGTAGCATCACAGAGACTAAGTCAAACGATATGACAAACTATTTTGGTGTCAAATACCTGATTTACTCAAAAATTAATCCTTTTATTTTTTTAAGGAAAAACTGTTAGCTTCTGATTATTTTTACCAAATTTATTGAGGCTGCATCTGAATTTACTGGGCCAATACCAATAGAAAGGTGGCAAGGCGACAGGAAATTCAATTAAAAGAATGAGATTTAATGGAGTTCTTGCTTTTCTAAAATGATTTACAGGCCACAATAGTGGTGAATTATTTCCCTGTCAATTAGTGTTATTTTCTCTTGAAACCTTTATTTAGAGAAATGGCAAGAAGCAACGGGCTATCTAGTAGCCTGCATTTAGCATTTCAGTATTGGGTCAACGTGAATCTCAGTGAGACTGTTCATGGTGTTTCTTTAGGGGATGAAATTAAAGCAAAATGGTGTGTTGTAATTTAATTCTGTTTGTTGATATGCAAGTATTAAAACATTAGTCATCATTTGAAATCTGACCAAATTTCAGAGAATACATAATTTAACAACATGTCATTTGCCTCTACATAGCAATAAATTACTAGTTAGTTGAAATACTACTTTTGACCAATCATTTAAAAATTTTTAAAAATCATCGTTTGACTTTAAGTTTCAGAACTTAGTTGCTACCTCATTTCTATTTCAATTTAGTTTACTTATTCTATTTGAAATGTACTTCACAATCTTTACACCACACACAGAAATATACACATAGGCACACCCACCCACAAATTCCATGTCAAACTTGAGGTGACATGGACGTTGTAATTCTTAATTTGTGGCCTACTGAGAATTTTAATATGCACTGGCATTGCCTGATTGTAGTTAGTGTGCCATGCCATGCAAGTTAGTTTCTTGCTCTTCTTCACAATTATACAAATTTAAAATAAGATGTATTTATTCATAGTCAGATGTTTATCTATCTACCTACCTACCTACCTACCTACCTACCTACCTATCTACCTATCATCTATCTCTCTCTCTCTTCACCTTATCATTATTTATCCACACCCTCAACTCTGGGCTCAGTGCTTATTCTTTAAAACTACAAAAGTTGGCCAGCCTGAGCTTGAATATGCAAAGTTAAGGTTACTAGAAACTTCCTCCTTTTTTTTCCTCTTTGTCTACTTCATCTCTTTCCCTCAGGTCCCCATTTCCCTTTCTGTTACTCCTCTTGGTTGTCAACTACTCCTCTATTATTTGTGCAGAAACTGATCAAGGGCCATCAGTGTTCTAATCTCCTTGCACAATTGCTCAAAATTACCTTCTATTTGCCCCAAGGCATTCAGGGCTTTTTAGGTACTTCCATATTCCCCTTCCTGTACTCTATACCTAAATTTTCTCTATTGCTGCTAAGCTAAGATTTCTTAACATGTAATATTAAATGTTTTGCATAGCTCCCATCTAAACTATGGAGAATCACACTTTTACAGCACAGCAGCCTAGTAATGAAAATCATCTGCAATGACTTTTTAAATGTTTCCCCAAATCATGCTCTTTTATTTGGATAAGTCATTTTGGTTACATAAGTGGCTCTGAAATGTGACATTATTTAGTTGCAGAGGGGTTTATTTTTTAACAGTGTGGCAATTACATCCTAAAATAACTATTATTCAATCCATTCTGCCAGCCTTGGGAGACTAAGCAGATGTCAGATATTCTAAAATATCTGACTTTAGGTGAGTTTGGGATGTTACTGTGAAAGAGGCATTTTGAGATCTGTTATATAGGAGAATGCCAGTGAGCTGTGCGCTTACATAATGATGGTAACAGCTCTCAGAGGGGCAATTTCAAGCATAATTGTCGGGTCTTGAAATAATACTACTTTAGAGCTAGATGAGGAAATTTAGAGCTCATTTCTCTATTCATTTTTTTAATAAGGTGAGGAAACGAAGTGATCCAAATAATTAGAAGACCTGTCTGAGATCATACATCTAATTAAAGGCACATCCTAGGAAGATCTCTGGACTTTAAATTATCATTCCAGTAAATTGGCTTTACTACATATCTTCCTACACTCATTCCACATTTACTGCTTTGAGAGAGAAGCTTGACAGCATATTTTAATAGAAAATGTGTGGATTTTCATGACAGGACAATCTGAATTTGAAACTTTCCTAGGCCCAAATATTCACTTGTATATGTAGCATCCTCCAAAATGACTGGAGTGATTCTTTCTTGCATCATCATTTTTCCCATTCTACTGGACCATTCTCACCAGCAGTCAAACATGCTGTCATTTCTGTCATCCAAAAGGAAAATCATTTTTTTTTACTCAACATCTCTCTTCAGGTACTTTCTCACTTCTTATACCCTAGTCATGGGAAAATTACAAAAACAACACAGAAGAGTTGCTATACTATCTCCAATTATTTTCTTCCCATTCTCCTTTGAACTTACTTTAGTCAGGCTCTCTATCCATCATTCCAACAAAACAGTTCTCATCCAGGTCACCATATCAGTTAACTATGTAACAAGCACGTAATGTGTCTGGCATCTGTCCATCAAAAGCAGTGCACCTAGGAGTCAGTTGATAGACATGTGCTAGGCTGGACAGCTCTAAGTTGCAGATTAGGTGTGGGTCTGTCTCAAGGGAGCCTAATCCTCCTTGGACCAACAGGCTAACCAGACCACATCCTGCTCTTCCGGATAGAGAAGAGCAAGACAAAGGCAAATCTCCTTATCTCTTAAAAATTAGTGCACTAGAACTACCTTCTGTGTTCTATCAGCCAAAACAATGCTGAGTCCAAGGTCAGGGACACTTTGCCTCTGTGGGCAGAACTGAAGAGTCACAAGGCAAGTACATGGACAGAGACCAGGGTGAAGTACTGGGGACAAAATATTAATGTTAACACACCACTGTCACTGATGAGCTCTGTAATACTAAATCAAATGGCCAAATCTAAGTGCTCATCTGTTGTGAATATTCAACATGTGACACAGTTAACACTACTTCTACCCTGAAACCGTTTTTCCCTTGGCTTTTAATTCGCCCCATACTCTTAGTGTTCCCTCTCCCCTCTCACTGGCTTTTCCTTCTATACTTGTTGGTTCTTCCTCATCATGTTTACATTGCTTTACCCCAGGGACTAATCTGGGGAGATTTTCTCCTTGCTTTTTATACGTATTCTTGTTGATCACACCCCTGGGCATTGCTTAAACACCATCTATAATACTTAACATTACTGAAATGTACATTTTTAAATGGTTAAGATGCTAAATTTTGTTATGTATTTTTTCACCACAGTTAATAATAAAAACAAATAAAACAAAAACCTATCTATAGATGGATAAATCACAAGTCTGTATATTTATGTTTTTTATTTAAATTTTATTTAGTGAACATACAGTGCAATACTAGTCTGGAGAATTCAGTGGCTCATCACTTATATACAACACCCAGTGCTCATCACAAGTGCCTTCTTTAATCCCCATCACCCATCTAGCCCGTCCCCCACCCACCTCCCTCCATCAACCCCCAGTTTGTTCTCTATCGTTTAGAGTCTCTTATGGCTTGTTTTCCTCTCGCCTTTTTTTCTTTTCCCCTTTCCCATATGTCTATCAGTTTTCTTTCTTAAATTCCATATATGAGTGAGATCATATGGTATTTGTCTTTCTCTGATTTATTTTGCTTAGCATAATATACTCTAGCTCCATCCACGTTGTTGCAAATGACAAGATTTCATTCTTTTTGATGGCTGAGTAATATTCCATTGTGTGTATATGTATGTATGTATACGCATATGTATACATATATATATATATATATATATGTATATACACATACCACACCTTCTTTATCCATTCATCAGTCGACGGACATTTGGGTTCTCTTTATAGTTTATATATTGTTGATAATGCTGCTATAAACACTGGGGTGCAATGATCTCAGGGTCTTGAGATTGAGCCCCATATTGTACTTTGTGCTCAGTGGGGAATCTGCTCAAGATTCTTTCTCTCCTTCTCCCTTTACCCCTCCACCCCATGCTCTCTCTCTAAAATAAATATATCTTTAAAAAAACACATCAGGGTGCATGTACCCCTTCGAATCTGTATTTTTGTATCTTTTGGGTAAATACCTAGTAGTGTAATTGCTGATCATATGGTTGTTCTATTTTTAACCTTTTGCGGCACCTCCATACTGTTCTTCAGAGTGACTGCACCAGTTTGCATTCCCACCAAGAGTGCAAGAGAGGTCCTCTTTCTCCACATCCTTGCCAACACCTGTTGTTTCTTGTGTTATTAATTATAGCCATTCTGACAGGTGCACAAGTTTATGTCTTTTTGTATGTCTCCCTTTAAAGTTCAATGTCACATATATATCCAAATATATAAAAAAAAATCTAACAGAAATATGAAACCTGATCTATCCATAGCCAAACTACCAATCTTCTCCCTCGCCCCCACGCCGACACAAATATGCCCTGTGGGTATTTCTCCCATCTACATAAGTGGCAACTGCATACTTCATGCTGCTCGGGCACAATATCTTTCTGGTCCTCCTTGCCTCTACCTTTTCTCCTACATCCCACACCCAATCTGTCAGCAATTCCTACTGGCTTTACTTTCAATATATATCCAGGACCTGAGCATAACTCTCCATCTCCAATGTGCTAACCCCTTTTTGCCAAGTTGCCATCATCTCGGACTTGATTCATTATAATAGCTTCCTAATTAATATCCATAATGCCATCTTCCTCCCCATACAGTCTATTCTCAACTTAGCAACCACAGTGAACCTGATTTTCCCCCCTTTTTAAAGTAAGCTCTATGCCTAACGTGGGGCTTGAACTCAAAACCCTGGATCAAGAGTAGCATGTTCTACCTACTGAGCCAGCTAGGTGCCCCCAGAGTGAACCTTTAAAGTACAAATTGGATTAGGTCACTCATCTCATTATCACTCTCCAGTGGTCTCCCACCCTCACTCCCAGTAAATTCCAAGTTCTTACAATGGTCTTCAAAGCCCACACACAATCAGGTCTCATTATTTCTCTGACCTTATCTCTCAATACCCCACTCCTATGATGGGGCAAAAAAAGCCCAGTAAGAATCCATGTCCTAATAGGACTTGAATTACTACTGTAAGGGCAGGGCCACCTTACACCTGTGTGCAGATGGCACATTACACAACTATAGGGAGTAAAAAATATTTCTGTTGAAGCTGTACAGATCTCAACCTGCACAGTCCTAGATCTTTGCACAGGGGAGACAGAAATAAACAGGATAAATATGTAACACAGTGGTGAGTGTTACAGAGAAAAATAGAGAAAAAAAAGAGACTTCATGTAGGCAATATAAGGCTAGATAGGATGAACCAGAAGGTCTCCACTAAAAGAGTGGTCTTTAAATAAATAACTGATGAGACAGTAACCCTGAGGATAACTGGGAAATTGTAGTTAGGCGAAGGAAGAGCATCTGAGATGAAAACATGTTTGGCATGTTCTAAGAAGAGGCAAGAAACCAGTGTAGCTGGAGCAAAGTGAGCTAAATGGATAGTTTCAGAAAATGAGGTCAAAGGCATGAAGGGAGCAACGATTGTATAGGCTCCCATCAGGTCTTTGGCTTTTACTCTGAGTGAGAAGATAGCTATCAGAGGTTATAAACAAACTTAATTTCAGCTTTAAAAGATACCTCTTAGTGGAAAAAAAAAAAGATACCTCTGGCTGCTGTGTTGAAAAAAGACTGCAGCGAACCAAGGGTGAAAGCCAAGAGACCAGTCAAGACAGAGATAACTGGACGTCGGACAGACTAAAGAGATGCAGCACTGGACTTGGGGTGAAATTTTAGTGGGTCACTATTGCAAATCGGGTCTTTTTATGATTACATTTTCTCATCATTTATTGGTCATATATAGAATGTGACTGGTGTGTGTGTATGTGTGTGTGTGTGTGTGTGTGTATCAAGATGACTGAGCAATTTGGTTCTAATGACTAACTTCAAAGTTAGGCTTTTTAGACAATTTATCTTCTGCAAATGAAATTAATCTCATCCGTTGCTAATATCCGTATTTCTTTGCTCACTTTATTTTGTTATTCTTTTTTTAAAGATTTATTTATTTATTTGAGTTGGGGAGAGAGGAACAGAGGGAAAGTGACAAGCAGATTCTGAACTGAGCTGAGCTGAGCAGGGAGCCCAAGCCTGGCTCCATCTCACAACCTGAGCCGAAATCAAGAGTCAGACGCTCAACCAACCGAGCCACCCAGGCACCCATCTTTACTCATTTTAAACATTTTTTGTAATCTGAAAGAGCAGAGCAAGGCTAACTCCATTAAGGAATGCGGAACCCCTAACTGCCAAAGACTGTAAACCCTGCCTTTAGCCCGCCAAACTCATGCGCCAATTCTGACCAGAGTGATAGGCTAGTTCAAACAGCTACTTTAGGATAAATCGTTATTCCATTGGCCATCTGCGTGTATGTTACAATCTTATTGGCCACTGTGTGCTTGTTACAAACTCATTGGCCACTGGCCCCTATAAAACTGCTGTGCCTTCTGAAACTCGCTCTTTCTCCACATTACGCCGCGTCGGTGAGTGTGGGAGGTTGAGCTAGCTCAAATAAAGGCTCTTTGCTTTTGCATCGGACTCAGCTCCCTGGTGGTCTTTGGGAATCTAAAAATCTGGGCATAACATAATCCAGAAAAACTGTGAATGGTTCAAATGATTTTACACACATTTAGGTATGTATTACTGATTAACATTATTGCTCCACTAATTCACATTTAGGTATCATGTTTACTCTCTATTTCTGATAAAATACACTTCACGAAATGGAAAGGAATCTATTTCTAGCTAAGAATTTTAATAGGAATTGCTGTTAATGTTAGTTTTTTCCAACAAGTTTTCAAATATTTGTATAGTTTATTTTTGCTTTTAATATATTTCTCAGAAGAATTACATTAATATTTTTTATTTATTTTTAAATTTTTTTTTTTTTTTTTTAGATTTTATTTTTTTGACACAGAGAGAGAGATCACAAGTAGGCAGAGAGGCAGGCAGAGAGAGCGAAGCAAGCTCCCTGCTGAGCAGAAAGCCCGATGCAGGGCTCGATCCCATGGACCCTGAGATCATGACCTGGGCTGAAGGCAGAAGCTTTAACCCACTGAGCCACCCAGGCACCCCTGTGCTTTTTCTTTTTAACTTCCAATATTAATATGCCACCGAGACTGCTAATTCTGCTATGATGTGTGTCTACGTTCATAATCTAAGGAAACGCTAATTTTAACATCCTTACTGAAGAATGATTGATATTCAAAAATCTGCACATATTTATAGTTTAGTGAGATTAGACATGTGCATGCATTCGAGAAACCATCATTGCAGTCAAGGTAACAGATACAACTACTACCTTGAAAAGTTAAAGAAATGCTCATTTTATGTTATTTTATGTTATTTTCTATTTTTTAGAAATGCTCATTTTAATTAGATTGGTTGCAGTTTTTTCCTACAACCTAGTGGACAGACTCTTTGAATCTTATTTCAGTATATCTGTTGACACAGAGTAGAATTTTATGACTCTCTTGGGGTCTTTTCTGATTTTCCATTTTTGGATTAGGTATGCATTCTTTGTTATCTCAAAGCAATCACCAATTTTTAGATAGCAGTAATGATGCCATTGTACTTACCAATTTGATTCTTCTAGAAGTCTAAGAAAGGGCTGTTTATATCTTTTTCATTAATGTTGTTTCAGCTCCTAGCACACATGACACAGAGTTCATGAATGAGTAAATGAACAAATCCATAGAAATTTGTGGCTCACTCACTGTCGATTCCTACTCATAGTAAAAGGAAGAAAAAAGTACAAAGATATTGTCTAATAATTGTCTTTCTTTTCTGCATCAGTAGAATCATTAGAGATTAATATTGGTGGGTTTTTCCAGATATGGCGGCAATAATATACACCCAATTAAGGAAAACTCAATCTGAACCTCATAATATTCTATAATCAAAACTGCAGAGAGGAAAAGTCATTGTATACATAGAAAAATGCATAATTGATACACAGTTTTAGCTCTGTCTAAATTTGGCTACATAGTATCTCTTTCTAGGCATTCTCTAATTTTATTGATATCACTTTATCAAGTGCCCTCATAGAGTTTAGCTAGCATAGTAGTACATAGTTTCTGAACTCCCATTTACCAGGTCAGTATCTTGTACTGTCTGCACATCACAATAATGGTATTACAGGAGTAGTATTGCTATTGCTTGGCCTTGGTATTATTCTGTCTCCTCTCTCCATTCTTTTTTTTTTTTTTTTTTAAAGATTTTATTTATTTATTTGACAGAGAGAGAGAGAGATCACAAGTAGGCAGAGAGGCAGGCAGAGAGAGGGGAAACAGGCTCTCTGCTGAGCAGAGAGCCCAATGCAGGGCTCGATCCCAGGACCCTGAGATCGTGACCTGAGCCGAAGGCAGAGGCTTTAACCCACTGAGCCACCCAGGTGCCCTCCTCCAGTCATTCTTGGACAGAGCCAGCACTAAAAGTTGGTGGGTTTGGGGCAAATAAAGAAGAGTATCTAATTCAAAGTGAGTGTTTTTTGAATAATAGTTTATTTTTGGCTTCTCTGTATTGCTTATATTTTTCTACCCAGCGTATTTATCAGAACTTTCCTTGCTACTAAGATGTATACATTTACAAGCATCAAAATGATGTATCCCCATAAAACACATAACCATTCCTTTCTGCCCTGCTAACCATATATGCATGGATTCCCAGCCTTCTGGAAACTCATGACATTCACTCTTCTCCAATGTTATACATTCAAAATCAACATTAAATTCTTCCAAGATAAAAGGGCCTCTAACTTTATATGTTATTTGATAACATAGGAAAAAAAACTATATACTATATAAACCAAATAATATTTTAAATATAAAATAGGTCATTTATACTTTAAATAAATTATATGCTAAATGAGATATTTGAATGTGGTTTCCTAAGCTAAAACTCTATTCTTGACTACCACATAGGAAAACTTCCTACTTGAAGGCTGGAGACATTTTATTCCGGTGTTTGGACCCACTCTGAGTTTTGTGTCATTAAATATATCTGTGACACTTTGTCTTACATGATCAACATCTGTCAAGTCAATCTCAATATCATAATTAAAGAGTTCTAACGAGCTGACAAAAGTAGCAACATATATCTTTGTCACACAATATTATTTTTTTTTATTTTTACCAGATTGAGGTATAATTGACAGTTATATGTGTGTGTCTGCATGTTTAAATTACACAATGTGATGTTTTGATATATGTATACACTATGAAATAATTACCACAGTCAAGCTAATTTCATTCATCTCACATAGTTATCATTTTGTATGTGTGTTATGAGAACACTTAAGATCTAGTCTCTTAGGACATTTCAAATATACGGCATATATATTAACTATAGTCACCATGTTGTACGTTAGCTCTCCAGAGGTTATTCATTCTGCGTAACTGAAACTCTGTACCCTTTCAGTGACATCTCCCCATTTTCCCCACCCCTCGGCCCCTGGCAACCACCATTCCACTCTGCTTCAATGAATTCGACATTTTTAGATTTCACATATAAGTGAGATCATGTAGTGTTTGTCTTTCCATGTCTGGCTTACTTCACTAAACATAATGTCCTCAGGGCTCATCCATGTTGTTGCAAATGGCAGGATTTCATTTTATCACATTTATATCTGTCACATTTTCTTTATCCAGTCAACTGTCAGTGGACCCTTAAGCTGTTATATTTTGGCTACCATGAATAATGCTGCAATGACCATGGGAGTGCAGATATTACTGCAGATAGTGATTTTATTTCCTTTGGATATATACACCTTTCAAAGTGGGATTGCTGGATCTTATGATAGTTCTAATTTTCATTTTTTGAGGAACATCCAAACTATTTTCCATAATGGCTGTACCAATTTCATTCCCACCAACAGTGCACAAGGTTTCCCTTTTCTCCGTGTCCTTGCCAACTCTTGTTTTTTGACAGTGACCGTCCTAACAGGTATGAGGGGATATCTCATTGCAGTTTTGATTTATATTTCCCAGATTATTAGTGATGTTGAACATCTTTTCATATACTTGTTGGTCATTTGCATGTCTCTTAATTTTAAAATGTTGGTATTATTTATATGCAGTTTTTCTCATTAGTCTATATTAAACTGTTATGAGCAGTTAGGGGGTGCTTAAAGCCTTTTAATGTGGTTTTCTTTTAGTTTCTCCTGCATTTCAGGTTTTGAGAAATTTGTTTGATTTTCATAAATTAAGATGTATAAAAATATCTTTAGGGTGAATTATGCACTTTATTATAAAGCAGCACATCAGTTTTTAAAACATTTAACCTTTAATTAAATCTTCCATATTAAGATAACAACTCTTTTATTTTCAAAATATGGCTGGTAGGTCCTTTACCGTCATTTTACTTTTATTCATTTCGTGTAACTTTGTTTTAGATGAATCTTGTATATCACATTGTTGGGTTATGGGTTTTTACATTATAGAATCTTTTTTAATAGGTTAATTTTTCCTCTTTATACTTACTGATGTGATAAAAAGATTTGGTTTTACTCCGTTCCTTTTATCTATGTTATCTTACCTGCTTTTAATATTTTCCATTTTATTTTTGCTAAACTTATTTTTATATGTTTCTCTTTTTCTATTCATAATTCAGAAGATTAGCAATCAATTTCTATCATTCTGTTGTTTGACTCTATACCTTTAAAAATGTGTAATCTGAATTACTGAAAGGGTCGTGATGGTGAATCAGATGTATCGGCATTTCAGAATGAAAATACAAAGTATGCTAGTTCTAAATAATCACAAAGGTTAGGGGCCTATCTCTGATGGCTTTTACACTCCTATTTATTTATTTATTTACTTATTTATTTTAAGAAATGCAGCATCACCAGTGCTCTTAAAGGCACAGAAGATATTAAAATATGAAAAAGGACATTAATGACTCTGAAATAAAAGTAAAATTATACATACCATAATGGTGCATCTTAAAATCAATGACACTGTAATGAACTATGATACATAATTATTAAAACCTTAATTGACCTCTCCACCATAAAAGATGAGAATATTAACAGGCTACTTCTTTCTGTCTCTACTTCCTGATAATTATTTTTATATTATATCTAATATTATAAGCTCTATATTATATACTTTAAAACAATAATAATCTAGTTCTTGACATGTCAGATTAAGATTTTATGTTTTACTTCCCTCTATGGAAAATGATGAAGTTATTATACTTTCTTACACCCCATACCATAAACTTGGGTTTTTTATTAGGTGGAACTATATGAAATTGAAATTGCCCATTTTTCAAGGTTGAAAGAATCAACTATTAAAAGTTGTATGTAGTCTAACCTAATATATTATCATTTTTTTCTTAAGTTTTTATAATTTTCACTTGTATAACCATATTTCATATACAGCCTGGGAGATTTATATACATATAGTAATTACCCCTCTGTAAAATTTATATTTATTTTCCAAATCATCTCATCCCGCCTATGGATATCTAGGGCAAGTATTTTTGTCTTTCAACAGGAAGTGAAACAGCAGTTTCTCACATAACACACAAACAAGTTTCTCCAGAACTCAGTCATATGACCACAACTACTTGTAAAGAAGGATGGAAAGTAAGTTCCCAGGGTAGGTGGCAATGTGCCCAGCTTAAACTAAGATGTTTTATTTTTAAAATAAAGATGGTATAAAAAGATATTTGAGGAAGATTAGCAGTCTCTGATACAGATACTGTCTAATTCTTGACATTGATAGACCTACAAAATTTACATCACTATGTTAACATTTTATAGCAATTGGTAAAAATCAAAACGAGTCTACAGTTTCTAAGGAAGTAGAGAAAAATTTAAAAACAGAAGAGGAATAATAACAAAAATCTTGATAAATCATGCTAAAAAAGAGGAAAATAAGGGGGAAAGAGGTAAAATTCAAATCACAACTGGAAACTAAATATTATGACAGAAATTAGACTAAATCAATAATAGAAATTTCTAAATATTTGAGATAAAAATATCTATGATGACATTATAAGGCTAAACATAAGGTAAGACAATCTAGATTTTTAAAATAACAACATAATAAGGTTATTAGTGGTATAATCAGGCAAAGTAGAATTTAGGTTTAAAAATCATTCAGTGGAATAACTGGGGATATTTTGTGTCATCAAATGGCATGGCCCATAAGAATATATATAATGGTTCAGTGTAATTAATCACTGAATAAGGCAATATCAAAGTATAAAGTAAAATATTTTCTAAAAATACTGAAAAATGGATGACTCCACAATCATAGAAGGAATCCTTAATATTTTTTCTCCTAGAAATTGACAGATCAAGTAGATACAATAAATAAAATTAAAATAGAAAATTTAGATAAGAGAATTAATAAGCTTAGTCAAATAAATTGTGTAGAAAAAAAATGTATCCAAGGAACAGAAAATACATTCTTGTCCAGTTGTTCTGGAACACTTCCAAAAACCAAGACATTATAGGCCACAAAGAAAATTAAAAATTATTTGGAATAGGAAAAAGCTCACATGGGCCACATTTGCTGAATTCTATACAATAAAACATTCGTGCTCTCTCCCTCAAATAAAATCTTTAAAAATATATAAATAAATAAAATAAAACAAACTGTGTCGAGGAAGAAGAACTTCCTCTGCCCTGTGGTCCTCATAGGTGGACCAAGAATCAAATTGACATGAGATAGATTAACAGGAGAAAATCAAATTTAGGGGCGCCTGGGTAGCTCAGTCATTAAGCATCTGCCTTCGGCTCAGGTCATGATCCCAGAGTCCTGGAATCGAGCCCCACATCTGGCTCCCTGCTTGGAGGGAAGCCTGCTTCTCCCTCTCCCACTCCCCCTGCTTGTGTTCCCTCTCTTGCTGTGTCTCTGTCAAATAAATAAATAAAATATTTTTAAAAAATTATGAGAGTTACTAAATCTGCTTCAGGATCTTACTTGATAACTTAATGGAAGACAAAATTATATAACATATTTTTTTCAAATTTTATTTATTTATTTGACAGAGAGAGATCACAAGTAGGCAGAGAGGCAGGCAGAGAGAGGGGGGAAGCAGGCTCCTTGCTGAGCAGAGAGCCCGATGCGGGGCTCGATCCCAGGACCCTGAGATCATGACCTGAGCCGAAGGCAGAGGCTTTAACCCACTGAGCCACCCAGGCACCCCACATATTTTTAACATTTTGATAATTATATTTCAATATAATCAGCTTCTCCTGAAATCCTATGTATTTGACTTTATGTTTATAAAAACATTATCTGAGAAGGAGTCCATAGACTTTACTTCTCTGTGCGAGATCAAACAATTTCAGGAACAAATGTGGATGCAGAGAGAAAGAGTGTTCTTGGAAAAGGAACCACTGTATTAAAAAAAACAGACAGAAAAATAAAAAACTTGGCCTAGAAAAGAAAGAACATTGTCTGACTAAGGAACAGAAAGCAGTTCCCTAAATTCTGATTTGTAGCATACGCCCTCCATAGCTGATTTTAAGCTATTAAGTGGCATCCTTAAACATGAAATTAGGAAAAGATGTACACCACCAGCCCTCCTAAGCTTCTTACAGGCTAGCTCCAGCATACCACCAGATTTTTTATGTATATTATTAGGTGAGGAAGAACAGACCACCAATAAACTTATAAAATATTCCTTTTTATCTTTGTAGCCTTTCTGTAAACCCTTTTCAGTATTCAATATTCTTTTCCAAAATGTCAGAAACTCAGGTACTCTCTTGAAGATTTTATATATATATATATATATACACACACACACACACACACATATATATAATTTTATTTTATATATAATATACATATTATTATATTTATATGTAAAATATAATTTATATATAAATATAATTTTATTTATATATACACAGAAATGTTATATACACACACACACACACACACACACACACACACATCAAGAGAGATATATATATCTCTTGAAAAACCAACACTACATATTCAAATTACTATTAGGGCTATGAGAATTTTTAATGTTTTTTTTTAATCTTGTTTCCTTTCAGAGTTAAAAATCATATAATTTAATCAAATCAATATTCCAAAAACAAGAAAAGGAATTCATTTCATGCAACAAGGAGAAACTAGCATGATGGCATATTTGGCATTTTAGGGAACGTTTTACACTAGATGTATATTCTAGGATTAATTTTATAACAAATTGTATCTTTTTTCATAATAAATTATATCCTGATAACAGTAACAATGTGTACATTTTACAATGGTTTTAAAAAAGAAAGGATCTTGTTTATAGAAATGTAAAATAAAGTGTATCTTTAATCAGATGTATCAATAGAATCACTGGAATAATAGATACTATGTTTACAGGAAATATTACTAGGATAAAGCATATTTGAACCTTTTTACTCCCTAGACCTCACTTTTCCACTGAGAAAACTAAAGTTTAAAAGTGTGAAATAACTTACTCGTGGTCATACCATTCAGAATGACACATTTGCTATTAAAGTATCCTTTGATTTACTCCTAAACCATGTTATTTTGCACCAGGATTCCATTAACTCTCAATAGAACAACAGTTTCAAGTTCTTCATTTTTGGTAAGATGAAAAAGCATTTGGCAGCCAGCAGTATTTTAACAAGTGTTAAGTATCTAGCATATAATCAAGACACTACTGTACAAACCATAAAGTACAAATATATATATTTAGAAAAATTTTAATTTGTGTTTATATTGATAAACACTAATGATAAGACTAATACATGTGTGGGGCACCTGGGTGGCTCAATGGGTTAAAGCCTCTGCCTTCGGCTCAGGTCAATGATCTCAGGGTCCTGGGATCGAGCCCCGCATCGGGCTCTCTGCTCAGCAGGGAGCCTGCTTCTCCCTCCCTCTCTGCCTGCCTCTCTGCCTACTCGTGATCTCTCTCTCTATGTCAAATAAATAAATAAAATCTTAAAAAAAAAAAGAATACATGTGAATAAGTGTGTGAATATAAGAACTTATATATCAATACATATTACTCAAAATTTACTATTTCTAATGTACTCTGCCCAAGTAAAATATACTGAAAATATATACATTTTCCTCTTTGTAATAAATGGATAACATATTTCTTTCACTGCTCCCAAAGATGGCATCATGCTGTTAGAAACTACATGTGTAGGGGCACCTGGGTGGCTCAGTTGGTTAAGCCACTGGCTCTTGGTTTTGTCTCAGGTCATGATCTAAGGGTTGTGGGATCCAACCCCATGTTGGGCTCTGTGCTCAGCATGGAGTCTGCTTGAGACTCTCTGTCACGTGCGCTCTATCCCTCCCCCTGCTCATGCTCTCTCTCTCTAATAAAATCTTAAAAAAGAAAAAACTATATGTGTATAAATATATACACACATATATACGTATGTACAGATAGTTACATTCCTGTATTTATTTATCATTGCCAAATTGTGTTTTGCCAACACACCTATGAGTATTAACGTACTTATACAAATATTCACAATGATATGATTTTTTTTGTCTTGAAAAGGAAATAATTTCATTCATGTAGACATTTCAACTTTAATAAAGAAAGAAAAGCTAAATTATACTTAACAAGAAGGAATCATTGTGACATTATCCAAAAATTATTCTTGTCTTATATTTTGGCGTATTACTTTGGGGCAGAGCATAAATTAAGTAGCTAACTGAATTTGACAGAACTTGGTGCTTTCAATACTATTCTGCTAACAATAGCAATGATTTCAGTATATGAGAAATAACTGATAATATCCCTGATTAATTCCTTAATTCAAATTCTTCAAGGGCAATGGAGAATGCGTATCATGAGCACAATTATATATTATATTACCTACTTTTCAGTGAATGATGCATGCTCCATACTCTGGTTCTGGAATTGTAAACTATCAGTTTCAAGGGATCAACATTTTAAATTAACTTCAGGACAAAAAAAAGCATTAATTTGTAATGGCCTATAATAATATATAGATAATATTGTAACAACATTGTATGGTGACAGACGGTGACTACACTTATCGTGTTGAGCACTGTACAATGTATAGTATTGCCAACTCACTATGGTGTACACTTGGAACTAACATAACATTGTATGTCAACTATACTTTAAAAAATTTTAAAAATAATAATATGAAACTTTCCAAAGCAATTTTAATTAACACAGTTTCAGCATTTTTTTCAAGTTTGTATTTTTTTATCTATTTACTTTTCTTTTCCAGAGAGATAACTGGTTAAAAGCCACATGATTCTTCTGTACAATCCTTTATTTATTTATTTATTTATTTATTTACTTACTTACTTACTTACTTACTTATATAAGAAAGAACGAAAGGGTGGGGCAGAGGGAGAGGGAGAGAGAATCTCAAGCAGACTCCATTCTGAGTGCAGAGCCTGACGTGGGGCTTGATCTAATAAAACTGATCACGACCTGAGTTGAAACCAAGCGTCCAACACTTAACTGAATGAGTCACCCAGGCATTCCTTTGCTGTGTAATCCTTAACTGGGGATGTTTTGTATATGGCACACAAAGCTCAGAACTGTATTAGTTCTGCTAGAATGTTGAATAGTGACTAGTACTTTGGGATGAGATTCCAAATATTCAGGAAAGAGATAGTGAATGGGGCACTACAATAATAATTTTTAATATGGTAAACAATTTAAAATAATTCCCAGGCTCATAAAAATAACTCACAAACACATAAGGCTAAGGTATTCTCTTTTTTAAATAACCAAAACTTATGTTTAATCTTGATTAGAGACAATGAAAATAGGTTTCAAGAAGAGCCCTTCTCCAAATTTCATTGCATGGTTTAATAAGACATAATACAGTTTTGAAGCAGTGATGAGAGAGAGAGGAACAATTGTTCATTTCTAAGTTTCCTTCACTTTATTATCCCTTGAATTTTCTAGATCTGTGCTGCCCATTTTGGTAGGCACTAGCCACATATGGCTATTGAGCTTTTGAAATATGGCTAGATCAAATTGAGATGTGTGCTATAAATATAAAATAGGTACTAGATTTGAAAGACTTAGCATGAATAAAAGAAAGTAAAATAGTCCCTTAATTTTTATGTAGATATCATGTTACAATATTTTGGATAAATTGAGCTAAATAAATTTATGATGATTAATTTCACTTTTTTTTTCTTTTTTAAATGTGGCTAGAAAATTTAAAATCACATTGTGGCTAGCTAGCATTTACACCTGTATCATATCTCTGTTGAACAGTGCTGCTCTAGATGGTCCTTTCACATTACTCTAGATATTATAATATGTAACTTGTAGATATTTACACTGTATATTTATGTGTATGACTTGATGAAAGTCTCAAGAGTTTTCTGATGTTGCAGGAGAATTGCAATTACCTTTTATACGTGAGCATAGATTACATCAATAAAAGCACTGATTTTCAGCATGGAGAATGTTGCCACTCAAAACCATCAAGTCAAGGCAATATCATGAATGCACATATAATATCATCTTATGTCTCTGTACCTATATACAACTCACTTCTCAAACTCCAATTTCCCAATTCAAGGTTTCATTTATTTATTCACCCACTTATCCATTCAACTATTTATCCATTTGTTCAATCACTTACTCATTCTTTTTAGCAAAAATATACCTAGCCTCTGCTAAACATAATGTAAGGTTGTAGCCATACAATGTGTGAGACACTGCCCCTTTTATCAAAAAGGGCCTAGGACAGTGGCAGAAACTCACATAAATGATGATAATAACATATAAAAACAATGATGAGAAATGCTTGGCAAATACTGGAAACCCTCCAATAAAAATCCTCATTAATGTGCCCCGCTCATAAGACTGTTTCGGGTTATTCAAAACAAATTCATCGTCTCTACCTCAATTCGTCAAAGAAATTGCTCCTCCTAATAGTCTTATTTCTCTAGTCAACCTGAAATTCACATTCAATTTTACATCCTCCCAACATAGCCCTACTCTCGATGTACCCCACTCCTCCCATCACTTTCTCCCGTTGGTTTCCAGGACACCATAATTTCCTAATTTTCCTCTTTTCTCACTGGCTGCAACTTAACGTCTCCTTTCCTGATTTCTTTTATTAACCTTAAGCTCTCAACACTGGAGTATTCTAGGTGTCCATTCTCAATCCTATCCTCTCCTCCACTCTCTTGTTGATCTTCTCTAGTTAAATGGTTTCCAAATTTATCTCTATGATTGATTCCCAGACTTATGTCTTTAGTCTGAACTTCTTCCCTGAAATCCAGTAATATCCAAATGCCAAAGAGATATCTAATAAATATCTCAACACACATCTCAAAACTTACATGCCCCTAACTGAAAAATTCTGTATCCCACCTATCTGCAACTTACTTCACTCACAGATTTCTCCTTCACTCATGTCAAATCCTTCCTTTTACTTACTCAGGCCAATAATTTTTTTTAAACAATTTTATTTCTTTATTTATTTGAGAGAGAACATCAGTGAGGGGAGGGGCAGGGAGAGAGGGACAAGCAGACTCCTTGCTGAGTAGGGAGCCTGATATGGGGCTCGATCCCAGGATCCTGAGATCCTGACCTGAGCCAAAGGCAGACACTTAACCAATCGAGCTACCCAGGCGCCCCAGGCCAGTAATTTCTGAGTCATGCTTGACCTCTATTTCTTTCACAACTCCCATTGACTAAGAATATTCTGTAGCTCTACCTCCAAATACTCCCAGCATCCACCATTTCTCACCATTCCCACTGATATTATTTCATTATTTCAGGCCACCATCCTCTCTTGCCTGGATCATTACAAGAGTTTCCTAATCCATCTCCCTGCTTCCATCCTTGACTCCTGCAGGCCAGTTACATTACAAAAGCTGGAATAATCTATTATAATTAAGTCAGATCAAGTCATTTATTTTCCCAAAAGCCCTCAATTCCCCATTTCACACAGTGTCAAAGTTCAAAACCTTAACATGATCAAACGGGACCCTTGATGATCTGGATACATACACTCCTCCCCCCCCCCCCAATTATTTCTCTGACTCCATCTTTATTTCCTACCACCCGGACCTCACTCATTGCACTCTAGCCACACTGACCTCATCATCTAGCAAAAGGGCTAGGTACTCTCCTGCAAATTCCTCCAAATTCTGGATTAGAAAACTTTCCTATTTTCTATTTCCCACTTGGGAGGAAAAACTTCGTTCTTACACTGGCTTTTAAGGGTCTCAGTTTCATCATTTTAGCTTTAGGTTCTTAAAATCTCCAGACTGATCTACCCATTGTCCTCAGAAACATCATGGTCTTTCCCATTCCTGTGTCCTAATACTCATGCTATTCTCCCACTTCATGTGCCTTACTCTCTGTTTGTTGCATTCTATCCATTTGTCAATGTTCAACTGAATGTCTATCTCCTTTTTCAAGATTTTTCTGATCAGAGCACATGCTATTCTCTCACTTGTCCAAAGTCCAATAATTACTAATATCCACACTTATCATCAATTACTTTAAATTATACTGCTTTAACTATTTATTGCCTTGATTTCTGGATTATAAACTTAAGATCAAAAATTTAAATGATTCTAAAATCCCTATAGTAATAGGCATTTTATATTGACTTAGTCATTAAGGCGGTTTATATCTTATTTTTCATTAGTTTAGTTCTTGATATTCTATATCTTCAGAAATTACTTCCCCATACAAGAAAGCATACACAATAAAATATACTGTATTTTTCTTTTTATCTTTACGTCTAAACTTGGAACATGATTGAGAAAGTTGAACAAGAAGAGTTTATATTCACTATTGCAAATAGATGGATTTATACTCAAATTTTTTTTTAAGATTTTATTCATTCACTTGACAGTCAAAGAGAGAGAGAGAGCACGAGCAAGGGAGAGGGGAGTAGAAGGAGAAGGAGAAGCAGACTCCCTGCTGAGCAGGAAGCCCAACACGGGGCTTGATCCCAGAACCCGAAGATCATGACTTGAGCTGAAGACAGATGCCCAATCACCTGAGCCACTCAGGCACCCCAAATTTATACTTAAATGATAGAAATATTTAAGGCATTTTGATGGCTTGAAAACCTCTCATAATAAGAGTTAAAACTTGAGGTATTTTATGTGTCAGACGCACTTTGCATTCATGTTTTTGTTATGAGAATAACACATGTCTCATATTCATTTTGGAAATGATGAGTCTGAGTCTGAGGAATATTAAATAAGTTCTGCAAGGTGAAAGAGCTAATAAGGAGTATAGGAGAGGATTATACCAAAGGTGTCTTACAAAGACACAATCACACACAAACACGTTCAGAATGAGGACTCATGAAAGTACAGAACATCCATAACTCTGACTTTACAGATGAGGAATTTGAGACACAGGTTAAATGTCTTCCCATCATCACACAGGAACTAAGTGAAAAACTAAGATAAGAACAGGGAGTTAGTGCTTCCAATCTTGCTATATTTTATAGGCAGAGATCACTGTTTGAGTTAATGCTATTGGCAGCTTAATTAACATATTTGTATTTTCTAAATTCTTCAATGTTCAGTAGTAAAACCAACTCTTCAGACGTAGGTAAATATGCCAAGACAAGCTAGACACATTTTTTAAGTGAGAAAAGAATCAAGGTGAGATAAAATTATATAGAGAGAGCACTATCTCAAACCACACAGCTGTAATTCCTGTGTTTCTAAAAAGGAGCCCTGCCCTGTCCTAGCTGCATCCCACCGTAGCTGTACCAGGGACTGTGTCATCATCATCATCATCATCTTCTTCTTCTTCTTCTTTTTTTATTAACTAAGATGTTCTCTTCTTTTCTCCTAATGCCTACGTTAGAAATTCATTTGGCATTTGTAGGTATTCATAAGGGAATTCTAGTTACTTCCTACACATACCTGTTCTGATATAGCCAAAAACCATTTGGTGACATTATCAACTCATTAAAGTGAAAGATGTGACAGAAAGAGCACATGCCACATGGAATAAATATAAAAGTGTCAACCACTTAAATGGAAAAAAAAATCCATCTGGCTGATTTGTCTTTGAAAAATGAGTTGTGTATTAAATTCCTTCCTTAATACATGACAGCCAATTAATCTCAAAATGGGTAGAAGCATATAGTATTCAATTTAATTAAAACCAAAGTGATTGAGAGTCTCCTATACGTAACACATGTGCTAGATTTGAGAAAGATTATATATAAGAATGAAAGGTAGTCACTACCCTCAAGGGTGCTTGTCTTCTAAAGGGAAGGGGAGTAGTTAGAAGGGAATTAGATAAAAAGGCTGCCAAAGAAATTCAAAATAAAATTAATAACTTCTGTATTACAGAATGAAAATCAATCACATTTAATTGAGAAGGAATCGAAAAAAGTTTCAAAAGATGCTTTAGGTGGGCCTTAAAGGAACAGACCAAAATATTTAGTACCTACTACTAGTATCTGCCTAGAGTATATTTTCTTTCCCACATTGTGAAAATATGAATCTATTGCCTCTAACATAAAATGTTGCTATAATTGTAAAATGATGACATGCAATACAGAAGCAAAATTAATAGGTGCTACAAATCAGGTATCAAAAAAATCAGCGGAAGACTATTTCAGTTTAATAATCTCTCCATTAAATTAAAAATAGCATGTCGGAAAAAAAGCATTCTTTTTAGAATATAAGGCAATTTAATATTATCTATTCCACTGTTTTTGATTACATGCTCATGAAACAGAAGCCATTTGATATTTTCAAATAAAGAACACTATAGATACACAAACACTACTTGGAAGGTATTTGCCAAACCCAGACAATGAATATTTAAGAAAACTGACTTGCCCCCAAATATATCAAACATTAAGATACCAATCTGACCAATATTATGTCTTTTATTATGTAACTTCATTTACAAGACATCTCTTAATTCTCTGCACCAATAAATTCTGAGAGGGATTGATTCCAAACAAGATCCTACAGGACCACCTGGCTGAAAGATATACCATATAACTCACTGGGAATTTTCTAATATTGCCTTAACATACTGGCCAAATATACTTAATTAACGACTCTAGTAAATGGAAATTTCAAAAACAAATTAAACTCCTTCCTTCTTGTGAATGTATTAATACGATATGCCACAAATGATTATTCTTTTAAAGCAGATGGTGCATTTTCGGCAACAATTATTGAAGAGTAGATAGCTATATTTAACAAATTCCACCACCTACCATCATGTTTCATTTGACAATCTGTTTTCAATTCTAAGACTCCCATCTTTTGTGAGCAGAGAACTTTCTTAATGTGTTTTAGAGACATTCAAAGACTTTATAGTTATATCAACTAAATCTCAAATTTGTAAGCATTAAGCTATTTCTTCCAAACAAAAACAGAAATGCCCCCCATAATTCCTGCCATTGGAGAGAGAGGTTATGGGAGGAAAAGCACCAAAATTAAGATACGTTACTTAACGGACTATAATACATGTTCTTCAAATCCATCTCAGGTACCACATAGAGTTGTACAAGAGTTTTTAACAATAGATTACATCACTTAAACAACTTGCTTCTATTTTCTGTGGAACAAATACATTTTTAAATATTTTGAGATTGTTTTACTCCTTTAAAGTAGTAATTAAATGATACCTGTTGTGGTTGTTTTTGTTTTGCTTTGTTTTTTTACTGTTGTGTTTATTTTATATTTATAACCTTATATCTTTTCAGAGAATAAGTTAAGGAAAGATAGGCTTCCAACTTCCTATAACCTATCATCAGGATTCCGGTTAGCACTGTCTGTCTACTCATACAATAATCCTAATTTATTGCCTACTTTCCCAGAGCAAAGTTAATTCCATAATAACTGTAGTTAAAAGAGGGTGAGTATTTTGACCTAATATCAACATATCTCAGCTACAAACCACAGAACTGGAGCAACTCATGGGCATAGCATATTTAAATTTAATTTTTTTACTTTTTATTTTATTTTCTTTTGAGAGAGAAAGAGCATAGGGGCAAGGAGGGGCAGAGGGAGAGAAAATCTTTAGCAGTCTCGCTGCCCAGCATGGAGCCTGATGCGGGGTTTGATCTCATGACCCTGAGATCATGACGTGAGCCAAAATCAAGAGTTGGATGCTTAACCCACTAAGCCACCCAGGTGCCCTTGGCATGTTTAACTTTAAAGGAGAGAAGTCTACTTAAATACTTTGTCTGTCTTAACATACAAGAATTGCTTTGAGTAAATAAATATTTAAGATTCCTCTTAGTAAAGCATTTTCCCTTTTACTATTATTAAACAGACTTCAGACTATGATAGAGACTTGACAATGTAAGTGACAGAATTGCTGGACTGAAATGGAAGTTGCATTACATTCCCCTAATATTTCTTCTAACTTTGTGACTGTCATCAAAAGTGATCATTTTGGAGATAAGATTTAATACGATTAAGAAAGTGTTAAGATCTTGGATAATATCATTTGAATAATAAAAGAAAACAGTGGTCACACTTGGTGGCACAACTCAGTATAGACCATTATACTTATTTTGTTTTTTGTAAGATATGAGTGAATGACTTTATAAATGTAGGAGTAGAGGCAAGTTTCCCTGCCTAGTACAATTAGCTACCAGCTACAAGTGGCTATTAAGCCTCTAAGATGTGGCTGGTCTGAATTCAGATGTACTGTAAGTATAAAATAAACATTGGATTTCTAAAAGTATTAAAAATGTAAAATATCTGTCATATGTTATATTAAATATATGCTGAAAAATATTTTAGATATATTGGCTTAAGTAAACTATATTATTATAAATAATATCACCTGTTTTTTTTTTTTTTAATGTGACTACTTGAAAATTTTAAATTACATATCTGGCTCTCATTTGTGATTCACTGTATTTCTATTGGACGGCATTGCTCTATACAGTAGAATTTCTTAACCTGCAGTAAAGCAACACTACTGACATCTGAATCTAGATAATTCTTTGTTGTGGGAAGCTATCCTGTGCATTGTAGAAGATTTGGAACCATCCCTGGGCTCTACCTGCTAGATGCCAAGAGCACATTGCCCCGAGATGTGACTACCAAAAACGTCTTTAGACATTATCAAATATCCTCTGGGGGTAAAACTGCTTCCATGTGAGAACCACTGGCCTACAGTATCCTGAGTGGTCTCATACAACTATACCAAGATGAGTTTGCAATATCAAATTTCAGAAAGGAGGTACACAGATACCTTAAATTCAAAGGCATTACATTTGCTGATTTGATGTGACTATCAGAATTATTTTTCAAAATGCTGTTTTCTATCAGAAACGTAATGGAAGAGCAAGCTGCATATAGAAATGTAACTGCAAATGTGTCCATAAACTGTGAATTCAAACATATATATCCTTAATTTAAAATATATACAGAATGTTCACAAAAAATGAAATTAAAATTTCATTATGTAATGTTTGTTTTTAAAAAGGTCTTTTTATGGCATGATGTCATTTTTTTAAGGTTTTGTTTTTTGTTTTGTTTTCTTTTATTTTGTTTTTTATTTTGAGAGGGAGAGAGAGCATGAGTGGGGGAGGGAGAGGGGCAGAGAGGGAGAAACAGACTCATAGCTGAGCAGGGAACCTGCTGTGGGGCTTGATCCCAGGACCTTGAGATTACAACCTGAGCCGAAAGGCAGACACTTAACAGACTGAGCCACCCAGGCACTCCAGTGCCATTTTTCGTAATGACAAATACATGCTCTAAATGACAATCATTTTAAATGTATATAAATAATAGATTAATATGAATAAATTCTTTCTGTGAATTCCCTGGTTGTGACTTTGGCTCACATGTGAAAAGAGATGGCTTTTAAGCCATTTATATTTGGCTTCATAATCAGTGTTTTATCACATAAGGAGGATAATAAAACTGTACATGACGAATAAAGCTCAAACTACTTGTTTTAGTAATCATCCATGTAGCAACACAAAAAGCAGCTCAAATTCCTAAACATACAACTAAGATCTGTTGATTATAATGTTAAGCAAAGAAATCTGTAGTATAGTTAGCTCAAGCTAATAGTTGGTAGTGATTTTCACCACAGTTCTACTGCAGGTTCTTTCAAATAGTTACTATTTCTCTATTGTGTGATATCACACAATCAATAACCAACTAAATTAGGGCTTGTATATAATATTAATGACTGTGTTAATACTCAATGTTGTTTTCAACTGTGAAAAAGCGACAGGAGATCTCATGCCTCATTTGTGTTTCATTTGAAGCAAAAGCAATAACCAAATCTTTTTAGCAAGAAAAAATAAATTTGCATAATGAAATATAATCATTTTGCATTTTCTCATTTTTATTTTAAATCAAGGAAATGTGCATTTGAATTCACAAGAACTTCTCTCAAGGCACAGCAAGTTAATAAGGTCAATTTTGGGGCTAAGGCTTCATTTAAAAAATGGTCAAAGAGAAGAAAAGAACTGTTCAGATAAAGTGTTGTGCTCTGTAGGCATAAATAGCACAATTTTCACTGGGACAACAAAGAAGAGAATAAGATAATCTACATTAACATGGTTGTTATCAAATACACCCTCTCTGAGGATTTTACAACACCTGCTCTATCTTTTTCTACCACTACAGTTGTCCCATGTCCCAAGAACAATTACTAGTATGTGGTCCGCTGAGGGACAAATCTGTTACTCCAGGTCAATGAATAGCTGCAGGGTAGCACTGAAACTCTGACACAAGGCTATGGTGGATGTGTGCAAATAGATCTACAAAATACTCCTCTTGTTAAAATGAATTCCTTTCATTTCGTAAGACTTATCCACTTTCTATAAATGTAATCCAATCTGACATAAACATTGAACAGTTATATGGAGGGTTAGATTATTTCATTAGTATAGACAGTCAAATCAGTTTTCAGACTAAAAATAAAAAACACAGACAAGTGTGGCTAACTGCTCATTGTCTCCCTGATTCTATGCTCTTTGTTACCATGCCAGATAACTTATCTCATCCTTTTGTTTATTCATTGTGCGAAGAGACACTTCCAAGGGCTCTTTGCATTCTACCTTGATGAACATATTTGGTGTATGTTGATGGGAAATTTCGTAGCCATAAGCCAAGAATTTTGAGAATTGTAATAATTCTGTCAGAGGCCACTCTGCCAAAGTAATCTCATTTAGAACACCCTTCTGAAAAAAAAATATTTAAATAATAGAAGATAATATGAGATCCAGAAAGGCAAAAACACGGAGTCCCAGGATAGGAAACAGTCCTTTAGAACTACTGGTTAGAAATTCCTCAAGCAGTGAACAATAACCGACGGGCAGGGTTTTTTCTTTCTTCTTCCCTCCTCCTCTCCCCGCACTGCCTCCCACTCCCCACCCCCCCAACTCCTGCCTCCTCCTCCTCTTCCTCCTTCTCTTTCTCCTCTCTCTCCAATTCTCCCCCGCACTCTCTCTCTGCAGAAAAATAAAGTCAGCACACTGAACTCCTGAACCGATCTGGCCCTAGGCAGAATTATAAAGCAGGTGAAGATTATGTATAATTTCTACTGACATTTGAAGTTTTTTGTGCTATCTGTCCATCCTAGTCCATCATGTACCAGCTACCCACTGTGCCATTAACTTAATCTTATCGTCTTAATCGTTGTTGAAACCACTGTTACAGAACCTACCACTTCCTCAGGACCTTTCTCATTTATATTAACTCATACAAAGAATATTGTGGAATCATCAGCTACTAGTGACACAGTAATTTTTAGATGAGCTATTAAAGACAATAAATCAAATGAATACATTTCTGAAGTGGGACTGAAACAAGCAATGATGCAAACTGGGACAGAGAAATTGGGTCACATTTCTTGTCAAATTGTTTATTATGAACACTCTGTATACCCATTCCTTGTCCCTGTCAAAACATCCTTTTGACAAGGACAGTCATGCCAAAACATTTTGACCTGAAGAGGATGCAAAGAAGTGGTATATAAAATAAAGTAAAAGTTGAACTGAATTGTTTATGGTCTTCTGTGCCCTTCACAGGTGATACATGTATGATAACATAATGTCCCAGACAAAAAACAGTGAATCCAAACTTTTGGAAAACTGGCTTCTTACTTAATTTGCTTCTCTGCCTGCAAGAATCTTAATAGATCTTTTCAATTGGATGGTATTCTAGACACCAGGATCTAGAATACCCAAGAAAATACCCAAATGGTGCACCGCTAGAGATAAAATCCATTTTAAAACTGAGAAAAGTCCCATATGACTAATGAAAAATGGCTGAATCTTATTCTAGAATCAACTATGTGTTTTTTACCAAATGGTTTTATACATACACATACAACATAGGCAATCAGGGTAACATATCCAAGGTAATATGTAAATGTATGTAAAATTATTATCCCATAAAAGTAAATATGTGAATCTAATCATTAAATATTTATACTAACAACAAGACTTTTCAGAACCTTTAGTAGTATGTATCAACTCCAGGGGACTATGTATTAGAACGCTTTTTCTGTAAAGGTCCAGAAAATAAATATTTTAGGCTTTATAGGAAATATGGCACCTGGTATAACTGGTCAACTCTGCCATTATCTCGTAGAAGCTGCCATAGACAATACAAAAATACATGGGTGTCACTGTATTCTAATAATAGTTTATTAACAAAAGTGGGCAGTGAGTCAGATTTGACCCATAGACCATAGTTTGCTCACATCTGCCCTAGATTATATTTCCACATAGAATTCTTTGTTTTTTTTTTCTTTAAAGATTTTATTTATTTATTTGTCAGAAAGAGAGAGAGAGCACAAGCAGGGGGAGCAGCAGGCAGAGGGAGAAGCAGCCTCCCCACTGAGCAGGGAGGCCGACACAGGACTCAATCCCAGGACCCTGGGATGGTGACCTGAGCCAAAGGCAGAC
Organism: Potos flavus; assembly: GCA_028534135.1. Lineage (NCBI taxonomy): Eukaryota > Metazoa > Chordata > Mammalia > Carnivora > Procyonidae > Potos > Potos flavus. Next base: position 83,820,285 of record CM052901.1, on the reverse strand, counting down.
ACTTAACTGAGTCACCCAGGTGTCCCTAAAATTCTTTGTTCTTGAGTGCAGATTTATTTCTTGGGAAATCTGTTTCCAGCAGTACTGAGGCATGCTGCAGTAGGATTCTTATTTTAACTTCCAAGCCCATTTCAGTAGAGTTGAGATTTTCCTCTGTTAATTACCAAGAGAAATGGTTCCTTTTATTCCTTTTATTATTTTCCTTTTTTTTTTTTTTTTTGGCCTCCCTTACAACTTTGCATTGAAAAGACCACTATCTGTTATCATGATCTTTCTAGTAAGTTCAGAGAATTTTCAGTCTCCACACTTAATCAAAAGCTGAACAACTGTGGTTGCTCTTCAGAGCTGCTGCACACCTTTCTACAAATACTTGGGTGATACAGCACAGTTATGTGAAAGCATGTGTCTGAGTAGCTGGAACGAGTTTCTCTCTGTCTACTGCCTCTGTGTTACAGAGTTTCCCGGTTGCTATGAATGTTCATCCGAGCAAAGTGGTAATTATAGTGCCTTTCCATTCCTCCTTTAGAGGACAGGAAAGCTCCCTGTATGCAGAAGTTATTGGTTCTACCATTCTTATATATTGTAAATTAATTTATTAAAATAATGCTATTGTGATTGACTATTCCATTCTATGTCTATCCCACAAATACACCATAATAGTGTTCACTTCTACATCTTTGAGGCAGGTAACTTTCTAAATGTTTTCTTCTCCAATACATAACATTAACACAATCCTATTGCTCTAATATATCTGTACTCAATATTTGCTTGATTTTTGCATGCTTTTATGTTAGCTACTTGGTTCTTTTTGAAGACTGGCTAATTTCTGTCACGTAACATCCCCCTGGTTACCAAATTTCATAATCAGCAGACTTCCAAAATGAGATCTCATAGGAGAAGCACACGCTGAAGCACTTATGGCAATCTTAATAATTTTGTCACTTTAAACAGAAGTTAAAAATTTCAAAGCCAAAAATGAATCAGGTTTTGTTTAGCTGAACACTCTCATAGAATGTCTCCATGAAAATAATGCTTATTTACACTTTATCTCAAAAATTTTACATTTCTAATATTTGTATGTGTTTAATAATGAACACAATATACTGGTACATTAGTACAAGTATAAAGTACAAAGTATAAATTTATGATCATTCTATTCAAAGGAATTTCAAATTAACTTAAAGTTCTGGATAAGTCATCAAATGCCTCCAGGGGCACTGGTCATGTCTCCAGAAGGAGAGAAACAAGATAACATACACAGCAATATGTGATATATAGTGCTTACTGGATGCTAGTTTGAGAACCCATGTTGATATTTTGATATAGATTACTGCTAATCATTCAATTCTACAGGTAGATATAAATTCTGGCTTTATTGTGCAGTTGATTTATCATATCACGCTAATAGTTATGAAGACTATGACCTTACAGATTTCATGTTTCCGAACTTCATAGAGATCTCTTAGATGTGATCTAATGTTATGTTGTAAATGATAGACCATTTGCAGTAAAGATTGCCCCAACTAAATAACTCAGATAAGAATTATGTTGGCTAGAGAGTTGTGCAATAGCATGGAAGCTTACCCTGACAACTGTCGCACTCAGTATCATAGCTTCAGCAACTAATTTGCAGCAACTCAAATTCGGGACCTGAAATGGTCACTTGAATTCTCGGTGATATATATAGAGGAAATTATAGGCGTTCAGAATCTTTGAAAATTAGAAAACAACATTTGTGACAAATAAAAATGAATTTTAAAAATTCAGAACTTTGTGGGGGCACCTAGATGGCACAGTTGGTTAAGCATCTGACTCTTGTTTCAGCTCAGGTCATGATCTCAAGGTCGTGAGATGAAGCCCCGCGTCAGGCTCCATGCTCAGCACAGAGTCTGCTTGGGACTCTCTCTCCCTCTGCCCCTCACCCCTGATCTCTCTCTCAAATAAATAAATACATCTTTTAAAAAAATTCAAAACTTTGAAATAAAAAACGTATTATAGCTTCTTACTTAAGAAGCCACAAACACAGGAGATAAAGAAGCTTGTCTAAGTGATTCAGGCAAAAATTAAATTCAGTCAGCACATTCTTTGTCTTTTTGTTATATGAATGATCCTCCAATTGTCCTCTATGTTTCCAATGTGGCATTTTCTGGCTATCGATTTCAAAACAAATATATAGGATGAAATGTATACCATTAGTAATTGGCACAAAAAGTCTGAAAAACTCTGGAAGTTCTAATTATATCAGAACTGTTAAGTAGCTGACAGTATACATATTCACCAAATCCAACCTCCCTCCTCTGTTTTATCATAATGAGGATTGCAAATCACCCAGGAGCAGATTATGGTCTCTATCACAAATACTCTAAGAAAGATACACATTTCTTTGTGCTCTCTGTTTGTTTTACATAAAATAACCTATAATCTGTTTACTGTACAAATGTATCTTTTAAGGCACAAATATAAAACATTTACTGCTCTCACTGACCCTTCAGACCAGCTCCATAAGGCTAAGTCTTTCCCTGCCTAGGATGAAATTTCAAGCAGATCCCATAACCTTTAAGACACTGTTAGATAACGAAAAGATATTTGGTCACATTGAGTCATAAGAACAGTCTTATTTTTACAATTAAAGTATCATTTTTTGCATAATTATCAAAATTCCATCGTCTTATTCAGTTAGAAGCTGGTTCTCTTACCTAGATAATCCTGTATCTCTGCTGAAGCATCGTCTGGTTCTTTGTCATTTTTACCCCATCTTATACTTCTCTTTTTTCTCACTCTCCTACTCCAAATGGGCAGCCTATACGATCAAGAAAAGATTTACTTCAATGACAGGTGTATTTCCTTGATGATTCCCTCGGAGTACAGCAGATTCCTAATGCCAATTATTATTTCACAGAATGCTTCTTTTGTGTTTAACAGAATTATTGAGAAACAGCCCAATTAGATGCAGCCAAGATCATCATTCTTGACCTTGAAAATGTCTCTTCTGTGGCTGGGCACTCAGGACACTTCCCTCAATTTCTATTCACAAGCTGGGGTTACATTCTACAACCAATCAGGCAGTAATCCAAGATAAACCCAGGCAGGCTTCTTCACATAAAATCCACTCTTATTATGCTGTGAGCTGCTTTTTAATTTTTATTATTTATTTATTTTAATTTTTGATGGGTGGCCAATTCGACTTCTGTGGACTCCCTGTCAATTCAGTAATTTTTTTTCCAGATCCAAATCTGTCAACAGTCCCCCTACACCCCAAATTCTATGAGGCAGTTTTAATTTTCCAACTGGTGTGTTTAGCATTGTGCCACATTTGCCACAAGGTCTTGTTTTCAAATAACTAAATCATTTTGAATCCCTCTCTGAGAATATTTAAGTATCTCCCCAGAGGTACCTACCATCCAAATGGTGTTTTGCATGAATGGCTACATGCATAAAAATGAAACTGGATCACTCTCTTATACCATACACAAAAATAAATTCAAAATGAATTAAAGACTTGAATATAAGGCCAGAAACCATAAATTTCTTAGAAGAAAACATAGGCAATAAGCTCTTTGACATCAATCTTGGCAATATTTTTTTGGACCAGTCTTCTCAGGCATGGGCAAAAATAACTAAAATAAACGAGTAGGATTACACCATACTAAAAAGAATAGCAAAGGAAATCACAACAAAACAAAAGGGCAACCTACTGAATGGGAAAAGATATTTGCAATCACACATCTGACAATGGGGTAATATCCAAAATACATAAAGAACACACATAACTTAATATAAAAAAAAATCCAACCCAATTAACAAATGCGCAGAGGACTTGAATATACATTTTTCCAATGAAGACATACAGATGGCCAACAGGCACATGAAAAGATGCTCAACATCACTAACCATCAGGGACACACAAATCAAATCCACAATGAGATATCACCTCACACCTGTCAGATAGACAATTATCAAAAAGACAAAAACAACAAGTGTTGGTGAGAATATAAATACAAGGGAACCCTCATACACTGTTAGTGGGAATGCAAACTGGTACAGCCACTATGGAAAACAGTATGGAGGTTCCTCAAAAATTTTAAAATAGAACTGCCCTATGATGTACCAATTCTACTTCTGGGTATTTATCTGAAGAAAATGAAAACATCAATTTGAAGAGATAAATGAAACCCTATATTCACTGAAACATTATTTACAATAGCCAAGATAAAGAAGCAACCTACGTTTCCATTGATAAATCAATGGATAAAGGAATTTACATATGGAATATTACTCAATCATAAAAAATCATAAAAAATAATGAAAGCTTGTCATTTGCAACAATATGGATGGACCTTGAAGATGTTAAGTGAGATAAGTAAGATAGAGAAAGACAAATGACACATGATTTTACTTATGTGACAGCAAAACGAGCAAACAAACAAATAACAGGAACAGACTCATAGTTACAGGAAACAAACTGCTGGTCACCAGAGTTGGGAGGGGTTTAGGGGGTGGCCTAAATAGGTGAAGGGGATTAAGAGGTACAAAAATTCCAGTTATAAAATAAATAAGTCATGGGGATGAAAAATACAACATAGGGAATATAATCAATAATATTGTAATAACTTTGTATGGTGGCCAGTTGTAACTAGACTTATGGGGATCATTTTGTAAGGTATAAAAATAGTGAATCACGGGGCGCCTGGGTAGCTCAGTGGGTTAAAGCCTCTGCCTTCGGCTCAGGTCATGATCCCAGGGTCCTGGGATCGAGTCCCACATCAGGCTCTCTGCTCAGCAGGGAGCCTGCTTCCTCCTCTCTGCCTGCCTCTCAGCCTACTTGTGATCTCTCTCTGTCAAATAAATAAATAAAATCTTTAAAAAAAATAGTGAATCACTATGATGTATAGCTGAAACTAAAGGGATATTGTATGTCAATTATGCTTCACTAAAAAAAATTGTATTTGTATTTAATATATTTTATTTATTTAATTTTTATTTATTTTATTTTATTTAAAAATATTTATTTTTCCTAAATTTTATATTTCATTATATCCATCTGGTTCCATAAATAATGTATTATGAATTTTTTTGTTTTTAAGCTTTATATAAGAGATGCAATAAAATTTGTTATCTTTCTGTAATCTTATTTCCTGTCTGTTTTAAAACTTCAGTGTTATAGGGACATCTGGGTGACTTAAGTCAGTTAAGCATCCACCTCTTGATTTCAGCTCAGGTCATGATCTCAGGGTCATGAGATTGAGCCCCGCATCAAGCTCCATGCTCAATGGGGAGTCTGCTTCTTTATTTCTCTCTCTCTCTCTCTCTCTCTCTCCTACCTTTCCCTCTGCTCCTCCCCCTGCTTGTTCTCTCTCTCTCTAAAATAAACAAATCTTTAAAAAATAAATAAAATAAATAAAACTTTAGTGCTACAGCACATTTATAATTCAGGATTTGCAGAATATTACATCACTGACTCATGATATATAAATGCCTAGTCATTCATCTTAATATCTAAGTATTCCATTGGAAAATATATAATTTATTGATTTACTTTTCTATGTATAGATCATAGATGATTTCTAATTTTCCACCATTATAAGCAATGTTGTATCAAATAATTGCACAAATGTTTCCTCATGTTATATTTTCTAGATTTTCTAGGGTATATTTCTACGAGATGAAGAGTTACTTTGAAGGCATGAACATCCTTAATAACTGTAAAGCTTGTAAAATTTTTCTTTTAAGTGACTGTACCATTTTATCCTACCATGGCAGCATTTAGGGGGCTTTTATTTTCCCAAATTATTACTGAAACTTACCTAGTAGACCTGTGAAAAATTTGGTAATCTGAAGAGTATTGGATTCTTATAGTATTTTTTGCCATTCTTAAGTCATTAGTGAGTTTTTATGTGTGTGTTTAAAAAATGTTGGGGCTTCTCTTCCTTTTTATTGGGTTGTTTCACTCTCTAGTTTACAACTGCATCTTATATATTTTGATTACTATCCTTTGTCATTTTTGTGTGTTGCATTTTTATGTATTATTTGGTTTCTGAGCTGTGAGAGTTAGCTGTGAGGTCTAGAAAAGGTCTGAGTGGTGGTTTTACTGAAGAAAGAAAATTACCTGTACGGCACTGACACTGACCAGGGCATAAACTACACTGACTACTAGTGTTGCTTTTAACTATAGGTTTAAGAAGTTCTGGGATGACAGACCAACATGTCAGCATTATTTACTGATAAGCAAGCCTGATGATTTGCACCTGGTATTGGTGAGGGACCTGGAACACTCTGCCATCAGGAAAGGCTATGCAGGAGGAAGATGCCTACATGATCATCAGGGTACAAAGAATCTTGCTTGAGACTTCACTTTGACTTTCCCAGCTCTGTGGTTTTATGTACACACGTAGGTGGTTTCTGATATGAGAGAAAATCATGCTCCTGGTCCGAGAAAGAAGGTGTATCCTGGTATGGCCTTTGCAAAGGGAAGACGATAGGAACTTATGCTTTGGCTTCTCTAGACCCTTGCTCAGAAAAAGCCTTTGGCTGTGATCCATATCCTGACTTTACTGCTGTTGCTTTATTGTAGCCTTTTCATGCAATGAACTATAGATTTTTAAGCCTTATTGTTGTTGGTCCTGTGAGTCTTTCTTCTGTAGCAATTGAACTCTAATACTTAATGCCTAATGTCTAATGTCTAATCTGTAATGCAGCTTGCCATTTAATACTGTCGACAATGGAATCATTGATTTCTGTAATAAGAAAAAACATAAAGCAACATGTGTTACTAAAATGACTGTATTACAGACTGTTTGAATTGTGTTTACAATATGAAAATACCTATTTGCTATTTGGGACTAATATTTCCTAGAAAAGAAGTGAACTTCTCAAGATACTCTAGAGGAAGTTCATAAAATATTAAATGGAATATCAGGTTTTTCATATATTGGTAGGTGCCACAATTTAATAGTTCCAAGGGGTAGAATGTCCACTATGCAATTTTCCTTAATAGTAATGAACAGTCTGCTTGGACTGAATACAGATGGCAAACAAATGCTCACGGTGGGAAAATCTTCTTAACATAATATTCTGGTTTAAAATAAATATTTTCACACAATGTTTTGCTTTGTAGCATATAATTATAATGTTTAAGATTGCTCTACATGTGGGAAATAAAATGGAGAACAGAGCCAATTATCTACAAAAAATTTTAAATTACAATTACTTTTCTCAGTACACATCAGACAATCTATGTGTGATATATACATATAAAAAGAGAAAACAATTTCTGCAAAATATGCAAGCTATTCAGTTATAAATAAAAAAACTATTTCCATATTTGGGAATATATACATATATATATATTTAAGAGTTTTATATATATACACAAAACATGTCTCTATATATGGAATATATACATTTATAAATTCTTATCTACCTAACGATTTAATTACTTTCCTTTGATTTTTTTTTTTTTTAAGATTTTCTTTATCCATTTGAGAGAGAGAGAGAGTGAGAGACAGCATGAGAGGGGAGAAGGTCAGAGGGAGAAGCAGACTCCCCGTGGAGCTGGGAGCCCGATGTGGGACTCGATCCCGGGCATGACCAACTGAGCCGCCCAGGAGCCCTCCTTTGATATGTTCTACTGGTGATAATAAGAGTCTTAAATTCAAATGTCCACATTCATTTGTTTATTATTTAATCCAATTATTTGACAAACAGTGGTTTTGCGTGTTCTATATGCCAGACCATGGACCAAAGACTGAAGATTATAGAATAAATCAGACACAAGATGTAACCACAAAGAGCTTATAAACTTACAGAAAAATCGAATAAATATATGCCAGGAGGAAAGAAATAACTAGAGTAATTCAGTGGAGGGAGAACTTGCTTACAGCATGGGAAACTAGGAAAAGTGTCATGAAATAAATGGAAACTTCACCTGAAACAACAATTAATCCAATTGAAAAATGGGTAGAATATCTTTACAGACACTTTTCCAAAGCAGACATCCAGATGGCCAGTAGACATATGAAAAGATGCTCAACATTACTAATTATCAGGGAAATGCAAATCAAACCACAATGAGCTATCACCTTATGCCTGTGAGAATGGTCACCAGCAGAAATACAAGAAACAAGTGTTGATAGGGATGTGGAGAATAGGGAATCCTCGTGCACTGCTGGTGGGAATGCAAACTGGTGCGGCTGCTGTGTAAAACAGTACGGAGGTTCCTCAAAAAATTAAAAATAGAACTACCATATAATCCATCAGTTGAACTTCTGGGTTTTTATCCAAAAAAAGTGAAAACACTAACTTGAAAAGATACATGCACTCCCATGTTCAGTGCAGCACTATTTACAATCTCCAAAATGAGGAAATACCCTAAATGCTCACAGATGAATGAATGGATAAAGAAGATGGGGAATATGTATACAATGGAATATGGCTCAGTCATAAATAAGAATGAAATCTTGCCATTTGCGACAACATGGATGGACCTTGAGGGTATTATGCCAAGTGAAATAAATCAGAGAAAGACAAAAGACAAATACTACATGATTTTCCTTTTTTTTTTAATGTAAGCTTTATGCCCAAGATGGGCCTCGAACTCACATCCCTAAGATAAACAGTCACATGCTCCACTGACTCAGCCAGTCAGGTACCCCTATATGATATTTCTTATATTTGGAATCTTAAAAACAAAAAACAAACAAACAAAAAAAGCTCGTACATACAGAAAACAGAACAGATTGGTGGTTGCCAGAGGTGGGAGTGAGGGGTGGGAGGAATGGGTAAACCTTTTTTTCCCTCTTACTTTAAATAAATTGAATTAAAAAAAAAAAACACCTAGAAGAGACATAGCAAAGTTTATTAGGCACAGTTCCCTGGAGGGGAAAATAATAGGGATAATGAGACAAATATTTTTTTTTTTTTTAAGATTTTTGAATTTATTTTAGAAAGAAATAGAGGAGAGAAAAAGAGAGAGCGAGAAAGAAAGAGAGAGAGAGAGAGAGAAAGCACACAAGGAGGAGGGCCAGAGACAGAGGGAAAAAGAATCTGAAGCAGACTGCATGCTGAGCTCAGAGCCCGACTCGAGCTTGATCTCACAACCTTGAGATCATGACCTGAGCTAAAACCAAGAGTTGGACACTTAGCCAGCTCTGCCACCCAGGCACCCCAGACAAATATTCTTTTATTTTTTTTAAAGATTATATTTATTTATTTGAGAGAAAGCATGAGAGAGAATGAGAGCACAAGCAATGGGGAGGGGTAGAGGGAGAAGCAGGCTCCCCGCCGAGCAGGGAGGCCAATGTGGGATTTGATCCCAGGACGCTGGGATCATGACCTGAGCCGAAGGCAGATGCTTAACTGAATGAACCACCCAGGTGCCCCCAAACACTCTTAAGGCATCCTGGGTCTTCTGGTATAAACCAGACTCTAATCCACTGAAATAGCTGTTGGGGAAATGGCTTTGTTCTGCATAATTTCACAAAATGTATTCTATTGTTATATTCCAAATACATTTGAAATTTCCTTAAAGAGACAAACAAAATCCCCCCAAAAGTATTAAGATGACTTGGAAATGCAGTTTGGACAGAAACTTTCTAAAAGAGAATAATATATGAGTCAAATTTTGAGTGTGGAAAAAGTATAAACAATGAACTCATAATAAAGATAAGGATGTATATAAGGATGGGATTAAAGGACATGTGACTGAAAAAGTGTGACGGAAACAGACCAAAGTGGACGTTACATATGAGCCTATGGAATTTGGTTTAAGCAGTAACATAAGAGGAGGCACTGAAAGTCTTATGTAGCAGAGTAATATGTACAGTTTCCTGTGTCTAAGAGCACAACAATCCAAAGGTCTGTATCTTGGAATTTCTGAGACTCGTTCAAAAACTACCAAAAACATTCTATAGCTGTGCTCTTCAAGATAGTAGCTCCTAGTCTTAAGTGTGCATTCAAATTTAAATTAATGTTAATTAAAATTAAAGTTTCAGTTCCTCATTTGCATTAGCCACATTTCAAGTGTTCAATAGCTCCTCTAATGGCTATCATCGTATTGGACAACACAGATACAGAACATTTCCATCACTGCAGAAAATTCGACTGGCTAGCACTGTCTAGAACTATAGATCTTACCTATCTTATTTATGGCTACAGCAGTAGATATTGGAGGGGAGAGAAGAGATTGATGAGATACTCAGATGGATTTTTTGAAACTTAGTGGTGACCTAACTGGAAAGGGACAGAAAGAGAGGGGAATTAGAAACTGGCCACAAGAAAGAGTTGAGGAGATTAACATTTGGTTATTATCTGTATATACTTGGCAAATAAAGTAAAAAGATTGGATGAACATATTTAAGGAAGAGCCTTTGGGAATACAAAGACTGTTTTTTAAAACTGCCATTAATATGTGAAGGAAGCAGAAGGAGTAAAAGAATGAGATATAGAAAGAAGCACTGGACAAAAAAAATGGAGAAGTATGAGAAAAAAGTAAACCTGATAGAATGCAAGGGAGGGAATTATTTCAAGGAAATTATTTCAAGAACATATTAACTATGTTCAACGTCAAATTTCATTTTGATAAATACTACAGTATTCTTGCCATAATAATAAAATGGATTGGGGCAACATTACTTAAAATAGACTTAATAGCTTAGTTAATGTGCTTTAATACATATTTAATAACATAAAATACTTTTAATTTAGAGTCATATGCACAAGTTAGTTAATGGATGGAGAGCTGATTTGCCTTCCATAACATCACTTAATAATACTGATGTGTGAACAAGTGTTAACAAATTAAGGACAGCCAAGTTCTTCCAGCCATTCGATCTTATTTTCCTTTTGAATATTTCCGTACATGCTTTTAGTCTACTGAAGTCATAGCTGAAAGAATTAAATTTACACTCACAATTCATCTGTACTTTGTCTCACTGGAAAAAAGTCAGCAAAATTATTTCTTCCATCTTTCTTCAGAAAGAACATTCAAAGATACTATTTAGCATTTAAAAGGCACCCTTGCATTTCCAAAGTTCTCTGAAATTACATAATATATATTCCAAATGTGCTGGTCATCAAATTGTTTAGTCTACTGTACAACAGCATGGACTCGCCTAAGAATTCCATTAAGAAACATCTCTAGAGTGCATTTGACCTTGGTCCATTAGATTGAAAATATGCTGACAGATTTGCATGGCCTAGGAATAAGCACTTTAAAACAATGAGAAGGACTGTAATTTCCCTTGGTTCATGCATACTTATATGATTAGCATTTTAAAATGTTCTAGAAGAAAATGAAATAAATTAGATTAAAATGGTAATTACGCAGTGGTTTTACAGTTATTCTAACAAAAAACACATTTAGTCAAAATTTGTTTTAAAATATTATTTTGGGGCCTGTGGGTGGCTCAGTCAGTTGAGTGTCTGACTCCTGGTTTCAGCTCAGGTCATGATCTCAGGGTCATGGGATCAAGCCCTGTGGCAGCGGGTGCTGTGCTCAGCAGGGAGTTGCTTCTCCTCCTCCTCTTCCGCCCCTCTCCCCACTCAGGGTTGCATGTGTGCATGCGCACACCCTGTCTCTCTCTGAAATGAATAAATAAATCTTTAAAAAATATTATGTCAGTCTGGTGCTATAAAGAGCAATATTTGAAGAATTGGTTGTATTATAAAATATGATTCTCTTTTACTTTATGGAAAACTTAAATTGAAGTACATATTATTTAGTATGTGTTAAATGCCTTTAGTTAAGCAAAACATTCATGTCATTTTTTAAGTTATGAAAACTAAAATTCATTTCACAAGTGTCAATTTGCATTAGTCAAATAATATACATATATCTTAAATATTTTTAAGATTAAAATTATTTTTAAATATTGACTGCAAAATATTGGTAAGAAACACATATAGATTATAGTGATTATCTGGTTATCTTTGACTTCATGTTTTCCTTATATGATCTACCTGTTACAAACAGTCCATAATAATGTAGCACTTTTGTTTAAAGATTTATTTATTTATTTGAGAGAGAGAGTGTGAGAGAGAAAGCACGAGAGAGGGAGAGAGAGAGGAAGAAAGAGAGAGAGCACGGGTGGGCTGAGGGGCAGAGGGAGGAGCAGACTTCCCACTGAGCAGCGAGCCTGATGATGTGGGACTCGATCCCAGGACTCCGGGATCATGACCTTAGTGGAAGGCAGACGCTTAACCGACTGAGCCACTCAGGCGTCCCATCATGTAGCACTTTTAAAATGAGAAAAAAATGCATTTCTTTAGTAATTATAATACCACTTCTTATCTATACTGCTATCAATCAGAATAAGGATCCTGTTTGAACCTTTTTTTTTTTTTTTTTTTTTTAAGATTTTACTTGTTTGACAGAGAGAGAGAACATGAGCAGGGGAGCAGCAGGCAGAGGGCGAGGGAGAAGCAGACTCCCTGCTAAGCAGGGAGCCTGATGTGGGACTCGATCCCAGGACCATGGGATCATGACCTGAGCGGAAGGCAGATGCTTAACGACTGAGCCACCCAGGCGCCCCTTGTTTGAATTATTAAAGAGGATGATTAAAGGGTACAAGCTTTCAGTTAAAGATGCATACTTTCAGGGGATCTAATGTGCAGCATGGTGACTATAACAATACGGTATTGTATATTTGAAAGATAGGAGAGTAGATCTTACAGGATCTCAATGCACTCATACACAAACGGTAACTTAAAAAGCAGTATCTGTGAAGGGAGTTTTGAGTAGAAATCCCTCTGAAGTATCACTACTTTACAGTTCAGCAAGGAAAGGTTATCATTTAACAGGTATACGTTTGAGCTTTTGCGTTTTACCTCTTTCTGCTCTTTAAAAAATTATTTGGTTACAGGGGTGCCGAGCTGCCTCAGTTGATAAAACATGGAACTTGATCTTGGGGTTGTGAGTTCAAGCCCCACACTGAGTGTACATTACTTTAAAAAATTATCTGATTACAAAAGCTGTACTTTTGATTAAGAATGATATTATTTATTATTTATGACAAAGCAGGCACTATAATATCACCTTTAAAAATAGTACATTTAATGATCTAAAATAGTTCTATATGGTCATTACTCTATTTTACATATATGGATATATATGGATACATTTATCCAAAGTAACACAGTTAGCAAGTAAATAGATCTAGGTTTGTCTAATTCAAATCCTTGGCTCTTAACTACTGTATTACACAGTTTCTTTAGAGAAAACAAAACAAAGCAAAACTGCAGACACTATAGACAATATAGCAAAGACTAACGAAAAAATATATATTACTCAAATTCCACAACTCAGAAAACCTTTTGGTGAATTTTTTTTCCTGGCTTACGTTATTTATTTCAAAATTATATCTAATTTTAAAGCTCTGCGCTCAAATAACATAAGGAGCTGTGTATTCAGCTCATTTTGTGAGCATCCTCCAGATCATTAAAAATTCCTTCATTACTTTCTAACAGTAATGGGAACTCATGTGTTTGATTTTATCTTATCTAATGACAAAAAAGTATACATTGTTTCGAATTCTACTAGTGTTAATTTTAAGCTTTGCTACCATTTAACTTATATTTCTTCAATTATTTCTGTATCACTTATTAGTCATCTCTGTTCCTCAAACATACATGCTGCTGTTCCCTCCCAAAGATTCCCATGCTTACTGTTTTCTCTGTCCTGACTGTTCTGATCCAGACACTTGTGGAGCTCACTCCCTTATCTCCTTCTGGTCTTGAGTCAAATGTCACCTTCTCAGTAAGGACTTGCCTGGCTGACTTATTTAAAGTTGCAATCATGCAATTACAAACTCTCCCCATTCTCACCATCTCTATCACCCTTTTGTATAGTACTTTACTATTTGTACTATTACTATCTAAAATGCAATATAATATTTTACCTATGTCATGTTGGTTATTACTGGTCTTCACCTGCTAGTATGCAAGCTGCATATGAGGGCAGGGGTATTTTTCCTGATAGACTCAGTGGTGTATCTCCAGTACCTAAACAGTTTCTGATATGTAGTAGATGTTCAATAAACATTTGTCAAATGAATACATGAATAATCATCAATAAAATGATCACAGTGTGCTCCTTGTCCTTCCCACTGAAAAAAAATGAATTGAGCAATAAAAGTAAATAATGCTGGCTCTCAGGCACCTAAGATATCTAAAAATTAGTAGAGTCAGGGATGTCTAGGTGGCTCAGTTGGTTAAGCGTCTACCTTTGACTCAGGTCATGATCTCGGGGTTCTGAGATCGAGTCCCACATTGGGCTCCTTCCTCAACAGGGAGCTTGCTTCTCCCTCTGCCTACTGCTCCCGTTGCTTGTGCTCTCTGTCTCTCTCTCTCTCTCCCCCTGAGAAATAAATAAATAAAATCTTAAAAAAAAATCCTAAAAATTAGTAGATTCAGGAAGAGAGACAGCAAGGGCATCCTCATGTGACCCAAATAAATATAAAGCACTTGCTGCAGCATAAATTTTGGTAGAATGGTGTAATGAAATATTGTTTTCAGCTAATTTTCTAATATTTCAAATTCTTGCTAGAATGAACAAAAATGTGACTCAATTGCCAAAGTGGGTATACTTACCCAGTTCCTACAGTCAAGTCAAGTGAGAAACCCAGAGAGCCTTGACTGATATGAAGGCTAAGTCACATTGAAGGATATCCCTGCAATGCAACCAGAAGTGATTACAGTGATTCCTTCAAGTCTTTTCCTAGAGGGCATGATAGCCATTTACTAGGATGTATGGCACTAGGGAAAATAAAGAGCCCTAAACTTTTGGGAATTTTTAGATGCTAGCTATGAATTGTCTCTAATCCCTGGGGAGTCGGAATGCTACCTTATTTGCTGATACAGATGGAGGCTTAGGGAAATCAGGCGTAGAATGGGTCTTGGGGCTAAGTTCATTTAACAGTGGGTTTAGACTGTTCTTAGTTAACAAGTATGTATTGGCCAAGACTTATGAAGTATCTAACAAACCCAACATTGGCTCCTGAATCCACGGAGTGGGAGCTATTAAAAAAAGAAGGACCAATTTCAAGACTGCGGAGCTGTGCCCTTCTTCCAAAATAGTAAGCCAAAACACTACCACATCACCAGAGGATGTCAGAGATTAATGCCAACTTCAAAAACATAAAAGGTGCAGTGTCAGTGATTTTAATTTAGCTCACCTATTTTACAGTGCAGAGGGCAATGGATCTCGAGGAAATGACTGCAGATTATTATAAATGTAATCACGTGGTGATTCTAGCTGTTGTTCCAGAAAAAATATCTTTACTGGGGCATAATGACATTGACACTGGCACCTGGTATAAAGCTAACCTAGCAAACACTTTCTTTTCAATACAATTCAGTAAAGAAAATGTTTATTTGCTTTCCCCTGCCACGGGCAAGAGTACCCGTTCCTTATCTCATCTAAGGACTATATCAACTGTACTGATCTTGTTTCTTTTCTTTTCTTTTTCATATAGACTCCACATCCAGTGTAGAACCCAACGTGGGGCTTGAACTCACCACCCTGAAATCAAGACCTGAGCTGAGATCAAGAGACGCCTAAGTGACTGGGCCAGCCCAGGCACCCCTACTGCTCTTGTTTAAAATATAATGCACAAAAGGGACTTTGGTTTTATTCAGATCCCACAGATCATTGCTCTGGTCTATTACATTGATTATGCTAACTGAATATTGTCACAAAGAAGTAGCTGGCACCCTAGATGGCAAAATGCAGGCATTATAATCCTCGGAAAGTTCATTTGCCACATCACTGAAGTTACTAGGTATCCAATAGTCTAAGGAACATTGGGTTATTCCCTCTAAATTGACAAACAAGTTCCTACAACTCAAACTTACCACAAGGAAGAAAGAAGCACCATTCTTGCAACTGTGAAGCAAAACAAACCCTGCTTAGGAGTACTTTTCTGATTAATTTTGGTAACTCAGGAGCTAGCTACTTTTGAAGAAGCCCTCAAATGATAGAGAATTCTCTAGCAAGCTCAGACTGGGGTTCAAATGCCTAAGCACGTGATACTTAAAGTGTCTGTGGCATGCAGGCAGAATCAGCAGAGACTCCTAGAGTTTCGGAGGAAGGCAATGCTATATTCTGCCAAAAACTTTTCCCCTTTCGTTGGTTCACAAATTGGGCCCTCATAGGCAGAGGGCAAAGACAGAGGTGCCCACTCAGAATGGATGTTTCTTAAACTCAGGTTTAAGAAACAAGGGAACTTACCTGCGAGGTTTGTTTTGGGGGCTCGAAAGACGAGATCTCCACATCGGCCGCCAGAGGGTTGTTGTTTTTGTTTTTTTTTTTAAGTAAGCTCTCCGCTCAGCGTGGCTCTTCACATCATGATCCCGAGTGATCCAGAATCTCATGCTCTACCGAATGAGGCAGCCAGGCGCCTCTACCACCAGAATCTTAAAGTTTACAGAGGCGGTCGCTGGGCTCAGTTACAAAATACGGAGCGGGTGGACTCAGTAACACAGCGCTTTCTCCAAGCTGCATCCTGGCCAACAGCTTCGGCATTGCGAGCATGCGCAGGACGTACATTCGGTGCACAGGTGTTGATAAGGAACCTCTGACCGCCTGGGTTAACTCCCGGGTCAACCGGCGGTCACGTCCTCTCATTGACCTCTTCCAACACCATTTGAAAACGAGGCTCTAGTTTGGTCGAGACGCTGATAAGGAATAAATGTGTGAGTATAGAAAATCAAGTGAGCATGCAACCTCAGCTTCCCACTGTCGATTATGTGCTATCTGACACATATATATTTGAATATATGTATCAATATTCCATTTAGATGAAATGAAATGTAGGATACTGGTGCAAAGCAGCTGTAATAGCACAGGTAAATTTTATGAGCATGTGGTTCATACTCTTCCTGTACCTACTTCTGCTAGCTCCTCCTCCCCCTAAACCACACCTATGGTTTCTAGGGGAGTTCCCCGAGACAAGTTAAAAGAATCAGGAAAAACATGGACCTGACTTGTGGATGACTCTGCATGTCTGCGGGGACAAGCTGGCAGCACAATCTTACACCATCGCAGCCTTACAGACAGAGAGCTTTGACAGACCATGGTAACAGGAATTCCTCTCAATGGGCAGAACCTTGAATTCATTTTGTCCTCTTCGTATAGAAAAGGAGCGCGCCCGTGATACTGGTATACAGTGACTTATGGACGGTTTTGGTGGTACTAACGAAATTTTGGTATTAGCTACTTTTGTTCCTTTAAAGCTCTATGGCTCCTCCTAAGCACCTGCTCCTTCATGGCCTCATAAAGGGCTCCACTAACAGCTTTTCCTCCTCTTGCCTCCCAGTATTAGGGGAGGCAAAATGATTCCAATAGTGCCTTTCTAAGTGTCCCAGCATTCTTTTTTTTTTTTTTTTTAATTTTATTTATTTATTTGACAGAGAGAAAGAAATTACAAGTAGGCAGAGGGAGAGGGGGAAGCAGGCTCCCAGCTGAGCAGAGAGCCTGATGTGGGGCTCGATCCCAGGACCCTGAGATCATGACCTGAGCTGAAGGCAGAGGCTTAACCCACCGAGCCACCCAGGTGCCCCGCGTCCCAGCATTCTTTATTGGTTTCCTTAATCCTGTCCTTGTCTCTTATATAAAACCTTCACCAAATTCAATCAGATCTTTTTGAGTTAGCATTCTATTTTCTGAGGGAACCATGACCAAGGTAGATGTGGTAAGAGGTAAGCAAAATTGCCCCTCTATTTCTAGGAAGTCTAGAGATCCAATGAAATGTAAAGTTCTTGAGAGAGAGCTGTTGCTGATTAGACTCTCATAATTAGGCCACTTTATGAATGTGGTTTACCACTGAGATGTAGCCTATGTGGAAAATGATCAATTTAACCACCTCAGTACACCCAAAATATAACAGTAGGGGTAAAACAGAGTAACAACGATTTTCGAAAGTAATTTTATTTAGAAAAACAGTAAAGGGGAATTAGCATATAGCAGTTATTAGTTCCAAGCATATACCATCTCCTTATGGACAAGAATGGTAATAGTTGTAAGTGGAGAGGGCTCTGAGTACATAACACCCTTATACCCATCAGGGGAGTTTTTCTTATCCACTTCTTTTCATGAGTGTGGACGAGAGGGTGGTATGTATGGACTGGTAGGAATAGGAAAACCACTACAGTAGATAACTGCAGACCCATTTGCCAGATAATGGCTTTCAAACCACCACTGAAAACTGTAATCTGTTTTTTAAAAAATCTTCAGTTTAGGTGCTCTTTTTTTTTAAGTGCTCTTTTAATGTTAATAATTGAAAGAAATTTAACTGAATATTGAATGTAACAGTGACTTCGTTGTTTTCTGAATCTTCACAAGCAAGCTGGAGGAGCTTCCCATTTCCCTTAGTCTTTGTTATAGAGAAGAGGAAATAAGAAAGTAGGGTAAGCTCGTGCCATCATCAGTATTATTTCAAGACTGAATGAAACTGCCTAAACCTAAAAAAAGATGGCACATTTGATTTGAATTAAGATTCTTGGGACTGAGTTCATTCATTTGTTCAGTAAGAAATTACTGAGCACCTATTCTGTGTCAGGCACTCTTCTCACCACTGGAGATTCAGTAATAATAAAGGTTGCTTAAATTTTAATAGAACTATTTAGAAATAAAATAAGTAAAGCATATTCCATGAGTTGGTAAGTATATGGAGTAAAATAAGGCAAGGCAGATGGATAGGGATTTTCAAGGAGTAAAATAAGAATCCCAATATTAACAAGTTGGTCAAAGAAAGTCTCACTGAGAAGGCCTCATCTGACTTACAGCCTGAAAGAAGAGAGGGAGGAAACCTCGTGGATATCTTTAGAAGAGCAGTCTAAGCAAGGTCAAAGGAGGTGAAGGTTGCCATTCAGGGTGTGTGAGCACTAAAATTCGATTTACTTAACCTTTTAGCTCAGGGCATGGGTTTTCAACCCCACCACTATGGACAAATTGGGCCAGATCATTCTTTTTTGTGCAGACCAGCCTGTATGTTACAGAATGTTTACCAGCATCCTGGGTTCTACCTGCTAGAAGCCAGCTAGTTGAGAGAATCAAAAATGTCTTCAAACACTGGCAAATGTCTCTTGGAGAGCAAAATTGTGCCTGCTGAGAACCACTGACTAGGGTAACATAAATAGCGATGGCCAAATATATTTTTCTTTAATTACACAGCAATCATCTGCTCGGCCTGTAAAACGAAGAATAAATTCTTTTAGATTCTTTTTTGGCCTTACTACATACTCAGTTTGAACTCGGAAGAATTTCATGATAGATGGTTTTTCTGGTCCTGAGATGATATTTATTTTTCCAGCCATTCCACCCGTGTTCCACTACATATGTTTTCTCTATCTGGGACAAGGATTCAGAGTTCAACTGTGGCCATTACAGCGCATTAGGCCAGACCTCTCTAATATATATTCATTCAACAATAAGAGCTTTTGTAGATCATGGGAGCAGTGGCAGGAAAAGGTTCTGAGCAAAGCCAGAACCCTTCACGCTACCATGTAACCGCATCACCCTCAGTACCTTGCAAAATTCAGAGCCAAAAACTGGACTGACAAACTGAATACTTTAAGCACCAGAACCATTCACTCAGGTGATTTTTAAAATTTTAAGTGATAGACCTCTGTAAAACCTAGAGTCTAAGAGAGGTCGAAAACACAGAAAATCGTCCCCTGGGTAGCAGTAATCACAAAGATACTGATATGTATGCCTACATATACACAAACACAAGTCCATTAAAATCCTGATTCACTTTGGACATATACAGACAGAAGGTTACAAAATTTCGATATTCTTATGTTAAACACACCCAGTTGAAAATCATATTCAGGAAATTTAAAAAGAAATTTCCCTTACACCTCTAAGCCTGGATCCCGTCCTTCCTTTCCTCATCAACTCTAATGTATTTGATGCTTAACTTTTTGCTAAACATATTATTGGAAAATATGTATTATTATTTTATGAGCATGTATTTTTAATTTATGTAAATGGAATTTTTCACTGAGGATTCATCTGCATTGCTACATGCATTTCTAATCAGTTGTTTCTAACTACTGCATAATGATCAATTATTTCTAAAAGTTTTTTTTTTTAAGATTTTATTTATTTATTATTTGAGAGAGAAAGCAAGAGAGCACAAGCAGTGGAGAGGAAGAAGCAGGCTCTCCTCTGAGCAGGGAGCCCAATATGGGGCTCAATCCCAGGACTCTGGGATCATAACGTGAGCTGAAGGCAGATGCTTAACTGACTGAGCCCCCCCGGTGCCCCAAAAGTTCTTTACTATATACTCTCCCAGTGAGGGACACACCAGTAGCTTCCAATTCTGTACAAATAATGAAGCAATGTATATCATTCTTTAAGTCTCCTCATGGGCCTACCTAAGAATTTTCCCAGAAAACATACATAGTAGAATGGCTGGACTATATAGGTCATTTATTTAATTTGACAATGTAGCACCTGATCACTCTCCGGAATGGCTGTACCAGTAGGACATCATACCTCCACACCCTCACCAACACTTGGGATTATCCAGCTTTCTAAATGTTGCCAATGCATTCTTTTTTTTTTTTTCCAAATACTTTTATTTTTTCAGTGTTACAAGATTCACTGTTCATGTACCACACCCAGTGCTCCATGCAATACGTGCCCTCCTCAATACCCACCACCAGGCTCGCCCATCCCTCCACCCCCTCCCCTCCAAAACCCTCAGTCCATTGCTCTGAGTTCACAGTCTCTCATGGTTCTTCGCCCCTCCGATTGCCAATACATTCTTATTACAAATGACTATTAATTTGTTATTTTAATTAACATTTTCTGATTCACTCTGTACTCTAAACAGCTCTACCAATGCTATTTTCACTTTTTGGATTTCCAGTTCTAAAAACTGATTGCTTATCTATTAGTGATTATGTGTTTTTCTTAACTTGTAGCTGTTTCTTGTACAATTCAGTACTAATTATTTGTCTATTTTAGACACTGTAAATATCATGTGTTCCCTCATTCCTCAAAAACCGTGTAGTGTTCATGGTGGTTGTCAATGAACAGAAATCTTTGCCTGCAATGTAATACAAATTGTAAAAAATTTTGCTTTTTCTGCTTTTTATTCAGTAAACATAGGATAATCACCTATGAAGTACTGAACTCTAGGGAAGAGATTGTTAGTCCCACTCACGCAGGGATTATTGGTTGAGGAGAGACAAGCATAACTTTAATTAAAGGAAGATTTAAATGAAAGAAACATTAAAACATTAATATGGGAATATAGGAAGTGGAAAAATATGTATTAATGAAGATTGGCTTTGCTGAAGTCAAAAGTGTAGAGAGAAAAAGACTTGATTCTTCTGTGAGAAAGGGAGGCAGGCTTTCCACCCCTCTCTTGGCTATCCTCTTGAATTTTCTAGGTGTTTCCCTAGTGGAAATGACAGCTCCTTAATCTTTTTTAAGAGCATTTATTGAGACAGATACTGTCTTGGAAGCCAGTGATGTGGATATGACTAAGAAACATATCCTGCCTTAAGGTTATAGCAAAAAAATCTAGACACTTTTCTTTTCACATATTGGGTTAGGAACATCCTGAGCTTGCTTTTAGTCAAAGTATTTTTTTTTTAAAGATTTATTTTATTTAATTGAGACAGAGAGAGAGAGAGAGAGAG
The DNA here is from genome assembly GCA_028534135.1 of Potos flavus. Taxonomy (NCBI): domain Eukaryota; kingdom Metazoa; phylum Chordata; class Mammalia; order Carnivora; family Procyonidae; genus Potos; species Potos flavus. Next base: position 83,798,637 of record CM052901.1, on the reverse strand, counting down.
AGAGAGAGAGAGAGAGAGCATGAGAGGGGAGAGGTCACAGGGAGAAGCAGGCTCCCCACAGAGCAGGGAGCCTGATGTGGGACTCGATCCTGAGACTCCAGGATCATGACCTGAGCCGAAGGCAGTCGCTTAACCAACTGAGCCACCCAGGCGCCCTTAGTCAAAGTATTTAACTCTGAAATTCCATAGTTGTTCTTTCTAGATTGTATTCTGCATATCTTAGCATCACCCTTTATAACATTAACAATTGTTCATTTAAATTCTATATTTGTTTCATTTAATATAGCTGAGTCCCACAGGGAGATGGTGCAGATATAGTTAGAGAGTTAAGAAAAGGCAGATAATAAATATAATAATAAACTAGATGGAGATTGATAAAGACTTGGAAGCAGAGTGTTGATGCAATCAGATTTTCATTTTAAAATGATTATTCAAACTACAGTGTGAGAAATGTGTTAGGCTTATTTTACTTTGAAAGTAGTGGATAAGATCAGTGTATGAAAGTAAGTATGAATATGTTTTAACAATGCAGAGGACAGGCAAGGTAGTCTTTACTATAGAAACATCACCATGATGGAGCAACATTCACAAAGAGACTGATTATGAGGATTATTTCACTAGCATTTAAAAACTTCATTACAGTTTATATACCTTCAGGTGAACTATCACGGATGACTTTTAATTTCTGACTTAGCTGATATCAAGTATTGTCCCCATGCACGATTTTACATGGTCTGTCATTAAAAAATACCATGGGTAACATGGTATAAACAGAAATTTATTTTCTTACAATTCTGCAGGTTATAAGTCCAAAATCAAAGCACCAGCAGGGTGACTATCTAGACAAGCCTCTCTCGCTGGTGTGGAGAATGCAGTCTTCTCCTTGTGTTCACATAATACCTTTGCTCAGTGTATACATGCAAAGAGATCTCTGGTGTCTCTTCCACTTCTTTTTAAATTAATATTTATTTATTTACTTATATTTAATTACTCTATGCCCAATTTAGGGCCCTAACTCATGACACCAAATAAAGAGCCACATGTGCTAGCCAGTGGGCCAACCTGGTGCACCTCGAAAATTCCTTTTAAGGAAAAAATTCCTATCATATTAAGCCCCCATGGAAATGATATCACTTCACCAAAACTAACTCCTTTTTTATTTTTTTTAAAGATTTTATTTATTTATTTGACACAGAGAGAGAGATCACAAGCAGGCAGAGAGGCAGGCAGAGAGGCAGGCAGAGAGAGAGGGGAAAGCAGACTCTCTGCTGAGCAGAGAGCCCGATGTGGGGCTCGATCCCAGGACCCTGAGATCATGACCTGAGCCGAAGGCAGAGGCTTTAACCCACTAAGCCACCCAGGCACCCCCAAACTAACTCCTTAAGCACTTTCCCCAAATATAGTCAAGATGTGGAGATATTTCAACTGCAATAATGGAATTAGAATTCCAGATACATAAAAATAAGAGATTATGGATCCCAAAAGACAAGGAGAGTGGGCACTGTCTCTGAACTCCTTGGTTCAAGAATCTATAGCAGAGCCGGGCATGCGACATGCTGCATAGGAACATTCGCACGTTGTCCACACGTCACTGCTGGGAGAACGAGGTGCCCGATGACCGCACGGGACTCCAGTGGAAGCACAGCAGTGTCCACAGATCAGGCCAAGAGCAAGGAATCTGCCTTCTGGAAGAAAAGAAAGTAACAGACTAAAGGAGATTTCTTGCAAATGTGCATATACATCCCTAGTAAATATGGGCTTTGAGAAACTAATTCCGTGATTGGATGGGAATGATTCCAGATAGGCTGCATCACTTCCCTTCTCCAAACCTCGGAAACCCACGGCACACTTGCTGCAAAATTAACGCATTGCCAACATGCTTTTCAAAAAGCAGGACTGCGGCATGTCCAACCTGATCGCGTAGTTGCAACAAACTACTTAGGGTGGCGCTGGTTTGTGGGCTAGATGAGTAATTTATGAACTACATGACACATTTAGTTGAGCTTAGAGAATATCTACATGTCCCCCAGTTGGCACTTAAAGTGCCATTTCCTTTTGGATGTGATCTCTTAAAACAGAATGATTTTATTCCACTTAAGTATAGAGGAAAACCAATGGCAAGATTTCTGCTGCCAGAATATTCCTGAAACCAGGCACAGTCAGACCGAGTGTGCTCAGGAATCTCCAACATCCTGATTTACCCACATTGATGAAATCCTCAGATAATCTCCTTCCAACACCAGCCCTAGAAGAGAAAGTAGGGGCGGCCCAAAGGAGCAGCATCCATGTCACCTAAGAACTCCTTAGAAATGCAGAAAGCCCACATCGCACCCCATAAGTACTGGGACAGAAAATCTGGGGATGGATCAGGGGACCAGCAATGTGAGTTTTAACAAGCCTCCCCAGTGATCATAATGCATGTTGCCATGAGCGAGACACCTAATGGCACAGGAGGAACCACTTACTGGGACACGGTGACCCCTGAAGAGGATCTTCTTTGGCCATGACAACTTCTAGGAGCCTAAAGGGTGCAGGGGTGGGGGGGGGGAGCCGCCACACCCGTGAGTTCCTGCAGCTTCCTAGGGGGCGTGAGCACCTTATCATCCTCAGAGAAGCTGTCAATAATGGATCATCTCCAGTGCCTCCTTGGAGCAGGCATCCACCCAGAGCCATCTTTGGACCACAGGCTTTCCCGGAGAGCCTCTTTCTTTTCAGAGTTTGGAAGACCACTCACTCTGTCTGCTATGAGCTTACTGCTGGGCTGGCCCTGAGGTGCGCAAAGGCCCTGAAGCCTTTCAAACGTGGCTGGAGGCAAAGGGAAAGCTATCTTTTTTCCTTCCCTCCTGAGCTTGGGGAAAATGCCTGATAGGACGGCCAACCACCTGCAAAGAGTCTGTCCCCCATCTTGCTGCCCCTCAGCTCCGGGGCATCACCTCACTGAGTGAAGAGCAAAAGACTGCAGAAGCGCTCTTGGCCAGGTCCTTTGGCAAGACCGTCACCGTCCGTCACCTCACTTCGCAACATGGGAGCGGGCCAACTCCCCAACTTCGGCGTTTGGCCTTGGCCGTCTCTGGCCAGATGCTCACTTAGAAGAACCGCTACCTTCAACACCCAGTTGAACGCAGGCTTCCGGGCACATGTTTGGCCCACGAGACCTTCACTCACAATGCCTCTCCCTACAGGCGGTAGGGGCGGATGTCCTGTCCTTTCTGACAGGAGAGGAGAGGGCCTGAAGCGACCACAAAGCAGTAGTGGTTGCATACTGTTGTGGCCTCAGACTGACCTTGGGAAAGACGACTCCCTGCCCAGAAGGACCCACACCAGGCACCTCTGCATGGTGTGAAACCTCCTCTTCATCTTGCTCAAGAGCACAGCTTCTGGGGCCCGGTTCTCTAGGTCCCAGGCGGACCTCCGATGCTTCTTAACCCTGTGGCCTGAGGAAAGTTCGTTCAGACCCTCTGCTTCTAATGCTCCTACACGGGTCAGGCTTCCACACCTTGGCCCTGAAGAGAAACTGAAACGAGATGAAAAACACAAGCCTCAGTACAACATGTGGTCCACAACACAGCAGCTCTCTTTGCCTCTCATCTACCCACATTTCAGAGTCCATCTACATTTTTCAAAGGACGGCCAGAGGGCTACCGCAGATTGTGTCCGAATGTGCCCCTCCCCCAACAGTAGTCACTCAACCGGGACCTTCTCTCAACTGCAAATACGCAGGGGGCCCACAGAGGACAGATGTGCCTTGAAGACCTCAGGAATCTCGGAATTCTACCGGAGTGTGTGTGTGCATGTGCGTGTGTCTGCCCGCCTGTCTGTCTCTGTTTTTAAACTGTTTATGCGACTCTCACTCAGGAAGCGGGGCAGCTGTGTTTCCCTGGCACGGTCAGACCTGAACTCGTAGAGCACAGCAGCCATTCCCACAGTCCGTTCCTCAGGTCTGCGACACCTGGGCAGCTCTTCGATACAGAGAAGCTTACTCTAGCCACCCAGACCCACCCAGGCAGGCACTCAGAGGGAGAAGGGGGGTCAAACAATGTGGACTTGAAAAGCACACCAGGGATACCAATGAGAGCTGAGCTTGAGGAAACCCCTCCCACGGTCACTCCTTCTAATCAGCATTTTCTGCAAAGGGAAGTCTTCTGGGAAGTCAACGGAAAAACGACAGAAGCTTGCTGTTTAATTTTGTTTTGTTTTTCCCCCCCCCATGCTGAACTTGTGGTTAACCTGAGGGGTGGGGTCCCCATGGCCCCAGGTGTTATGGGCGGCTCCTGCTGGGACTCTGATCTCTAGGGGTTCCAGCACCTCTGCTCTCTGCCTACCCTGGCCAGCCGTACATATACACAGTAGAAAAGGCCTTGTCCCCAGACATCTCAGGAAAACACCTCACATCAGTCCACCTCCTGCCCTGGGGCCTAGACGATTGAGAAACAGACCCCTGGCCTTCTCCCTGCGCCACAGGGGGAAGCGTCAGCTCTCCATGCAATTCCATGTAATTAACATCCACATTCCACTAAACATCACTGATACGCATATCGTATTCGACTTGACTTTAAAGTTCTACTTCCCTTTATAGGCTTAATCTCGAACAGGTACTCTTTCCATTTTTCACAACCGTGGTGAGATCGTGTGCTAGTCTGTTCCACCTGACACTTGGCCCTCAGATCCCGGAATCAGGAATCGCTTGCTTCCCAGGATATCTACACTGGTCTTATTCCCCCGTATCCTCCCTTCCTGGGGCAGCCTTGCCTGAGCCACTGGTGGTCACCTGAAGGTGACAGTCAAACTGGCCTATGTATGACCAGCCGTTCTCACGGGAAACCTGCATGGCTCAGACATACTGAGACTTAAACACTGAGAGTACAGGAAGGGGTCCAGAAATCCTCCTTCCACAGACATGATGCATGCTCACGTGTGAGAAACGATCGTACACCACGTGGGAGAACACTCACTGTGTGCCATTTGGAATCCAGAGTGTCTTCACTCCTCCTGTATTTAGAGGTTCCAGAGGAGGCAAGGTGTGTCTTCCTGTCATTCTATGGGCCCTTGGGGAGCACGCAGTCACAGCCACCCAGAGTACTTCCTTCAGTTCCCTCTGGGTTTTGCACCCTCCTGGTGGTTCTCAGAGAAAATGTGAATAAAGGTTGACCTCCCATGCTAAGTGGGATCCCGGCATTGAGTGGGGATCTCTGGACTAGTGGATTTTCGGGGGGAAGTTTCTTTGCTTCAGAAGACTACAAGCCACTCCCTCACTGTGTCTGCACTGAGTATGTGCAGAGCTGGCCTCACTGGGCCACAGCTTCTGAAGCCTCTTGCCCTTGGCCTGAAACAGGGGGCAAGCAGAGAGATGCTCTCTTTTCTCTCCCTCTCTCTCTCCCTCTCTTGCTCGTGAGGTTGGAGAAGATACCCGCCGTGCAGAAAGAACGCTTTGCAATTATTCTATCAAGGTACTCCCCAGCAACGTTTCTGGAGCTCTGGGTTGACAGGCAAGCTATGGCCAGCAGAACCCATCTGGGCCAGGTCCTTTGCAAGATAACCCAGCATCTCCCATCAGAGGAGGAGGGCACCTGCCACTTGTGGTTTTGGCTTTTGGGACACGGGGCTAAAGTCTCACATAGGAGGCACTACAGCTTTCCACACGCAGAGCAACTCGTGCTTTGAGGCCCTGGCTGACCCACAGCACCTTTCTCCCAAACACTTTGGAATTCGTGGCACGCATGGTGCATGTTCACATCTGCCCCAAGAGGGAGAGAGACACGTGTGAGATGACCACGGAACAGCAGTGGCTGCATACTGCTGTGGCCTCAGATAGACCATGGAGAAAATGTCTCCTGCCCAGAAGGACAATGGGCCACGGATCTCCAGCAGGAAGGAGACCTCCTCCGCACCGTGCTCAAGAGCACAGCCCGAGCTCCTGCTTTGCTAGGTTCCAAGCCGACCTCTGCCACCAGTTTCCCCGTGGCCTGAAGAAAGTAATTTCTTTTGGATCCTCAGTTCCTTTCTTGCTAGAGGGTCACACTCTACTGCATTCCCCATGCGGTGAGGCTGAAATGAGATGAGAAACAGAAACTTCAGTATGATGCCTGGCCCACAACACAGGAGTTCTCAGTAGTTGTCATAGGACCAGACTCCAGACTTGGTGTAAAGTTGTCAAAGGGAGAGTGAGCTAAGCCCTAGTTGTCAAATTGCAGTGACCAAACAGCAGCATTTTGACAGCCCGGAACTTTCAGGGAAATCCTATTTCACAGGTGTCCTATCCATGCAGACCACCCTGGAATGTGGGTCATTAACCTGAGAATTCTATCCCAAAGAGTTAAAAAAAAAAAAAAAAAAAGAAAAGAAAAAAGAAAACACAACAACGTTCTCTGCTGTCCACCTTCTGAACAGTCAACATCTGCACTGGTGTAGTTGGACATTAACTCATGAGCAGATCAATGGTTCCCAAACTGAGGTCCCTGCGGCAAGCAGTGCTGCAGTGCTGGGAGGAATGGCAAGTTCTTTAGCCCTCCTGCCCTGACCTACCTCAGAAGGAAGAGTGGAGGCAGTATGGTTTTGCAAGAAGCCCTTCGAGGATTCGCTCAGTGCTGAAGTTTGAGAAAACTATTCTCTTCATCACTTGCCTTCGGGATCTCAATATGTCAAACTGCACGATTTGGCTGCAACATTCCACTTATAAAAAACGCATCAGAGATGCCCCTGATCAGGACAGCAAGAGGGGATCAGCTCGCTACAAGAGGGCAAGACAACAAATTCAGAAGATGTATTTCAAGGACATTATCAGAATCAGGATTCCAAACACAAAAAGGAAAGTACCTTGGATCAGCAAAGCCAACAAGCACAGGAACAGGAGCTCTTCCTGAATACTAAGAATTGAGCGGCCACAAGGAAGCTGGGGATGGAGGCACGTGCACTGCAAACTGCACAAGGTTCCACAAGTGACTGGTTGGAAAACTAGTAAGCATGCGACAGGACTCCCCAGGAACATGAGGGCCCAGAGATCCAACTGGAGCAAAAGTCAGCCTGCTAAAACTGGGCACGTCAGCCAATTCAGGAGAGATATTTCAACAATATTAATAGAATTACAATTACAATTACATGTAAAAAAAAGGAGTTTGGAGCACTGAAGCCAAGGAGACCAGGCAAACATTCTGAATAATTTCAGTTATTCAGTCACAGAGAAGCCAGGGATGGGAAGAAATGCACTGAGATGTGCATAACTTTTCACATGTTAATGGTGGGAAAACTAGCAAGTACAACACCATGGTAGATCCCTAGAAGCACTGAATACCCGAAGTTCAGTCTGGAGGAAGCAATCAGGCTTCTGAAACGGGGCACCACAGGAGGTTCAGGGAAGATACTTGAACATATTAATGGAAATAGGATTCCAATTACATGAAACAAAAGGAGGTTGGAGCACCACACCCAAGGAGACCAGTCATGCTTTCTGAGGACTTTGGGTTAATCAGCCACAGAGAACCCGCGGATGGGAGAAATGCACTGAAAAGTACATAAGTTTTCAAATGTCACTGGTGCAAAAAGTAGTAATCATTTCCACTGGGAATCTCCTAGAATCACTGAATGACCTCAAATCAGCCTTGAGGGAGCAAACAGAATGCTGAATCAAGACACCACAGCAGTTTCAGGGGAGATATTTCAAAAATATTGCTGGAATTAGGATTCCAATTACGTGAAACAAAAGGAGTTAGGAACACCCAGCTAAGGAGACCGGGCATGCTTTCTGAGAATTTTGGGGTAATCAGCTACAGAGTAGCCATGGATGGGAAGAAATGCACTGTGAAAGTGCACAAGTTATCCAATGTCAGTGGTGGGAAAACTGGGAATTGTTTCAACTAGGAATGGCCTAGAAGCACTGATCCCCCCAGATCAGTCTAGAGGCAGCCATCTGACTGCTAACTCAGGACACCACAGCAGTTTCAAGAGAGATATTTCAACAATATTGATGGAATTAGGGTTCCAATTACGTGAAACAAAAGGAGTTTGGAGCACCATAGCCAGGGAGACCAGCATGCTTTCGGAGGACTTTGGGGTATCAGCTACAGAGAACCCACCGAAGGGAAGAAATACACTGAGAAAGTGCACAAGTTATCCAATGTCAGTGGTGGGAAAACTGGTAAGTGTTTCCACTGGGAATACCCTAGAAGCACTCATGCCCCCCAGATGAGCCTAGATCGAGCAACCAGACTCCTGAATCATGACACCACAGCAGTTTCAGGAGATATATTTCAACAATATTGCTGGAATTAGGATTCCAATAACATGAAACTAAAGGCGTTTGGAGCACCATAGCCAAGGAGACCAGGCATGCTTTCGGAGGACTTTGGGGTAATCAACTACAGAGAAGCCATGGATAGGAAGAAATGCACTGTGAAAGTGCACAAGTTATCCAGTGTCAGTGGTGGGAAAACTGGGAATCGTTTCCATGGGGAATGGCCTAGAAGCACTGATCCCCCCAGATCAGTCTAGAGGGAGCAATCTGACTGCTAACTCAGGACACGACAGCAGTTTTAAGAGAGTTCAACAATATTGATGGAATTAGGGTTCCTTTTACGTGAAACAAAAGGCGTTTGGAGCACCATAGCCAGGGAGACCAGCATGCTTTCGGAGGACTTTGGGGTAATCAGCTACAGAGAACCCACGGAAGGGAAGAAATGCACTATGAAAGGGCACAAGTTATCCAATGTCAGTGATGGGAAAACTGGGAATCGTTTCCATGGGGAATAGCCTAGAAGCACTCATGCCCCCCAGATGAGCCTAGATTGAGCAACCAGACTCCTGAATCATGATACCAGAGCAGTTTCAGGAGAGATATTTCAACAATATTGCTGGAATTAGGATTCCAATTACATGAAACAAAAGGAGTTTGGAGCACCACAGACAGGGAGACCAGCATGCTTTCGGAGGACTTTGGGGTAATCAGCTACAGAGAACCCACGGAAGGGAAGAAATGCACTGTGAAAGTGCACAAGTTATCCAATGTCAGTGGTGGGAAAACTGGTGATCGTTTCCACTGGGAATAGCCTAGAAGCACTCATGCCCCCTAGATGAGCCTAGATCGAGCAACCAGACTCCTGAATCATGACACCACAGCAGTTTCAAGAGAGATAGTTCAACGATATTGCTGGAATTAGGATTCCAATTACGTGAAACAAAAGGAGTTTGGAGCATCACAGCCAAGGAGACCAGCATGCTTTCGGAGGACTTTGGGGTAATCAGCTACAGAGTAGCCACGGATGGGAAGAAATGCACTGTGAAAGTGCACAAGTTATCCAATGTCAGTGGTGGGAAAACTGGTGATCGTTTCCACTGGGAATAGCCTAGAAGCACTTATGCCCCCTAGATGAGCCTAGATCCAGCAACCAGACTCCTGAATCATGACACCACAGCAGTTTCAGGAGAGATAGTTCAACAATATTGCTGGAATTAAGATTCCAATTACGTGAAACTAAAGGCATTTGGAGCACCATAGCCAAGGAGACCTGGCATGCTTTCGGAGGACTTTGGGGTAATCAGCTACAGAGAACCCACGGGCGAAGAAATGCACTAACAAGTTTCCGAGTCTTCACACGGCATTGGCGGGAAAACTAGTAATCATTGGCACTGGGAATGGCCCAGAAGCACCAAACGCCCCCCGATCAGTCTAGAGGGAGTAATCAGCCTGCTGAAAGTGGGCACCACGGCCGTTTCAGGAGAGATATGTCAACAATATTGATTGAATTAGGATTCCAATTACATGAAAACAAGGAGTTTGGAGCACCACAGCCAAGGAGACAAGCATGCTTTCGGAGGACTTTGGGGTAATCAGCTACAGAGTAGCCATGGATGGGAAGAAATGCACTGTGAAAGTGCACAAGTTATCCAATGTCAGTGGTGGGAAAACTGGGAAATCGTTTCCATGGGGAATGGCCTAGAAGCACTGATCCCCCCAGATCAGTCTAGAGGCAGCAATCTGAACGCTAACTCCGGACACCACAGCAGTTTCAAGAGAGATATGTCAACAATATTGATGGAATTAGGATTCCCATTACGGGAAACTAAAGGAGTTTGGAGCACCACAGCCAGGGAGACCAGCATGCTTTCGGAGGACTTTGGGGTAATCAG